>CM076572.1:687050014-687773399 GCA_034641835.2 Pinus albicaulis | reverse complement strand
AGATTTGTAAGCTATCATTGAGAATGCCATGTAATGATGTGTTTGGCCAAGAGATTAATACAATGGAAGGTTGCTGTCTCAATAAGATGTTTACGTGCCTGTAATGTGTTTATGCTGGTTTAAAATTTTATTTGCAAATGTCTGAATGCTTATTAAGTGATCTTGCGTATATAACTCTGTATATGTAATCGATGCACTGTCCTTCATGAGTTGTGAATTTGTTCCTTGCCATTGATCTCATCCCCTTCTGCATGTGGTTGTGGCACGCCTCGGGTGAGACTCACTGCTCTCCGGAGCAGGGTGAAAATGCCGACGTGTTCCTAGACTACATCGGACCCCTTTGTTGGCCACAACTCTTGAACCTGGGTCTTGTCCGCGAGACCCGACTTCTCGCCAACACCATCCACGTGTCCAGATCGGATGGCCCGGATCTAATCTCGCTTCCTACCATCGCCCTCCGCCTTTCACCAAAGAGTTTTCAAAACCGATCTCCACCGTCGATCATCACAATCAACGGTTCTGTTCTATTCTTCCTTCTGCTCTTTTTTAAACCTCGTCTCGGCTAATTTCCACCGTTGGATGTTGCCATCCAATGGCTCTGCTCGCATCCTACGCCTCCGAAGCAGTAAACCCAAAAGCACAGGATTTTATGATATATTTGTTGAATTTTGCAGGTAATGAAGGTTTTCCATTATGTTGAAAGAAAGGGCCGAGGGCTGGGAATGACGATTCCCATACCATTGCTTTATCAAAGGAAATTCGATTGCAGGGTTCAAGATCCATATTTCCCCTGCACGGCCTGCACATCAACAAGACACTATTTTTTTAAATCACAGTTAAAGAGTATCAGTTTATACTAGAACAAAATACCAAATACATAGACCGAGCGTGATCTATCTTGAAAACATTGAACTGAAGTAAATAAACCTCTCCAGCTCCCAAAAGGCACTTGCAGCCTCATGGTAATTAAAGAAGGCTTAGTAATTATTACAAACAAGAGGTGTTTACCCAAAGACAACCAAAAAATTAATATTACTCAAGGATATTATCTCTAATTATCGGCAAAACTATTTTAAAATATTAAGAACAACCCAGAAGCTAATATTTTCGATCATTAAACCTCGGGGAGTAGCAACAGAGTTATTTCAAACACGACACTGAGCCTCAAAAGTCAACAAAGGCTCCCACTGAACTCAATTCATAAATGTGCATCAATTTAATACAAACAGATTATTTGTAAATTACTTCATCGAGCCCTTCAAAGGCCGAAGAGTCATCAATCTGTATTAATTGACCTAGGAGATATTTTATCAGATCCCACCTCCTCATTCTTATATAAATAATTCTGTAGAAGATGAGAAAATGTTGGTCTCTGGACATCTGAATGCATGTAATAGTTTCTGAAGCTACTGATGCCCTGTTTGCAACTTGAAGATATAGAAGTTGATATGAGAAGTTTGAAGTTGTAGAGACCCACCAGGCTTGCTGATTGTAACTGGTTCGAAACATCAAATACAAGTTGCTGATTTATGGGATCCTGATTTATGTCAATGGTGATGTGTTCCTCGCTGTCAATTGTTATTTTTCTTAATGTTTTCACTCTGTTCACTTTCTCTGATAAAGAGCAGCAAACATAGAGCTAGGATTTACTCTCAACAGTACCCTACTCTTACTGAAAGCTTTATTGTCTATGTTTTCTTCATTTGAACGTTCTCTTTGAAGAGTACATCAATGCAGGTCAGTTTAAAGGCACTTGCCTGATCTAAATTGCTCTTTGTCACTATTATCTGTGGTTTTCTTATTTGAATATGCTGAAAGCAGGGTAGTTTAAAGGCACTTACCTGATCTTAAGCTGTTCAACTGTTTTTTAATGTTTTCTAACTGAAATTACTTCAATGCAGGCTAGTTTAAAGGCACTAACCTGATCTTAGAATACTTTTATGTTTTTCTTATTGAACATGCTGAAAGCAGAGTAGTTTAAAGGCACTTACATGATCTTAAGCTGTTAAACTATTTTTTAATGTTTTCTAACTGAAAGTACTTCAATGCAGGCTAGTTTAAAGGCACTAACCTGATCTCAGAATACTTTTATGTTTTTCTTATTGAATATGCTAAAAGCAGGGTAGTTTAAAGGAACTTACCTGATCTTAAGCTATTCAACTTTTTTTTAATGTTTTCTAATTGAAAGTACTTCAATGCAGGCTAGTTTAAAGGTACTAACCCGATCTTAGAATACTCTTATGTTTTTCTTTAAGTACATGCTGAAGCAAGATAGTTTAAAAGAAATTACTTGATCTTAGGCTGTTTCACTATTTCTTCATTTGTTTGTTCTTAATTTCCTATCTGTTTCATTCCATAAAATCACCTTAAGAGATCCTTTGACATAAGTGACTTGCCCTATGGATCCTTCTTGAACCTTGCTGTCCAATTAAAATCCTCCTATGACTCCATAGCCCAATGGGTTAAACTGTATTTACCTTCTCTATCAGCCGAATCATTCCTTCACTTGCAGACATCTTCACCCTTTATTCTGAACTGCCTTTCACCTTCATCGTGTCTTTGCCCAACCAAAAACAAACAAACAAAACCTATGCTCTTCATAACTAGCCTAATATCACAATTTCAGCTATTAAAGATCACATCTTTTGAACCCATTCATAGAGAGATCCCTCTCTGGATTCAGGAGGGCTAGATCCTTGAATACCAAAGTTGGTTGAAATAATGTTGCTTCTGCAGTTTTAGTCTCACCAATCTGCTAAAATTACAGATTCCTAACAGATGGTTATCAAGGTCATTAACAAAACCATAGAAGAAAGTTTATAGGAACACATAACATATATCCAAATATATTCTTTAGCACAAAATATATGCTAGTTTATCTATCATTCAAGTTCCACATTGAATGTTACAAATTCCATAACTATGGACACATAGCTTGTGATTGTAGATACATGATGAATTATTCCATGAGAGAAAATAATAATATCAGGTGCAAGAAGGTTTGGAGAAGAAAATAAAATCAAGATGATCAAGTGAGTGAAGAAACCTCAAAGCTCATGCTCTTAGGATTTGTAAAATCATAAGACCATGATAAATCTATCGGTTAAATGGGCGATGTCAAGGTTCATAATGATAATGTAGCAAAGAAGGTTAATTTATAAGTATAAATAATCTCTCTTGGAGACTCCCAGTCTTATGAATGTTAAAGAGGGGGAGTTTAAGTAGCAGCAATTTAAAATTTGAAGATATATCCTTAGATAGTTTGATTTGGAAAGGCACACTCTTAGAGTTTTGATGAAGAATTTTTCAATGGTCGACATTATTTGAATATTAGTCAACATTGTCTACAATTGAGCATCACATTTAAAAAAATAAGTCATATGGCATTTCCAATATTGAGATTAGGGAGAATTGTGGATGGAATCATTGTCATTATCATAGAGATGAATTTTACAGTAAAACACATTGACAAGTGGAATCAACTAGTGCCAAGCCATATGAGTGCGACACAACAATTTGTCATGATCCCTGTACTCCCCGTTCCTTGATCCTAGAGAACCCATACAGTGACCCTTGTGTACTTTCCAAGCATGGAATACATACCCCTGAACCACACATTTTCTGCCAATTCATTTCCCTTTACAACTTTTCTAGAAGATCCTTATAAAAACTTGGTTTTCAAGGTCTACAATTTGTCTCATTGTTTGACTCGTACCACTAGAAGATATTTGCACTGAGACCCACACTAATCGGCGCTCTGTCTTAATGTCGAACCCACACTGATCCTCTTCTAGAAATTTTTTTAAATAGAAAGGAAGCTTCTGCGACTAGAAGCTTCGCAAGGCAGCGAGTTGGAAATTTTTTTTGAGGATATGGCCAAAGAATTCCCCTTTGGGATTTTTTTCCCAAGAAATAGGAACTACTCCAAAGGATGAGATCTTTTCCCATTATTTGAGGGCCCATAACCTCCTCCTCCATTGTTATATAAGGATACCTCTTTTACCTCTGTTGCCTTAGTTAGCATAGAGAGAAGAAGCAATCATAGCTTCGAGAGAATAGTTCAGAGTGTGATTGTTTTGTGTGTTAAGAACATAGTGAGATCTTAGATCTTTGTGTATAAGGGTGTTGCAAACGTGCTTGGATACAGACCTGCTGAAGGAGAGCCTCAACATCAAGGCTTGGTTGTAAACTCCCCTTGTCTTTATCATAATAAAATGCAAATGATGTTTATCTTCCACTCTTGTTTACATTTATAATGAGATTTATATCATTCCTTTATCAGTTAGTTAGGTTGTAATTGTTTTATGTTTGTCATGATTTTACGCTTGTCGTGGTGTCTTGACCTTATGTACAGGAAATCGAACGTTGGTAGCAGCGTGCATCGAGCTTGAGAAGAGCGATGAATCAAGAATCTTCGACGGAAGACGACAACATAACATCAGGACAAGGCAGGTCATCTTCCTTGCTCTGAATTTCATTTACAATCTAGGAAGGTAGATGTTAGTATGTTGCCATAGTTGCTAGACCCACCCTAGGGCTAGAGGGATCACCTCTGTCCGCAGAGGGGATTTACCTGGATAACAAATTGGAGGCTCTACTGGGGAGTTTCCTTTGAGTTTGTCACTCTTTGAGGTCTTAGTCATTCGACAAGTTTAGTTGAACAACCATCTCCCTGTTTGTTCTATGTTTTTCATCAATTACAATATTTTAGTTTTTGCTTGAAGTGGTGACTCTAGTCTTGGTTAGGAGAAATTCTTTATTTTTTTCTTTTTTAAGCTTTGGAGTTTTTATTTGTTTGACAGTCATGTCGATTGGCGCTATTTTTCAGTTATAAAGTTGCACCAATGGGCTGTTGGTGCTAGTTTCAGCTCCAAAAGTCACACCAATTCCAGGGTGTGTGAAAAATTAAGGTTTTTTCCCTAAGTCCTTCACCAGTGTGTCTTGCCCTTCCGGTCATTTTCTATGTAGGATTTACATGTTCTCCCATTCATTCAATTTGTTTTGATTGGCTCATTGGCTTGGTGTTTGGTTGTTTTTTTTGTCATTTTTGTTGGGACGTGCATCCTACATCCTAGGTTTTTCTAGGACAATGCATCAATTTCCTGGTTGCATGCCTCATAGAACATTGCCCTGTTGATTGAGTCACTCTCGTTTCTTGGTGATCTATCTCTAGTTGATTGCCTTTTACTTTTTTGTTGATTGAGTGATCAAGTCTCAAGTCTATGTTTGAGTTCATTTGGTCTTCTTGTTCACTTGTGAGCATAGATTACATTGCTCATTGTTTAGCTGAAAAGTATTATTTGTATGATTTCCTAATGTAAAAGGGAATGAATGCCTTATTTTGAGCCCACGCTTTGGAATTCCTCTTCGTTCTTGAACTCATATGTCTTGTAGTATTTTGAGGAATTTCGTTACGAAGTGTTTAAAACAAGATTGTATTCTTAATTTTTGGTTGAATCCTTTTTGCATTAAGCAAATTTGTGTTCGTTTAGTTTTTATCTCAAAGTTTTCTTTTGGTTAAAATGCATTAGATCAAGTTGCATTGAAAAGTCATGTTTGAAATTTATCATTGAACTTAGATTACATTGTTTAATGATTTAAAACCAAAAATCACATTGAGTGCATTCTCTTTCATTAAGTATATTCTCATTTCATCGAAAAATGCATTGAGTGCATTCTTGTTCATTCAAAAGAAAAAGAAAATTGTGCATAGATTACAGTTGCATATTTTTCAAAAAGAGAATTTTGCATATATTACATTACATAATTCACATCTTTGAATTTTTTAGATTACTTTTGGATAGTGAAAGTCATCTAGTTAGGAAAAAGTTTCGTTTGCAGTATTACTTTTTGTTGCATCATTGTTTGAGACTCTTCCCTTAACTAGACAACATTCGTTGAATTGAAAGATTTATTTCATCATATAGCTGCCTATAGAATTTTTCAGATGACACCAGTAGGGCCTTGAAATTGAAACCTAATTCAAGATAAACCGTTAAAATTTATTCAATAAATATAAGGAAACACTGAAACTTAACACTCAAATTTAGAGGTCTAGGCTAGTGATGTGTTCCAACGTCGTTAAACCTAGTAGCTTTCATTCATCATCTGACATTAGACAATGCTAGCATGGAATTTTGCTCCCCGTATTGTCGCGTATATAAAGGGAGACCCTCATAGGTTGCAATCCTTTATCCATAGGAAGTTGATTCTGGCGCCCTGTAACCGTGATACACCGAACATAGCATTCGGGGAGACTCCTTGCACGTACGTCAAGTCCTTGGTCATTTCTCTTTCATTTGATCACCAAGGTGTATATTATAGTTCACGGAAACTTGGTACACCCTCTTGCTTATATTAACTGAGTAGTGATTTTGGTCTTTTCGTGACTCTCTAAAATTGAAAAGATCATTGAGCACTTGTTCTTTCACGTTCATTCAAACTAAAAGTGACTAGAGTCACCGTTTTCCCTTTTCTTGACTCTTAAAATATGAAAAGGCAGAGTTTTGTTTCAGTGTCTTAAAATTGACTACCCACAAAATATTCCTGGTTAAAGTTATATTCCTTAGGGATTCTTTAGGGTTGTTTCCAATGGCAACGTTTCCAGAATTCATCAACCAAGAAATCCCCTCAGATGGGAATCCTGGTCCTTTTCCTTCGTTCAGAAATGTTGGTGCCCTATATATGGCAACATTGTCCCTACCGGGATTAACCATTGGTCTGCCGGTTTGGTTGTTTTCAACCCCTGTGGTTTCAAACATCCAAACTGTTTCTAAACCAATTTCTCCTCTGCCTAAGCCATGTCAACCCCATGTTGATCCTAAGGTTTACCCCTCACCTTCTTCACCTGGTGAAAGTCTAGTTTCTATTAACTGGGTGGTGTTGGCCGGATAAATCGCTCTTGCAGACAAGATCGATCTCCCTAGTGTCAGAAGACAATCTAGCAACAAACGAACAACTAATTTTTTCTTTCTCTAAATATATTTGTTTTACAAATAAATGCTATGAATGTGTTGATCCTACCTTAGATCCAAATGCTTATTTGCGGTCGTAGTGCTTCTGTCGCATCAATAATCCTTCGTCGCAACAAGATTTATTTCGTCGCAACAAGAGTTCTTTCGTCGCAAAAAAGTGTTGTCTTTTTTTGACCTGCAATAAAAAACAAGCAAATATTAAATAGCACCTGTATAAAAAATAATTATAAAACATACCTATCATAGTGATCAAGGAATCTATGAAATAAATAATCGAACGACAGCTTATTGAAAAAAACAATCGAATGACAATTTATTGAGAAAAACAAAACTTGATTATATTAATCTTAAAAATAACAGAAGAACCTTACAACCTTAGCCTTGATGTTTGAAAGGCCTTCCTGGGGTTCGAAGTAGGAGTCTCCTCTACTTTGATAAGTCTTGCACTCTTCCTTCAAGAGCACAAAGAGGTATGTGATCTTTCCTTTCAAAAGCTCAGCAGAAGAAATCTAAATCTCAACAGCACTTCAAATCAATCACACATAAAGCTTGAACTCTAATCCTCAATATCCAAAATCTAACTTTCAAATCTCAATCTCCAAAATCTAACCAGTTGAGGCTACCCAATGCCTCCTTTTATAGAGCAGATGAGGAGGTTAGGATTCCACCTTTGTAGGGATAGAATCCTCCTTCAAAGGGATACACTCCTCACATCAAGGGATTAGTTCCTTAAGGTGAGGGATATATGCACCTTATCAAAGCGTAATCATCCCCAAAAATTCTCATCTAGAACCTTCTAGAATTTACCTCAAATCAGCTTTTTAACTTTACTTTCTCACTCTTTTGAGTTTGGAGGGGGTACACAGGCATTCCAAAGGAAAACTGCGTTCTAGAACACATGTAAGCCATGCATTACATGCGTACCCAAGCCAGGAACGCAGGAAGGCTTCATGTTACCTGCGTACCCATTCTTTCAGAGGTTTTTAGGGTTTTTCTTCTTGTTTCAGGGCTTGAAATGAGGAGTAAAGGTTGTAAGACTTGCAGAGGAGGTATGTATGAGTGTTAATGAGCTCATATAGTTAGCAGAATGTCAAGGTGACAGTTTTTAGTGTAACAGATTTTCCCCTAAGTGCGAAGTCTGAAATAGATGAAGATGAAGTCTGTCATATATGAAGAGTGAAGTACTTTATCATTTCAAGGATCATCCTATGGACACCCCAGTCAGAACCTGTAAACAAAATTCAATGAAAAATATATATATGTAATCATATCATCGCTGAGGTAGGCATTCCCATACTCAGATCAAAAACCAACTAAACTTGTTTTGATATAGAAATGATTTTAATATTACATCAATAGTGTAGACACAGCATGGGCATAGCCATCTATAATGAATAGTCTACAGTATAATAATAAAAATCCTCACAGCCTGGATGGTGGAAACTAGATCCAGGGTCTTGATTTCTGCTTCCCGAACTAGTACGATTCTATCCATGCGATTAAATGTGTTGAAGTCGAACATGATAGAAACCACTTGATTACCATTCAATGATGTAAACTGTTAAAAAGTGTGAGAGTAACCACCAGTAATGTCAATGGATCTCAAAGTACTCAGTACAATCCATGAAATGTGAATGAATGCGCTGAAGTCGAACATGTCACAGAATCATTCGATCGAAGGTTAAAGATGCAACCTGTTGTCGAAGGTGAGAAACCTGCCATTGAGGCATGCAGATTTCAAGGTACTGACGATTTCTAGATCAACTTCCTACATAATGAGCCATTGTCGATAGAAAGTGATCCGTCGTAGGCAAGCCCACAACACGAAATCATAGATCAAGTTTTGAAGAAATATATTGGCAAGGACTGACTCAGGGATGGTCAAAATGGATGACAGATATTTTGCAGATGAATGGTTTATTTGAGCTGTCCTCTTGAACACATAACGACACTGCAGATGGCTTGGTGACAATTGACCCAAAGCTAATACCCAGAAACCGGCTGAAGACTTTCAATATGGTTTGATTAACTGTTAGGCAAAGGATTTTCCCAACCCAGGTGAACAAAAGTGTCGTGTTCAAGAGTGGTTAACGGTTTTCTAAAAAATCAAAATACAACAAACAAGTCCATTTTTCTCTCTTTTCCCCCACCATTTCTGGCAAGTACCTCTTTATTTTTGACAAGCTTGAGGAGGATAACATTTGCTTGTTTATAAGCTCATCCTTCGGATGAGTCCAACTTAGTTTAAGATTTGAACCCTAAGAAGGAGTGGTTCATTCCTGTTTGAAATTGAATAGGTCCTTTACTGTTAAATTTTAACGAGTCCAGTATAGGAGAAACTCGGTGTTTTTCAATTTTAGGGAGTCAGAAGAAAAAACTTAAGAAAACTCCATGGGTGTACTTTTTCGTAAATTTAGTCTCTCGAGCTCGAAAAAGGATAAAATAATGCGGGAGAGAACTCTATTGACCGTAATTAGTCAACGTATACCTTTTTCGTAAATAGTCCATTTCAGTCCGTAAAAGGGGTAAACTTATATTGAAGGGACGATCATTCATTTACTTTAACGAGTTCGAATAATCAAGTACTCGGCAATCTTTTCATATTTAGAGAGTCTGAAAAGGGCTTAAAAGAGGACTCCAAGGTTTCGCTTTTTCGGTAAGTTTTAACGAGTTCGAAAAAGGGATAAAAATGTACTCATGGTTTTCACTTTTTCATAAGTTTTAACGAGTTTGAAAAAGGGATAAAAATGTACTCATGTGGCCGACTTTCAATTTAATTTACGAGCAGGAAAAGACGGAAAGAACTCGGCATTTTCATGTGTTTTACGAGAATGAAAGATAGCAAAATAATCTCGGGATTTTCATGAGTTTAACAAGTCTTGAAAATAACTGAAATTGACTCAAGATAGGTTTCATTTTTACAAAATCTTGAAACAGAGAAAAACTATGCTTCAGAGTGGTTTCATTTTTACACAAGCTTGAAACAGAGAGAAAACTGTGCTTGATGCCCCCTAAGCGTAACTGCTAGAGTGCATTCCCCCCCAGCTTCATTTCATTCAACTAAATACACAGTTGGTAATTAATAGCTGGATGGAATGAAGGTTCATTTACGAGATCATATGAAAGACCCGACCTAAAACTATAAGAAAATTATGCAAAAACTAACCTAAATATATGACTTAACATTTACGAGATCTAGTCAAAGACTCGACTCAATTAGGGGAGGATTTGTTTCATTTTTTAACGAGCTTGACACAGGAAAAGAACTATGCTCATGGCAACATGTTTCATTTTTTAACGAGGTTGACACAGTAAAAGGAACTTTCCTCATGATACACTGATTCATTTTTAGCGAGGTTGACATAGTAAAAGGAACTTTCCTCATTTCTAATCTATTAATCTACTCTCTACAATCTACCTACTGATTCATTTTTTAATGAGGTTGACACAGGAAAAGAACTGTCCTCATAGAATCTTGTTTCATTTTTTAACAAGCTTGACACAAGAAGAGGAACTATGCTCTCGACTAACTGATTCATTTTTTAATGAGGTTGACACAGGAAAAGAAATGTCCTCATACCTGATTCATTTTTTTACAAGGTTGACTCAGTAACATGAACCATCCTCAGAAACTACTTATTTCTAATCTATTAATCTACTCTCTACAATCTACCTACTGATTCAATTTTTAGTGAGGTTGACATAGGAAAAGAACTGTCCTCATGGAAGCTTGTTTCATTTTTTAAACGAGCTTGACACAAGAAAAGGAACTATCCTCTGACCAACTGATTCATTTTTTAATGAGGTTGACACAGGAAAAGAACTATCCTCATACATGATTCATTTTTTAATGAGGTTAACTCAGTAACAGGAACTATCCTCAGACTCACTGATTCATTTTTTAACGAGGTTGACACAGTAAAAGGAATTATCCTCGCAATCTTGTTTCATTTTTTAACGAGGTTGACACAGTAACAAGAACCATCCTCAGACCAATAGATTATGGCTTGCAATTGGAAGAAACACATTTCAATGGACACACCTTGATCATGGCTTCCAAGAGGTCTTCATCAGATGGAAAAACAGTTCCTTGGAAGGAACACATGTCAAGGGACTCAAAAGGGATAAGAACATCGCGTTCAAGTAATCCCATAGAGTTTTCCATGTCAATTACCAGATCTAAGTCAAAGGAAGATGAGAAAACAGTGAGAGGCTCGCTCACATCGGTAACTGAAAACATGGGATTAGCTGCCACATAATTAACCTGTGGCGGGGTAGATACCACTTGCGTATGAGGAACATTCAGGGATGTCGGATCATTGGTAGTCGAATCAAGACTAGGGAACGAAAGCTGGTCTACAGACACAAGATTTCCATTGTGAGGGAAAGACATCATGCGAAAGAGTGTCGATACGACAAATTTCATTGCATAGACATAGTATTGCCCAAGGAGTAAATTGAAATCCAAGGGACCTCGAACTACCATAAGATCAATACAGACAGTTTTACCTTCCAAAGTAATAGAGAAATTAGGAAGCATCCCTAAAGGTTCACTAATGGTTCTGTTAAAATCTTTCAGATTCTGCGTAATAGGCACAAGCTGAGGAGAACCCAAAGATTTCCAAGCAGTTGAGGATAAAATACTAACAGAAGCACCTTCATCTACCTGTGTGCATTGTATGTCCCTACCACCAAACTTCACAATGATTTGGAAAGGGATGGAGGAAGGAAGATGAGGTTCTGCAAGTCTATTCCAATCAAATTAAAATACCTCATTACTTGGAGGGGGTTCTATAGAAATAGGTGAAATTCCCCCTAGCGTAGAAGAATCTGATGTAACAAGAAGAACCTGAGCAGTATGAAGTTCACTCTCTATAGGGAGAATGGGATCGAATGAATGTGAAATTCAATCGACCACTTGATCAACTAATGGATCATCAACCTGAGTGATATGAGTTTCACTCTCCAATGGAAGAGTGGGATCAACTGTACTTGAAACTAGATCAATCACTCCGTCAGTTGACGGTAGGTTGGGAGAAATTTTATGGTAACCAGTTGGAAATTTTTGCTGTGGAACAGTAAGGTTTTCCAATAATTTTGAGGCTTCATCCATGTGAGGGAAAATGTGAGATTGATGACTCCCTTTGCATAACTTACAAGGAAACCTAACTTTACCCTTTTTCCCAGGAACCTGACTATCACTGGTTGATGGATAAACGAAAAGTTGATGAGATTTTTCTGACCATACTTCCAAGACATTTGGAATACCGAGACAATTTATAAGGAAGTGGTCACCCTTACAAATCCTGCAAGGGTATTTGGGTTTACGATGCATGTTGGAGGTTTCCTCAACACAACTAAAACTTACAACCCTGGTTGGTTGGTTGACTTCTTTCTTATCCTGCTTCTTCTTCTTCTTCTTCTTCCCTTTCTTCTTCTTCTTAGCCACCTGGTTACTAGTGTCAAGGCTTTTACCAAGCGAAGAGGAAGAAATGGAGGAAGAAATATTGGGCGAAGAAGGTAAAGGGTCAACAAAAGGTTGGTGATGTTGAGATGGTGAACTCTGTTGAGGTGAAGCATCCAGTTGAGGTGGAAAAATTGGAGTATTCGGGGCCAACAAAGTTGAAAATAACCATATCGGTAAACCTATTGTAAATCTAGGTAATGACAAAGTAGCCATATAAGGAGGACCAAAATTTCCAAAGCAAGGAAAAGTAATAGGAATCTCGTTAAGAGGGGTTCCTTGGTTGGTAAATTCTGAAACAGTTGCCATTATATTCAACTTCAGTGAATTCTATCGACAATTTAAAACTAAAATTAACAATTCACAATTCACACCTAACAATTAAAATTCACAATTCACACCTATGGTCTCTAAAAGTAAAAACAAACAAATTAACACATGCTATCAAATCTAGGAGTCAAACCACACACAAGCAGTAACTTCCTGTACTAAAAACACTAGTTGGTGATGAAATCCAACATCATAGAATTTAATACAGAAAGGGCGATTGGAACAGTTACCCCGAAAACCTGCTTAATGAAACAGACTGGCACAAGTTTCCTCACAAAACCATCTCGTGTGAAGAGAACCCCCCAAAGAGTCCAAGTGAGTCTAGTCGACGTTTGCTCCAGGTACAGTGAGATCTTTCCTTCACCGTCACCTTAGGAAATAATCTTAAGTTTATGGACACTAAGGTTACCAACAATAATAAATACAACTAGGGGAACATTCTACGATCCGATCCCACACCCAAGGGAAGAGTAACAAAGCTCAACCCCCTTGAAGGTTCCTCGACATAATCAGAGGTTTACCGACAAGTGACCCGAGGCTCCTCGACAATGGTTAATCCGAGGTTTACCATTTGTTATGCACACAAAATATTCTATCTTCCCCAATGAAACAAAATTGATTGTCTCAAAGGTTCGGATATGATCTCGTGATTAACTCCTTTAAGAGAAGCTTCTCAGAATGTACCAATCACAATTGGATTTATTTCCTACTGCAAGATTTATCTACTTATTTGTTTTAGTTGCTTTGGAAAGTTAACTACAACCTATTCCAAAGCACTAATCCTGAGCTAGATTGGTGGAAAGAGCCCTAAAAATGTAAAAATTACTAGATGAATTTTATTAAGCGTTGTGTTATTTGGCTGTTATTACTCAAAAGGGTAAATGGATATGAAATCAATGGTGTTATGACCTGACCCAAAACTGAATGCAATCGAATATGATAATGTAATCTTTTCAATTCGATGAATCCTAACTAAAGTAAGGAGAGAGTTTCCATGCACTTCCAACAATGCAAAGAATTGATCACTAAGAGAAAATATAACAAATTCTCTAATGCAGTAATTTCATCAAGAAAAACTAATGCAAATCAATCCCAAAACAATTTTTTATATTTTTGTGTTTTTAAAACAAGCATAAAAACATCTAAATTCAAATCAAAGAAAACTGATCTAAATCTATGATTGATTTTTCAGAATGTAAACTATGCAGTTGTAATCTATGCACAATTCACATGAAAAGTATGCAAATGTAATCTATGCACATTTTTCATTCATATTTTGAAAATGAGAATTCTAATTATGCAAATGTTATCTATGCAAGAGAATTCTCAAACACAAGATGATTCTAATATAATCTAAGAACCAATCAAGTGCAAGTCAAGAAAATTGGGTGAGAGTTCCAAAGATCAAAAAACACTCAAAGGCGATTAACACTCATACACAATGGATTGATGAGATGAAGAATTGCTGGAAGAAATTCAGAAACAAGAGATTTTTGATAGAGAAATACAGATCTGGGTAGATGCTAAGAATCCTAAATTAAATCTAAACTAAACTAGAAAAAAGAAATATAAATTTTTTCCAAAATTTAACAGGGTCTGCAGGCTTCCAGAAGCAACAGGTGCGGTCCCGCACTGTTAACTCAAGGAAAGTGCAAAAATGCTCGCACTGTGCAAAAGAACAAAGTGCAGTCCCTAGAAAAGTTCAAGAAAAACGTAAAATATTTCAAAATTTTCAAAAATAGAGAAAACCTAAGCTACCTAGGCAGATATCCATCAATCAAAAACCAGGAAAAACTTTTCATCAAAAAAAAAAGAAGAAGAACCAAAAACAATAAGTTCTTTCCCCAGTGGAGTCGCCAATTTGTTGGCTAGATAAATCACTCTTGAGGACAAGATCGATATCCCTAGTGTCAGAAGACAATATAGCAACAAACGAACAACTAAGTTTGTCTTTCTCTAACTATATTCATTTTACAAATAAATGCTATGAAGGTGTCGATCCTACCTTAGATCCAAATGCTTATTTGCGGTCGTAGTGCTTCCGTCGCATAAATAATCCTTCATCGCAACAAGAGTTCTTTCGTCGCAACAATAATATTTTTTCGACCTGCAATCAAAAACAAGCAAATATTAAATAGCACCTGTATAACAAATAATTATAAAACATACCTATCATAGTAATCAAGGAATCTATGAAATAAATAATCGAATGATAGCTTATTGAAATAAACAATCGAACGAAAATTTATTGAGAAAAACAAAACTTGATTGTATTAATCTTAAAAATAACAGAAGAACCTTACAACCTTAGCCTTAATGTTTGAAAGGCCTTCCTGGGGTCCGAAGCAGGAGTCTCCTCTACTTTGATAAGTCTTGCACTCTTCCTTCAGGAGCACAAAGAGGTATGTGATATTTCCTTTCAAAAGCTCAGCAGAAAGAAATCTAAATCTCAACAGCACTTCAACTCAATCACACATAAATCTTGAACTCTAATCCTCAATCTCCAAAATCTAACTTTCAAATCTCAATCTCCAAAATCTAACCATTTGAGGCTACCCAATGCCTCCTTTTATAGAGCAGATGAGGAGGTTAGGATTCCACCTTTGTAGGGATAGAATCCTCCTTCAAAGGGATAGACTCCTCACATCAAGGGATTAGTTCCTTAAGGTGAGGGATATATGCACCTTATCAAAGCGTACTCAGCCCCAAAAATTCTCATCTAGAACCTTCTAGAATTGACCTCAAATCAACTTTTTAACTTTACTTTTTCGCTCTTTTGAGTTTGGAGGGGGTACGCAGGCATTCCAAAGGAAAACTGCGTTCTAAAATGCAGGTAAGCCATGCATTACCTGCGTACCCAAGCTAGGAACGCAGGAAGGCTTCATGTTACCTACGTACCCATTCTTTCAGAGGTTTTTATGGTTTTTCTTCTTGTTTTAGGGCTTGACATGAGGAGTAAAGGTTGTAAGACTTGCAGAGGAGGTATGTATGAGTGTTAATGAGCTCATATAGTTAGCAGAATGTCAAGGTGGAAGTTTTTAGTGTAACAGGTGGCTAAGAAGAAGAAGAAGAAGTCGAAGAAGAAGGATGAAAATAAGTTAGAGGGAAAATAAAAAATTATTGCCACCGATGCAGTTAGTATCGAGAAACCTCCCACTCTGTCTCGCAGAGTCAAGTTCCCTTGCAAGCTATGTAAGGGTGACCACCTTCTTTGTGGTTGCCTTGGTATTCCCAAGGTGCTAGAAGTATGGTCCATTGGCCCGATTCGTCCTTCATCATCAACCTCTGGGCATCATACTAATGATGAGCCTTCAGCTAAAGATAACGAGACTTGTAAGAAATAGGGTAAGATCAAATTTCCCTGTAGGTTGTGTGAAGGGAACCATCCCATTCACGTCTGTCCTTATATGGATGAAGCTTCTAAGGTATTGGATACCCTTTCAGCTTCTGAGTCCTGTCTTCCTGTCAGTTACCGAAAGTTTTCTTTGAGTCCTCCGATAGTTGATCAAGTCATTGATTGGGATTAATCTTCGGTCAATTCCGCTCTCTCTGAAATTTAGTCTCCCGAGTCCATTCCCGACCAATCATTGGTTGAGAAAAAGGTCAACCTGATTCCATCTACAGTTCATCAAGTCTTTTCCATCGAGAGTGGGTCTCATCCCAGTTAGGTTCTTTTTGTTTCCTCTGATTCCCCGAGATCGGAGAGAGATCCTCCTGTTTCCATGATTCAGGAAGGTGATCCTACGACTCCTGTCACCATAGTTCCAAAAAGTGATCCTCCTTCTCCTTTTCCCAGATTTCAAGAGGATGTTTCTCTTGCTCCCGTAACAAAAACTGATGACCATATTTTTCTTGTGGTCCCCCTTCCAAGTTTTGGTCGCTTCTTTTGATTGGAGTAGATTCACGGGATACTGACTTCCTTCTTATGTGCTCTTTGAGATTATAGTATAGGCCTTCAATGTGGACATACTTGGCATGATTATAGATGAAGGTGCGTCTGTTAGTATTTTGTCTTCAACTACTTGGAAATATTTTGGTTCTCCATCGCTTGTGCCTGTTACTCAGAATCTGTGGGCTTTTAACAGAGGAACCAGTCAACTGCTAGGGATCCTTCTGAAGTTGCCTATTACTTTGGGAGGGAAAACCGTCTATATAGATGTGATGGTGGTCGAAGGCCCCTTGGAATTTAATTTACTCTTGGGGCATGACTATGATTATGCCATGGGCGCGCTTGTCTCTTCCCTCTTTTGTGTGATCTATTTTCCACATGAAGGTCAGATTGTGACCATTGATCAACTTTCATTATTTGGTCCTGATGTGACATATGGTCTACCATCATCCCTTCCTGTTCCTTACCTACTGGTGAGATCTTCCTCGCCACAGGTCAATTATGTGGCCACATGTCCCTTTCCTGCATTTGATGACAGTATTGCCAGTGATGTTGTGAATTATGACATTGAATCCTAATTTCCAGAGTGTTGTTCTCCTGTCAAAAGAGAAATTATTGGAAGCCATGACTTCTTATTCATCATGATAAGTTCTACGGAGCATGGTTCATTTTCTTGTGTTAAGCTCCTTAAAAAATTAAACAAGCTCTTTAGAGCATGGTTCATTTTCTTATGTCAAGCTTTTTAAAAAATGAAACAAGCTCGTCGGAGCATAGTTCATTTTCTTGTGTCAAGCTCCTTAAAAAATGAAACAAGGCCTTCTAAGGATAGTTCGTTTGATATGTCAACCTCATTAAAAAATGAATTAAGTCATGAGGATAGTTCTTTTACTATGTCAACCCTGTTAAAAAAAGAAACAGGTTCCCTTTTCAATTCGAGATTTTGATTAGATATCATAAAATCCCAGTCGAGTCTTTCTCTTGATCTCGTAATTGAACCTTTATTCCATCCACCTGTCAGTAACTTGCAGTCTACTTTGGTGAATGCGCTGAAGTTTGGGGGGCATGTACCTTGAATTGAGTCACCATTTTGGGTGCATGCCAAATTTTTCAAGCATAGTTTTCCATGTTTTCAAGCTTGTGTAAAAATGAAACCAATCTCAAGCATAGTTTGTTCCTGATTTCAAGCTTGTGTAAAAATGAAACTGGTTTCAAGCATAGTTTTCTAAAAAGTTTCAAGCTTGTGTAAAAATGAAACCAACTTCAAGAAGAGTTTCCATGATTTCAAGCTTGTGTAAAATTGAAACCATTCTTATTTTACCTCTCGTGGTGGCCATTTTATTAGCCTATTTTTCCAGATGAGCCTTGGTTTCTCATTCCATCGTCCCCATCTGCTTGGCCGATCATACGACTTCACTTGGTTGTTTCACCTAGTCCCAAGGAACCACTGCGATGAGTGGTCTTATTAGCCAACCTCTTGACCTTTACTTGTTTTGAGTAGTTCCACCATCAACGAAACCAGTTGCTACCCTTAATGCCACTCGTTCCTCCAAGAGGAGTCATCTTTCAGCTCTTTTCTGACTCTCGAGAATTGAAATGATTGCCGAGACTCTTATCGTTTTGAACACGTTAAAAGGCTATGAAATGATATCTACCCAGTATACGTTTACCCCTTTTTTGGGTTGGGATAGATTATTTACAAAAAAGGAATACTTTAGCCTATTGCGACTAAGAGGTTCTCTTAGACATAGTTTTCTACCTTTTCAAATCTGTGCGACTAGCTACGAAAAGGGACCTATTGGAGTTTTATTTTCTGCTTCTTTTCAAACTCTCTAAACATGAAAAAAATGTCGAGTTCTTCCTTTTTCAGACTCGTTAAAATCTAAATGATATCGGAAACCGTCACCATGACGTAATCGAGTTCCTCCTTCCTAGGGCTCGTAAAATGTACTAGGATGGATTTTTTCGAAGGACAAACTTATATGACAAGCATATGCTATCCTCTTCAAGCTTATGTAAAAATAAATAGGTACTCACCAGAAATGGTGGGGGAAAATGGAAGTTATTCATCAGTTGTGTTGGCAGTATGTCACTCTCGAACATGAAACTTATCTACAGTTCGTGTCGGGTTGGGATATCTTCACTCTCTCACTTTTCCTCCATGGGTTTAGGAAATATGTTTGCCTCTCATTCGATTACCAATATTTTCAACATGCCCCCTGATATTATTTGAGTCAAATGCTGCCAAATTCCAAAGTCATACCAGCGATATGTTCAAGAGAAAATCCTTCTACAGTTTGTACATTCCTTGATTCTCTATTTCAGCCTTGATTAACACTCATATTACATCCTCTGTTTCGTGTTGATGATGTGGGATTCATTATGAACCTCCTTCGATGGATCACTTCCTATTTACTTCAACTCATTTTCTAGGAAGTCAGTCTAGAGACTCCCTTCCGGTAACTTGGAGCTTGCATGCCTCAAGGCAAGTTCTTCACATTTGACGACAAGTCCTCATCGTTGGCCTTCGATCAAGTGATTCTGCAGGTGTTCGACACCATATCATTGTTCACATTCCGTGGATTGTACTTGTTGTACCTTGAGATCCATTGTCATTATTGGTGGTTTCTCTCGTGCTTGTTAACAACTTTCATCATTGGCTGGTAATCAGGTGACCTTCTTGCATGTTCAACTTCAACTCACATATTTGCATGCTTGAATTTGTACTTGTTCGGGTCAAGATAGAGCACAAGACCCTGAGTTTTGTCTGACAAAATCCAGGCTGCAGGGTGATATGATTTTTCCATGATTGGATACATGTTTCTTTCATATGGATGGCTGCATCAATACCATGAGTCTATTTGTGATCCTTCTTAGATGGATGGTTGCGACCATACCATGGTCTCTTTTATGGATGGCTGCATCAATACCATGAGTCTATTTGTGATCCTTCTTAGATGGATGGTTGCGACCATACCATGGTCTCTTTTATGGATGGCTGTGTCCATACCTTGATTCATGTATTTTCATCAAAGATTCTACTTATGTATATGTATCTATGCTTGATTTTCAGGTCTCCCGACGACAACGTTTGGTTCCTTGCACGTTCTTGTAAATCATTTCACCCCTCACTCATGTTCAAACTTCATACTTTAGGGGGCATCTATTACACAACAATTTGTCACTATCCATGTACTCCCTGTTCCTTGATCTTGGAGAACCAATACAATGACCCTTGTATACTTTCCAAGCATGGAATACATACCCGTGAACCACACTTTTTCTGCCAATTCATCTCCCTTTATAATTTTATGGAAGATCCTTATAAAAACTTGGTTTTCAAGGTCAACACTTTGTCTTAGTTTCTGACCCACACTGATAGTGGATATTTGCACTGAGACCTCTGCCGATCAGCGCTCCGTCTTAATGTCGAACCTGCGCTGATCCTCTTTTGGAAATTTTTTTAAATAGAAATGAAGTTTCCACGACTAGAAGCTTTGCGAGGTGACGAGTTGGAAATTTGTTTTGAGGATATGGCCAAGGAATTCCCCTTTGGGGGATTATTGTTCCCAAGAAATAGGAAATACTCCAAATGATAAGATCTTTTCCCATTATTTGAGGGCCCATAACCTCCTCCTCCATTGTTATATAAGGAGACCTCTTTCACCTCTGCTACCTTAGTTAGCATAGAGAGAAGAAGCAATCATAGCTTCGGGACAATAGTGCAGAGTGTGATTGTTTTTATGTGTTAAGAACATAGTGAGATCTTAGACCTTTGTGTATGAGGGTGCTGCAAACGTGCTTGGATACAAACCTGCCAAATGAGAGCCTCAACATCAAGGCTTGGTTGTAAACTCCCCTTGTGTTTATCATAATAAAATGTAACTGATGTTTATTTTCCACTCTTTTTTACATTTATAATGAGATTTATAGCATTCCATGATCAATTAGATAGGTTGTAATTGTTTTATTTTTGTTGTGATTTTACACTTTTCATGGTGTCTTGACTGTCTATACAGGTAATTGAACATTGGTAGCAGTGTGCATCGAGCTTGAGAAGGGAGATAGATCAAGAATCTTCAACGGAAGACGACAACATAGCATCAGGACAAGGTAGGTCATATTCCTTGCTCTGAATTTCATTTACAATATAGGAAGGTAGATGTTAGTATGTTCCCGTAGTTGCTAGACCAACCCTAGGGCTAGAGGGATCGCCTCTGTCTGCAGAGGGGATTTACCTGGACAACAGTGAGGCACATGATTATATGGGGAGATAAACAATCAAATTAAGAAATAAAATTGTAGGAAGACATAGGGGGATGTTTTTTCAAGGGGAGTTACCCTTTGTGATTAATGTCAAAGGGGGAGATAAATCAAGAGAGGAAGATCAA
Organism: Pinus albicaulis; assembly: GCA_034641835.2. Lineage (NCBI taxonomy): Eukaryota > Viridiplantae > Streptophyta > Pinopsida > Pinales > Pinaceae > Pinus > Pinus albicaulis. Next base: position 687,752,354 of record CM076572.1, on the reverse strand, counting down.
AATCATGGAGATAGGGGGAGCAATAATTATAAGGGGAGTATGTGTGTTTCCATAAATGAAAAATGGAGATATTGTTGAATGGTGTTTTCATTGATTCCAATGCTAGTCTTTGAATGTTCTTAATATACATTAGATTTTATTAATTGAAATCTCCAATGGAAAAGAATCCCTGAAGGAAGAGAAGGAAGTCCAAAAGTTTATAATCCCCTATGGTGTGCTCATGATGTCTCACACTTGATGAAAAAATTGAATGGGGAGATCAAGAAAATGTTTTAGTAAGACCATCATCAAATGAGTGAAGAAATTTATAAAGATATTCAAGAGGCCCTTCATAAGGCCTGATCTGACCTGAAATTCGACCCTCTTGAGGCTAGATTAGAGAGTAAAATTTGGCCTATTTTGAAGCCATTATGAGGAAAAATTTGAGCTATATTGAAGTCAGCCTGAGATCGAGTCCCTAAGGCATATTAAATACCTGATCTAAGGGATATTTATAAGTTTAAAATCAAACGTTGAGTGAAATTTGAATTAGGTTCAGTTGATTATGTTAAAGGACAAGTTTAGGGCTGAATTAGACCTAGTTTAGCCCTCAGAAAGGAGGCTGCTTGTTTGTAGGTGTGATGAAGCCGTTAAAAGGCATGCTAGAAATTCTATAAAAAGAAAATATTTATCTACAATCATGTTATGAATTCTATATTGATGTTTGTTGTAGCAGATCTTTTTTTCCCAAAAGTTGTGGGTTGAGTTTATTTTGCAAGTGTTGGAGTTGAAAGCTAGGGTTTGACACACATGCTGCCACAAATACTAAATGGTTGCATGTTAAGCTCTTATGATGATCAAATCTACTATGAATGTAAAATCAATCTATATGGCTGAGTAACATGGTTACAAATGGTATAGTAGTTGTTTTCTATTGATACTTTTGCTTATATGATGGTTGGAATAGTCCATGAAGTGTCAAGCATTTTGTTGAATTCTAAGTCTTCTTATATTTCTATTGCTGAGTACTACGTTACTTAGATATGTTGTTGATCACAAATATTTATTATGCGTTATCGACAGCGTAAGAGTGTGTGGGTGACTACTCTTTGAACATGGATGAGACTGTCATGCCATATATGTCAAAATTGTGTATTTGATTGCATAGTCATTACTAAGTTTGTTTACATTCAGAGAATCTTCATCATTTCCATGCACTTATTTCTAAGGCATTCTATTGTTGTATACTTGTAACTAAGGTTGATATCGGAAAGCATTGCTCTAGCTCTCAATGTCATGAGCATCGTATTGTCATGAATATAATGTTGCCTACAAAGTTTGGTAGAACAAGTATGATTGTGTATAGTTGAGTCAGTCATGTTGTTGCATGTATCTATATGTGACTAAGTTTTAAACAATGTTACCAATGAAATAGGTAAATGCACTGGTACCTACTTTTTGATGTAGCAAGAAAAACACCCGATTTGAAAAGTGGTGATGCAGAATCAAATTTTTTTTTTTTGAGCATGTTTTTGGCACTTCAATTTTTTTATTTTTATTTTTTTCTGTGATGCTTTTTATGTCGATTTTGAATAGTGGCAGCGTATTGTCACCAACGTTTTTTTAGAGGATTTATTTTGACACTATACATTTTCTAATGTCTTATTCTTCCGTGAGATGTTTATTTTTAAGTGCATTTATGTACTTGTGTTTTAAAAAGAAAAAAATAATTTTTTTTAAAATAAAAATCTGTAATGATATCTTCACTTTTACACATAGTTAAAAAATGAAAAAAGGGTCAATATTATAAAGTTTATATTTTCTACAAGTTTATGTATTGCTAATTAATTTTTCAATGCACATCAAATAATTGTCGCTAAAAAACCAATATTTTGAACGATATGACAAAAAATACAAATTTTCAATACAAATAGAATGGAAAAAATACACTTTTAGAGACTTTTTGTTAAAAAAAACATGTTAAATAAACTAATTTTTGGGAAAATCTTAACAAAAAAACTTAAGAAAATAGCATTTTTATTGAATTTTATGTCAAAAAATAATAGTAATCACATTTTTTTTGCAAAAAATAAGGATTCTTCTCATAAAATATCAAAGTCTAAACATTACAAGTAAAACTGATTAATAGATCTCAAAAATGAGCTTTGTTTGCAAGCATAACTTAAAGATCCTCAACAATATCAACTAATACATGTTCAACATCATCTAGAACATCATTGATGGCTTCTTCCGCAACATTTTCTACTTCATTTTGGTCATTTTCATCTTCTAATGGATATTTCATGTATGCAAGTATTCTAAAGTGTCCCTTTCCAATCATTCTATATAATGGTGGTTGAGGTTGCTTTGCTTTTTTTGCCACATGTGATTCATTAAAATCCCCTTTCCTCAAACCAGCTTCTTGCTTCGCATCTGGAAGGAATTCAAGAGCGTTAATTCTTTGTTGAATAAATTTGCATTGCACTAGGTCTTTGTCAATGGCAATGCAATTTCTTCATTTTGGTAGGCAACATGCTAGTGTTGTACCTAATCATCAAGTACAAAAGAAATAAGTAAGAAAATTAGTATAAATATATAAAAAGTAAAAAGTAAAATATTTAAATTTAAATTTGTATAATAAAACTTACTTGAACCTCAAAATAGATCCAAAACCCAATCTCCTTCATTTGACGGCATCGCTCGGCTTACCTTCGGCCCCTGGCTAGGCAGAGGGAAATTATGAGAATCGCCCTTCGCCCAGCCGAGGGTTGGAGGCAGGTTGGGCAGCCCTCGATGACGTCACTCAGCCAGCCTTCACTCAGCCAGGGGCGATTCTCGGAATCGCCCTTCACCCAGCCTGGGGTGATTCTCAGAATCTCCCTCCACCCAGCTGGGAGCGATTCTCGGAATCACCTCCGCCTAGCCGGGGGTGATTCTCAGAATCACCCTCCGCCTTGTCGGGGGCCAGAGGCAGGTCAAGCGGCGTCGTGGAGGGCTGCCCAGCCTGCCTTTGGCCCCCGGCTACAGCCCTCGATGGAGCCACCCCGCTGGCCTCTGGCCCCCAGATAGGCAGAGGGATATTCTCGAAATCACCCTCCGCCCAGCTGGGGGTTGGAGGCCGACCAAGCGGCACCATCGAGGGCTACCCAGCTTGCCTCTGGCCCCCGACTGGGTAGAAGGTGATTATGAGATTCACTCCCGGTTGGGCAAAGGGAAATTCAGAGAATCACCCCCAGATGGGCGGAGGGCAATTTCAAGAATCACCCCCGGCTGGGTGGAGGGAGATTCCAAGAATCACCCTCCACCCAGCCGGGGCTTAGAGGCAGGTCGGGTAGCGCCGTTGAGGGCTTCCCAACCTGCCTCTGGCCCTCGACTGAGCTGATTCTCAGAATCACCCTTCGCCCAGCCGGGTGTGATTCTCAGAATTGTCCTCCGCCCAGCTGGGGGTGATTCTCGGAACCGCCCTTCGCCCAACTGGGGGTGATTCTCGGAATATCCCTTTGCCTAGTTGGGGGTGATTCTCGGAATCGCCCTTCGCCCAGCTGGGGGCTAGAGGCAAGCCAGGTGGCGCCGTCGAGGGCTGCCCAGCTTGCCTCTAGCCCCCGGCTGGGCGAAGGGAGATTCTGAGAATCACCCCAGGCTAGGCGAAGGGCGATTCCGAGAATCACCCCTGGCTGGGTGAAGGGCGATTCCAAGAATCACTCTCGGTTGGGTAGAGGGAGATTTCGAGAATCATCCCCAGCTGGGTGAAGGGCGATTCCGAGAATTACCCCCGGCTGGGCAGAGGGCGATTCCGAGAATCCCCCCAGTTGGGCGGAGGGTATGTTTTATAATTATTTGTTATACAGGTGCTATTTAATATTTGCTTGTTTGTGATTGCAGGTCGAAAAAAGACAACACTTTGTTGCGACGGAAGGATTATTGTTGCGACGAAAGAACTCTTGTTGCGATGAAGGATTATTTATGCGACGGAAGCACTACGACCGCAAATAAGCATTTGGATCTAAGGTAGGATCGACACCTTCATAGCATTTATTTGTAAAATGAATATATTTAGAGAAAGACAAACTTAGTTGTTTGTTTGTTGCTAGATTGTCTTCTGACACTAGGGAGATCGATCTTGTCTGCAAGAGCGATTTATCTGGCCAACAAATTGGCGACTCCACTGGGGAAAGAACTTATTGTTTTTGGTTCTTTTTTTTTTTTTTTTTTTTGAGGAAAATTTTTTCCTGGTTTTTGATTGATGGATATCTGCCTGGGTAGCTTAGGTTTTCTCTGTTTTTGAAAATTTTGAAATCTTTTACGTTTTTCTTGAACTTTTCTAGGGATCACACTTTGTTCTTTTGCACAGTGCGGACAGTTTCGCACTTTCCTTGAGTTAACAGTGCGGGACCGCACCTGTTGCTTCTGGAAGCCTGCTGACCCTGTTAAATTTTGGAAAAACTTTATATTTCTTTTTTCTAGTTTAGTTTAGATTTAATTTAGGATTCTTAGCATCTACCCAGATTTGTATTTCTCTGTCAAAAATCTCTTGTTTCTGAATTTCTTTCAGCAATTATTCATCTCATCAATCTCCCTTAAGTTAATTGGGTGTTTTCTTCATCTCATTTGATTTCTAATTTGATGTAATTGGATGTACATTGATGGTACACTAATTTTAAAGTGATTGGCTTAACATTGTGCATTAATTTCACTGTAAGCAGGCAAAATTATTGACAATGTACATTTATTTTTATGTTTTAGTAATTCAACCTATTAATATCAAAGAGCAAGAGAGAAAATGTATGATTTTTAGTACAATAGTTCCAATTAATTATTCAAATGATTTATGATTTCAATTGTGCTTTTCATATAATCGATATGAAAAGATGACAAAACTAACAAAGGTGACAATAAGAATAGTAGAAGAAAAGAATTTGAGATTGATTACAATGAAGACTATTTGTAATTGAGAGCATTCTTATTATTCACATTTTCTATCATTCAACAGTATTACATTGTCACTTTGCATTCAAAATTTTTATTTCATCATTTTTCATCATTAAATTTATTAACAATATTTATCTCAACAAACGTAGGTAACTAAGAAAATTCTAAAATTAAAATGACCAGTTATATATATAAAATTATTCAGAATTGGTGCTTTTTATGACATTTAGAATCTACTAGCTTAGATCCATCTAACTCCAGATCTATCATGCGCCGAGAGGGATCAAATCTCTCGAGGTGAAAACTTATTTTTTGAGTGCAAAACTTGAGGAAATGTTTGCACCTCGAGAGATTTGATCCCTCTCGGCGCATGATAGATCCAGAGTTAGATGGATCTAAGCTGGTTCCAGTCGTGTGAAACCAAGGAAAATATATAGAACATATGATTAATTTTATGAATAATATGTAAATACATCTAATATAAATATAATAATTTTATATGTGCTAAATATGTCTGATAACTGGTCATTTTAATTTTAAAATTTGCTTAGTTACCTAAGTTTGTTAAATTTAATGATGAAAAATGATGAAATAAAAATTTTGAATGCAAAGTGACAATGTAATACTGTTGAATGATATAAAATGTGAATAATAAGAATGCACTCAATTACAAATAGTCTTCATTGTAATCAAACTCAAATTCTTTTCTTCTACTATTCTTATTGTCACCTTTGTTAGTTTTGTCATCTTTTCATATCGATTATATGAAAAGCACAATTGAAATCATAAATCATTTAAATATTTTTCTGGAACTATTGTACTAAAAATCATGCATTTTCTCTCTTGCTCTTTGATATTAATAGGTTGAATTACTAAAACATAAAAATAAATGTACATTGTCAATAATTTTGCCTGCTTACAGTGAAATTAATGCACAATGTTAATCCAATCACTTTAAAATTAGTGTACCATCAATGTACATCCAATTACATCAAATTAGAAATCAACGTTTACACTGAAATCAATGCATATAATGCAAACAATGAAATAGGATTAGAAAACAACATCTACAGTGAAATGGATGCATCTAATGCAGGTAATCAAATAGGATTAGAAATCAACATCTACACTGAAATTAATGTATCTAGTGCAAGTAAGAAAATAATATTAGAAACCAACATCACTGAAACCAATGCATCTAGTGCAAGCAATCAAATAGGATTAGAAATCACCATCTATACTGAAATCGATGCATTTAGTGCAAGAAATAAAATATGATTAGAAATCATGTACATTGAAATCAATGCATCTAGTGGAAGTAGTCAAATATAATTAGAAATCAACATCTACACTGAAATTAATGCATCTAGTGCAAGGAATCAAATAGGATAAAAAATTATCGTCTACACTGAAATCAATGCATTTATTGCGAGAAAACATATAGGATTGGCAATCATCTACATTGAAATAAATGCATATAGTGCAAGAAATTAAATATAATTATAAATAAGCATATACACTAAAATCGATGCATCTAGTGCAAGCAATCAAAATGGATTAGAAATCTCCATCTAGTTGTTGCATGCCAGTTCTAAGGAAGACCCAGTTGAAATTGGATTTAAAGGGAAGTAAACTATCAGTTGTATAATTAGAAAATTGTACAGGTCATGCATGAGGTCATCGAGATGCCTTGGATGAATTGTGAAATCAATTCTTGGGAATTTCCTAATTAATAGGGGCTCAATTCCCTCAAGAATGTGTGAGCAGGGCTGGATAGACAGGGGCAAGGTATTAGTTAAGTATTGGACCAATTTTTCCCAGATCAGAGTGAGACATTTAAAGATAGTGCAAAGATATCTTAAGCCTGAGAGAAGCATTGTATTGTTTCATATCTTGACTTAATGCAATATAAAGATAGAGAGGTTTTTAGCTGAGGCTTTCCCCAGATACATTTTTGTGTTGTGCAGTTGAAATTCTTTCTCTTTCTTGTTCATGTGATTGTGTGATCGTAATGGGTTTCTGAAATTTGTAGAATAGTTCAAGTATTTTGTTTTAGCATATTACAGGATCAATTGAATCTATGTGGGTTTTCTACATGGTATCAGAGCAGGAATCACTATAGAAAATAAGAATATGGGTTTGTTTTGAACAATTCAATTGAATTTATAGATTTTTTCTTTAGGACTAACAATAGATCAAGATGTCTTTCTTTGGATTCAGACTCAAATATGCCCTTGAGGGTAGTTCGAATTACATAGCATGAAGAATATGATGGAGGTGGTGTTGGAGGACAATGAATTGAAGGAATTCATAGATAGTGATATTCCTAGGCCCGCAACAACAAATGCTCAAATTCTTGATGCATGGAAGAAGAATGTAGCAAAGGCGAGAAGGATTTTGTTAGAAGGAGTTCGAGATCATATTGTCTCGAACCTCCATAGAAAGGAAGCTCCCAATGCTATGTGGAAGGCCTTAATAGATCTATTTCAGAATAATAGCGACCATAGGAAGTTGGCGTTGAAGGACAAGATTAGGAAGATAAAGATGGAGAAGGGTGTCACGATACCAAAATATTTTACATAGTTCACTAAATGTCAAAATGAGCTCAGAAGTGTTGGTGTGACAGTTTCCGAGGATGATTTGGTGAGCCTAACACTTCTAGGCCTTCTCAAGAGTTGGCATAATTACTAGGATTTAGTGAATGGGAGGGATGATCTGGGTCAGAGAGCTACTACATTTACCCATGATCTTTTACTTCTGTAATGTGGTTAGAATTGCACTGAAAAGATAATTAAAATAACACATATGCATGCTTTAAGCAAGAGGAAACAAGACAAAAATCAGCAACATAAGAACACGAGACATTGATAATGGAGTTCACCCAGTGTGGGTTACGTCTCCAGGCCTAGTGTCAAGATGGGGTAGTGCACTTCATATAGTTCTAGAAATGGTGATGATGTACATGGGCTATGTTTTCTGTCGTACAAGGATATATGCCCTCAACATGAGTGGCTTGTCTCTCCATGAAATGTTCCTCTACAGGAACTCTCACTCACAATAGTCCTCCTATCAACATGACATAATCTCACACAAGGTAATGATGAGGATCCCTTCATGAAGGTTACATAGGGATTTCAATCAAACATAACAATCCATGACGAATACATCTCACATGAAATAGAAACATAGATCCTGCAATATACATCAAGTAAGAATCTAAAAAACATATTACATCTCACAAAAAATGATAAAAGAAGCACATGACATCAATCCTACATATAACTCAACCCCTAAAATTGGCTGAAGAAGTGGATGCTTAACTGCCGAATCTGGTTGCACCATCGAATTCGAGGCATCAAGAGGCATAAAATCGACTGTCCACACTTGGAATCTGACACAGTCACTCCAATCTGGAAAATGGTTGAAAAATTGGAAGCTCTGCTACTGAAACGAACATCGCCATTGAGTTCCTGTCGGAACGAGGTGTAAAATTGACATAAAATTTGTCAAATTCTGACTCTGGCAAGTTCTGGGCCTCAAGGAATATTTCTGATGCCCCTCAAGATTCCCTAGGCAAGGTTCTGCCCCTTTTTCCGCTCATGGTTTTGTGCTCCTACAATAAAAAAATATTAAAACTCGAAAATCTGCCCCAGTCCTTTGCCTCGACACATCTATGGACTGCATGGTGATATAGTATTTCACTGGTGGAGAAATCAACACGAACTCATTTGGGCTATTGGCAGATGTACAAACTTGGTGGACGGAGGTCTCGGGGTCAAACCCGTGGGCCTCCGTTATGGAACTTATTTTAATGTGTGGTTACGTTGGCCATTACAACGATGAATTAATTTTTTTTGGAGCCGTGTTATGGTTTTGTGTGGGGCTGCCGCGTGGGGGGGGGGTGTCGATTCGCCTACCATGGGTTCAACTCTCACCAGCTTTGGCCTTGGCATTGGTGGTGATTTCCTATGTTAACACCATGTTTGGTGCTGTGGGCGGAGGGTGTGGTGGGGGTCATGTCCTCCCACCCCTTTTTAATATTTTTTTTCTCGTTTTAATAAAAAAGGTTATTTTCAATTTTTTCCAAAATAAGGGTTATTAGGGGATTTAAAGAGGCCACAATTTAGCCCACTCTTAGGTGCTAGGTTTCCTACCGGTTGATGGTGGAATTGTAGGACACTTAAACCTGACCCACTTCCCAACTTTGACCGCAACTTTGACTTTCTCTAACTTCTCCATATGGGCTCGTATTGGATATTTGTTCACACCGTTGGAATTAGGGCGACGAGCACTAAAATCTTGTCCTAGTTTGAGAGTGTTCTAACCACTTTGAATTTTGACCATTTATGGGCTCTCTTGGTCTCTCTCGAGTGTCTGGAGCCACCTAAATCAAGGGAGAAGCTACTAGAGTGGGAGTGATTATGGTCTGACTTGGTACAAGAAGAGATATAAAGGAATACCAGAGATGGATTCTAATCAAATAATGATGATGAGGAGAACTATGCCTTGGCTGGAAAGACAAAGAAAATGAAAGGGAAGGAATCCCATTCCAAATCTCATTCTGGTATGGCAAGAAAGAAGTGAGACTTGTAAAAGGTAAAATGTTTTCACTGTCATGAGCTTGGAAATTATGATACCAAGTTTTTGCATAAGAAGACTAGAAAGAAGCCCTTACGAGGAGTGGCAGGTGAAGCACTTGCTTCACAGTTCGAGTTAAATTTCACCCTCATTGCATGCATGGTGTCATCAATGATGGGTTCTATGTGGCACTTGGATAGTTGAGCTTCATTACATATGACCGAAAACAAATAATCCTTCAGTAACTTGGAGGAGAAGGATCTCCGGATGCACATCGATATGGGAGATGATGGGAGGTATAGGACGATCGACATAGGTACAGTTACCTTTTAGAGGGAGTATGGTACTCCTCTCACATTAAAATATGTCATTTGTGTTCCTGGTTTAAAGAAGAATTTGGTTTCTGTTGCTATGTTGGAAGACCGTGGCTATGATGTGATATTTAGCAAAGGAAAGGCGTTCCTTTGTCAAAAATCCATGGTACATGTGAAGAAAATTGGGGTTTGAGTAAAGAACCTCTACAAATTGGATGTAGAAGATTATGTTGCCTTGAGCGCGAAAGCTAAGGTGGAGAGTCGAGACATCAGTGAGTTATGGCACATAAGGTTGGGCCATCTACACCATGATTCTTTGAAGATCATGCAACATATTTCTATAGGACTTCCCAAGGGTGCACTTGAGCTGTGAGATACATGCAAAGGGTGTAAATTGGGGAATTACACCAAAGACACATTTCACAATAAAGAAAGCCGAGCAAAGGTGATCCTTGAAAGAGTTCACTTAGATGTGTGTGGACTGTTCTCGACAACCTCCACAACAAAACACATGTATTATGTGATTTTTTTATATTATTTTTAATGTAAGTGTTCGATTTTCTTCATGCTGAAGATAGATCAAACATTTTGAATTTTTTTTGAGTTAAAATCACTTGTCTATAAATATACAGGGAAGAAGGTGAAGGCTCTCATAAGTGAAAATGGTGGAGAATATGTCTCGAACGAATTCAATAAATTATGTGCTTCATAAGGAATTCAACGAGAATTGATAGCACCTCATAACCCATAGTAGAATGGGGTTGTAGAAAGGAAGAACCAAACTATTGTGGGAGCAGAACAAGTGATGTTGCATGATAAGGGCCTACCGTTGCATCTATCGGATGAAGCATGTAACACAATTTTTTTTTATAGAACATAAATCCTCATCGGATACTTGGGATGAGAACACTAGAGGAAGATTTTTCATGTAAGAAACCAGATGTTGCACATTTTAGAATTTTTGGTTCATCAGTTTATTTCCATGTAATCAAATATGCCAGGAAGAAGCTATAGTGGACAACCGAGTTGGGAATATTTGTGGGGTACACTGATACACCTGACAACTATCGGGTGTACTTTCAAGCACACATGATGATAGTGGTCAAAATAGATGTCAAATTCGATGAATAGAAGGCCATGAAAAATTCCATTGAGAGGGAGCTTTAGTTGCATGCAGTTGAGGAGCTCTTGGCTCCAAAAGAAGAACCTCAAGATTTGGAGAAGCCACATGCAGAGGAACAAAAAGTGGAAGCACCCAGTCATGGAGAGACATCTTAAGATGGAAGGAAATACACCAGAGAGGTTGACATGTTGGTGCTTGATATTAGAGAGAATGTGGGAGCACCCACATCACATTGCATGAAGAGAAGGTCCTGAGAGCGGTACACTGGCTACATGGCTCTTATGAGTGATAGTGTAGAGATAGAGCCATCCTCTTTCGACGAAGCAGTGCAACAACCAATTTGGGTTGATGTCATGGTTGAGGAGTATGAATCTGTTATCATAAACAGTGCATGGGAAGTTTTCCAAAGACCAGAGAGGAAGTCAGTTGTAGGATCCAGGTGGATCTACAATGTAAATAAAAAAAAATATGGGAGTGTGGAGAAACACAAGGTCAGCTTTGTGGCCATAGGGTTCTCTCAAGTGGAGGGGATTGATTACGATGAGACAATTGCACTAGTCACAAGGTACTCATCAATTACATCCATCCTTGCACTTTCAATGCAGATGGGATGGTAGGTACATCAGATGGATTTAAATACAACCTTCCTTAATGAAGTGATTGGGGAAGAGGTGTACATTGAGTAGCTAAAATGTTCTTAGACCTTCGACAGAGAGTCACACGTGTACAAACTCAAGAGAGCACTGTATGGGCTGAGACAGGCACCTCATTCTTGGTACACCAGGATTGAAAGATACATCACCGGGTTGGGATTCATCAAGAGTGAAGTAGATGTGAACCTTTACCATATTGTGGTAGAAGGTAAAATTTCGATCATTGAACTTTATGTCGATGATTTGATACTGACAGGTGATGAGCAACTCATCAAGTCTTGCAAAGAGGATCCTACAAGATAATTTGAGATGAAGGAAATGAGTCTCTTGCACTATTTCCTGGGATTGGAAATTTGGAAAAGAGATGGGGAGTTATTTGTATCTTAGGGAAAGTATGCCAATGAGATTCTGAAGAAGTTCCACATGGAGGGAAAAAAACCCATGGAGGATCCTCTAGCAGGAAACTGGAGGAAGGAGGATGCTACTTCAGGTGAAGTAGTAGATGCTACCATCTACAGGAAACTTGTGGGTTCAATTATGTATTTTGTGAACACACAAATAGACATATGCTATGTGCATAATCAACTTAGTCAAGCTATGGTTAAGCCTACGAAGCTATTTTTGAAGGAAGGAAAAAATTCGTTGAGATACCTCAGAGGTACTACAGAGTTTGGGCTATGGGACATGCAGACTGAGGGAGTGAAGCTTCAAGGCTTCACAAATGCATATTGGGTAGGGATTGAAAGGACATGAAGAGAACATCAGGGGCATCTCCAACATTGGATCAAGAATAGTTTCCTAGTACAACAAGAAATAGAGATCAGTTGCGCTTAGTTCAGTAGAGGCAGAGTACATGGCGGCTAGTCAGGTAGCATGTGAGGCCAGATAGATGAGGAAGATACTTGTTGGCTTGTTTGGTTGATAGATGGATCTGACAGTGATTTATTGTGATAACTGAAGTTGCTTCAAACTCTCGGTTAATCCATTTTTTCATGACATGTCCAAACATATTGATATCTGGTATCACCATATTAGAGATTGTGTACACAGGAGGATTATTTCATTAGATTACATTCCAACGGAGGAACATGATGCAAACATATTGATGAAGGCACTGTTAAAAGCCAAATTCGAGTTCCATAGAGGCAGGATAGGGATAGCAGACAATCCATTTCTTGTTGAGAGGGAGTGTTGAAATTGTAAACAATAAGAGGATTCTAATTTAATTTCCCCTTAATTAAATTAGAAGGAAATTGTAATTCCACATCACATGACAACTTGTATGAGTTAATTAAGTTGGGAAGACTTAGTTAGCTCAGTCGATTCGAGTTGGGGGTAAATTGCAAGGCATGTAGATTTCACTTTAAGTTTTAGGGGTCTAGTTGCAGTTTATTTTGAGTTGTAATTGTTTAGCTTAATTATTTGAGTAAAAAATAGTTTAACTAGTTCTAACTAACAAATGAACTAGTGAGAGGTCCAATGAATTAAATATGATTTAATTCACATGGAGTGATCAATCAGATAATTTTTAATTCGCTATAAATAGTTGTTGCATGTCAGTTATAAGGAAGACACAGTTGAGATTGGAGTTAAAGGGAAGTAAACTATCAGTTGTATTATTAGAAAATCGTACAGGTCATGCATGAGGTCATCAGGATGCCTTGGATGAATTGCTTAATCAATTCTTTGGAATTTCCTAATTAATAGGGGCTCAATTCTCTCAAGAATGCGTGAGCAAGGCTGGTGTTAGACTCCTATACCAATAGGTTTCATCTTTCATGATTGTCTTGATTGAATTATGGAATATGTTCAAACCTTCTTTCTTGAGCAAAGGTGTTCCATATTCTTGAAAAACCAAAAAATAAAAAAATTTAAAAAATGTAAAGAGGGTATACCCTAAAAGAAAGATCAAAGGGTAAAAAGAATAAAATGGTCAAAAAAGAGAAAGAAATGAACCCCAAGCAAAAAATAGACCAAGGAAAGTGTGCAAATCCAAATGCCACTACTATTTCATCTTCGGTAATAAAGAAATTGTGTGCAGCTTGTAAAACCTTTGCCACAATTCATGAATAAGTCAAACTGTTTAAACTTGGCGTACTCATATTTCAATTTCATGTTGTAGATTAGAGAATAAATATCTAGCCAAACAGTTTAATCTTGGCAGATAAGTAGATAGGTAGAGTTAATAAAAAGTGCTCAACAGCTTAATCTGAGCCCTTGGATGTAATAAGGGTAGAATTAGATAGGTTTGCCTTGTAAAAAAAGAAAAGATTGATAAGGGTTTGCAAGTCTAAATGCACCCTAATAAAGAGGAGAAAATGGTAGTGTCAAATAGATAGGGTAGGTAGATGGTGCTGCAAAGTGTTATCTGATGAATGATGCTGCTACATGTTTTTTTGATCCTTTACTTTCATCACAAATACTGAAGCAGGAAATACACTGGAAAATCACAGCAAGCAGAATCAAACTCATTAACTTCCCTCATCACTTTCCCCTCAAAATTTTTACTAATTTCCCCCAAATTACTAAGGTTTTTGGAGATCAAAGGGGCTCAAGGCATTTCCTTGACTTCTGGAGGGACCGGACCCTCGGCCTAATGATCAAAAAGACCTAAGTACTTGAGATAATTCATCATTATAATCATTCACCTTTAACTTTATCCTAAGTAAAATCCTATTTTACTTAGGAAAATCATGCAAAATTCCATAAAAATCCCTCAAGATAACTTGCTATTCTAAGTTTAAGTGTTGAAGATAAGATATTGCAATTTACTTCAGAAGTTATCACTTTCTTAGATGTGCAAAAATATTTTGAGTTTCCTTGTCCTTTACCATATTTACATTTAACTCTATTTTACTAATTCCGTAGTAAAATACCCTATCCTAAGTATATAACTCCCTTTTTAAAAAATATCCCAAAAACCCTTCTATTATAAAGTTTAACCAAAGTAATTATTTTCCCAAATATTCATTAAAACCCCGCTTTACAAGCCCTTTGGTTAAATATATCTTTATATTATAATCCCGCCCTTATGGTAATTAAATAATGTTTATTTGTTACCATATAATAAAAAACATATATACAAAAACTTTAAACATGCGATATGTATGTTTAAACACAAAAATATGAATAAAACTTCGGAAAAGTCTTGTGCCATCGTGGTTTGTCCACCTGGCATTCCACTTAACCAAACCCCGCCGCAACCCCTTTCTTTTCATACGGGATTAATTAGTCATCGGGACTAATTAATAACCTTTTATCCGCCTATTAGATATCCCCCGGAGTGATTAAATAACGTTAAAAAGTGTTAAAAGTCCGACGGGCCCACATCTGAAACCTCCGCTTATTCCCCCATCACCTCAGCCGTCGGATCAACCCTCCGCAGATCAACGATCCACGTGAACCCCGCTACCCATCCTTTGTGAGAACGTTAACCAGCGGGGAACGGGTGGTTTTTGAATAGTCCACCGTCCACGTGGCGATCATTCTGTGGAATCGCTGCCCTCCCGATTTAAACCACCCTCAACCAAAAGCGGTGCGGGGTTACCACTTACCGCTTACCGCCCGACCTTGCATACGTCAGCCCGTACGTCGATGATGTCACACCTCGGAAAAATCAAAAAACCCTTTTAACTTGTAAATAAAGCCATTTTTCGTGTTTTTCTGTTATTTTCGTTATTTCAAAACGGCAGTGCTCCCCACTGCGATTTTCAAATTTCCACTGTAATATACCGATTTCCTCCAAAATTCCGCTGCGCCCGTGTTCAAGTACAGTTCCGCCATCACCTGTTACCTGTTAAAGAACCAGCCTCCTTCAAAAAACAGGTATTTATCCTTTTCCGCCCCGACTGCAAGTAAAACTCAGTTCTCTTTGTTTTTCGCTGAAATAGTGATTAAAAATCATCACTGAGTCTTCCCCAGAGTTTTTAAAACTGTATAATTGTTCCCTGAACAAGCGAATTGCGCCAATTTCCTTCATTTTAGAAATCCCGCCCGGCCTGTAAGGAAAACCAAAAACCTCCATTTTGAATCCACAAGAACCAAAATGGAGGTCCCGGCAGCTCTGAATATCACTCCATTGAATGCTCCTCACCGTGAATTGGAATATTTACCTTTGATAGATGAAGATTTCCAAATTAAAGACCTGCATTTCGATGAAAGTCCCCTATTGAGTTATTGTCGCTGCAGAGACGAATACTCAAAGGGGCAAGATCTTATAGGTTTGTGGGAATCCAATCTCCCAAGGTATCTCATCCCCTCAGTCCTTATTTTCCCGGAAATCATCCATTACTGCCATTCAAACTATGATCCCACACGGAGGGCTGTAATAGCTCCTGATCAAAGTATTCTGTTTCCCATCACTCCCCAGGCTATCAATGCCATGTTACACTTTGAACCAGACCAAGAATTAGCACCATTGTCCATGGAAGGATTGATTGATAAAACCAGGCAATTAACCCCAGAAAAGCTAAAATCCATGTGTCAGAATTTCATGTTACCTGAGCATCAGCCAAAAGGGTCTCCTCCCTATGGTTTTTACTATTTCAATACATTGGGAAGGCTCATTGTAAATATAATATCTTTTGTCTTGGGATTCAACACCAGTGAATATGTGGATGAGATAACCTTGGCTTTGCTGTCCATTTTTACTCCTGGGCAACCTCCTGAGATTAAATATGACTTTGCTTCCTTCATAGCCAACAAGATCCATGATCAATTCCCAAGGCTAGATACTGAAAAAGTTTTTAAGTACTCCTCAGTCATCTATCATCTCATTATCTACTACCAGTCAGAAAGGTTCCCTTTCCCTGTTCAAAAACTTGATGCCAAGGGAAACCCCAGGTCAGTCATATTTTGGTCCCCCATAATTCATTTTTCCTCTGATTCTCCCTATTCCTACACTGAATTCATTGACCATTTTTTATATCCTGCAACAACTTTGTTAACAGGAATTCCTCCCCCAAGACTCAGTAATGAAATTAGAAAGACCTTACAACTGTCAAAGAGTTATAAAGTTGGGGATTGGTATTTGTATCAAAACCATACAGTCATCAGGATTTATGGATGTGAATTACGTCCATTCAGGTTACCCAGATATGTGCCTATGAGGATTTTTGCCTTGGAATACTTCAGGCAAATGAACAATTCAGATGTGATCCATTTTTGTAATGTAAAGAAGAAAGCTCAATTAAGGATCAAAAGTCAATTAGGTCCTTTCATCTGCAACTCTAGGGAGGCCGAGAGAGAGGCAGAAAATATATTAGATAAAAAGTTCCAAACATCTTTCCGTTGGGTTCCTTATGACCCAGTTGGTTTTATTTGTGAAAAGAGATTAAAGAATAAATCATCCCCTTATATACACCACAAGATTCCTGATCTAGAAAAGTATGCCAATCAAGATGAATGGATTGAAGGAACACTTGTTGAAGAAGAAAGTGAAGCTGACAAAACGAATAAAATTATGAAAGATGTTGAGAAAAACTTTGACCTAGAATCTTATGGTCAAGTGCAGGTACCCTACATTGGCACTTCTTCAGCAGCAACTCTACAGCAAGCATTACAGGAAAGCAGTTCATCAGTTGCAGCAGAACCCAAGGGTAAAGGGAAGGAACCTGTAATCCAGGTCATTGAAACTTTCGTCATGGCGGAGAAACCACAAACTTCCAAAGCACCTGAACAATCACAGGTTTCTCCCACACAGGCAAAGCACACACAAATTCCAGAGTTGCAGACTCCATTAAATGTGGAAATAGGAAAGAAAAGGCTGGTTTCAGACACCACTCCTCCAAAAGAAACCTCACAGGTACATCAGGTCAAGAAACAGAAACCAAATCCACCTCCAGATGTGGAAATTATAGATGAAGTATTTGATGATGGAAGGGAAGATAGTCAGCAAACTGGCACAGCAAGTGAAACAAACATAAGCCAGAGAGAGAAAGCTTT
The DNA here is from genome assembly GCA_034641835.2 of Pinus albicaulis. Lineage (NCBI taxonomy): Eukaryota > Viridiplantae > Streptophyta > Pinopsida > Pinales > Pinaceae > Pinus > Pinus albicaulis. The sequence goes on along the minus strand of CM076572.1, from coordinate 687,734,835 downwards.
ACAAAAGCAAGTAAGTACTGAGGTATCCTCTTTCAGACCACCAAAGACAGACACAGGGGATATTAAAAGAACCTTCATTAATATTAAAGCAAAGAATGATCCATTGAAAATGAAGGTATATGATCAGTATATGAAGATGGCTCCCCAAAATCAAGAAAGGCTAATGTCAGCGTTTGACCTTTCACAAGGCAAAATGCTGATGAGCCACTTCAAGACAAAGGTGCCAAAGCCCACTTCAGCAGCTGATTACATCAGAACAAATTTTGAAGTTTTGGAAAAAGATATCCATCCTCTGGACCAGATAGAGCTACACAGACAAACTGGGGAAATGGTCTATTCTACTCTTACCAATAAGGCCATGGCAGCTATAACGCTGCATGATTCTTTGAATAACACAACTGCACAATTGCAAATTGAGAAGGCCTCTTCACAGGCCAAAGATAATAGAATAAAGTCTTTAGAAGACATAATCATTGGTTTGGGTCACAATCCCAAAGACATTAAAAGTATTGAGGCATTAATAAAGAAGAAAGATGATGACATAGCTGCACTGAGAAAGCAGCTAAAATTGCCAGCCTCAAGGCACCCTCAGACCCAAGAAGTTCTAAAAGGGAATTCACAGGAAGAAATAATGGAGTTGCTCCTAAATATGACTGAGCGACTAAGTGAAATGGAGAAGGAATTGGAAAAAGCTTTGCAGGAACAGGAAACTATCAGGCAGACATCAACAACATGTACTACAATAACAGGGCAGCAGATACAGCCATCCCAGGTGAACACTTCTGGTTTGAATTCTGATGAATTAATAAAGCAGATGGAAAGTCTACAACTCAGGGTCACAGAACTCCAAGAAACGAAATTGCAATTAGTAAAATTGGAGGAAAAATATGATACATCAAAAAAGACAGCTGCTGATAACACCAGGGAGATAAAAAGGTTGGAAAAATTGGTTCAGGTTCTGGAAAAAGATCTTTCATTGGAGAAGCCTTTAAAGGAGATTAATGACATTCTTTGGGGTGATATCATTGAGTTAATAAAAGACATTTGGCCTTCTATTCAAGCTATTTTTGAACAAAATGAGTTGGTTAAAATAGCCCAAGAAGAAATAAATAGAACCAGACATGAATTAAGAGGCAGGCCTGAGCAGGCCAATCAACTCATTCAATTTTTGAACACCAGGACAAAGCAACAGCTTGCAGGGTTAGGGATTGATGACAGGACAGGCACAATTTTGGAAATAAAGATAGTTTTCATTAAGAGAACTTTCATGCAGAATTTAGAGAGGAAGTGTACAGACATTTTGGTTGATATCAACATTTTCAGAGAGAAATTTCAAGCTTTGTTGGATAGTGGATTACCAAGTCCTATGCTCACGGAGGATCAAATAATGGACTTAGAAGCCTATATAAAGAGAATAAATACTCATGCTCAGAATACAGTTGCTTGTTCTCCTAGTTTACCACAATCAACATTACCAACAGGGAGAAATATCTATGATAGAGTAAGGGATTTATTTCATCTGGAACATGAAATAAGGTATCTGTTTCCTAATGAGCCCACCTTCTACAAACTCACAGAAGCAGATGAGACATTGAGGAAACTCAGAAGAACTATGATACCCGATGATCAATGGTGGAGAGAAATGTTGGAAATTTTATGAAAATTATCTTCAGCATGAGACTTTTATCTTTTACTATTATGTGAAAAGTAAAAAGGAAAACATATGAAAGAGTATCAGGTGAAAAGGTTAAAAAGTATCCGTAGGAGCAAAGAGTGTCCAACAAGCCAAAGAAATACTGCAAGGGACAGCACAGAGCCCTATTTCAGCACTTACCTCCAGCACATCCACGAAGAAAGGAACAGCACATTGGCAGTTACCCATTATTCTATCCACGAGACCATTTGTCTCTTGTTTGTTTGTAAATTATGCTTTGAGTCAGCCTAGATTATTGGCTAAGATAGTGTAAGACTGTTTAAGATTATTTTGTGTATAAATAAACCCTCAAAGAGAGTGTTGAGGGTGGATTCTATTACTTTGTTGTAACATTGAGATTTTCGGAATAAAAGCATTTTGGAGAAATTTTTCGTGGCTTACTGGATGACGATTTAAAGCACTGGACTTGTTGCAGGATTCATGTGTTGGACTACAGTTCAATAAGTGTTTCGACCCTTTGTCTGAAATTTTATATTAGTTTATAATACCATCTTATCCATTTCTGAATAATTTACATAAAGGATTGAAACAGAATTTTCTTAATTGTACTCTGTTTTCAAATGTGGTTATTCTTAATGTTTTCTTCTAAATTAGTTATAAGCATGAATTCTTAAATGCTCCTGCTTTGCTAATTTAAACATTGTTGATTACTATAATAAAGAATTCTTCATTGCTCTTTGTTTGTAGTCATTTCACTTCTTTCTCTTGAACATGGTGAAAGATTCTTAGCTACCTTTCATCCCTTCAAGATCATCCCATCCACTTTAAATTTTAAGGATTGTTCTCTGTCTAGCTATCTTGCCCTGTAATACCATCTTGTGCTTAGAATAGAAATCCAGTAAAGCCATCCTTTGACTCCATAGCCCAATGGACTGAAAGCCCTTAACCTTGCTCTTAGTTTGTGGATTCCACCATTTTCCCAAAACAAACTCTTGAATTTATAACTAGCCTAAAACCTTCCAAGAACAAAGATAAATTATAAAGAGAGAGCCCTCTCTGGATGCAGATTGGCTAGATTCTGCATCTAAAAGGTTGGTTTGTGGTTACCTCGGGTATACTTTCCTCTTACACAACTTCTAGGAAAACCTGAGTGATAACATAGTGGCGACCATACTGGGGAAACTGAATCATTTTTATTTGTTAATATTGTTCATTTATAAGCTATAGACAGAGTCTAAAGATCAGCCAGGTAGCCTTTGAAATTGCTTTTGCTCTGCAATTGCAAAAGTAAATAAAAGCTGCTTCAGTCTATCTCTGATTTAGCTTATATACTGAACTTTAGTCTCAAAATTTTTAATCAGATTCTCTAGTTTAAACAGATCTTTGAGAAAATTTTTAATCACATATCATTATTTCTTGAAGAATTTGTAGAAGTTGTATTTATTTTTCAATTAAAATCAAAAATCCAAAAAAAAAACACATAGTCTAGGAAAACTGGCTTCAGAAAGGATTCGACATACTAGGTCAAACCCTGACCCCAATCCACCACCAGTATTTGAAAATCCAAATCTGATTCCCAGGATTCTTAGAAGACAAGGAAGTCAAGAAAGTTCTGAAAGAGGAAGTCAGGAGAGTACAGGAAGTTCTAGACCACTTTCTAGATCTGCATCTTGTCCTGTGAAAATTATATATATTGATGGCATTCCTTTTGATGCACGATTTGAAACATCTTTGTTTGTGAATTTTTCTGAAACTGAATTATCTAGATTAGTTCCAGATCCATTGTTCTTTGAAGATTTGCAATACAGATTTGTTTCACATCATCTTGACAGAGAATTGCATAACTCTATTCAGTCTGAGCAAACCTTTGAAGAAAGTTCAAACATTTCTGTGATTACTGAAGCATCTCCAAGTTCAGTCACTTTTTCTCAAACTTTTCAAACACCTGTTATCCCTTCTACTCCTCCATCTCCTCCTGCTAGACCATCAATTCCTATCACCCCACTTTATCTTCCAATGGCTAATCGATATGCCCCTTTACAGTTACCAGCCAACCCTCCAGCTTTACCTCAGGATTACCAGAGTAAGATCACACCTTTTGATGGATCAGGTACTTATACAGCTCAACAACACACCAAAAGGATGACTGATTACTTTGAGTTTTATGAGATTGATACTGATAATATCCGAATGAGAATTTTCGTTCAGAGTCTTACTGGAGAAGTGAGAACTTGGTTTAGGGCTCTTACCCCGAACAGTATTGCTGATTTAGAAGCTTTGTATAGGGAATTCTTGAACAGATGGGAGAAAAAGAAGGATCCGCTTCAGATCCTATCAGAGTTTGAGAAATTAAGAAGAATACCTAACGAAACCGTGCAAGATTACATCATAAGATTCAATGAATCATATAATGCAGTGCCTCAAAACCTAAGACCCCCACCTGACTCTGTATTAGTTAAATTTCCAGATGGTTTTGACTCTGATATAGCTTATTCCCTCAGGGAAAGAGCTCCTCAAACACTAGAGGAAATGCAAAGCATAGTGGTGAGTGTAGAAGCAAATCTGATAGAAAAACGAGCCAGAGCTAGGGCAGAAAGAAGAATGCCTATGAATGAAGAACCTTCAGCTTTTGAAAAGAAACTGGATGTAATCATTAAAGGTATGGAAAGATTAGGAGACAGAGTGGAAACCATTGAAAGAAAGTCTTCTACTGACAATCAGAATGTTGCAAGAAACCCGAACTTTAGGAGGAATCTGAATCAGAATAGTGGAAAGAATGTTCCTGATCAGAACATTAGGCCACCCTTCCAAGAAAAATTTGTTGAAGGCTCAACTTCTGAAGAACCTACAGAAGATGTAGAAATAAACAACGTAACAGATGACAAAAATGAACCAGAGGTCTTCCTATCCCAGGATGATCAAGAAAATCACATCCTTGAAACATTCCAAACTCATTCAGGTGAGACTTTTGATTTCAAGGAAGGCTATGACACAACAATCTACGAGGTTCATAAACAGTACAACTTGAGAAGTAGAAGGATTGATGTGCCAGAGAATAGTAAACAGAAAAATGCAAGACAAAATGTCAAAGGTAAACAAAACATTCCCCCTGTACAAAACATTCCCCAAGTACAAATTTTGTCTAGGATAACTCCCAGTTCTTCAAATCCAATAATTGAAGATGTCTCTGACAACCAACCAATCAATAAACAACAGTCTAATACATCTCCTCCTGTAGGAAATGTAGAAGAAACAGTAGAAGTTAGTTCTGAAACATCTTCAAAACAAAACTTCACCCATGAAAAAGAGAAAAACATTGAAGACCCAAAAAACAGAGAAAACCCAATTGTGCAAAACACTAAAACTCAAACGGAAAAACCTTTTAATCTAGAGGCTGAAATAGGCAAACTCAAGATAGCTGTTCCTTTATCAGAATTGGCTAAACATGATGTCTATAGGAGTCAGATTACCAAGTCCCTAAACATTAACATTACTGGATTGGATGATTCAGTAAACATTCTTGATGATCAACCCAAACTTCTTTTTGGCCCTGAGGTTAATGGCAAACCGGAAAGTGGAGGAACTCCTCCATTTTATGTAAGCCTGAATGTTCATGACAAGATACTCCATAATGCAATGCTTGATTCTGGAGCATCTCACAATTTGATGCCAAAAGCAGTAATGGAAAGATTGAATCTAGATATTACCCGACCGTACAAAGATTTGTTTTCATTTGATTCTAGTCAGGTAAAATGTTTAGGTTTGATTAAAGATCTGTGTGTAACTTTGGTACAATACCCTGCTAAGTCTGTTTTAATGGACATAGTAGTTGCTGACATTCCACCTAAATATGGTATGTTATTGTCTAGATCTTGGGGTGCTAAACTTGGAGGGTCTATTCAATTAGACATGTCATACGCAACTATTTCAGTATTTGGTCAGCCTAAAAGATTATATAGAGAAACCTTGATGAAGTAATTAGTCAGTAGCCATGAGAAGCCTGAAAACTTCCCTGTTTACTCTATACATTCTGATATGGATTCTTTTATTTTATACAATGCTGAGTTAGATCTCCCTACTGAAATAGAAGCTCCAGAATTGGAAACCATGAACAAAACCACTGTTAAAATTGAAGAAATCTCTGAAAACAAAGAAACACCAGATGATCAAGAAATACCTAAAGAAACTAAACAACTAGCTCCTGTCAAGAAACACGTTAAAACAATTGATGAAGATTATGAACATGAAATTATATGGCATTTAGAGTTTGATGGCTCAGTAAACAAACTAGGGGCAGGAGCTGGGATTTGGTTACATAATGTTGAAAATAATCATGCAGAGGGTCATGCTTATAGGTTGAATTTCAAATGCACCAACAACATGGCAGAGTACGAAGCTCTTTTATTAGGGCTTAAACATGCCAAGAAGTTAGGAGCTATTAGGGTATCAATCATAGGAGATTCCGAACTAATTATTCAACAGATTACAGGAGAATGTTCAACAAAAGACATGAGACTGAAACAATACAGAGAGACAGTTGTAGAGATTCTCAACACATTTTTACAAGCCCAACTTGCCAAGATTCCCAGGAAGCAAAATTTTCATGCTCACAGTTTAGCAATGTTTGCTAGTACATGTAAGTTACCTTTTGACCCTAATCATCAGTTTTCAGCTGAAATTAGACATAGGCCTGCATTACCAGACAATCTTTTGAATTGGCAAGTATTTGTGAATAACAATCAAATCAATAACTTTTTGACACTTCAAAATGAGTTTTCTAACTGTAATATAGATGAAGACATAACTATTGATGAATTTGATCAAGAAAAAGAACAAAAAATAGAAATTTCAAAAGAAAATGTAATTCATATGCTGCACCTGACCACATTCACTGAAAAAGACATGCAAAATTTGAAACACATGGAATTTGATGAGATCATAGAAGATGAAACAGAAATCATCAATTTAAAAGATAATCAATTACCCAAAGGATTAACTCCTTTGGAAGATCTGTTTGACTCAAATGATATTCCATTCAGACCTAAAATGGAACCTGTTAAAGCTGATATGGAAGAATGCAACTTAGGAACCCCAGAAAATCCCAAAATGGTCAAGTTGTCCAAAACTCTTCCAAAAGATCAAAAGGTTAAATATGTTGAACTATTGAAAGAATTCCAGGATGTTTTCGCCTGGAGTTATGAAGATTTGAAGTCTTATGATACATCCATCATTCAACACACTATACCTTTGAAACCAGATCAGAAACCTTTTAAACAAAAGCTTAGAAGAATAAATCCTGTTTTATTACCCTCAATTGAAAAGGAAATCAAAAGAATGTTTGAAGCAGGGATTATAGCTCCTATAAGATTCTCAGAATGGGTTTCTAACTTGGTACCAACAAGAAAGAAGACAGGAGAAATTAGACTGTGTGTCGACTTAAGAAATTTGAATAAAGTTTCTTTAAAAGACAACTATCCTCTGCCGAAAATGGACCATATTCTGCAAAGGGTGGTAGGATCTTCGAGAATATCACTACTGGATGGATTTTCAGGATATAACCAGATTCTGGTTCATCCTGATGATCAGGACAAAACAGCATTCACTACACCATGGGGTACGTTTAAATATGTCAAAATGCCATTTGGTCTCAAGAATGCAGGAGCTACATTTCAAAGAGCAATGGATATTGCTTTTTCTAAAGAGATACATGATTTTCTGGTTATTTACTTAGATGATTTAACTGTTTTCTCTAAAACAGATCAAGAACATTTAGATCACCTAAGGCAAGTATTTATAAAGTGCAGGAAATATGGAATTTCTTTGAACCCTAAGAAGTCATTGTTTGGTTTGGAAGAAGGAAAGCTCTTAGGGCACATTATTTCTAAAGATGGCATTAGGATTGATCCAGAAAGAATTCAAGCAATTTTGCAAATACCCCACCCTAGAAACATAAAAGAGTTGCAAGCATTTATAGGAAAGATTAATTTCTTAAGAAGGTTTATTTCTAGTCTAGCAGAGTTACTTAGATTACTAACTAACATGTTGAGAAAAGATTCAAGCATTGACTGGACTGTAGAAGCCAAACAATCATTCGAGGAAATTAAAATGGCTTTAACAAGGACACCAGTTCTGACCAGTGCTAAATTTGATAGGGACTTTATTATTTTTTCATTTGCTTCTGAACATACTGTTGCAGCTGTTTTACTTCAAAAAGATGACCAAGGGTGTGAAAAGCCAATAGCATTTTTTAGTAAAGCACTGAGGGATGCATCTCTAAAATACAATATTATGGAAAAACAGGCTTTTGCATTGATAAAAGCAATCAAAGATTTCAGAATTTACATATTATATTCTCATGTGATAGCTTATGTGCCTAATGCAGTAGTTAAAGATATTTTGACTCAAGATGGCATTGAAGGTAAACGAGGTAAGTGGATAGCTACCATTTTAGAATATGATATTGAGATTAAACCAATAAAACTCATAAAAGGTCAAGGATTGGCACAACTCATGACAGAAACCAATTGCCAAGCCTTAGACATCAATGAACTGGATGACAATCAGGAGATGGCGACTCCACAGATCAGTCAAGCTTTCTTAGATTCACCCTGGTACACTGATATAATTCATGTTTTATTAAACATGCAAGCTCCTCCAGGGCTGTCCAGAACCAAAAGAAGATTTTTAAAAATGACATCTTTGAAATATTGTATTTTAGATAGCACTTTATTTTGGAAAAATCATGAAGGAATCTTGTTGAATTGTCTCTTAAAAGATGAAGCTGATAAAGTACTTAATGAATTTCATGCAGGGGATTGTGGAGGACATCTCTACTGGAAATCAATTGCAAACAAAATCTTAAGGGCTGGTTTTTACTGGCCAACTTTATTTTCTGATGTTAAGAAATTTGTAACAACTTGTCATAAATGTCAGATATTTGAGGGTAAAAGAAAGTTGTTACCTCTGCCTTTAAAACCAATTTCCACGGAAAGACCTTTTCAACAACGGGGATTAGATTTTATTGGAGAAATTCATCCCCCTTCTTCAGGGCAACATAGATGGATTTTAACTGCCACAGACTACTTCACTAAATGGATTGAAGCCATCCCATGTAGACAGTCCAATGATTCTGTGATTATTGGGTTTTTAGAAACCAACATACTTTCAAGATTTGGCTGTCCAAAAAAGATCATAACAGACAATGCTGCTGCATTTAAATCAAAGAAAATGATTAGTTTCTGCCATAAATATCATATTACTTTAGGCCATTCAACAGCTTATTACCCCCAGGGTAATGGACTAGCAGAATCTTCTAATAGAAGCCTGATTAATATCATTAAGAAATTGTTGGAAGAAAACAAAAAGAATTGGCACAAGAAATTGACCAATGCATTGTGGGCAGACAGACTTACAACTAAGAAATCTATTGGGACTAGTCCATATGAGTTAGTTTATGGCATTGAAGCAAGATTCCCATCATCTTTAGGAATTCCTGTTATGAAATTACTTAGGGAGGCTCAAGTGGAGCCAAATGACATTCAAAGAAGAATTAATCAAACGATTCATCTGCAACAAACCAGGGAAGAGGTATACCAAAGATCACAAGTCTTGCAGGAAAAGTTAAAGAAAATGTTTGATAAAAGGACTAAAGCAGAAGATTTTCAACTAGGTGATAAAGTCCTAAGATGGGATTCTAGAAGAGAAGAAAAAGGGAAACATGGAAAGTTTGATTTCTTGTGGAAAGGGCCCTATATCATTCATGCCTTGCAGGGAAACAATACATACTTTTTGAAAGATATGGATAATTCAGAAGTTGAAGAAGGACCAGTCAATGGTCGAATGCTCAAGCATTATTTTGATCCAATTTACTAGAGTGTTTTAGTGTTTCTGACTTGTACATAATATATTGTTTTTTGTTTGTTTTGTTTTGTTAATGCAGTTTGGATTGGATGGTGACTTCTTGGAATTGAAGCCCGAAGTGAAGGCCCTAAGTCCCAAAGAGTTTCACTATCATATGTACAATAAAGCTACCAGAAGAAGGAAGATTTCATACTTTCAATTTGAAGACATTTTGAGGCATCTGACCTGTTGTTCTTGACTTTTCACAAGGAAAAGCCATCCCCATGTGGAGCCAGTGTTAGCCTCCTATATCAATAGGTTTCATCTTTCATGATTGTCTTGATTGAATTATGGAATATGTTCAAACCTTCTTTCTTGAGCAAAGGTGTTCCATATTCTTGAAAAACCAAAAAATCAAAAAATTTAAAAAATGTAAAGAGGGTATACCCTAAAATAAAAATCAAAGGGTAAGAAAAATAAAGTGGTAAAAAAGAAGTGAAAAAATGAACCCCAAGCAAAAATAGACCAAGGAAAGTGTGCAAATCCAAATGCCACTACTATTTCATCTTCTGTAATAAAGAAATTGTGTGCAACTTGTCAAACCTTTGCCACAATTCATGAATAAGTCAAACTGTTTAAACTTGGCTTACTCATATTTCAATTTCATGTTATAGATTAGAGAATAAATATCTGTCCAAACAGTTTAACCTTGGCAGATAAAATAGATAGGTAGAGTTGATAAAAGGTGCTCAACAACTTAATCTGAGCCCTTGGATGTAATAAGGGTAGAGACAGATAGATTTGCCTTGTAAAAAAGAAAAAGATTGATAAGGGTTTGCAAGTCTAAATGCACCCTAATAAAGAAGAGAAAATGGTAGTGTTAAGTAGATAGGGTAGGTAGATGGTGCTGCAAAGTGTTATCTGATGAATGATGCTGCTATATGTTTTTGATCCTTTACTTTCATCACAAGTACTAAAGAAGGAAATACACTGGAAGATTACAGTGAGCAAAGTAAAAATCATTAACTTCCCTCATCACTTTCCCCTCAAAAGTTTTACTAATTTCCCCCAAAGTACTAAGGTTTTTGGAGATCAAAGGGGCTCAAGGCATTTCCTTGACTTCTGGAGGGACCGGACCCTCGGCCTAATGATCAAAAAAGACCTAAGTACTTGAGATAATTCATCATTATAATCATTCACCTTTAACTTTATCCTAAGTAAAATCCTATTTTACTTAGGGAAATCATGCAAAATTCCATAAAAAACCCTTAAGATAACTTGCTATTCTAAGTTTGAGTGTTGAAGATAAAATATTACAATTTACTTCAGAAGTTATCACTTTCTTAGATGTGCAAAGTGTTTTGAGTTCCCTTGTCCCTTTGCCATATTAATGTTTAACTTTATTTTACTAAATCCCTAGTGAAAAACCCTATCCTAAGTATATAATTCCTTTTTTTTATATATACCCCAAAAACCCCTTTATTATAATGTTTTGACCAAAGTATTTACCTCCCTAATATTCATTAAAACCCGCTTCTACAAGCCCTTTGGTTAAAATATAGCGTTATACATTAATCCCGCCCCTATGGTGAATTAGTTGTATTAATTAATTTACCATATAATAAAAATATATATACAAAAAACTTTAAACATGCGATATGTATGTTTAAAACGCAAAAATATGAATAAAAATTCGGAGAAGTCTTGCGCCACCGTGGATTGTCCACCTGGCATTCCACCTAACCAAACCCCGAAGTAACCCATTTCTTACACATTCGGGATTAATTAGTCATCAGGACTAATTAAATAACCTTTCATCTGCTTATTAAATATTCCCCGGAGCGATTAAACAACGTTAAAAAGTGTTTAAAGCCCGACGGGCCCACATCTGAAACCTCCGCCTATTCCCCCATCGCTTCAGCCGTCGGATCAACCCTCCGCAGATCAATGGTCCACGTGAACCCCGCTAGCCATCCTTTGTGAGAATGTTAATCAGCGGGGAACGAGCGGTATTTGAAAAGTCAGACATCCACGTGGCAAACGTTCTGTGGAATCGCTCCCCCCGCGATCAATACCACCCTCGACCAAAAGCGGTGCGGGCGCTTACCGCTTACCGCTTACCGCTTACCACCCGACCTTGCATACGTCAGCCCGTACGTCGATGACGTCACACCTCGGAAAAATCAAAAACCCTTTTAACTTGTAAATAAAGCCATTTTTCGTGTTTTTCTGTTATTTTCGTTATTTGAAAACGACAGTGCTCCCCGCTGCGATTTTCGAATTTCCACTGTAATAGACCGATTTCCTCCAAGATTCCGCTGCGCCCGTGTTCAAGTACAGTTCCGCCATCACCTGTTACCTGTTAAAGAACCAGGCTCCTTCAAAAAACAGGTATTTATCCTTTTCCGCCCCGACTACAAGTAAAACTCAGTTCTCTTTGTTTTTCGCTGAAATAGTGATTAAAAATCATCACTGAGTCTTCCCCAGAGTTTTTAAAAACTGTATAATCGTTCCCTGAACCAGCGAATTGCGCCAATTTCCTTCATTTTAGAAATTCCGCCCGGCCTATAAGGAAAAACAAAAAACCTCCATTTTGAATCCACAAGAACCAAAATGGAGGTCCCGGCAGCTCTGAATATCACTCCATTGAATGCTCCTCACCGTGAATTGGAATATTTACCTTTGATAGATGAAGATTTCCAAATTAAAGACCTGCATTTCGATGAAAGTCCCTTATTGAGTTATTGTCGCTGCAGAGACGAATACTCAAAGGGGCAAGATCTTATAGGTTTGTGGGAATCCAATCTCCCAAGGTATCTCATCCCCTCAGTCCTTATTTTCCCAGAAATCATCCATTACTGCCATTCAAACTATGATCCCACAAGGAGGGCTGTAATAGCTCCTGATCAAAGTGTTCTGTTCCCCATCACTCCCCAGGCTATCAATGCCATGTTACACTTTGAGCCAGACCAAGAATTAGCACCATTGTCCATGGAAGGATTGATTGAGAAAACCAGGCAATTAACCCCAGAAAAGCTAAAATTCATGTGTCAGACTTTCATGTTACCTAAGCATCAGCCAAAAGGGTCTCCTCCCTATGGTTTTTACTATTTCAATACATTGGGAAGGCTCATTGTAAATATAATATCTTTTGTCTTGGGATTCAACACCAGTGAATATGTGGATGAGATAACCTTGGCTTTGCTATCCATTTTTACTCCTGGGCAACCTCCTGAGATTAAATATGACTTTGCTTCCTTTATAGCCAACAAGATCCATGATCAATTCATAAGGCTAGATACTGAAAAAGTTTTTAAGTACTCCTCAGTCATCTATCATCTCATTATCTACTACCAGTCAGAAAGGTTCCCTTTCCCTGTTCAAAAACTTGATGCCAATGGTAACCCCAGGTCAGTCATATTTTGGTCCCCCATAATTCATTTTTCCTCTGATTCTCCCTATTCTTACACTGAATTCATTGACCAGTTTGTATATCCTACAACAACTTTGTTAACAGGAATTCCTCCCCCAAGACTCAGTAATGAAATTAGAAAGACCTTGCAACTGTCAAAGAGTTATAAAGTTGGGGATTGGTATTTGTATCAAAACCATACAGTCATAAGGATTTATGGATGTGAATTACATCCATTCAAGTTACCCAGATATGTACCAATGAGAATTTTTTCCTTGGAATACTTCAGGCAAATGAACAATTTCGATGTGATCCATTTTTGTAATGTAAAAAAGAAAGCTCAGTTAAGGATCAAAAGCCAATTAGGTCCTTTCATCTGCAATTCTAGGGAGGCTGAGAGAGAAGCAGAAAATCTATTAGAGAAAAAGTTCCAGACATCTTTCCGTTGGGTCCCTTATGACCCCTTTGGTTTCATTTCTGAAAAGAGATTAAAGAATAAGTCATCTCCTTATGTACACCACAAGATTCCTGATCTAGAACAGTATGCAAATCAAGATGAATGGGTTGAAGGAACACTTGTTGAGGAAGAAAGTGAAGATGACAAAATGAATAAAATTATGAAAGATGTTGAGAAGAACTTTGACCTAGAATCTTATGGTCAAGTGCAGGTACCCTACATTGGCACTTCTTCAGCAGCAACTCTACAGCAAGCACTACAGGAAAGCAGTTCATCAGTTGCAGCAGAACCCAAGGGTAAAGGAAAGGAACCTGTAATCCAGGTCATTGAAACTTTGGTCATGGCGGAGAAACCACAAACTTCCAAAGCACCTGAACAATCACAGGTTTCTCCTACACAGGCAAAGCACACACAAATTCCAGAGTTGCAGACTCCATTAAATGTGGAAATAGGAAAGAAAAGGTTGGTTTCAGACACCACTCCTCCAAAAGAAACCTCACAGATACATCAGGTCAAGAAACAGAAACCAAATCCACCTCCAGATGTGGAAATTATAGATGAAGTATTTGATGATGGAAGGGAAGATAGTCAACAAACTGGCACAGCAAGTGAAACAAACATAAGCCAGAAAGGGAAAGCTTTACAAAAGCAATTGAGTACTGAAGTATCCTCTTTCAGACCACCAAAGACAGACACAGGGGATATTAAAAGAACCTTCATTAACATTAAAGCAAAGAATGATCCATTGAAAATGAAGGTATATGATCAGTATATGAAGATGGCTCCCCATAATCAAGAAAGGCTAATGTCAGCATTCGACCTTTCACAAGGTAAAATGCTGATGAGCCACTTCAAAGCAAAGGTGCCAAAGCCCACTTCAGCAGCTGATTACATCAGAGCAAATTTTGAAGTTTTGGCAAAGGATATCCATCCTCTGGACCAGATAGAACTACACAGACAAACTGGGGAAATGGTCTATTCCACTCTCACCAACAAGGCCATGGCAGCTATAACGCTGCATGATTCTTTGAATAACACTACTGCACAATTGCAAATTGAGAAGGCCTCTTCACAGGCCAAAGATAATAGAATAAAGTCTTTAGAAGACATAATCATTGGCTTGGGTCATAACCCCAAAGACATTAAAAGTATTGAGGCATTAATAAAGAAGAAAGATGATGACATAGCTGCACTGAGGAAGCAGCTAAAATTGCCAGCCTCAAGGCACCCTCAAACCCAAGAAGTTCTAAAAGGGAATTCACAGGAAGAAATAATGGAGTTGCTCCTAAATATGACTGAGCGACTAAGTGAAACGGAGAAGGAATTGGAAAAATCTTTGCAGGAACAGGAAACTATCAGGCAGACATCAACAACAGGTACTACAATAACAGGGCAGCCGATACAACCATCTCAGGTGAACACTTCTGGGTTGAATTCTGATGAATTAATAAAGCAGATGGAAAGTCTACAGCTAAGGGTCACAGAACTCCAAGAAACAAAATTGCAATTAGTAAAATTGGAGGAAAAATATGATACATCAAAAAAGACAGCTGCTGATAACACCAGGGAGATAAAAAGGTTGGAAAAATTGGTTCAGGCTCTGGAAAAAGATCTTTCATTGGAAAAGCCTTTTAAGGAGATTAATGACATTCTTTGGGGTGATATCATTGAGTTAATAAAAGACATTTGGCCTTCTATTCAAGCTATTTTTGAACAAAATGAGTTGGTTGAAATAGCCCAAGAAGAAATAAACAGAACCAGACATGAATTAAGAGGCAGGCCTGAGCAGGCCAATCAACTCATTCAATTTTTGAACACCAGGACAAAACAACAGCTTGCAGTGTTAGGGATTGATGATAGGACAGGCACAGTTTTGGAAATAAAGAGAGTTTTCATCAAGATAACTTTCATGCAGAATTTAGAGAGGAAGTGTACAGACATTTTGGTTGATATCAACATTTTCAGAGAGAAATTTCAAGCTTTGTTGGATAGTGGATTACCAAGTCCTATGCTCACAGAGGATCAAATAATGGACTTAGAAGCCTATATAAAGAGAATAAATACTCATGCTCAGAACACAATTGCTTGTTCTCCTAGTTTACCACAATCAGCATTACCAACAGGGAAAAATATCTATGATAGAGTAAGGAATTTATTTCATCTAGAACATGAAATAAGGTATCTGTTTCCTAATGAGCCTACCTTTTACAAACTCACCGAAGCAGATGAGACATTGAGGAAACTCAGAAGAACTATGATACCCGATGATCAATGGTGGAGAGAAATGTTGGAAATTTTATGAAAATTATCTTCAACATGAGAATTTTATCTTTTACTTTTATGTGAAAAGTAAAAAGGAAAACAGATGAAAGAGTATCAGGTGAAAAGGTTAAAGAGTATCCGTAGGAACAAAGAGTGTCCAACAAGCCAAAGAAATACTGCAAGGGACAGCATAGAGCCCTATTCAACACTTACCTCTAGCACATCCACGAAGAAAGGAACAACACATCGGCAGTTACCCATTATTCTATCTACGAGACCATTTGTCTCTTGTTTGTTTGTAAATTATGCTTTGAGTCAGCCTAAATTATTGGCTAAGATAGTGTAAGATTGTTTAAGATTATTTTGTGTATAAATAAACCCTCAAAGAGAGTGTTGAGGGTGGATTCTATTACTCTGCTGTAACATTGAGATTTTTGGAATAAAAGCTTTTGGAGAAATTTACTTGTGGCTTACTGGATGACGATTTAAAGCACTGGACTTGTTGCAGGATTCATGTGTTGGACTACAGTTCAATAAGTGTTTCTACCCTTTGTCTGAAATTTTATATTAGTTTATAATACCATCTTATCCATTTCTGAATAATTTACATAAAGGATTGAAACAAAATTTGCTTAATTGTACTCTGTTTTCAAATGTGGTTATTCTTAATGTTTTCTTCTAAATTAGTTATAAGCATGAATTCTTAAATGCTCCTGCTTTGCTAATTTAAACATTGTTGATTACTATAATAAAGAATTCTTCATTTCTCTTTGTTTGTAGTCATTTCACTTCTTTCTCTTGAACATGGTGAAATATTCTTAGCTGCCTTTCATCCCTTCAAGATCATCCCAGCCACTTTAAATTTTAAGGATTGTTCTCTGTCTAGCTATCTTGCCCTGTAATACCATCTTGTGCTTAGAATAGAAATCCAGTAAAGCCATCCTTTGACTCCATAGCCCAATGGACTGAAAGCTCTCAAGCTTGCCCTTAGTTTGTGGATTCCACCATTTTCCCAAAACAAACTCTTGAATCTATACCTAGCCTAAAACTTTCCAAGAACAAAGATAAATCATAAAGAGAGAGCCCTCTCTGGATGCAGATTGGCTAGATTCTGCATCTAAAAGGTTGGTTTGTGGTTACCTCGGGTATACTTTCCTCTTACACAACTTCTAGGGAAACCTGAGTGTTAACAGCTGGTCAAAAAGGGGCAAGGAATTGGTTAATTATTGGACCATTTTTTCTTAGATTAGAGTGAAAAAGTTAGAGATACTATAGAGAGCTCTCAAACCTGAGAGAAGCATTGTATTGTTTCATATTCTTGACTTAATACAATATAAAGATATCAAGGTTTTTAGCTGGGACTTTCGCCAGATACATATTTGTGTTGTGCGATTAAAATTCTTTATGTTTCTTGTTCATGTGATTGTGTGATCGTAATTGGTTTCCACAATTTGTAGAATAGATTCAAGTATTTTGTTTCAGAATATTACAAGATCAGTTGAATCTCTCTCTCTCTCTCTCTCTCTCTCTCTCTCTCTCTCTCTCTCTATATATATATATATATATATATATATTTGCAAAAAACATATAACAAGTTTATTAACCATGGATATTCTTAATATATAAATAGTATTTGTTACAATATCATGACTTATCACTACTTGATTCCCTAAAAACCATAGCTCATTTCATATGACACTTGTTATATGAGATTATTTTAATTAATCAGTTTAATTAAAATGGAAAAAAGGGCATAACTACTTTGGGGATACATATCAACCTTTGATTTGTGAATTCTACTAAGAATATTTTGGAATATTCCATGAAAGTTAAATCCCTAACACCAACTTAATGTTTTTTAATAATGAAATTAAAACTTTGAAAGCCCTATTCCAAAATAGACATGCCTATGTGAATATTGAAATATTTTATTTATGGCTAACACTCTTTTGTTATAAATATTTTTTTAGAAAAACCACATGTCAACTCTACATAATGAAATGAATTACACTTCCTCTTCCTACTAGGGTGTAATATCATGTGTCAAGTCCATATTGAATATTGGAGGAACTCCACATATCCCTCATACTAAGAAGTAAAAAAAAAAAATTATAAATAAATTTAGAGATTTTTCACTCACAATTACATTATCTCTCTCTATATAAAGATGGTGTAATATTAAGGTGGGCATTGAAGTATTTCTTTATGGCCGATAGTAAAATATATTTTTGTTCTTAATGTTTTTTAACTTTTTAATATAAGTGTATTTTGTTGCTTTTAAATGTAAAGTTAGAGGACATCATCTCTCTCATACTAAGTTGTAGAGTGTCTCTTGATGCCTTCCCTCCCTATATATATATAATCTTGAGGAACACTAAGAATTTTTTTTAAATACAATGAATTTTTTATTTTTATCTGTTTTATATAATATAGTTGACATTGAAATATTTTATTGAAACATAGCCACTAAAACATTTTATTTATGTCCTATATTAAAATATTAAAATATTTTTCTTTATTAATATAATTTCAAATACATTTACTTTATTATTAGTATATTTTTAAATAGACATCCCATCATATTGGGAAGTATAAATCATATATCCATGGGGTTGTATAGAGATTAACATCTCCAATCTTTGTCTTCATCTTAGTAGATCATACAACCAAACACAAGGGTGGATGTCTCTCACATGTTTGGGAGTAAAGCTTGGTTATGCTAACATTTTAATTATCTCATATGATTCCTTTAAAGGTATAAAAAATGGACTAGTGACTAATATATTGGGACTTGGTTTATAATTTCTTTCTCCCTTTTATTATGAATGAGATATGTAATTATTTCACTAGTCAATATGGAGTTAACTCGTGGCATGTAAAAATGATATTGATATAACATTCCATTATGAAGGATATGTGTAATTCATTTTGTCATACATTGAGATTTGGTTTATAATTTCTTTCTACTTTTTAATATGAGGCAAATTTGTAATTCCTTCATTAGTAAATATAGAGTTAACAAGTGGCATATAAAAATGATATTTATATACCAAGCCAATATGGCTATCCTCTTCATTCCTAAAAGTAAGAAATGTGGGATTATTTCAACAAAGCAGGGATACAATTCTTTGTTTCAGCAAAATATGACCTATGAATTTAAATGGTGGTTTAATTTAGTTTGGAAGGGTCAAGGACCCTGAAATTTCGTCTTTTTAATGACTTCTCCTTCAAATGAAAATTCTCCCATGTGAAGCTTTAGAAAAAAAGGACAGGAATTCCCTAGATTCTATTTTTATGTTATTAGAACAATGAATCAATTGACCATTTATTTATTTTTTTCCATTTCATGAAGACTATTTGGAAGGAGGTTTTGTTTATCTGTTGAAGCCTAGAAAATCTCTGCTTCAAACATTCGGGAAAACCACCCGGTTGGGACCTTAAGGCAGCTCCTTTTCCGTTTGGTATGGTGGCTCTGACTGGATTTAAAGGACCAGTTTCCTTGTAACTAAATGGATTGGATTGGATGGGTGGAAATGGGACTAAATTAACTGAAATGAAACTATCTAATTTAAGCTAAATACTGATAAAGAAATTCTAACATTAACCCGGGTAACTTTATGTGAAAACAACTTAAGATTGTTCCAATTCAACAATAACCATGAAAATGTATTATTAATTAAATTGAAATGTGCAGAAACAAATAAAGATAACTCTGTTTAAGAAATTAAATAGAGTTATATTAGCATATTGCATTCATCATTGTATATCATTTACATGTAACTATGAAAAATAACGTTTCAATTATACTCAGAAATGATATATAAAAGGAAGCGTTGTGAAAACAAATATACATATAAATGATAGCAATTTTAAAACGAATATCATAAGACAAAAGAGATCAGCAGTGAACAGATATAAATACCTTGTTCATCTTGAAGACTTTCAAATGCAATCTGATACTCTATCCAGTAAATATGATGCAAAATCAAATTCCAAGGTACAGAAATGCAACACTTCAAAGATAATTCCGCATGAAAATCACCAGATGTGATCCTTTTCAAAAAATATATAAGACAATGGAGTACAAAAATGCAATCTCCAAGTCCAAAAATATTAAGATCTAGGACCCCTCTCTAAATGCATGAGAGGGGTTTAAATACTACTTAACTAACTCTAAAAATAGTTTATTACAAAAATTAAGGATTCGGTTCAATGACCGTCCTTTTCCTAGGCTAAAATACAGTGAAATTAAAACTAAATCTATCTATCTATTAACTTGATCTTTAAGCTTGCATGTATCTAGCATAGTTTTGAGAAGATGCGGTTGACCGACTTCAGAATTCAACTATCCTGAAAAGACAGAGTCGGCAAGCGTAGGAGCAATCTTCTCTGTAGCATTGATGATACAATTGAGCGCACTGTGCTGACTGTGTGGCTTCACCAAGTACATCCAGTATGAGTCCCAATTTAATCTTGTCAGCCCTTGGATGGATTTTGCTCTTTCTTCTGCCTTTTGCCTCCATTCTGTTTGCAGTTGATTTGCCTGTGGGAGATATCCTGGAACAGTTTCGGGAATCAAGTTAGCTTTGTGTAAATTGTCATTTACACAATCAGTGAGAGTGTTTTCCGCTGTAGCCGCCTCCTCTGTTGCCTTTTCTGCCCTTCTGATTTGTGCATCCCAGTTATTGAACAGTATTTCCTTATGGTTTTCATTAATGATGGGTGCACCAGCTTTTCTGCCTTCTTCTGTCTTTTTCCATGCCAGATAATCATTGATATTTTCATTAATCAAATCATAATCATTTCGTAAATCTACGACATGATTTGTGATTTTATCACTCTCTTGGCACAAAGAATTCCATTGCAAGATTTTTTGGCAGAAAACTTCCTCTTGTTGCAGTAGTTGATTGTTCAAAGAGATGGTTTCTGAAATGAATTCTGGAAGCTTAGGATCATATTTATGCTGATCTTGGATAATCTGTTTTTGTTTGTCTTTATCAGCCAGGATTTTTTGATGTCCTATTTTCATTTCTTGAAGTTGTTGTTGTAACTCTTCAAGTTTCATTTGTGCTTCCTTATTGGCCTGTACCTGTTGCAATTGTTGTTGTAGAGCTTTTACCTGTTCTTCTTTTTCATCCAACAAAAGTTGTATCTCAACTGCTTTATCAATTGTTGCAGAAGCATAAGCTCCTGTTATTTGAGATAAATTAGTGAGATTATGAGTAGGCTCTGTGGTAGGATATTTCCACAAAACATCTACTTGTTCTGCTTCAGTAGCAATTGCACTTTCTATTTTTCTCTTTTTCCTTTGTCTCTTTACTACTGCTTTGTATTTTGGTCTGTAAAATACATCCAGAGGAGGAATGTCCTCTACATTAAGTACAATTTCAGAGGAGGGTGTGATTGGTATGTGCTCTGTTACTGCGGCTGTGCTGCTTGTTCCTACATTCAAAACTTTGGTTGTTTGGACAGGGGTCTGTACATTCTGTCCTTCTATATTAATCAATTGATTAAAGGTTTCCCATTCTTTATCTAACTCAATGGTGACTGGATGTTGCTGTACACTGGTTGGAGGAGGAATTGTCTGTTGAAGAGTCAAAATTTGCTGTTGATCAAGTTCATTTGATTGTGCAGAATCTTTAATGGATTCCTCCATTTCATCTTCCTTTTCTTTAGACTTATTGGACTGTTCAGAATCTCTGTCAGATTTTGATTTAGATTTACCTGTACTTGAACTGCCGTTAAGACTAAAACTAGGAGTTTGTTCCCTTGCAGGCTCTAAGCGTAGATTATCCAAAGGAATAGGAATTAGTCTCCTTTCTCTGTAAAGCTTGAATTCCTGGAATTCTTCTGGAGATAGCTGAGCTTGAGCTGAATTCAAAACTTCTTTGAATGAATTTCTTGCTTGGAACATATCATCAAAAAGATCCTGTTCCCCGGAAATTTCCCTTACTTTGATTGCATTGGTAAAATTCTTAACAATATCATTCGGGTCGAATAACCTTCTTGAGAATTTGAACAGCTGTAGGCATGTAACGTTGCCTATCTCTTGAAATGCATGACCAATATCAAACAGTGAAAATGTTCCACATTTTATGGGAAATTGTGGCCAAATGCCCTTTTTCTTTTCTTTTAAATCTTTTGTTATACCTCCCTGGCCACAGGTCTGATAAGCAATTTCCCGAGCCACAAGTCTATCTGGAACATATAAGGGTAAAACATGGGGAGAAGCATAACTTCCAAAAACCCTAATATAGGTGAACAATTCTTCTCCAAACCATCTTGCGACGGGGAGAATATCAACCTCTGTTTCTAAGGATAACCTCGGGGCATCCTTATTATACAATGTTCTGTACAATGGCAGCATTATTCCATGACAAATTTGGTAAAAATGGGGAACAAACTCAGACTCCCATAGTTCTTTATGGTACACATGAATGGGCAAAGGATCGTGGATAGTCCATTTCCAGCCCATCACAGGGAATTTAGAGACATAGCATATGGCGTCCATGACATAAGCAGATAAATAAAAAGGCGGATAAACCCGCTGGGAAACATTTCGTTTAGACCGGTAATGAAAAATAGCAGTGGTGAGATTATCAGATAGGATTTTGGCCCAATCTACAATTGTAGAATTAACAACCGCATTCAACAAAGGAAGCCATTCAGGTAAGATCATATTTATGTCAGGCTTTCCAAAAAGCCTGCATAACATGGCAGCAGTAAAACAATAAGGAGAGGTAAGTGAACCCGTGCTGTACATACCTTGTTTTTTTTTCTTCAATGGTTCACTTCTTTTGGTCCACTCCTTTGTGCATTCTGCCAAATTTGAGTGTTCTTTGGCAAAATCTTCCATAAATTGCTTGTTGAAAGTCGCCTGAGGTTCTGGCAGCTTATACATTAATCTCAGATCTTCTATGGTGAATGACCCAATTAGCTCTTCAGATGGAGTTCTGAATTGTCTCTCTGAAATATCTGTGCTATCCAACACCCATCTCACCATGTCTATATATGGGAGAATCCTTGGCCTTGCTGCTATTCTATGCAGAAATGAGCAAGCCAAGTCTCTAAGGGTTGCTTCAGACGTATTCTTTGAACCTGCTGTAGCTGCAACTTTTATCACCACAGGGTTTTCTTCTTCTAACAGATTATACATTCCTTCCCAAGTGGATATACCGGCATCCTTGTTACAAGCGGTGTCTGCATATAGCGAAGCCATCTCTTTGTTTTAAGAATTTGAGCTCTTCTCCTTCTTACCCATAGTGTTTAGCAGAAGCTTTGTCTAGACGTTTGCTCCTTCGTGCCTGCGTTTTACGAATAAATGAGAGTAATGATATAAGAAAGGTGATGAGACTGTTTTGAATATGAAAGCAGATGAAATATAATATTTTAATTGTGAAACGACTTTCAATCTAAACACAATCTCATTTCACATTAATAATCAATCCAATCATTTAATACAATAATTAAAGCGCATAACGGATTTGACATATGGGAAGATTACCTTGGGATAGCGCGCCTACGTGAATCTGCGACATTGCGATCTGCGATTTGCTGCGCAATATCGCAATATCGCAATGTCGCAATATCGCAAAAAGAAGTCATTGCAGTCATAAAAATAGCGCAAAAGCAGAAATTGCGCAATAGCGCAAAAGCGCATATCGCAAAAGCGCAAAATCGCAAAAGCGCAAAATCGCAAAAGCGCGAAAGATATTCATTAATCATTTCTGTTTTCTGCGCTATGCGACCTGCGATCAATGCGTTTTATATATACCATTTTGTTATGGATGCGTTGTCTTGTTTAAAGAGAAATTTTATTATAATCTATCATAAACTTAAGTGTTTCTAAATATTCTTTCTAAGGGATTTCTATAGGTTTATGATAGAAAGTTTTATTTGAAAAGGAAAACAAATCCTAATTGATTTTTTTGGATTTTTAACTAAGGGTCCTCATTTATTTAGTATTTATTACTAATAATAAATAAAAGGGGGGTTGTTGCTGGTCACAACAATTGGCGATTCACTGAAAGAAACAGTTATCTCTGAAAAAATAAAATGAACATTCTATCTTTAGTAAGTAAAGGTTTTTAAAGATAATGAAAACTATCTTAGGATAATTCAAATAAAATGTAACTATGAAAAAGAAATAAAAATCATTTCATAATTTCTTTCTAATTCCTTTAAGAAATAGAAACATTTTGGGTTATATCAAGCTTTGATTGGTGTTAATAATGAAGTAAGTAGATCTCTCCAAGTTTTGGTTTTATAATATACTCTATTGCCATAGGTATTGCCTCTGCTGCCAGCAAACGTTCATAGTCTCGACAGGGTTACCTTTAAACCATTAACCATTCATTATCCCATCCAACTAAAATTATGAATTTTTAAAAGATAAATTCATAAAACCTATTATCTCATGTTTTTGTCTTTTATTTATTTTTATTTTAAGAGCCATTGTTCTGGTTTGGCAGCCAGTTAATAACAATGCCATTCACTAGTTATAATTAAACTGAACAAGCTGGCTCATGATGAGACCCCTTGTCTTATATTTATAAGCCATTACCCTGTTTTGGTATGCAGTATTGATAATGTCAGTTTTATTTCTCCTTATGAACATGGTAAGTCGGCTCGTGATGAGACCTCTTATCTCTTAAAATTTTCGTATAATTTCTTAGAATTACATTCTAAAAAATCACAACTTAAATGGATGGGGTGAAATAGTTTTATCCTTAAGAATCAATGGATGACAATTTTCAGAGTTTTTTGAATTCCAAAACTTTGAAAAAATCTATAATTTGATAGATAACCTTTCTTTGCTTAATAAACTTATAATGATTTACATTCTTCTCAAGTTTTCAAAAGATCATGTAAATGATTGAAATAATCTTTCAAAGTTTAACATCTTATTTTAAACTATTCAAAAATTGTGATCATTACTTTAAAAATTCTTATTTACACAAAATAAATATTTATAATATTTTCCGAAGAAATTTTCTCAAATAGTAAACAGTCAATCAGAGACTCATAAACAACCTTTATTTGTAAAAACAAAAACAATCAAAAACTTTGCAGAAAGAAATATGTACAGTTTAAGAAGGGGTTACCTCCTTATGAAAAGAATTTCTTCAAGATAAGCCCATTTACAGGAAGAGACTCTCTCTTACCTGTTAAATCTTGGAGAATGAATGTATTTGAGCTTATCTTCTCAACGATTTGAAATGGTCCAAGCCACATTTTCTGAAATTTGGTATGTTTACCTTTTTCTTCGTGTGCTTTATCCCATTTCAAAACGAGATCATCAATTGATAAAAGTTTTGAGCCGGTAGAACTTGCATCAAAAGAAGATTTTACAAGCTGTTGATGTTTTTCATGAGTAATTTTTGCTTTATCCCTATCTTCTTCTAATTTAAGGATTTGATCATATCTTAATTGAATGGATGAAGAGGGATTTTCTTCAATAAACTGCACTAGGGCTAATGATGGAAGAGTTAAATTTGATGGTATCACAGCTTCTTTTCCATAAACCAGATTGAAAGGTGAAGTCCCTATTGAAGCTTTTTCAGCGATACGATCAGCTCATAACGCAAAGATTAAAGATTTGTGCCAATTCTTTTGATTTTGATCAACGGTCCTTTTAATGATTTTGATAAGATTTTTATTAGTGGATTCAGCCAAACCATTACCTTGTGGATAATAATTTTCTGAATATTTTAATTTAAAACCTTTTTTGACTGCAAATTCAATTAAACTATTTCCAGATAAGTAAGATGCATTATCAAAGACAAGAGCTTGAGGTACACCAAACCTGGTTATGATGAATTGATCTATGAAATCAATAATTGCATCAGAATTGGCTACCTTCAAGGGGATTGCCTCTACCCACTTTGTAAAGTAATCAGTTGCAGTAAGGATGTACTTGTGCTAT
Organism: Pinus albicaulis; assembly: GCA_034641835.2. Taxonomy (NCBI): domain Eukaryota; kingdom Viridiplantae; phylum Streptophyta; class Pinopsida; order Pinales; family Pinaceae; genus Pinus; species Pinus albicaulis. The sequence continues at coordinate 687,709,286 of CM076572.1, read as the reverse complement.
TTGGAAGAATGAGGTACTATCTCACCAATAATGTCAAGTCCCCATTTTTCGAATGGTTTCTCAATAGTTACTGGTTGCAAAGGAAAAGCTGGTTTCCTTTGTCTTCCACTTGCAATTTGACAAATTTGGCACTTCCTTACGTAATCATACGTATCTTTAAAAAGGGTAGGCCAGTAATATCCAGCACGAATTATTTTGTGAGCTGTGGTATCACCTCCAAAATGACCTCCTGCTGGTCCATCATGCAATTCCTGCAAAACCTTTTCAGCTTCAGTCTTTTCAAGACATCTTAATAAAATTGAATCATAATTTTTTCTAAGTAACACATTATCAATGATCTCATATTTAATAGCCTTTAACCTTAAAGCGCGTTTACTCTTATAGCTGAGATTAGAAGGAGCATACCCATTTTTCAAGTAATAGATAAGATCAGCATACTGAGATTCGGAATCTGTAACACTTATCTGACTTACTTGAATATCTTGATTTGAATTTTGATTTTCTGGTATGTTATGAGCTCCTGCCAATAATCTACAAAAACCTTGTCCTCTAACAATCTTAGCTGGTTTAATATCAATATCATATTCTTGCAAGGTTGTTACCCAGTTAGCTCTCTTTTCTCCTACTTCTTTTTGAATTAATAATTGCCTCACCGCAGAGAATGGGACAATGATTTTTGTATGTGTTTTCAAGAGAAAAGGTATGAAATGTTTGATTGATTTAAACACAGCAAAGGCTTGTTTTTCAACATCGGAATAATTAAGCTCAGCTCCTTGCAGATTTGAGCTAAAGAAAGAAATTGGTGCTTCGATTTCTTGATCATTGAGTTGTGTTAAAACGGCTGCATAAGATGTTTCAGTGGCCAGAGTATACAAAGTAAAATCTTTAGAAAAATCCGGGGTATTCAATGATGGTGCATTAATGATCGCTCGTTTGATTGAATCAAAAGCTTCTTTTTCTTTATGCGCCCATTTGAATATTGAATTCTTGTTGATCATATTTTGCATAGGTAAAACAATTAAAGAAAAATCGGGAATAAATCTTTTAACAAAATTGATCTGTCCAAGAAATGATTGCATGGATTTTTTGTTATGTGGTAAAGAAATATCAGAAATTTCTTTCACTCTATCTGGATCAATATACATACCATCTTTTGACACAACAAATCCTAAGAGTTTTCCTTCATCTAAAGCAAAGAAAGTTTCTTTGGATTTAAGGAGATACCAAACCTTCTACATCTTTCAAATATTTGTTTTAAATCATGTAGATGATTGGCTCTCTTTTTTGAAAATATTGTTATGTCATCAAGATAAACAACAACTGATTTATTGATCAGACCTTTGAATGCTATTTCCATGGCTCTTTGAAAAGTTGCTCCTGCATTTATTAGACCAAAAGGCATTTTCTGATAAGCATAAGTTCCCCATTTTGTTCTGAAAGTTGTTTTCAATCTGTCATCTGGATGAACTAAAACTTGATTATAGCCTGAAAATCCATCGAGAAAAGACATAAGTTCAGAACTAGCTACCTTTTGAAGTATCTGCTCCATGGTTGGCAATGGGAAATTGTCTTTTAAACATGCCTTGTTTAAATTTCTGAAATCAATACAGATTCTTATATCACCATTCTTCTTCCTTACAGGTACCATAGTGGAAACCCAATTAGAGTGCCTGACTGGAAAAATGATTTTGGCTTTCAAAAGTTTATTAAGTTCTGATTTGATTTGACTTTCGAGATTTGGATGGATCTTTCTCAACTTCTGTTTAACAGGTTTAATATCAGGAAGCATTGGAATTGTATGTTGAATAATCGAAGTATCATATGTTTTTAGATCATCATAATTCCAAGCAAAAACATTTTTATACTTGTTCAACAGTTTAATAAATGCATTCCTTTCCTCTGGTGTTAAATTGAGTCCTAAGTTAACGTTTTTAGGTTTAGAATCAGAACCAAGATTTACTAATTCAAACTTCAAAGTGGAACTTTGAAGTTTCGTATTAGTGACTTTCTTGAATTTGTCTGTAATGTCATATAAATCCTCTAATTTAACAACAGATTTTGGAATGGGGTTTTCATTACCTTTTGAAGCAATTTGTAAATCATGATCATCTTCGTCAATAATTTTCTCATCATATGATTTCTCTGAAGTCATGAAATTTAGAATATCTTGATCATGATATAATACTCTCCAATTTGTAACATTATCTGGGACAGATGGACGAAAAATCAATTCTACAGAAAACCTATCAGGACTGCAATCTTCAGCAGGTAGGAGTTTAGATGCAACATTAGCTAACAAGTCAGCTGATGTATTCTGATTCCTAGGAATAGGAGAAATATTGAATGCTAAAAAATGAGTAGTGAGGTCTTGTACTAGGGTTTGATAGTGTTTAAGATGTCCTGAAAGGCAATGAATAGTATTCCTAACTTGTTTAATGACAATTTCGGAATCACCAAAAACTTTCAAGTATTTAACATCTAACCCTATAGCTTTATAAAGTCCTTGAACCAAGGCTTCAAATTCTGCGGTATTATTAGTACACTCAAATTATAATCTACATGACAACATGGTTTTCTCCCCATTTGGATCAATTAGGATGCATCCAGCTCCAGCTCCATCACTAGATTTCGATCCATCAAAATATAATGACCAAAATAAAGTCTTATCTATTGGTTTATCTACAATTACATCAGAAATATTTACAATTCTAGAAGAATCAGATTATGAAAAATTTTCTATCTGAGAAACAAAAGTATTTACAGAAAACGGTGATTGAGGAGCCTTGAAATTTCCAAGAAATGATTCAGCAGAATAACCTCCAAGAATATTGTTGTTGAAAGCTACAGGTTCATTAGGTTGTTCAAATTCAGTGACAGTGTGCATCATATGTTTTTCTCGTTCAATTTTGATTTGATTTGGTTTCCTTTTGTAGGGAAGCCACATGTGTGAATAATCGGTTGAGATATAACCGTTAAGTTTCGCAGACCAGTCCCTGCTCAAGATTAATCCATAGAATTCAGGAATATCAGCAATCAGAATATCAATTCTTTGGACAACCCTAGGATCTGAGGCTAATCTGATAGTAACTGAATTGATTTCTCCTACCACTTGGACTTTAGAGCGATCCAACTGAACGATATGAACTTCTGATTTCTGTGGTTCAATATTCAATTTAGCACAGACAGAAGTAGGCATTATATTGGAGGAAGCTCCAGAATCAATCAAACAATTGTGCAGATTTTTATTGTACATCTCATAAGTCAAAAGAAAAGGGGGAGTTTGCGAATTTGACTTTTCCCCAATGAGCACAGTATCAGTAGCATCTACCTTATATGGTGGCTTACCAGTTCCTCTTGTTGCTTTTGCAACTACACCGCTTGGTAAAGGAGCAATTGGTGTAGCATTTAATTCTTTCAATAACAACTTTTGCTGGTGTTTCAGTTTGCTGAGTTCATGTAAGGAAATTTTGGCTTTAATCTTTTTCATGTATTCAACAATATTGTATTCCATAGGATCTGACACTACTAAAGTTTTCGCTGTTGATGTGAGAGGATTAGAAGAAGATGGCTGATTTTGACTAGGTAATGGAGAAGTTTTCTTCACAATGGGTTTGTCTTTGGTACTTGGAGTTATAATTTTCTTTTTAGGAACTGTTTGCACTGGTTCTGCTGTAGATTTACTCCTAGTACTTACAGGCATAGCTTCTTCACTATCAGAATTAGGGAGAATAAAATCCCACATTCCATTCAATTCAGCTATTTCTTCATTTTCGTCTTCTTGATCTGATACTATAGATGTATCTTCTTCTTCTTCCTCTTCTTCTGATTCTACATTTGAGATTATATTAGGAGGTTTAGATTCAACTTGGTTTCTTCTGAAATTTCGGAATGGTTTCTTGGTAGAAGTTTCAGCCACTTGTTTTTTAATTTCAACCATTTCATTTGACATGGTTTTAAGAACTTTCTGTAAACCTTCCATGTCATATGGATCTTTGGCCTTTTTCTTTGAATCATCTCTGAAGCTGACCTTCTTTGATTTCCTTTCTTCAATAGAATTTTTCTTTTCCAGAGAAGTAATACGTTTTTTCACTGCAATAGCTTCTTTCATATTCTCAGCTAATGTAGGCTTTGCAGCTCTGTCTACGAAAATTGCTATGTTTGAGGGTAAGGCAGTTATATACCATTCAATTCTGACTTGTTCACTAGGTTGTGAATCTGTATGAATTTTGTTCAATAGTTTGTTGAATCTAGCATTGAATTCTTTTATAGGTTCCTTGGGCTCTATCTTCAAATTTGAGAGATCATTGAGTAAAGTTGCAATTGATCGGTCATCTCCAAATTTGGTCAAAAAATGATCTGCAAAAATGTCCCAACTCGTTATGGATCCTGATGGTAATGAAAAATACCATGATCCTGCTACTCCTTGAAGAGTATATGGAAATAATCTAACTACAACATCTTCGTGTATGACTCCATTCAAATTAATAGCCAGCATAAAGTTATTGATATGTTCTTCAGCTTGAATGTTAAGATCTGGGCTAAACTTTGGAAGCCATTTTCTAGGATTGTCTGGTAAATCATGTAAAGGTGCAGCCATGTTGACTACTCCTGGAGTAGACCATGGTCTCTGTGCCATTATTGGGATGATTATTGGAGGAATACCAGAAACTGGTGGTATTTGAATTGAAGTGGTTGGAATAGATGATGTTGAGATCGATGAGGATTGAGTAGAAGATGTTTGTGGAGATGATGACTGAAGAGATGATGATGAAACAACTGTACTGTGTTGAGTTGTGGTTTTGGAAACAGGTGATTGAATATGAGATGATGAACTTGTATCACTTTCTGTTTCCGATTGAATTCTTTTTGTTTTGACCTTACTAGGTAAAGGAAATTCTTTCGGAGGAATACCAAGTTTTTCACTTTGCAACCTAGTAAGAGGTTTTGAAGGAATAAATTTTGAGCTTACACTACCTTCAGATATTTCAGACTCTTCAAGAGATAATGAGAATCCTTTCAATTTATGAATTAGATCTTGAACTTCAGGAGACTCAGGATGTTGTTTTTCTGAATGTTTTGAGATTTTGGTAGTGGGTGTCTGAATATTTTCTGCAATTTCTTCTCTTGGATTCTGAATTTCAGAAGAAATTGAAGAAGTTAATGAGGGTGTTTTGCTCTCAGAATGGCTTGTGGATAAAGATTTACTTGCCATTCATAGCTCAGGCCCTCCTTCTAGCGCCAAAAATGTTGAAGCCTAGAAAATATTTGCTTCAAACATCGGGGAAAACCACCCGGTCGGGACCTTAAGACAGCTCCTTTTCCGTTTGGTATGGTGGCTCCGACTGGATTTAAAGGACCAGTTTCCTTGTAACTAAATGGATTGGATTGGATGGGTGGAAATGGGACTAAACTAACTGAAATGAAACTATCTAATTTAAGCTAAATACTGATAAAGAAATTCTAACATTAACCCGGGTAACTTTATGTGAATACAACTTAAGATTGTTCCAATTCAACAATAACCATGAAAATGTATTATTAATTAAATTGAAATGTGCAGAAACAAATAAAGATAACTCTGTTTAAGAAATTAAACGGAGTTATATTAGCATATTGCGTTCATCATTGTATATCATTTACATGTAACTATGAAAAATAACGTTTCAATTATACTCAGAAATGATATATAAAAGGAAGCGTTGTGAAAACAAATATACATATAAATGATAGCAATTTTAAAACGAATATCATAAGAAAAAAGAGATCAGCAGTGAACAGATAGAGATACCTTGTTCATCTTGAAGACTTTCAAATGCAATTTGATACTCTATCCAGTAACTATGATGCAAAATCAAATTCCAAGGTACAGAAATGCAACACTTCAAAGATAATTCCGCATGAAAATCACCAGATGTGATCCTTTTCAAAAAATATATAAGACAATGGAGTACAGAAATGCAATATCCAAGTCCAAAAATATTAAGATCCAGGACCCCCCTCTAAATGCATGAGAGGGGTTTAAATACTACTTAACTAACTCTAAAAATAGTTTATTACAAAAATTAAGGATTCGGTTCAATGACCGTCCTTTTCCTAGGCTAAAATACAGTGAAATTAAAACTAAATATATCTATCTATGAACTTGATCTTTAAGCTTGCAGGCATCCAGCATAGTTTTGAGAAGATGCGGTTGACCGACTTTAGAATTCAACTATCCTGAAAAGACAGAGTCGGCAAGCGTAGGAGCAATCTTCTCCGTAGCATTGATGATACAATTGAGCGCACTGTGCTGACTGTGTGGCTTTAACAAGTACATCCAGTATGAGTCCCAATTTAATCTTGTCAGCTCTTGGATGGATTTTGCTCTTTCTTCTGCCTTTTGCCTCCATTCTGTATGCAGTTGATTTGCCTGTGGGAGATATCCTGGAATAGTTTCAGAAATCAAGTTAGCTTTGTGTAAATTGTCATTTACACAATCAGTGAGAGTGTTTGCCGCTGTAGATGCCTCCTCTGCTGCCTTTTCTGCCCTTCTGATTTGTGCATCCCAATTATTAAACAATATTTCTTTATGGTTTTCATTAATGATGGGTGCACCAGCTTTTCTGCCTTCTTCTGTCTTTTGCCATGCTAGATAATCATTGATCTTTTCATTAATAAAATCATAATCATTTCGTAAATCTACGACATGATTTGTGATTTTATCGCTCTCTTGGCATAAAGAATTCCATTGCAAGATTTTTTGGCAGAAAACTTCCTCTTGTTGCAGTAGTTGATTGTTCAGAGAGATGGTTTCTGAAATGAATTCTGGAAGCTTAGGATCATCTTTATGCTGATCTTGGATAATCTGTATTTGTTTGTCTTTATCAGCCAGGATTTTTTGATGTCCTATTTGCATTTCTTGAAGTTGTTGTTGTAACTCTTCAAGTTTCAATTGTGCTTCCTTATTGGCCTGTCCCTGTTGCAATTGCTGTTGCAAAGCTTTTACCTGTTCTTCTTTTTCATCCAACAAAAGTTGTATCTCAACTGCTTTATCAATTGTTGCAGAAGCATAAGCTCCTGTTATTTGAGATAACTTAGTGAGATTATGAGTAGGCTCTGTGGCAAGATCTTTCCACAAAACATCTACTTGTTCTGGTTCAGTAGCAATTGCACTTTCTATTTTTCTCTTTTTTCTTTGTCTCTTTACTACTGCTTTGTATTTTGGGCTATAAAATACATCCAGAGGAGGAATTTCTTCTACATTAAGTACAATTTCAGAGGAGGGTGTGATTGGTATGTGCTCTGTTATTGCGGCTGTGCTGCTTGTTCCTGCGTTCAAAACTTTGGTTGTCTGGACAGGGGTCTGTACATTCTGTCCTTCTACATTAATCAATTGATTAAAGGTTTCCCATTCTTTATCTAACTCAATGGTGACTGGTTGTTGCTGTACATTGGTTGGAGGAGGATTTGTCTGTTGAGAAGTCAAAATTTGTTGTTGAGTAAGTTCTTTAGATTGTGCAGAATCTTTAATGGATTCTTCCATTTTATCTTCCTTTTCTTTAGACTTATTGGAGTGTTCAGAATCTCTGTCATATTTTGATTTAGATTTACCTGTACTTGAACTGCCGTTAAGACTAACACTAGGAGTTTGTTCTCTTGCGGTCTCTAAGCGTAGATTATCCAAAGGAATAGGAATTAGTCTTCTTTCTCTGTAAAGCTTAAATTCCTGGAATTCCTCTGGAGAAAGCTGAGCTTGAGCTGAATTCAAAACTTCTTTGAATGAATTTCTTTCTTGGAACATATCATCAAAAAGATCATGTTCCCCGGAAAATTCCCTTACTTTGATTGCATTGGTAAAATTCTTAACAATATCATTTGGGTCAAATAACCTTCTTGAGAATTTGAACAGTTGTAGGCATGTAACGTTGCCTATCTCTTGAAATGCATGACCAATATCAAACAGTGAAAATGTTCCACATTTTATGGGAAATTGTGGCCAAATGCCCTTTTTTTTTTCTTTTAAATCTTTTGTTATACCTCCCTGGCCACAGGTCTGATAAGCAATTTCCCGAGCTACAAGTCTATCTGGAACATATAGGGGTAACACATGGGGAGAAGCATAACCTCCAAAAACCCTAATATAGGTGAACAATTCTTCTCCAAACCATCTCGCGATGGGGAGAATATCAACCTCTGTTTCTGAGGATAACCTTGGGGGATCCTTATTATACAATGTTCTGTACAATGGCAGCATTATTTCATGACAAATTTGGTAAAAATGGGGGACAAACTTAGACTCCCATAGTTCTTTATGGTACACATGAATGGGCAAAGGATCGTGAATAGTCCATTTCCAGCCCATCACAGGGAATTTAGAGACATAGCAGATGGCGTCCATGACATAAGCAGATAAATAAAAAGGCAGATAAATCCGCTGGGAAACATTTCGTTTAGACCGGTAGTGAAAAATAGTAGTGGTGAGATTATCAGATAGGAGTTTTTCCCAGTCTACAATTGTAGAATTAACAGCCGCATTCAACAAAGGAAGCCATTCGGGTAAGATCATATTTATGTCAGGCTTTCCAAAAAGCCTGCATAACATGGCAGCAGTAAAACAATAAGGAGAGGTAAGTGAACCCATGCTGTACATACCTTGTTTGTTTTTCTTCAATGGTTCACTTCTTTTGGTCCACTCCTTTGTGCATTCTGCCAAATTTGAGTGTTATTTGGAAAAATCTTCCATAAATTGCTTGTTGAAAGTCGCCTGAGGTTCTGGCAGCTTATACATTAATCTCAGATCTTCTATGGTGAATGACCCGATTAGCTCTTCAGATGGAGTTCTGAATTGTCTGTCTGAAATATCTGTGCTATCCAGAACCCATCTCACCATGTCTGTATATGGGAGAATCCTTGGCCTTGCTGCTATTCTATGCAGAAATGAGCAAGCCAAGTCTCTAAGGGTTGCTTCGGACGTATTCTTTGAACCTGCTGTAGCTGCAACTTTTATCACCACAGGGTTTTCATCTTCTAACATATTATACATTCCCTCCCAAGTGGATATACCGGCATCCTTGTTACAGGCGGTGTCTGCATATAGCGAAGCCATCTCTTTGTTTTCAGAATTTGAGCTCTTCTCCTTCTTACCCATAGTGTTTAGCGGAAGCTTTGTATAGTCATTTGCTCCTTCGTGCCTGCGTTTTACGAATAAATGAGAGTAATGATATAAGAAAGGTAATGAGACTGTTTTGAATGTGAAAGCGGATGAAATATAATATTTAAATTGTGAAACGACTTTCAATCTAAACACAATCTCATTTCACATTAATAATCAATCCAATCATTTAATATAATCATTAAAGCGCATAACGGATTTGACATATGGGAAGATTGCCTTGGGATAGCGCGCCTACATGAATCTGCGACATTGCGATCTGCGATTTGCTGCGCAATATCGCAATATCACAATGTCGCAATATCGCAAAATGAAGTCATTGTAGTCATAAAAATAGCGCAAAAGCAGAAATTGCGCAATAGCGCAAAAGCGCATATCGCAAAAGCGCATATCGCAAAAGCGCAAAATCGTAAAAGCACAAAATCCCAAAAGCGCAAAATCCCAAAAGCGCAAAATCAACAAGAGCGCGAAAGATATTCATTAATCATTTCTGTTTTCTGCGCTATGCGATCTGCGATCAATGCGTTTTATATATACCATTTTGTTATGGATGCGCTGTCTTGTTTAAAGAGCAATTTTATTATAATCTATCATAAACTTAAGTGTTTCTAAATATTCTTTCTAAGGGATTTCTATAGGTTTATGATAGAAATTTTTATTTGAAAAGGCAAACAAATCCTAATTGATTTTTTTGGATTTTTAACTAAGGGTCCTCATGTATTTAGTATTTATTACTAATAATAAATAAAAGGGGGGTTGTTGCTGGTCACAACACTATCCTAAAAATAAAAAAGTTTCTAGTATGGGAACTTTGTTGAATAAATCCAGCGTATTTGGGTACAGATATTTAGTTTTTCCTCTTTTAAATTTCTCTCAATGTATTTGATGTGTGGCATTTAGTTAGAGAGAAACAAATTTATCTTCCAGAGTGATGTTGCACATAGCTCTAGAGTTTCCTTTCTAGAACATGTCAATCCCATGAAATAAAAAATGACAAGGATTATAAGGGAGTTGGTGCTATCTAAAGGAAACTTTTGGGGTTTCTTTGATGGTTCCTATCAAAGGGATAATTGTGGGCTTGGTATTATCAGTCTATTCCCTCATAATATGGTTCTAAATTGTAATCTATGAATTGGAAATTCTATGAAATTAGTTTATAATTTGATTGTTCTGTAGTGTGATTTGTAGTTAGACTCGTGGAAGGAAGTGAAGGTGTTTAAAATGATTAGTGATTCCAAAATAATAGTGGATTGGTTCAATGAAAATATGGATCTTATAATCCTTTAGCTAGAATCATGGAAAATGCAGATCTAGCAATTATAATGTAACAACCTCGGGTTAAAAATCCATGCAATAAATTTAATAAAGGAAAAATAATACCAAGGTCATGGGACACATATTCCAAGATGAATTTTAGGAAAAATGTCCTACCGAGTGTTCATTTGGTTTATTATGGCTAAGAGGAAATTGGCGAAAGGCATTGATAAAGGATTTGGAAAGGCAAGAGGCATAAATTGGCATTTTATTTACGAAAATAATGGAAATTAGAAGAAAAGGAAGGTGAAAGGTCACATGTTTCATGTGAGGAGGAAAATGAAGGAAAATAATGGAAAATTAAGAAATTAGAGGCCTCATTAATAAAAATGATTATGAGGATCAATTGGTGGGATTTAGTCAGTTTAGTTTTGAGCTCTCTCTCTATTCTCTCTACTCTCTCATACTCTTTCACGCTTAGAGTTTTCTTGGAACAATCTAGCATTGGATCAAGGAAATCAAAGGAATGGAAAAGAAGGAAAAGGGAAGAAAAGATCAAGGAAGGAAGAGCATGATCAAGTGGCTACAATGGTATTACTTACATGTATCAATTTGAGTGTGTGGTTTCCTTGCTATATTTGGTACGCATGGTACATGCATGTGTGTATTTGGTTCTCTTGTTGTCATTGGTATGCGTTTTTCCAGGTGTGACAATGATTTTCAGCCTTGCCTTTCCTTTTATGGATATCCATGGTGTGATGGGGTTCTTTCATTTTGGTTGAGCTATATTGACGGATGGTTTTGAAACTGAGTGGGGTGGTCTTTGGAGAAGAACACATGACCTATGAATCCCTGGACCAGTGAAGGTGAGATTGCGGTAAAGCTATATTATGTGTACCTCGGTGGGCCTAGGAATCTTCGACTGGTGAATTGTGGGATATATGACAAATCCTAGAGGTTTATGCCCTCGATTAGGCTTAGGAATCCTCGACCGGTGAATGGTAGGATATATGGTAAATCCTAGAGGTTAAAGTCTTGATTAGGGCTAGGAATCCTCGATCACGGAATGACGGTGTTGTGAAACCAGCTCAAAAATAAAAGAAAAGAGAGATCAACACCTTAGAAATCAGCCACTTCGAGGAGGAAACCTCCAATACATGACATAAATGAACAATTCTTGGATGATACAAATGAAAAAACCTCCTTTCTATATATAGGAGTCTAGGGGGCCACAATGTAATCCTAGCCCACTTAACAATAATAATTTAAGGGCACAATAATAACAATATGGGGGTTACAAGGGTACAACAATAACAATAAGGGGGGATACACTAACATAATAAGGGACTACACTATTAATATAGGGACTTAACATGCCCCTCTCCTTCAAACAAGTGTTGTCCTCAACGCTTGATTATTTCTTGATGCTTCTGTATAAAATTCTCATCCTCCCATGTAAAATCTTCAGTGGGTAAGTTCTTCCACTTGATGAGATACTCTAAAATTGATTGATTCCGTAACTGTCGAGATCTTGTTTCCGTGACCGCTTCAGGTTCCAATATGATTTTTCCTTCCTCATCAAGTTCTGGCAATATTGTTTGAGCTAGAAGATTTTCACCTATAACCTTCTTTAAGCATGAAACATGGAAAATTGGATGCACTCGTGAAGAAGCAGGAAGCTCCAATTGTATGCCATAGTACCAATATTTTGAAAACCTTTGTAAGGACCATAGTACTTGAGATAATTTATTATCCTTCTTAGCTTGCTTGAGAGACATTTGTTTGTATGGTTGTAGCCGTAAAAATACCCAGTCTCCTACATCAAAACTTCTCTCGCTGCGATGTTGATCTGTTGTTGTTTCATTCGATTTTGTTCCAAATTTAGGTTATCCTTTAAGAGTTGGAGAACTTCTTGTTGATGCTCAATGTGATCTTCCACTGCTTGAACCTTAAATTTTTCTCTTAAAGATGATGTGATGGATGGTGGATGATATCTATAAAGTGCCATAAATGAGGTCATTTTTGCTGCAGTATGGAAAGAATGTTATACCACCATTCAACGAGAGGTAGCCACTTGACTCATTGTGTTTGCTTATCGGATACAAAACAACGAAGATATCCTTCCAAACATTTATTCACTATCTTAGTTTGACCATCGGATTGAGGATGATAAGATGAGCTATGAGCTAGTTGAGTACCCAAACAAGAAAATAATTCAATCCAAAAATTTCCGTAAAAATGGGATCTCTCGTCACTTGCAATAATCTTTGAGTTTCCATGTAGCTTTTGAATTGTTTCCATAAATGCAGTAGCAACTGTACTCGCTTTAAAAGGATGAGATAATTCACAAAAGTGTGCATACTTGGTAATTCTATCAACTACCACCATGATGACACTCCTTCCTTCGAACTTAGGTAAACCTGTGATAAAATCTATTGAAATATCTTCCCAACGTTGACTTGGAATGTATAAAGGTTGTAGAATACTCAGGGTCTTATTTGTCTCAACTTTATTTCGCTGGCAAACCAAACATTCCGCCACAAACTTTTGAATATCAGATTTAAGGCCATCCAAAAAAAATTATTTCTTCACCCTATGGTAAGTTTTTAAAAATCCCGAGTGTCCTCTTAAAGGAGAAGTGTACAATTCCAAAAGAATCTTTTGTTTTAGTTGGGAATTCTTGCAAATATATAAGTGATCTTTGTACCGTAACGAATCATTTTTCCAACTAAATGTATCAGATGCACTGGGATCTTGCTGCAACTTTTGAATGAGAGTCCACACTTCTTCATCCTTCTTCCCTTCATCCCTTGCTTCGGTTATCCAATCTAGTTGGATAATTGAAATGACACAAAGGAATGCTTCCACGTCTTCATCCTTTCTTGAGAGTGCATCCGCAACAACATTTAGCTTCCCTTTTTTGTATATGATTTCAAAGTCATAACCCAACACCTTTGTGACCCATTTTTGCTGCTCTTCTGAATACAGTCTTTGTTCTAAAAAGTGTTTAAGACTATCATGATCAGTTTTTACCTTGAAGTGTCTTCCCATTAGGTAAGGTCTCCATTTCTTTAGTGCATGTAGTATTGCCAAAATTTCCTTCTCATAAATATATTTCTGTAAATACTTTCCTTTGATTGGACAGCTTTAAAAAGCAATGGGTCTTCCTTCTTGCATTAAAACAACACCAATTCCATTTCCCAAGGAATCACATTCCACAATAAATATTTTTGTGAAGTCTGACATAGCTAAGACTGATGCTAGGCACAATGCCTCTTTAAGATGTTCAAAGGCCTTATTTGCTTTAGGAGTCCATGAAAAAACATCTTTCATCAATAATGTTGTTAGAGGTGCTGCTATTCTCCCATAATTCTCAAGAAACTTGCGATAATACCCTGTTAACTCGATAACCACACAACTTCTTTATGTCAGGGAATTTCCATTCCTTAATGGATTTAATTTTGTTAGGGTCTACCTTAACACCCTCCTAAGATACAATATGAACCAGATATTCCACCTCTTGTACTGCAAAGAAACATTTGGAGGTTTTTTCATGTAATTGTTTCTCCTCCAATAGTTTGAGCACCCCGTCAACATGTTGAACATGATCCTTCCAAGACTTGTTTTAGTTTAATATATCATCGAAAAATACAAACACAAATTTTCTAAGGAAGGGTTTGGAAATGGAATTCATCAAACCTTGAAATGTAGATGGTGCATTGGTAAGGCCAAAAGGCATGACAAAAAATTCATTATTAACCTCATGAGTTCACAATGTTGTTTTTAGAATGTCTTCAATATTCATTATAATTTGATGATATCCTGAACGAAGATCCAACTTGGTAAAATAAATTGCTCCATGTAATTCATCCAATAATTCATTAATCATAGGAATGGGAAATTTATCTTTAATAGTGAGCTTATTGAGCTCCCTATAATCCAGAAACATGCACTATGATCCATATTTCTTATGCACCAATACTACTGGAGCAAAGAAAGAACTCTGACTAGGTTGAATTATACTAGCCTCTAACATTTCTACAATTATACGTTCAATTTCATTATTTTGGATATAAGAATATCTGTAAGGCCCGATGTTTGGAGGAACAATTCCTGGAATCAAATGAATAGCATGATCATGATCACGAATATTTGGGAGTCCTTTGGGAGTATCAAACACCTTGGAATGATTGTCCAAGACTTTTTGGAGATATGGAGAAATAGATGATTTTGATGTTGGAACTTGTAAAGGAGTACACTTTGCAATTACGCCCGCTTCTTCTTTATTCGTGCTTTGTCACCCACATTAGAGCTATTATCTTTCATGGCTTCCGCGATAATTCCCCATACACCCGATTTCTTTCCTTTTCCGAAAAAGTTTTCAAGAAAAGTTCTTGAAAATTAAAAGCTATCGTCCCCAAAGATTGTAACCATTATACTCCTACTACAACATCAACACATCCTATTGTAATGGAAAGCATTGGAATATTAAATACATATTCCCCATGGTTAGCTTGATATGATGGCATTTTTCCAGAGAAATTTATAGTTCCTCCATTTGCAACCATCACTTGACATTTTGGTGATTGGTATAGGAAGCAATTCAATTCCTTGACTACCTTATAATGAATAAAATTATGGGTACTACCTGAATCAATCAACACTGTTACTTTTTTCTTCTTGATATGTCCTTCTATCTTGAGAGTTTGAGGAGTGTTAATTCCTGCCAATGCATTACACAATATGGTAGGACTCATTTCTTCTTTCTCTAGGGTTGTTTCCTGGTGTATATCCTCTTCTTTTGAAGTTTCTTGTTCATTTTATTCCTCCTCTTCATAATCTATTTAAAATATTTCTTCTCGGCACACTTATGACCTTTAGTGTATTTTTTATCACAACTATAGCAAAGACCTTTTGCTCTTTTTTTCTTCCAATTGTTGTGGTATCAACCTTGTAGGTTGTGGAAGTCTAGGAGTAGCAACACTTCCATCTTTATAGATGTGAGTGGTAGGCTTCCTTGTCGCCATAATTTTACATTCAATTTTTCTTTCCAACCTGAATGCCTTCTCCAATGAATTAGGTTCCCAAATGCGAACTTCATGTTGGATGTTATCCTTTAAATTCCCTATGAAGACATCAATCTTGTGTTCCTCTGGAATATTAGTTACCCTTATATTCAATTTTTGCAAGTCCTCAATGTGCTCTGCCACTGAACCCTTTTATTTGAGATTTATCAATTGGATAAATAAGGTGTTGCTCTTTGTATCCTCATAATGTGCTATCATTTCCTCTGAAAAATTGACCAAGCGACAATTTTTTTATGGGAGAAAAGGAATCGATACCATAAAAATGTATTTTGTTCTAAATGTAAAGTTGCAATGCACACCTTTTGTGTGTTTTGCACATTATTGAGATCAAAATATTGCTCCATCTATAGTATCCATGTTATGGGATCCTTGCCATCAAACTTCCTCATATCCACCTTTGGAATATGGTGGTTCTTAAATCCAACATTAGATTTTATGAAATCACGATTAACATTTATTTCGTTCTCATCATGAGTTTCCTCTACTATATTTTCGCCATTAGGAATCATTTCTTGTATCAACTTTGTCAAACCTTCCATGTCTGCTTTTAGATCATTCTTCATGTTTTCCATGTTGTCTTTCATTTTTTCTTCCATGTCCTCCATCCTAGCTTCCATGCCATCCGTCTTAGCTTCCACTCCTTTCTTCAAACCATCCATCTTCACTTCCATGCATTTCTTCAGAACTTCCATTTCATTTTTTTCTGCTCTTTGTGAGAGCAAAATTTGGTGCACTTGCACTTGTATTTTTGATAGATCATGTTGCAATTCTTCATCTTCATGAGTCATAGTAGAGTATTATGAGGGCTTAATGGGTGTTGAATTCTTTTTAGGAGGCATTTCAGAACCCAATAATAAAATATATGCTCAATAGGCCCTTGGAATCACTTCAAACTGATTTTTTACACTAGACTTATGCAATTTGGAAACAAATACACACCTTTTTCTTGCTTTTGAGGAGCTCAATATTGAAACTGAATTATCTCTGTGATTTAGGATCTTCAATATCTTAAATTTGGCCTTGACATAACTCTCTGAATCCTCTTTCCAATGCCACAGGTTTGACCTGATTTGGATTCTTCAAGGTAAAGTTATGTCCAATCTCCCACAATGACCTAATTATGGACTGGTTTAGTAGAGTGAAATTGTACGACTTGCCATGTGTTACTGTTTCCTCCTTTGGCTCTAAAATTTATAGGTAAGAAACTACAGTCTGTGTACTTGTGGCCACTCTTTACAAAATTCCAATCCGATGGTCAGAGAGAGATTTATGAATATTTTCCCACGATCACCTATTTGAGATGAAATTTGGGAGCTTGAAAAAGCCCTAACTTCCACATACCATATATCCAAAATTTTTGCGAACCAAACTCTAAAATTTTGCGACAATGTTCCTCAATATTTTGGCTTCACGCTCTAAAAATTTCAGTGTCTGAACCTTCGTAGAAAAAAGGTTACAGCGAAAATTCCACAATGACCTGTTTGGAGCAGCGAAACCCTAGAATCCAAAGCTCTGATACCAAATGTTGTGAAACTAGCTTAAAAATAGAAGAAAAGAGAGATCAAAGGCTTAGAAATCAACCACTTCGAGGGGGAAACCTCCAATAAATTTCATAAATGAACAATTCTTGGATTATACGAATGAAAAAACCTCCTTTATATATATAGGATTCCATAGGGCCACAATGTAATCCTAGTGGGGCCACATTGTAATCCTAGCCGACCTAACAATAATAATTTAAGGACACAATAATAACAATATGGGGGCTATAGGGGTAAAAAAATAACAATAAGGGGGTTACACTAACAACAATAAGGGACTATACTAGTAATACATGGAACTAAAACACGAGATATTGGAGAAAGACAAATTCCTTACAGTTTTGGTGGAGAGATATAGAGGAATCCATGATTGTATAGGCCTAGTGATCCTTGGACCGGTATATGGTGGGATTATGGTAAATATTGTTAGTGTATGTTTATTTTTGGGCCTAGGAATCCCTTGATGGGATTGCGGTAAATCTTGGTTGCATAAATGAGGGCTTGGGCCTAGGAATTCCTTGGTGGATTACAGTAAATCCCGAGGAAGCCCTGGTTGTTTTTGTTGAAAGTCCCACATTCATGCTTTGAATATGGAATGGGGGTGAATTGTTGAAAGAAATATTTGGTTCAACCCAATCTATGGTCAAGTGGTACATGGAAGTTCTTGAACTATTTCATTTTTCATATGTTAATAATAGATCTTTTCCTCTTGTGTATTATGTGTAAATGTGCTTGTTATTATGTGATCTTAATGGTTGTTCTATCATTATTATTATGTGGTTATATTCAAGGTTTTATGAAAGATCTTAGTCATGGATCTCATCATGTTTGTTTAATAAATGAATGTATGATATAATAGATAGTAATGCAACTATTATGAGAGGAAATCCGTCCTTCTTGGATATTCTCAGATAATTATGAAGTCCCAATGCTCAAATGTGTATATATGACGTGTAGATTACATGTTCGTGAAATTTCTATCATGGATAGGCCTTGTCAGATTAGGTCCTTGTTCAAATTTTTCATTAGATGCCTTTTCATCATGTTATTTATCATTTATGGAAGTTCCATGAAGTTCTGAGCAGTGGACTGAGTTGTGGTCTTGAAAAAGTGGCTCAGAATCTAGGGTCATTGGAACATAATTTCTCTAAAACAGCTACAGTCACATGGATTCCTTATTGTGCATGAGACTAAAGGGTTTCAGTCGCATGGAGGGCTTGTCATCAGCGCAACTGGGGTTGCAGATCAACAAAACATTAAGTTATATCAGGGGTTGAGCACTTGGCAGGGTTGGTTGGCTCTTGAAGGTCCTGTAGTATCTGAGGAAGGTTATAATGGTCTTGTCTTGTCAGTTCCAATTCCATAACTATACTTGGGAAGTTGAATCATATTATAGTAACTGTTCGTCACATGTTTACCTTGATGGACCAATTAGATTGGGTAAATGTGGGAGGAGGGTGTTAGAGGGTGGTATTAGAGCATGGTTTCTGATGAAATCCATCATTAGGTACATTTGGAGGGCTTAACTATCACCTTTTTTCCTTATTAAGTCTCTTTTTCTTGCATTTTAATTATATTATGGTCTTATGCTACTAGTGTAGATGGTGATTGAGGCTTCTGATGCTTAGAATTACTAACATGAGTTAAATGTAGGAAAATCATGAATATATTGCATTTTTTATGAGGATTTTTCCATTAAAGCTCGGAGTAGACAGCAAGGAGATATTCTAGGGGGATTTTCCACCTCCTTAAATCCCAAAGGAAACCAAGGGATCATTGAGATTCCCTCTAACAACTTGAAATGAAAGGAAACTAAGAAAACTCAAGATCAAATGCACCAAAGCTATACTTCACTTGTAGTCAAAGTGGAAACATCACCTGCTTTTTAGGGAGTTGTTGGTAGCTACCCTCTAGGTTAAATAGGGCTAAGAAATAGCTCATTAGGATTCAAACTTTGAAGGAAGCTAATAGGCTCTCAACTCTTGTAATAGGTTTTTGAGACTTTCATGTTGATGTAATGAGACTATCTTTTGCAATAAAATGAGTATTCAGATTGTGCTTCACTGATCTAGTTTCAGAGGGCTAGGATTGTGGGTTAGGGCCCAATCCATTGGCCTTAGTCTCTCTTGTGTATTCATTCTTTAATTTTATGTCATTTTAGCTATTTTTGCTTATGAGTATTTAGCTAGTTTGCTTGCATTTCAATTCACTATTTTTAGTTTTCTTCCATTTGTATTTTGTTGTAGATTTATCTTGCTTACATGTTGGTGGAGTAGGTTATAAACTTGGAAATATATGTGTCAAGCCTCTCTCTCTCATCCCTTTCATTGGAGCTTGAGGAGGGTAGACCTTACCCACAGGCAAAAATTACTTTTTAGTTTATATTTCTGGGCATGAATAAGTTAGGTTGTTTTAGTTCCATGAATGTGTTTAGAATGCTGTGTTAGATATTTGTTTATAGGCTAAAGTAGATTTTCTTTCCAAATTCAACTCATTGTTTCCATTCCCTTTATCATGAATTTTTCCATATTTATTGCATGTACAAGTAGTTTTCTTACAGGTTCAAGTAGCACAACAAAGTAGGACTTCACAAACTCCTTCAGCTTCATTTATGACCCTTCATCATCCTTCTATTCATCAAATCACCATCAGTCTTGTTTACAGATTTTTCATCTTTATACTGTGAGCAAAACCTAGAGGTGAAAGACATGCCTATCAAGAGGTTCTGAGCTTGGCCAAGGGGTGGGCCACCTTCCACTCATCTAAAACTACCTTCATTCCACCCTACACTTTTCTCACCCATTTTTGGCCTCGGATTGCCCTCAGATTGTTTCCTGTAGCAATTCAGGACTTTCATGTAACATTACAAGAAGACTGTAGTAGCACTTGCAATAGCCCCAGTGGGCCCCTAATTAAGCCTAGAAACTACCATCCACCTCATCCATACATGCCAAAACCACCCAGATACCTTCAACCTTGCACCCATGAGTTCAAGCCTTCCATAAGCCACCTTAGTTCTTTCTCCTCCTAGTTGCAAAACAACACAGTTACAAGCATATTTAGGTCATGATTAGTTGCATGATTAAAAGCATGATAGATAGAACATAGAGTGGATAGAATGTTTTTAGCCATTTGGCCCAGAAAAGTGTGAATAGGTTAGTTTCCTTTATACAATTTCAATTCAGCATTTTACTTCATGCAAGATGCCTATTTTGCTTCCATTTCTTATCATAGTTTAATTTGTAGATTTATTTCATTACAAAGTAGTTATATGTAATTTCCTGCTATAGAATAGTTCTTTACATGCTGATAAAGAAATGGCTTTGAATCATTTGTAGCCCTAGGCATAGATTCATAAGTGTGAAAAACTTCATCCAAAAACCCTAGAAGTAGCACCCTTTCGTCGAGCTCAAAAGAGGATGACATGAGTAGAATGCATATGCTATGTATATAGCAATGCCACCTCCAAGTTTGTACAAACCCCAGGTTGATCAAGTAAATTAGGGCAACCTCTGGGAGTTATGACATTCTTGGTTCAATACCAGGGCTCACCACTTTTTTGTGTCGTTGCTGGGGAGGTGTCTAGTAGATGCTTTGATTTTTTTTTAGCATTATTTTCTGATTTACTTTTACATGTTTCAAAAATATTGAAAAAGATACAAAAAAATCTGATTTTCATGCCTCGTAGGAGTAGGGATACTCAAGGAATTTTTTTACCTAAAACCCCTACATCACCACATAGTCACCCTTCACTCTTCTTTAATGGCCGTGAGGTTGAACACACCATAGGTGAGCCTTCTGAAAATTTTGAATAAAATATTGGAGAAGAATAAGATATTGTTTCACCTGAGGAACCTGCTTCACCTATTCAAACCATGGCTGAAACTGAAGCCCAAGGAGCCTTTCCCATTAGAGAGGCATATGGGGAAACTAAAATGAGGAACATTAGCCCCTAAACCCTTCCACACTTCCATGGACTTACCTCTGAAGATCTTGACACATTCATGTTTGAATTTTTTGTCTTTTGTAGGACCTATGACTATGCCTTAGATGATCAAAAGTTGAAGCTATTCCAATCTACCCTCAAGGATGCAACCTTACGTTGGTTCATGGGTCTACTTGGAAACAACATCACTACCTGGGAATAGATGCAAAAGGCCTTAAAAAAAATGTACATTGACTACTGTAGGTCCAAGGATACTAAAAATGAAATATTTAGGATGAATTTAGGTCCTGATGAATCCCAAGAAGGCTATGAAGAGAGGTTTCAGTTAAACTATAAAAGAGCCAATTGTACTCTTGATCCTGGATCACTTAAACTAGTAATTCTCTAAGGGATTAGGGAGGAGGTGATAGAAACCATCAATATGTTATCAGGAGGATATATCTACCAACTACCTTATGAAAAATCAAAACTATCCTTAGGACCCATTTTAGGACAGCTAGGAAGAAAGGAAGAGCTAGCCAAAGTACAACCAATACCCCTTCCTATTCCACCTCCATCAAGCATGAGATTGGAAATATGATGGAGGAATTAAAGAGTGACATGTTGCAGACCTTTTCCTTTCAAATGGACACAATGCAAGTCAAGAGGAAGAAGGAGGAAGCCGAAAGGGCGTTGGCTATATTTTTCCCTATATGTACTAGAAAACACCCTAGAAATGAATGTACATTAAATGTCATAGAGTTTTTCTTAGTCTGTGAGGAGAATCATGCCATAGACAAGTGTCCCTCCTCACCTGGACTCAAATATGTATATCAAGGTGGGGAAGTAGGACCAGAGAAACTTTGTTTCATCAAACAGAGAAGGCATCAAGGCCCTAGGTCATATCAGTAGGGTATGCAAGGTGCACCTTACTCTTACAATAACAATAATCAGAATGCACCCATGAAATCTTGGTACACCCCCACTCCTCTATCCTGGCCTACACCTCCTACTTGGCCTTACAAACCACCATATCATACTCAACTTGTGAACCAACCATTTCAACAATATGTTCCTCAACGATCTCAGTGGAACAACCCATCCCAAGGGTGGATGCCTCAAAATAATCAACCACCTTCTTTAATGCCTCCACCCCAAACTCAACCTCAGCTTACCCATGCTACTCCACCCAAGCTGCCTCAGATGCCCACACAACCCAATCCTAACTCGAACAACAGACATGAACATCATGTTTATAGTGGAGAGACATCCTATCCAAGTTATGTTGTGGAGATATAGGAAATTAATCTTAGGTCAAGAAGAGTACTGCCAAAAAACCACCCTCCATCTCCACCTGTAGAGGTTTAGGAGGAAGAAAGTAACATTTATATCCAAAAAAATCCTTTTCTCGAGCACTTGATCCATTCTAGTCAGCACACCCCAAAGGAGACTGAAATTCTGGGAGTACTGAAAAATTTGTGTGTAAAGATACCCCTTCTCCCAACCATTAAGGATGTCCCTATTTACAATAGGCTCATCAAGGAAAAGTTCTTTAAGAAACCTGGGATAAATAAGAAAGATATCCCCACCATAAATGTAGTAGGACAATTGTCCGAATTAATGTTGGGAAGGGTGATCTTCCCAAAGTACTTGGACACTCGCAGTCTAGTTGTAGATGTGTACATAGATGGTGTCATATTACCCAATACTATGATTGATCTCGGGGCTACCATCAATGTTATGACTAAGGAAACTATGTTGAAACTCAAACTCCAAGGGATTTTGAGGAAAACCACAATAGTTCTGCCAAGGATTCTGAGTTTACTTAGTCCTGTCTTTGTCAAGAATATTTTGAGCTCATTAAGGAAAATTTGACTATTGCCCCCATTCTCCGAGGTCCAAATTGGACTCTTCCTTTCCACATCCACATTGATGCATTAGAAAAAGTTTTGGGGGAAACATTAGGGAAGTTAGAAGACAAATTACCTTATGTAATATATTTCATCAATAAGAACCCGTCCAAGGCCGAACTCAATTACAATGTCACAGAGAAGGACATGTTAGCCATTATCCATGCTTTAAACAAATTTAGACATTATGTCCCTAGCTATCAGCAGTTTTTACACACTGACCATGCAACCATCAAATATTTAATGAAAAAACCAGATTTTAATGCTAGAATAATTATATGGTTGTTACTATTACAACAATTTTACCTAACCATTGTTGATAAACCTAGGAAGGAAAATGTTGTTGTAGATTTTTTATCCAGGTTTGCTCTATCTACAAATGAAGAAGGAATGGTGGATAACCAATTTCCAGATTAACACATTTTCTCTATCTCAGCACTCTCACCATGGTTTGTTGACATAGCTAACTACTTGGCTGCTGAAAATTTCCCTCCTAATCTCTCATTCAAGGAGAAAAGCAAGATCATTAGAAAATGTGCCCCTTTCACATGGATTGGGGGGAATCTATTCAAGATAGGCCTTGATCAAATTCTTAGAAGATGTGTGAGGGAGGAAGAAGTTTTTGATATCCACTTTGCATGTCATGATAGCCATTGTGGAGGTCACTTTGTTGCCAAAAGGAATGCCTTCAAAGTTTTGCAGGTAGGATACTATTGGCCTACCCTTCACCAGGATGCCAGAAGATACACTAGCAGGTGCGACCATTGCCAAAGGATGTGGAAAACTACATAGAGGGATGAGATGCCTTTACAAACTTAGGTGGCTCTTGAGTCATTTTACAAGTGGGGCATGGAATTCATTGGACCTATTGATCCACCATATGGCCAAAAAAACTATATTATAGTCTGCACTCACTACCTGAAAAAGTGGATTGACACAAAATTTGTGAAGGTATCAATCGAGGAGAAAGTAACAGCACTTTTGAGAGAAAATGTGTTTTACAAATTTGGATACCTTTTGAACCTCAAAACTATTCTTAATTTGACACCATTTTCAATCATTTCTTCTTCCTTTTTCACAAACTCATGAGAGTCAATCAGTGATAATTGACATATTCCACATCAAAGAAGGAATTTATATGATCTCTACTTTATATTATGATGTTTATTATTATTTAGATGAAATTCTATAATTAGCTACATAATGAATTCAATTATGTAGCTAACCTTTGTTTCTGTAACCACTAGTATTGTTTGGCAGATTTTGAGAAGAAAAATAGGAAGCGGGTCATATGGGTATCTCTAGAATGATCCACACATTGATCATATCCCACTTACCTATTCGAATTAAAAGAGGAATCATGCCTACGCTCGCGTTCAAGATCGATCAAAGAATGAGATCAATGGACAAAATACTGTCGATTTTCTTTGGCGTAGAAAATCGAGAGATAGATATGAAGAATTTGCTTCTATTTAGACTTCTAATTTTAGTTTTATTGCTATCTATAGGCGGAAATTCCTCAAACAGTTAAATCCAAAAACTTGTATAAATACCGGTCTGTTGAAACTGGGAAACAATCTAATTTTTGTGATAATTCAGTGTATGATTTCAAACTTTTTTTTGCCAATAAGAAGACAAGTTCAAGATCTTTTGATGCACGCATAGTCTAACTAGATTTTCGACTCATTCTGTTGCAGAGGGCCCCTACACGGAAATGAGGTTTTTCTTTATTGTTTTGTAGTTTAATTTCTATCATTGACATTTCCTGTTGATTCATAATTTTACTCTTATCAGTTCATAGTTAAATTCACATTATTTTTATAGTCAGATTCTTGTCAATTCATAGTTTAATTTGCTTATTGTTTTATAGATTAGTTTCATGAATGCTTTCTGAAATTATTTATTTTCATTTCTAGTTGACTGTGTAATCTGATGCTCGCTAAGTCATCTCAAGAATGTGACTCTGTCACTTTCCAATTGGATAATATTTGGGCATTCGGTCATATAGCAACCTTAGTTTTTTTTTAAACATGCTTTTTACTTGCCTTTGATTTATGTCAGCACTGTCATTTAAGTTCTTAGCAATAGAATTTATGCTTTCAGTCCATAGAATAGAATTAGATTATATTTATCTTTCAAACATTCTTAGATTTAAAACTAGGATAGAGTTAGATTAAAATTGCGTTTTAAAATATATCAAATGCTATGTTTTCATAGAATTAAAGCTTTCAATGGATAAGATAGAAAATGATTTCGTCTTTTTCATTTGAATGAAATTAGATTTAGAATAGTGCTATGATTTAAATCAATTAGATACTTTTCATAAATGTTTTTTCGTTGTAGATAAATCTGACATTTTAAACCATTCAAAGTTTGATTTATTTTTATG
Organism: Pinus albicaulis; assembly: GCA_034641835.2. Classification (NCBI taxonomy): domain Eukaryota; kingdom Viridiplantae; phylum Streptophyta; class Pinopsida; order Pinales; family Pinaceae; genus Pinus; species Pinus albicaulis. Next base: position 687,684,029 of record CM076572.1, on the reverse strand, counting down.
CAATTTAGATTAGTTAATTAACATTTCCTTTTCTTCCTTATTTTAGATTTCATATTACATTCAATTCATTAAAATAAATTTGTAATTAAATTCCTTTTCTTAGAATAAAAACAACATTTCCTTTTGTTCCTTCTTTAAGAATAAGTTTTCATCATTAAAATTCATTTAGATTTGGTTGTTCACTAGCATTTAAAGATTTCATCTAGAAGCATAGATTTCATTTCTTAGACCAATTTCAATTCTTAAAACTTTAGGTATAAGATACAAAACCCCCAAAACAATATAAAACATACACAACAAAGTAAGAAATAAGGTTATTAAAGCATATATAGTGCATCACACTTCAACAAATTACTAACCTCGGTCGATAATTTATGATAGAAATTAAGACATTAAGTTGACAAAACATTTTAGCGTTGTTTCCAGGGAAGTTTAATTAGGAATCCTTATATCTTACATTAAAAAAAATTACATGCGCAGAGAAAGAGACTCTAGAGGTAGAAGTTTGATTCAAACAACACCACTCACCCCACCAAGGCAACGTAGTTCCACACCACCATCTCAAACTCATATTCCATTTTTCACCTCAAGACATAGACTTCTTGAAGTCTTAAGATCAGAAATCCAACTAGGAGATTCTCCAAATTCATCTACTGAGGCAGCCTTAGAAGAAAAAGATCCCAGATCTCCAACCGAAGAAGTAACCTTTTTCACCTCTACAGGAAAATATATTCTAGCTCAAGAGTTAGAAATCCCTAGTGAGGAAGAAGAAGAAAATTTCTTCAATATCCCATTGATAGAAGAACCAGAGGAAGAAAAAATAACTCTACAATTAGAACCTTACATTAGCTCTAGGGAATCTACAATGGCATAAGAAGAAGGAGAAGGAGAAGCTCTGAATGGATATGAATTAGGAGGAGGAGGAAGACGTAGAGGATGAGGTGGAGAAAAAGGTAGAGGTAGAGGAGATCCTAACTCTGTTGGATTTCCTATAGTTGATGAGGATACAAATTTTACAATGAAAAATATTTCACCTTCTGTCCTTCCAAATTTCCATGGATTAAGGAGTGAATATCCTGAAAAATTTTTATTTGAATTTGAGGTTTTATGTCGACCTTATGACTACTTACAAGACTCTAAAAAATTGAAGATGTTTCCTGCAACACTCAAGGGTGCAACTTTAAAATGGTTCATGGGTTTGATAACATAATCTATTAGGACATGGGATGAGATGAAAAGTGCATTTTTTCAAAGATATATAGATTATTTCACACCTATTAATATGAAGGATGAAGTATTTAAAATTATGCAAAGAGAGGATGAAAACTTGGAAGATTTAATAGAGAGATTAAATTACAATATAAAAAGAGCTAAGATGGAGGATCTAGATCAAGATACTTTAAAATCTCTCTTATTGAAATCCATCAGAGATGAATGGATAGATATCCTTAACATTATGGGAAAGGGAGATATCTCTCAATTACCATTACTTGAAATTGTTTAATTATGCATTCATCTCTCAAGAGGAAAATAAAAAACTGGGAAAAAATACAAGAGATCCTATTCTCTCTAGAGTAAATAAATCTGCATCTGGAACAAGCAGAAATATGAAACTGTTGCCTTAACTATTTTCTGTCCTAAATGCAGGAAGAAACATGCTTTAAGAGAATGTCCTCTTGATGTAAAAGTAATAGAGACCTGTGTTATTTGTGCAGAAAATCATGAAACAAAAAAATTTCCCTCTATACTAGGTCATAAGGTTGTCTTTCAAGAAGAAGTATCTCCATCTCCAGTAGATCCACTTTTTTTTGTCTCTAGAGGACCATGGCAGGGGCCACAAACTCAAGGTTTTAATAATAAAATGTATAATCAGCCCCCACCAAACAATTGGAATTCATCATGTCAACAACTTGAGTCCTAGCCTCAACCTTGGACACAAGGTATGCAAAATCCTTATGGCAGATACTCTCAGTATCACTAGTATCCACAATCCTATCCAAACTGTTCTCCCCAACATTTTCCACAACAAAATCAACCATCCCAACTCCAAAATCATAACCCACAAATTTCATTAACATTTCCACAAAGAACAAATCAACTACCTTCCCAGCCATTACCAAACCCAAATAATAAAAATACTCAAACTGATTATAACATAGAAGGAAAAAACTTCCCATCTTACATGGTTACTGTTACACAGCAATTTGTCACCGTCCCTGCAATTCCTTGCCCCGCATATTGGAGGGTCTTTCCTGTGACCTGTGAGTAGTGTCACACTCTCCAAATACTTTCTTTGCATCCTTCTACATAAGGATATGATTTCTCCCATTGAAAATTTCCTCAGAAAGCACCCAAAAACCCATGTTTTGGCATTAGCGCAGGTAGCCAATTCATCCTTCGCACCAATGGGGAAAATATACACTAGAGGTCATGCCAGCTGGCGCTCTGTCCCCATGTTGTACCCACGCCAACCTGTTTTGGAATTTTTTTTAACAAATTGGAGGCGGAAGTTTCCTTTAACCACCACGGGAATGACTCATTGCAAGTGGTTAAACTCAATAAACCACGGATCTCTACCTTTAGGAAATGGTTGATGGAACATTCTAAGAGGATAGGACTCCCCCCACGATTATAGGGATCCTAAATTCTTCTTCTCCCTCTATATAAACAAGCCTTCTCCCTTTACATCAACTAGCTGAAACAGTAGCTGAACATATAGCCAAGAGACTAAGCTTGGAGAAGATATTATAGCTGAGTAATCGTTATAGAGAAGGTTGAACCAAGGAGGATCTTGTAGAGAGAGCCATGTATGAATTCCCAACGAGCTTGTGAGACGTTATCTGCTGGAACCCTACTGGATGAGATCGCAACGTCGAAGTGCCAGTTGTACTCTTCCTTCTTTAAATTAATATACTCGACTATGATATTGTTTCCATCTCTGTGTTATGATTATTTAATGCATGTGATTTAGTCTTATTCGACTGACTGATAGTTAGGAATGCGAAATAGTATGTTGTGTATAATTTTCGTCTCTTGTGTATGTGCAGGTATCCAGGCGTGAGAACGAGCGGATCGTGATCTGCCAAATCGGGAGTGGGAGGCAGCTATTCTTTCAGACAACACAATAGTGCAGGACCTAAGGTAGGTGATTTTCCGAGTCTTTGTCCATTCTTAGCTAGGAATTGATGTCATAGCATGTTTTGTTTGTGGCTAGACCCACCCTCGGGCTAGTGGGATCGGCTCTGTCCGCAGAGGGGATTTACCTCACCAACAAAGTGGCAACTCCAATGGGGATCAGTGTGAGTTTTTATTTTGTCTATTAGATATTCTTCTTAGTCTTCGCTTGCTTATATTTCCTTTCTGGATTGTTTTGCTGAGTCTTAGGCCTCTGTTCAGTCCTAGAGGATCAGTTTTGACCTCTGTTTCTCCAAATTTTCATCTTTTCATAGTTGGCTTGATTGGTGTAGTTTCCAACTTAACAGTCGTGCCCACTAGCACGAGTTGCCAGTTTATCACCCGCGCCATCCCCTGTCTCGCGCTGATTACAGCCAGAAAATCGCGCTAATTCCTGTAGGTGCTAGGGTTTACCTTGTTTCGGAGTTTTTTGTCCATCCTGGTGTCTCTGGGTGTTTTCTTGACTTGTTTTGAGTGCTTTGGGTTTGTTTGTGACTGTGATCAGCCTTCTCCCTTCAGTTGTTTGTCCATTTATTTCAGCATCATGGCTTTAGGGCTTTCTAGTGCTTTGACATGCTAAGCCTTCTGTTGGAAGTTGGGTCTTTTGTTTTGCGGTCACCTTCGTTGTTTGCCTGATTACATTAAGCTCCCTAGATCCGTTTTGAGTGGTTGCTTTTGGTGAAATGATCCTTGAGTGATTCTTGTATCTTTCATTCAGTTTCACTTCCTATCAATCCAAGCATAGCTCACATTGCTTGTATGGGTCCGTTTTGACATATTTCTTCAATTTGAGAGATTGTGACATTGGTTTGAGTTTTTGTCCTATTTGATTTTGAGTTGTTAGAGTTGCTTTGTTTCGACTCTTGCATTGGCATTCTCGAACTAGTGTGGAGATTCGTTTTTCATGTTATTTAGTGCACTATTTTCTCTATTACATTGAAAAAATAAAAAATATATTTTGTGCTTGCATTTTTTTTGTTTGCATTGTATAATTGAAAAATATTTTGCATAAATAGCATTCGGCATTCTAGGAAATATTTTTCGTTCTCATTAGTTTGCATCAGGTTCTGTAGTAGATACTTCTGTGTGTTTTCATTGTTTTCTATCACTTGAAACTCTTAACCTTCTCGTAGATAGCTCTTCATTGAACGAAATGGTATTTTATGGCATGTAGCTTGCATTCAGGAATTTGTGAGATCCAACATTCGGTAGGACCTTGTAATTGAAACATAAATACAATATCAACTTAAAATTTATTCAATTAACCTAAGGCAACATTGAAACTTAACGAAACATTCAGTGGTCTAAGTTAGAGAAGTGTTTCAACGTCTTAAAACCTAGCAGTTGTCACTCGCCATTTGGCTTCAGACAGCGCTAGTATGGACTTGTGCTCCCCGTACCATCGAGTATATAAAGGGAGACCCCTATAGGTTGCAATCCTTTTATCCGTAGGAAGCCAAGTCTGCCACCTTGTAACCGTGATACACCGAACACAACATTCGGGGAGACTACCTACACGTACGTCAAGTCCTTGGTTGATTCTTATTTCATTTTATAACCAAGGTGTATATGGAAGTTCACGGGAACCTAGTACACCCTTTTACCTAGACTACCTGAGAAATCATTTTTGATCTTTACTAACTCCATAAACTTGAAAAGATCATCGAGCACTTGTCCTTTCGTGCTCGCTTAAAACTAAAAGAGACTAGAGTCATCTTTGACTGTTTCTTGACTCTTAAAACATGGAACAACAAAATTTTGTTTCAATGTGGTAAAATAAACTAGCTACGATTACATGCCCATTAAAGATTAATTACTTGGCCTATATTTTTTTTGCCTTGGTTTTGATCCAAGTGTCTTCATTTTAGATATTTTTCCTTTCCTGGTGTGCTACAGTCACAGTGGCAGAACCGTCTGTTTCGTCTACTGGAAATCCTTTCTCGGATGATTCATCCGAAACTTCACAGATCTCTAAGTCTGCTGAGCTTCAACAGCCTGTAATCTCGTCTGTGTATCCCTTTGGGGAACCAGTTGAGTTCCATTGGCCTCTTTCCAATGCTTGGTTTGGATTTGGGGTTGGGGAACATTTTCCCCCTCTTACATTGGGATCACCGTTTTTGGCTTTTATCATACCTCCCAGCCCCCATACTCTTTTGCAAGATCTTACGGTGGATTCAGACATGGATTCGTCTGGTCCTAATGGTAGTGAGGGTATTCCAGTTTTTTATGAACCATACCAAATCTTCCCATAATACATCCAAACACAACCTACTCAATCGTCACCTTCAGTGTCACTTCTAGCCGGGTATAGGTCTTTGGGTCAGATCATGGCTGGTATTGCCTCCATGGCAACATCAACTCCGTCAAGGGGTATGGTCCAGCGTCTGGTCCCCCCATCCTTAGGGATGTCACCGACGACACCTGTCTTGTCATCGGCACCTTTTGTCACGTCTGTTCCCACTAGTCCCACTGTCTGTGTGGCTGCTTTGGCACCGGTAGTCACTGCACAGTCGTCAAGAGTTTCAACTACGGTAGAAACTTCGATTGCCATGGAAATCCCTGACGGCCTTTCGCCTGAGGAGTCTCAGCTAGCTGTTCAGCAGCAGAACTCCCAGACTTATCAGTCCCCTCAGGATCCTTATAGGTCTTATTTTTCTCATTATGGAGTGGAAGGTACCCCGATTTATTCACTTCCGTTTCAGCATGACGAGCAGGGAAACCCTATCTACTTGCCTGCTCCTGACGCTTATTAGTTTCTTTCCGGCATTATGCATCCCTCTAACCAACAAGGACAATCCTTTCAGGGACAACCTTCGGTTTAGAAGGGGTATTCTCATGACCAACAAGGACAACCCTTTTAGGGAAAACCTTTGGTCAAGCAAGGGTATGCGTACGATCCATAAGGGTAACCCTTACAAGGACAACCTTTGGTCTAGCAAGGATTTTTTTACAGCCTGCAAGGGCAGCCTTACAATCCTCAAGGTCAACCTTTGCCAGCCCAACCTGTGATCCAACCAGGGCAACCTCAAGGACCAGCTGGGCAGCCGGTTTATCAATTCGGACCTTCATACGATCCTGGGGGGTAGATTCATCCATCTCAACCTTTGGTGCAACCTCAATAGCCCTATCTTCCGATTAATCCAAATGTTGCACAGCTAGGGCCCTCTTATGGTCTTGCTCCAGGTCAACCTATTTATTAGACACAATCTGGCCCACCACAGCCATCAGGCCAACCCACTCAACCGGGGAAACCTCGTGGCCCTTAGCCATCAGGCCAACCCGCTCAACCGGGGCAACTTGGTGGCCTTCATCAGACAGGTCAACCTGCCCAGCTAGGCCAACTTGCACAGCCTATTCACCCTGCTCAGCCGTCGCTCTACTCTATGCTGCAATCAAATCAACCGCTGTGCCCGACGTATCTAGCTCAGTAGGGCCCCACTTATCAGCAGGTTGTTTGACCCCAAGGCGGTTATTTTCCTCAAGGTCAATATCGACTGGTCTACAACCCGCCTCAAGGTTCTACTTATTACCCTCAACCGCTAGGCTATATTTATACTCCGTAGAAAAATCCTTATGTTTCTCAATTGGGACCCTTGTATACTCGGAATCAGTATCCTGGTTATCAACCCCCGTATCCTGGTTCTCAGCTGCCCTATCAATCGAATTATCTGGCTTATACCCCTTATGGTTAGAATCCTCCTGAACAGAACCAATGGGGGCAGAGTTATACTCCACCAGGATGGAGTATGGGTACGGGTCCTTACCGAGGACCTGCCATGCCATTTAATCCTCAATTACCTTTCCTCACTACATTGGAGCTATCGGATGTGTCCAAATTGACAAATGATCCCATTCTTCATAATCCATATTGGCCTCTGGTCCCGACAAAGGTTCCTGGTGATTGTCCCAAATTTGAGGGCAAGTCTGGAGAAGACCCCCAAGCTCATGTCATGACATGCCATTTATGGTGTTCTTCCAATTCTTGGGTGGACGACTCTGTTTAGCTCCATCTCTTCCAGCGCACTCTTACTGGAGCTACTGCTAAGTGGTATATCGAACTACCGCGTGGCATATTTCAAGATTTCAATACTCTTGCTATGGGATTCCTGACTCATTTCCAGTTGCCAGTTCATTATGAAGCCGAGACGCATCTCCTCACATCTTTGAAATAGGAACGAGCTACCCATATCTCGGACCACATTCATGAATGGAGACAGCGTTGTCGTTTGATCAAGTTTGAAATTCCTGATCAACTTCTCACTCATTGGTTCACTACCTCTTTTTTCAATCAGATCGCGAAAGACATCGCCATGGGGGCATGTGTAACCAAGGAACAGGCCATCGCTCATGCCCTGTACCTTGATTTAGTGTACTCTCAATCGGGCATTTTGTAAGACATCTTGACTGAAGCTCCACGTCCCGGGACCTCTAAAGCGCCAGCTACTCCATCAGTTGATGGCGTTATTGGTTTTGTATCTCAGACTTCATGCAAGTCTTCCAATGGGAAGCAGAAATCAAATTCTTCCAATAATTCTTCTCCTCAGGCTTCCCCGGATTCTAGTAAAACCACGGAGGTCAATGCCGTTCAGGCCAATCCTGTGAACAAGACTTCCAAGGGGAAAAATAAGGGCAAAGGCAAGGCTAAATCCGATGCCCCAAAACCGGAATTGTCTAAACCTCTTGCTGATGATGGTTCACAGCGAAAGCGGAAATATCCTTGTCGCATTTGTGAAGAGGATCACTACACTAAGGATTTTCCTCGACGATCTGAGGTTAGTCAACTACTCAAAGGTGCTAAGGGAACTTCATCAGTCCTTGAATAACCTTTCCTATCTTAGCAGACCCAGATGGTTGATCAATCGGCACCATCTGCCCCATTCAGCACTCAAGTTTTCATGATGAATGGTTCTGCACTCGTTTCCATTGCTACTCAGTCAAAGTATTATGTTGGATCATGCCAGGAAGTTGGGAAAGAGGTTGTTGATGGTCCTCCTCCCCCACCTGCCTCTGGTCCCCTTGAAATTGAGAAGCCCAGTACTGAACCCTTTATTCGGCCACCTTCCAAAGCTGTTCTTCAGAAATCTTCTTATAATCCTAACGCCCATCCTGCTTAGCAATATAGTATTGTTGAGGATTTGGTTCAGGTTCCTTCCATGATGTTTGCGTTAGAAGTGCTTCAGAGTTGTCTGTCTCAACAGAAAGCATTTTTATCCGTGATCAGCAGGATCGATCTTGCTGATTCTAGCCTTCTCACCTTTGATCTAGAGAATTTCGTCCCCCAACTTCCACACCAGATTGTGCTTGTTATACAGGTCGGTATCAACGGTCTCAACATCCATAGAGCTGTAGTGGATGAAGGTGCATCTACCTGCGTCATGTCATCTGCTTGATAGAAGGCTATTGGCTCTCCAGCCCTTAATTCGTCACCCAATGCCCTTGAGGCATTCGATGGAAGGGAATCAAAACCCTTGGGTGTTCTCACTAGCTTACCGATCACATTGCAAGGAAAGACAGTCAACGTTGAAGTAGAATTCATTGATGCCAAAATCAACTACAATCTTATACTCGGTCACAATTGGACTCACGCTATGTTGTGCATTCCATCCACCCTCTTTCGACTTCTGAAGTTTCCACATGAGGGAAAAATTATTACTATTGATCAGTTTTCATTCTTTACCTCATCTTCTGAGAACAACATGCCATACGTGGATCAGATTCCTAATCTCCCTAACAGCATAGGGCTGGGTCTTTTCAAATATCCCGCTCTCATGGGTATTTTTCCCTTTCCACCACCAAATACCGTTCAAGTCAATATGGTCTCTCAGTCAGATGACCCTTGGATCATCCCTTCGCCTGAACAGGTTGATTCTTTTGGAGGCAAGCGAATCAAACCCCATTTTGACCAATCAGTTTCTCCTCGTTCTTTCATCGAAGGCAATCTCATTCTTCTATACGACCAATCTTATGATAAGCTGGGGACAGGAAAATTCCAACCCATGTGGCATGGGCCCTACATTGTTAAATGTGTGTTGCAGAATGGGGCTTATGAGCTCATTGACTATGAAGGGTGTCCTTTATTGCAGCCCAGCAATGGGTTGTATTTGAAAAAATATTATGCCTGAATTATTCATGCGTGATATGTGTACATAGGTGATTGTTTTCATTTTCTGTGCGTGATTTGGTGTGATGTGCTTTGTGAGATTTTTTCTGCTTATTTGGGTCTTGTTTTCTATGCAGATGTCTATTTCCCCTTATGTCGGTTTTGTGGATGGTGCCTCCCGCAGTACCAGGAACTTGTCTTTGGAAGCCTAGGTAATTTATGATCCTGATGGTGAGTTGATTAACTTACAAGGTATTTGTCTAGGATAGATTATTTATGAAAAAGGAATACCCTAGCCTATCATGACTAGGAGGTTTTCTCAGACACAGTTTTCTACCTTCTTGGATCTGAGGGAATATTTACGAAAAGGGACTACTGGAGTTTTCTTTTCTACCTTCTTTTCAAACTCTCTAAATATGAAAAGATGTCGAGTTCTTCCTTTTTCAGACTCATTAAAAATTGATTACATCGGACTCCGTCACAATGACGTTACTCGAGTTCCTCCTTCCTAGGGCTCGTAAAATGTACTAGGTTGGATTTGTCTGAAGGAAAAACTTACATCGCAAGCACATGCTATCCCCTTCAATCTTGTTTCCAAAAATAATTGGGGTACTTGCCAAAAATGGTGGGGGAAAATGGAACCAAGATTGTAGTTGTGTTGGAAGTATGCGCTCTTGAACATGGCACTTGTCTGCATTCGTGTCAGGTTGGGGACATCTCATCTCGTTATCTGCTTGCTTCCATGGGTTTGGGTAATCTCTTTTAACTGCTCATTTTCTCTTTGCCGCGTCACCATGACCTCAGATCCCTTGATGTCAAATACTGCCAAATCCAGTGTCGTGCCGCCGATATGTTCAAGAGAAGTTGGCCTCTGCAGTTTTCAACCTCCCTCTGATTCTTTGTTAGTCTTGATTCACAAACATCATATCCCTCTGTCTCATGTTGATGATGTGGGAAACATTATGGCCCACCTTCGATCAAGGTCCCTTCATGTCAACTCCAACTCATTATCTAAGAAGTTGATCTAGAGACTCCCTTCAGGTACCTTGGAGCCTGCATGCCTCAATGGCAGGTTCTTCGCACTTGATGTAAGGTCCACATCATTGGCCTTCGATTGATTGGATCTGTGGGTGTTCGACGTCATATCACTGTTCACATGCCGTGGATTGTACATTTTGTACCTTGAGAGCCATTTTAATTATTGGTGGTTTCTCTCACGTTTGTTAACATCTTTCATCATTGGCTAGTAATCAGATGATGTTCTTGCATGTTTAACTTCAGCTCACATATTCACATGCTCGAATTTGTACTATGTTCGGGTCGAGATGGAGGGCAAGACCCTGGGTTTCGTCTGATGAAATCTAGGCTGTGGGTTCTTATGGCTTATTATGACTCATTATGACTCTTTTTATTGGATTGATGTGACCATACCTGAGTCTATTTATTGATCCCTACTGCTGGATGGTTGTTTCCATACCTCGGATCTCATTATTTGTGTACTCTATTATGGATGGCTATGCCCATACCACATGTCATGTATCTGATATATCCATTTTATTCGTACTTGCAGGTTTTTCGACGGCAGTGTTTTGGTTGAACACAATTTCATAAAGCATTTCACCCCTCCCTCTCTCTCGGACCTCATGCTTTAGGGGGCATCTGTTACACAACAATTTTTCACCGTCCCTACAATCCCCAGCCCCAAATATTGGAGGGTCTTTCCCGTGACCTGTGAGCAGTGTCATACTCTGCAAATAATTTCTTTGCATCCTTCTGCATAAGGATATGATTTCTCCTGTTGAACATTTCCTCAGAAAGCACCCAAAAACCCATGTTTTGGCATTAGCTCAGGTAGCCAGTTCATCCCTCGCACCAATGGGGAAAATATACACTATAGGTTGCTCCAGATGGCGCTCTGTCCCCGTGTTGTACGCACGCCAACCTGTTTGGGAATGTTTTTTAACAAATTGGAGGCAGAATTTTCCTTTAACCACCTCGGGAATGACTCATTGCAAGTGGTTAAACTCGATAAACTACGGATCTCTACCTTTAGGAAATGGTTGATGGAACATTCTAAGAGGATATGAATCCCCCCATGATTATAGGGATCCTAACTTCTTTTTCTCCCTCTATATAACCAAGCCTTCTCTCTTTACATTAGCTAGCTGAAACAGTAGCTAAACATATAGCCAAGAAGCTGAGCTTGGAGAAGAGATTATAGCTGAGTAATTGTTATAGAGAAGGTCGAACTAAGGAGGATCTTGTAGAGAGAGCCCCGTCTAAATTCTGAACAAGCTTGTGAGACATGCTCCGTTGGAACCCTACTAGAGGAGATCGCAACGTCGAAGCACCAGTTGTACTCTTCCTTCTTTAAATTAATATACTCGACTATGATATTATTTCCATCTCTGTGTTATGATTATTTAATGCATGTGATTTAGTCTTCTTCAACTGACTGATAGTTAGGAATGTGAAATAGTATGTTGTGTATCGTTTTCATCTCTTGTGTATGTGCAGGTATCTGGGCGTGAGAATGAGCAGATCATGATCTGCCGAATCAGGAGCAGGAGGCAGTTATTATTTCAGACGACACAATAGCACAGGACCTAAGGTAGGTGATTTTCCGACTCTTTGTCCATTCTTAGCTAGGAATTGATGTCATAGCGTGTTTCATTTGTGGCTAGACCTAGGGCTATTGGGATCGCCTTTGTCCGCAAAGGGGATTTACCTCACCAAAAATTACTCCAATAGATCTTTAAAATTTCCAACTTAGATCTAGTAGAATATTAGAAAGGAAAAAGGCTTATATTGTTATTCAGGAAAAATATAATCTTTATGAAGAAATTTATCTACAGCAAAATAAAAATTCTAGAGAAGGGACATCCCTTCAGCAAAATCAAAATTATGAGAATGAAAAACAAAAAGATCCAATAAACTCAACTCTTATCATAGAGTAACCTTTAGTATCTGTTTCTAACCCTCCTTTTCCTGAAATATTACAAATCGATAGAGGGATAGAAAAACAAATTCTATTGCCTAATTATGATTTTCTAAATGAATTTAAAAAATGTGTGTATTAAAATGCCTTTGTTATAGGCCATTAAAGAGATTCCTATTCTAGCCAAAACAATAAGAGAGTTGAGCATGAAAAAATCAGGAAGAAAAACAAAAGAAATAAAAAGGATTTAGTTAGTAGGAAAAATTTATGACATTATGATGGGAAAAATAGCCATACAAAAATATCTGGACCCAGGAATTCCAGCTGTAAAAACACATGTCAATGGTATTGAGATTCCAAATACATTAATTGAATTAGGAGCAACCATCAACATCATGAGAAAGAAAACTATGGAACAACTTAGGCTTCCAAATCTTCAGTACACACCAACATTACTACAATTAGCAGACAGATCAGTAATCAAGCCATATGGTGTATTAGAAGACATATACATGTCCTTAGACTCTTGGTAATATCCAGTTGACTTCATGATCTTAACTCCCAAGAACAACCTAGGGTGACATATATAAGTGTAGGAAGACCTTGGTTAGCTACAACAGATGCTTTTATTAGTTGTGGATCTGATGATATGTTTATTTTTTATGGTAACTCAAAAAATAAATTCACTCTATATCCTATCGCAAAAAAAATCATAGAAATATAAAATTAATAATGGATGTATGATGACAATGATATACAACCTCTCTTTACTATTTCTCATATTAGTGAAGAAATTCAAATTTTAAATTCAATAGAAAAATTTTAAACATCTTCACAATGTGATGATGTTTATAGTTTTCAAGAACAATGAAATATTGAATATTTGTCATCTAGACAGATGTCTTTATATTCTATGAAATAATTTGGTAACTCTGTAATTGAAATCTTTCCAGGAAAAGATTTAAACATAAACAAAAACTTGGAGAAATTCCAAGAAGAAGAGTTAAGCAAAATGTTACAAAAACATTCTTATGCATATGCATGGGAGTACACTGACATGAAGGGAATTAGTCCTGAGACTTGTATACATCATATCTACATTGAGGAAAACTCTAGGCCTATCAGACCACCTCCGAGAAGGATGAATCCAAATCTTAGGGAAATTGTTGAATGTAAACTTCATTTATCCTATTTCATATAGTCAATGGGTTTCTCCCTTGGTGATTGTACCTAACAAGAATGGTAAATGGAGGGTATTGTAGCTCCTAGAGACAACCTTGAGTTGCCAAATACCAGTGCCTAGGACATTTTAAGACAAGAGGTTTCAGAAGGGCTTTATTATAGATGATAATACATGGCCTCTTGATATGAAAAGAAATTAAATTTTTCTGGTGTGGGACCAATACATCAGAGACAAAAAATGAATAATAATGAGTTCCAACGATATAACATAAGGCTCTATAAGTGAGCGTTATAAGCAGACATAAAAATAACTGTTGTGAAAAGGGACAAGAATGATATTGGTAATAGTTACCGAGATAAATGAGTGTGGAAACAATGGCAGAACATGAAAGGAAATATTAGCTTAACGTAGGCTTACATTAGCATAAGAATCCACCCAACTAACATTGGAAGAAAGATGGTGATGTAAATAAAACATGAACATAATATCATGCCTCGAGCCATATTTAAAGTGTAGCAGAAGATTAGATATGAGTACCCTTCAAGACTAATTCATATCTAAATAATCAACACTCGCATTCCAAAAGCTTTCGATACAGGAAAAGTGATGGAAATACAAATGAACATTTATATTAAAAAACAACTAAGAAAATACAGACTGTAACTCATCTCATTTTGGAATCCATTGCACAAGAGAATAGCTTCACTTCTATTACCCAATGGGCTCTTCCAACATACACAGTAAATGTATCTCAAAAACTTTATAAAAAGGAAAATTCACAACTAGCAATTCTGATCTGAAAAATCTAGAACCCTTTCTCAGCTTCATATTTCATTTCTTATAGCTTTCTATTGAGCCTTGCGAAAAGATATTTCTTAGACAAAATACTCCCCCTCAAAGCATCTTTCTGTTTGGGGCCTCCATCAAAAACAAAAATGATGATAAGGAATAAGGCCTCTCATCATCTGCGTAGTGGCCTTAACGAAGGCACTAACTGAAAACATAACCATAAAAATAAAATAAAAATGCAGAGGGTGAAATAAAGATTTCAACTAATTTTAAAAAAATAAAGAAATAAAAGTAAATTGGCCACCTGGGCCAGAATATGAGTTTCATTTTTTAGGACGAAGAAGAGTGCTTGCTATCAGCTTATTGGGAAGTGCTGATGATGCGGACGAACCAGTTTTGAGGCTGGGAGGAGGTAGTGACTGGCGAGATGATGTGGAGGTCAGAGTGTTGATATATTCACTGCATTTATGCCATATACTCTCTCCTGGTGACAGCATAGTGACAAAAGTCTCTACTAGAGCCTGAATATATGTTAGCTCGGTGTAATCCACTTGGACAGCTAGGCATTGTTTAATTTGGCAGAGAAGAGAGAATTCCTTGCTAAGGGTGGCAATTATTGTTTCCACCTTTAGGCAGGCAGTTTTCTCTATAGGTAAATCAATATAGTTCATGATGAATTTCAACTTATGTTCATAGGCCATTAGCTCTAAAATCGCAGCCGTTTCAGGTTCCCAACATGATGGAAGACCTACCTTTACCAAATCATCCCACTCTTGATCGAAATATTCAACTCCCCTGGCCACCTGTTCTAAACCACTCATTGCATTTGCACGCACAGTTTCCTTTTCCATCACTCTCCTGACTTCCATCACTCCTCTGAAACAGTCTTTGATTCCCATAGTGAGAAGCTCTTCAGGGTCCAATCCGTTTAGGTAGCTGATATGCCTTTTATCCATTTCCACCTTGGTTGTTGCTTCGTCCTATCCCTCCTGCAACTTTACTTTGAACAAGAGGACCGCGATCTTCTTATCATCCATTAGAGTGAGATATTTCCAGTTTCTTCTCACCTCTGATATGATGTTTGTCCAGATGAGGTGCCTAGCTTCCTAGAGGGTCACATTTCCCTTCATTTGAGTGTTCAATTATTTGATGGTTTTCTCCTATATCAGCTTCTCTCTTTTCGTTTTCTTGACCTCATCTTGCAAGGCCATTACCACCTTATCATTTTTCACCAGCTTAGCTTCCAATTCTTGTATCCTGAGGAGAGATGTTCTGGATTCATTTTCTGAAACCTACAAGTCTAACAAGGCTTTATTTAGCTACTTCGGAGTAGTGCCGGGCTCATTTGAAGTTGGGGTCACGCATACATGCTTGTCCCATTTTCCCTATAAATCAGCCAATATCTGCCTTAAACCAGTCATCTCCATGGTCATCTTCGTGTTCCCTTCTTGCTCTTTAACCAATGAATCAGCTAGAGCTGATTTCTCTCTTTCCATCTGGACCAGCTCGTCTATTTGCACATGTTTTCCATGGGGGATGTTTAGCCTTTTCTTCAACTCAAATTTCTCTACCTCCAGATCAAGGAGGACCTTCTTCTAAACCACACCCTTGTTACCCCCCTTTTCCCTTACTAACCTCCTGAGATTTTGTAGATTGTTGTTTATGGCTCTGGCGCTAGCTCTTTCTTTCCTCTGATTTTCCAACACTACGTTGTACTTGTCTTCAAGTTTCCTCAGAGAGAGCGTGAGCTTTACCATTTCATCTCTCAACATATCCCCAATACATTGGTGCAGATCGAGATTATCTGTTATAGGGATGTTAACCAAATTTGAAGCAAATTCCAAGGCTCAGTAACTAGTTCCTTCACCTGTAGGCTCTAACAATACCTCGGTGATGGAAATTATCAGCTATTATTTGTCCATATCTAGCTCAGTGGTGAGTCGAGTATGGTACTTTTTCATGAATCCGCCCAATTCTACTCGCAATTTCTCTCGTGTAGTTTTGTTTCTGTTGCCTATTTCTTCCCTCACTTTGGCTCTGTTAACTGAAATGGCCTGCGATGGCCCAGAGAGCTCAGACGAGGAAGCACTGTCATAAGTAATTGTGAAACCAGCCTTGCTTATGTTCGGCTCCCCGTATCGAACCAACTCCTCCAGTGGGGGTTCTTCCCATACAATCTCGACTTCATCAGTTTTCTATTTCTTGGAGGGATGAGATACCTCACCCATGTCCATGTATTCGTGTCTGCCTGAAGCATCTGCCTCATCATCTTGCCCTTTTCTTTCTGTTCCCACAGAAGTGTTGTCTCCCCTTCCTTCTACAGCTGAAGATTCAGACTCCATTTATGAAGCCAAAGGCCATGTGTCAAGGTTAGATCTCCACTCATTGAAGGGCCTAGTCTCATGTACATAAGCAGTCAAATTTATCTTCCTTTTCTTATTGGAAAGGATCCCTTTTGGGTCATAGGGCCAAGCTTTTCCTTATATCAGATCCATCCCTTAAAGAAACGTTTCCACTATGGAGAGGGCGTGCCTTGAATTTATGTGAAGGGGCCGACATAGGTAGGGAGCTTCAGAATGTATCCTTTCTTCGCAGGGATGAAGTGGAATTGGTCAGCCATCAGGGTTTGACGAATGTACTCAAGGGAAAAAATCTGCATAGCAGGAAACACTAGTAGGCGATAGGGGGGTACATCTGTGCCATAGACTTTGATCTCAGTGTAGTTGTCAAATAGGTACTAGTCCCTTGTGTTATCTTCATCATCGAATTGCAGCCAGTCCTTCTACTCAAGAAATATTTTGGGTGGAGCGTTGTCATGTATGATGGTGTAGGCTATGGACATGAATTCATTCAAGAACTTCGTGTAACCCCTCCCATTAGGCTATTGACGCACATAGATGTTCCATTCAAAAACAGTTATAGGTTGGGAGTTCACCCTCGAAATATTCTCGAGACCTAGAGTCTCAAACTTGTTTGCATGCTCATACAGGAAGAGATAAAACACTAAAGAACATAATCAGAAAGACCCAGAAGAGGGTAGCTCTTGGAACTAGGTTTGAATGGCCAAGGCCAGGAAAGTAGGAATATCCAAAAGAACACCCTTTTGAGACATGAGCCAGAGGAGAGCTATACATTCTTTTGACACCTGTTCCACCTCCCTGAGACCTAGTAACCTTGAAATGAAAGCAAGGATAGGTTGGACATTATCTCTGAAAGTGGCCAAGGGAACCATATCTGAAGGTGGGATAGAGGCAAGACGAGAATCTGAAATAAAACTAAGGAATTCACTTTTCTGCTTCCAGGGCACCTTTGAAAACTGTCAGGAGAGGGGTAACTCAGTGAACTCGACATAACTCTGACTATGGGGGAAACGAAGGGCCTCCTTTATGAGCTAGGGAGATATACGGAAAATTTTATTGCCCTGTGCCGATAAGAATAAATCCCTGCGTTCATCATAGGCTTCGTTGAGCCAACTTATAAAATCAGGAACTGGATATGTGGTCGGGGAAATTTGATAATATAGGCCTGAATGGATGACCTTGAACTGGTCTTGGCCCTTCACATAGGATTCAATCAACTCGGGTCTAAGAAAAGATACACTGAAGGGGTAGAGCGAGTCGTGAATCCACGCATGAGCGTCAATGAGGGGTTCTGATCCAGGGATAGCCTTGGACTCATGGGCTTTGGGGGTTTTAGGTTTAGAATTTTTGGGCTTTGCTTTCCCATGACCATTTTGAAAAATAAAACAGAAGGAAAATAGCGAGGCGGAGGAATGAATAAATACCTGCAAACAGTGAGGAAACTCGGGGGGAAAGTGACGAGGGGGATGAAAGCGACCTCATACTGTAATTTGACTTCGCTGCACGACAAGTTCGTAAAAACGAGCATTTTACTAAGAGTGGGCGTAAAACAGGATTAAACAGGCCTAGATTTATGGAAAACGAGGTTAGGGTGCCAACTGTAGGGTTGACGTCATAAGGGTGTCGATAATGGGGCACATGGCGATAGGTTGTTGGCTATCAGGAGCCGGGTAGGTGCAAGCCACGCACCTAGTTAATACCAGTACTGGTCTTGTACCGGCTTTCCTAACTTACCTTACCTTTTGTTTTCATGGCGCCACGTGTCTTCCATGATGGGTCCACTCAAAGTTTTGTCAGGAGCTCGTGAGACCCTCCCGTAACACTTCACCACCCCATGGGAAGCTTAAACCTTGGTGCCCCATCGAGTGACATCATATGCTTCGGGGGATAGCTCTTCACCTTCTTCCTCCCATCCTTAGTACCCCTGAGACTCCCTTTTGTTTGTTCGACATATGTAATGCGGCCCCACTTTTGTTTAGCTGTGTAGCTCCATCATTATTTTGTTCGCGCTATTACTGTGAGGGGGTTTGTATGACATATTAACTTTATATTCACTTAGCCCGCTTATATTTTATGAACCCTTCCTTAATTTATTTTGGCCTTTCTCCTTTTTGCTTAAGGTGCGGGTTGACCAAACAACCGAGGGTATGAATTGATTATAGAGAATTGAATAAGGCTACTCTAAAAGGTCATTTTCCATTGACTTTCATAGATAAAGTATTGGAAACATTAGCAGGTAAGAAGTATTTCTCATTTTTGGACGGTCTTAGTGGTTACAATCAAATTCAAGTAGCACTTGAAGACCAAGACAAAACCACATTCACCTGTCCATGGGGAACCTATGATTACCGAGTACTTCCTTTTGGATTGTGCAATTCACCTGCAACATTCCAAAGGAAAGTATTAGGAATTTTCTCTGATCTAATACATGATTGTGTGTAAGTATATATGGATGATTTTACAGTTTATGGAAATTATTTTGAAGAGGCTCTTGAAAACTTGGAAAAGGTTCTTAAAATATGCAAAGAAGAAAATATTTCATTAATTCATGAAAAATGATTTATGATGTTTACTGAACGAATTGTTTTAGGACATCACATTTTAGGATATGTAATTAAGGTAGACTCATCCAAATTTGAAGTCATCTACAAATTATCAATTCAAAGTTGTCAAAAATATTTTTGAAGTTTTCTAGGTTTTACAGGGTACTATATAATATTTATAGAAAACTTCACTAAAATTGCATCTCCACTCTTCAAACTACTTTTCAAATATTGTGAATTTAGTTGGAATCTTGATTTCCAATTGGCATATGAAACTTTAAAATAAAAAATATCTGAAGCACCCATCTTAGGAGGACCAAATTGGAAAATACCTTTTCACATTTCAATAGATGCTTCAGATACAACTGTGGGAGATGTATTAGGACAAAAATATTTGATACCCTATGCCATCTATTACACAAGTAAAAATTTGACTCATGCTGAGTTAAATTACACTGTGAATAAAAAAGAATTTATAGTTGTTGTCCATGCTATTAAAAAATTTAGACACTACATCACCAACTATGAAACATTTATTCACACAAATCATTTTGCAATTAGATATTTAATGAATAAATCTATCACTAATAGCAAAATCAAAAGATGATTATTATTCCTACAAGAATTTAACATCACCATTCTAGACCGACCTGAAAAACAAAACATTGTTGCTCATTTCTTGTCTAGAATTCAAAACAACAATAATGATACTCCAGTAGAGGATAATTTTCCTGATGAATATATATTTGCAATATCTACTAAATCTCCATGGTTTGAAGATATTGCTAACTACTTAGCTACAAGAAAATTACCAACATACTTGTTTCCTAGAGAGGAAAGAAAAATAATTCAAACAAGTACATTATACTCATGGGTTAATGATGAATTGTATAAAACAACTCTAGATCTCATCATCATAAGATGTGATCAAGAAGATGAAATGCCTGAAATTCTGAAAGCATGCCACGATGAACCTTGTGGAGGACACGTTGTTGATAAGAGGACTACCTATAAAATCCTTCATTTAGGATATTATTGGCCATCCATCTTTAAAGATGCCAAGGGGTATATCAAAATGTGTGACATATGTTAGAGAATGGGGAAACCTATTCCTATAGACGAAATTCTGTTACAACCACAGGTACTCATCGAACCTTTTGAGAAATGGGCCATGGATTTTGTTGGACCAATCAATCCACCATCAAAACAAAAGAGGTACATTTTGGTTTGCATTGATTATGTCACTAAATGGGTAGAGGCTAAAGCAATTTCTGTTGGTAATGAAAATGTTGTAGTTTCATTTCTCTTTGAGGATATTTTCACTCGTTTTGGTGTCCCGAGGGAAATTGTGACAGTTCAAGGATCTCAGTTTAAATCTAAGGTGGTGCAGAAGATTGTGGATGAATATAAGGTCAAACATAGAAATTCTATTCCATGTCATCCAAAAGCAAGTGGTCAAGTGGAGTCCACCAATAAAGTGATCGAAGAAATACTCAAAAATATTGTACATCTACATAGGAAGGATTGGGCAGATAGGCTTCCTAAAGCCTTATGGGCCTACCGGACTACATGGAGGAATAAAACAGAACATACTCCCTATGAACTGGTTTATGGGAAGAAATTCATGTTTCCTATATAATTTTAGATCAAAACCTTCAATATAGTAGCCAGATTGGGACTTGATTTATCAGAAGCCCAAAAGCACAGAATGGAGAAAGTTAATGAGCTTGATGAGATCAGGCAAGATGCAGTTCAAAGAACCAGCCTAATCCACCAACAAAGGTCCAGATGGAATGATAAGTACATAAAAGATAGAAAATTTCAAGCAGGAGATTGAGCACTTTTGTTCGATTTAAATTTCAAAGACTTCCAAGGAAAATATCAGACTCATTGGCTTGGGCCTTATGAGATCGAGAAAGTATTTGACAATGGAGCAGTCAGGATAAGGACAGTTGATGAAGAAAAGGTACCTCTTCTTGTGAATGGACATCAATTAAAAGACTATCATAAGGCAATTACAAAGGAGGAATTTATCAAAAAAATTCAAGACAATAGTGATATGAAGTTGGTGAAGAAGAATCCTTCTTCTTCCCCAACTTGGTCTTCTTTTTACTTTTCATATATAAATAATAATAATAATAATAATAAAAACAACAACAACAACAACAATAATAATAATAAATAATTGTATAAGTATGAAAACTAATCAATGATTGGAATCCTTTTACATAAAAGACAAGATGAAAAT
The DNA here is from genome assembly GCA_034641835.2 of Pinus albicaulis. NCBI lineage: Eukaryota > Viridiplantae > Streptophyta > Pinopsida > Pinales > Pinaceae > Pinus > Pinus albicaulis. Next base: position 687,662,694 of record CM076572.1, on the reverse strand, counting down.
CAGAGTTTTGACATCTTATATTTTCTCCAATTCTAAAAAATTCCAAATTCTTTGTTCCCTTTATTTTCCTGAAGCAATAAATGAAGTAGATACATAATTGTTACAATTCTGCAGCTCTCAGAAGAATCTGCAGCTGTCATCACATTCTGTAGCTTTGATACTTTTTTACAGTCTATTGAAGGAGAACATACTAAAAAGAAGAAATTGAAGACTCCATTGAAGATCATGTTGAAAAGACACCTGAAGAATCAACACAAAAAGAAGATCAAAAAATGTTAGTTCCAAGGTATGTTACAAAATTTGTTTAAATAATAAGACCAAAAACATTAGTGTATATAACTTAGATGATGATATGCTGCCACCTCAATATTTCATCATTAGAACTGATTGTATTCAGATTAACATCACAATTCCATAATCCGATCACTGCATCTGTATCATATCTCAAAATAATCAAGACCGATTTCATCCATTAATGATTAACGATCATATCTCATTTCCGTAACCCACTTGTCCATGTTCCTAAACCCTTGCTAAATATCTATTTTTCCTCCACGACTCTACAAACTCTCGAGACCCTTAACTCAGAGCCAAACCCTCAATCCACTTGATCAAAGAAGAACATTTCTCAAGGTGAAACTCCTTACGAAAGAGACATGGGTCTAATAGTGAGAACTAAACCTGTGGGAGCGAAATTTATGGAGGGTTATCCTCGGGTAAAGGAAATGTTGCAGAAGGTGCAATGGCTCTAATTCATAGAGAAATTCGATGGGTTCCATAAGGAGGTCACCAAGTCTTTTGTAAGATCTTTTGACGGGACAAAGGTCAAAATTGGGGAGATGGTTTAAGAATAGGGAAATTCACATAAGCCACATAACTTTTGCAAACTAGCGAGAGATGGTTCAAGAACAGGGAAATTCACAACGAAAAATGGAAATTTTTTCTGAAGAATCTAGGTATGGACACTACTATTTATAAGAAAGGAATTCCCAGTTTAGCACTAAAAAAATGGAGGAATATGATGTTAATTTTACAAAAAAATGTTACTTGCAAGGGTAGATTTGGCTGTATGTTTGTTTACCATTCCTGACTGTTAATGAATTTCTTGGAGGATGGATAAATAAACCTCCCATACTTCTTACTGAAAAATCTAAATAAGATGTTAGAAAATGTGTAGAAAAGAGTACAATTCATAGACAATACCATGCATCATCATGGACTAATAAAAGTACTCATTGAATTCCATCTAAAGAGTATATGAGACTCCTGGGAAAGTTTCCTAATCAGAAATCACTTTCAATATGAAGCACCAGAAAAAACTAAGGATGAAAAAACCAGAAGAAGTAGAAGAAGAGAGGTTGAGACATGCATTGAGGACAAATCCTCACCTCAACCACAATAAGAAGAAGAAGAAATAACCATTGCATAGTTAATGAAAAATAAGAAATAGAGTGGTGTCAAGAAGAGAAGCAATGTAAAGGAAAGGGGAAAACTTACAAGCTCAGAAATTCTAAGCCCTCCACAGCCAAGGAGAAGCTCTAGACATTGTAAACCCTTGAAGAAGACACCATCATAGGAAGCAGAGTTTGTTAACTGAGACGAATAACACCAGGTTCCATTGCCCATTACTATCTCTCATGCACATAGTCCTATACACTCTCCTATACATAGTCCTGTACACAGTCCAAGCATAAAGTCCCCAAAAATTGACCCCACACAACAGGAGATATATGGAGATATTGATTCATTATAGAAAAGATGTGCAGAAGAAAATCCAAGTATGGAAGAGTAGTCTATCAATCCACAAGAACCTCTGGTGAACACCTTGAAGCAATAAATCTATGAACTAGAGATATTGAATAGGCACATTAAACAAGAAAATGAAACCTTGAAGGAACAAAATCACTTGGATAATGTCATCAGCGACAACAATACCTTAAATTTTGGCCCATGGTATAAAAATAACAAGAAACTAAAGAAAAAAATAGATCTCTGAATAGGAAAGTCATTAGCCTAAGGTACAAACTCCTCATGAAGAAACCAAGAATGGAAATCACTTCAGGGAAAGGAAAGAAGAGGAAGTTGGATGTATTGGTAAAGGTATTAGAACAAATGTAGTAGAAGGTGAAGGCTCACAATTTTGGGAATTGCATGAGGACAGGCAATGGTCTCTTAGTGGGGGTATGTTGAACCTCAAAACTGTTCTTAATTTGACACCCTTTTCCATCATTTCTTCTTCCTTTTTCACAAACTCATGACTTCAATTAGTGATAATTGACATATTCCACATCAAATAATGCATTTATATGATCTCTAATTTATATTATGATGTTTCTTATTATTTAGATGAATTTCTATAATTAGCTACAGAATGCATGCAATTCTGTAGCTAACCTTTGTTTCTGCAACCATCGTTATTTTTTGATAGGTTTTGAGAAGAAAGTAAGGAAGCGGGTCATATGGGTATCTCTGGAATGATCCACACATGGATCGTATCCCAATTACCTATTTGAATTAAAAGAGGAATTGTGCCTACGCTCATGGTCAAGATCGGTCCAAGAGATGAAAGACTCTCGATTTTCTCTGACGTAGAAAATAGAGAGATAGCTATGAGTAATTTTCTTCTATTTAGACTTCTAATTTCAGTTTTATTTGCTATCTATAGGCAGAAATGCCTCAAACAGTTAAATCCAAAAAACTGTATAAATATTGGTCTTTTTAAACCGAGAAGCAGTCTAATTTTTGTGATAATTTAGTGTATGATTTCAAACTCTGTTTTGATAATAAGAAAACCAGATCTAGATATTTTGATGCGCACATAATCTAAGTAGATTTTAGACTCATTCTGTTGTAGAGGGCCCCTGCACAAAAAGGAGGTTTTTCTTAATTGTTTTGTAGTTTAATTTTTGTCATTTAAATTTCCTATTGATTCGTGGTTTTACTCTTTTCAATTCATAGTTAAATTCACATTATTTTTATAGTCAAATTCCTGTCAATTCATATTTTAAATTGCTTACTATTTCATAGATTAGTTTCATGAATGCATTTTGAAATTACTTATTTTGATTTCCAGTTGATTGTGTAATCTTATGCTCGCTAAGTCATCTCAAGAATGTGACTCTGTCATTTTCCAATTAGATAATATTTGGGCATTCAGTCATATAGAAACCTTAGTTTTATTTCAAACATGCTTTGTACTTTCCTTTGATTTCAATGAGAACTTTCATTTAAGTTGTTAGCAATATAATTTATGCTTTCAGTCCATAGAATAGAATTAGATTAAATTTATTTTTCAAACATTCGTATATTTAAAACTAGGATAGAGTTAGATTAGAATTGTGTTTTAAAATAGATCAAATTCTCCGTTTTCATAGAATTAAAGCTTTCAATGGATAAGATAGAAAATGATTTCGTCTTTCTCATTTGAATGCAATTAGATTTAGAATAGTGCTATGCTTTAAATCAATTAGATACTTTTCATAGATGTTTTCCGGCCTAGATAAATCTAACATTTAAACCATTCAAAGTTTGATTTATTTTTATGCAATTTAGATTAGTTAATTAACATTTCCTTTTCTTCCTTCTTTTAGATTTCATATTACATTCATTTCATTAAAATAAATTTGTAATTCAATTCATTTTCTTGGAATTAAAACAACATTTTCTTTTCTTCCTTCTTTAAGAATCAATTTTCATCATTAAAATTTATTTAGATTTGGTTGTTCACTAGCATTTAAAGATTTCATCTAGAAGCACAGATTTCATTTCTTAGACGAATCTCAATCCTTAAAACTTTAGGCATAAGATACAAAACTCCCAAAACAATATAAAACATTCACAACGAAGTAAGGAACAAGGTTATCTAAGCATATATAGTTCACAACACTTCATCAAATTACTAATCTTGGTCGATAATTTATGATAGAAATTTAAGACATTAAATTGACTAAACAATACCCCAGAAAGGTAGTCACTGATCAGGGGGCACAATTCACATCTCATCTCATTGAAAATCTTCTAAGGAGGTACAATATAAAGCATAAGACTTCCACTACCTACCACCCTCAAGAAAATTGCCAAGTGGAAGTAACCAACAGAGCCTTAGAGAATATTCTCACCAAGGTTGTGAGAAGTAGCAGAAAATATTGGGTGGATAGGTTGGTAGAAGTTACTTGGGCCTGCAACACTACTTGGAAAAAAAAAACACGATTCACTCATTATGACCTAGTCTATGGAAAGAAAGCCCTGATTTCAATTGAATTTGATTTCAACACGTTAAGGATGGCAACTGAGTTATACCTTGATATATCAAATGCCCAATAATAGAGGTTGATGTAATTAAATGGATTGGATGAGTTCAGGATGCAAGCACTCCTTCACACATAAGTGATTCAGCAGCAAAGGAAGGTCTATCATGACAAGTACATTAAGGAAAATACCTTTAAAGAAAGATATTGGGCGTTGTTTTATGACTCAAGGTTTAAGGATTTCAAAGGAAAAATAATGACAAGATGGTTGGGACCCTACAAAGTGGAAAAATGTTATGACAATGGCATAATTTAGATCAGAACCATATATGAGGAGGGAATTCCCCTACTTGTCAATGGTTATAGGCTCAAGGTTTACAAAAAGCCCTTGTCTAGGGTAGAATTTATAAATTCCATAAACAATGAGGTCTGTTCCATGGGAAACTCCATAGTTTCCAGCGCCTCCCCCTCCTAAAAAATAAAAAAATAAAAGAGAAATAAATATGCATGGGTTAAAACCTCTCTGAGGCACCCTAGGCCAACTCCAAGGTTGAAAACCTCCATGAGGAAATCCTGGAGCAGAAAAAGAAAGAGAGGAAAATAATAAAAAGAATAAAAGATCCTTGGGTGAAAACCTCTCCGAGGCACCCAAGGTAGGCCTGTAGGTTGAAAACCTTTGTGAAGGCAACCCACTTTCCTTAAAAAAAAAAAAAAAAAAGGAAATAAATAAAAGGAAAAAAAGAAGAGAAATAACTATGCACTTATTTATTTTTCTATTTTGTAGGTTATTGATCAAAGATGGTTTTTGGGATCCAAAGGAGCAGTTTATCTTATTTCATCCTTATCCTCTGATTTCACACTCCATGAACCACTCTAGCATACAATCCTTCATCCATTTCACCCCTCAAATAGGCAAGAATTTCATTTTTTTCTCTAAACTATAATGGCTACAGGCAAGTCCAACAGTTACAGGATTCCTGTAGCACTACAAGAAACTCCTATAAATGCTATAGGAAACTCATTCGTGAAGGAAGAAGCTCTCTCATGGATTTCTAAACTTCAAGTAGAGAATTATAATTTATGTTTTTCCTATACCTACCATTCCAAAACCCTTATTTCACTTCATGCACAAGGATTCACTCTCTAACCCCTATGTTTCACCATTAGCAGATAGATAATCTAAAACTTGGAATGAGACCCCTTCACTCATCTATCCTCCACTCCATTCATTCCATGACTCCCTCCATGGCCTCCATGAACCATATCCCTCCATTTCTGAGCAAATTGAAGCAAGAAGAGGCAAGAAAAAGACTGCTACAAGAATTAGAAAGTTTCTTGTAGCAAATATGTGTGTGGCACAACAAGGTCAAAATATGAAGGAAAGTTGATGAGGATGACTCCAAAAGACCACTAACAGACTCCAGGAGGGGAAGCACACCAAAAATGGCACCTGAAGACCTCCATGCAGCACCTGCAAAGAAAAAAAAAACTATTAAGCAGCTCACTCAGAAAAGACAAGTAGCTCACTCAAAAAAAGCTTCTCACTCATAAAATAAATAAGAAGGAAAAATATAGTAAAGAAGAGACCATGGCTACAACTACTAGCTACATATCCTTGCACCAACTCATTCAACACCACACCAGCACCATGTAGGCTCAAATATGGCCCTTCACCTCTCACTATGCATTCATAATTACCAAAATGATTTAATGTCGAGTTTTAGAAATTTAAAAGGCAAAAAGGCGGCGAGTTAACTTGGCCACCTTTGTAAAGTTAAACTGGAGGAAAAGTGAAAGTACATGCCACATAGGCAAGTACAATAAATTCAAGAGGGAGCGAATGGGTATGAAGAGGGTGATTACAAGGCTCAAAAATCATTGTATGGAGTGGGATCAACGGTCTCAAAGAGGAAAACTCATTTTAAGTTTGAGTCAACACAACGCTCCAAATTTAGTTAAAAAATAAATAAAGGTAAAATATATCTCATTTTCACTATTTCGATGAGAATTTCAAAGAGCAAAAAGAGCAGGAGAGCAGCATCAAGATTTGTGCTTGCATGCACCATCGTGATACAGGAAACATAGATTTTCTACAGGTAACTTCAGAGGTAGATCAACAAGGGTATAGAAGGAAACACAAAGTCACCTGTGGGTGAAATTGATTCCCAAAGCCACCATCTCTCAAACAAAAAAACCAAGGGAAAAAGGTAAGTGGTTTCCATCCTCTAGCACTGAAATTTCTCCATGAAATTTACACACAAAAAGTTAAATTTGGAAATTAAAGGGTAAAACAAAATTCTTGCATTTGTTTCAAGACCTCCATCTCCAAGACATAACTCTCAAACAGCTCACCACCTTCATATCAAAACCATTAAAATGGGAGGGAGATTCAACATAAGGGAGCCCACTGACATTAAGAGAATTAGGCAACATACTCAAGTCATGGAAATCTTCAGAAATCACCAATGGCTAGTGTTTTTTGAGCTTTTTAAAGAATTTGATATAGAGATAGCTCGAGAAATTTTGGTGGCTCTCCAATCACACTCAGAGGAAAGAGCCACCATTGTGGTTAGAGGCCTAGCCATCACACTATCACCTAAACTTATAAGAAGAGTTACAAATTTTCCCTTAGGAGTCAAATGGGTTAAGGAAAGAATTCCTAGCATTGCAGCTAAGAAGAGATTCTTTTTATGAGGAGAAGAATACATTGAAGGCAAAAATGGAGCGAGGATAGAAAGCCTTCCATACACCCTAGGATGAATTAGCCTTCCATATCATGAAGTTCATTTCTTGTGAAGGTAGAATTAGTGTGGTCTATGGGTATCATTTCATATTTTTAAATGAACATAGGTTTTAGGGAGAACTCCCTCTAGAAGAAAGATTAAGCATCCCCCAATTCCTCTTGAACTCCATAACTGACATGAGTAATAAGGTGAGGCAAAGAAAATATCAGCACCTGGCTCATCATGGCCTCATAAAACTAATTGTGAATGATTCTTTGAGAAGATTGAACCTACCTATAATCTGGTCTTCTTTCATAGACATGGATATGGAAGCCTTCATAGATACCCGAAAAGGGAAAAACTCTGCTTCTAGCCTTAGAGAGAGGAAGGTAGAAGAAGAAGAAGTAGAAGAAGAAGAGGAGGAGGAAGAAAATAAGATATGAAAATTGAAGCAGAAAACATAGAGACAACATGGACAGAGAAAGAAAAAGATGAGGGGAAGGAGGAAGAAAAAACCGAGGAAAATAAAGGATTGGACCCTATCCTAGATAGTGAAACTTCCCCTCAAGACACCAACATGTCACCAAACATTACAGATCAGGAAGTAGCTGCTACCCTAGCCAATTTGAGCACCTATCAAAACAAAAAGAAAGAGGCAAACACTTATGTATTTCAGGACTAGAAAGAGTCAAAGGGTGAGGCAAGAGAAACCACAGACTCCCACCAAGAGCCATATTTCCATTTAGGAATCACCAAAGAAAGATGATGAAATAAGATTAGAAGAAGGAAGGGTGTAAGAGGCCACCTCACCTGTGAGGACCCATGTTACATACATTAGAAGACACTCAACAATATTGGCATCCCATACACCTCAAGAAACCCCCACAGACCCTCCAAGGACTGAAAAGAGTGAAAAACAAGAAAAAGAGGGTCTTCAGCAAGCAAAACACATTTTTCTACTAGAAAATCTATTTTTGATATAGGAAGCTCCAACAAGCCCAGAATTATAGAAAAAGGCCTTGTTTGAGGAAGAAAATACAACCACAGATGGGCAAAAGGTCAAAGAAGTTGAGGACGAGGCACAAGAGGAAAAAAAAAGATGAACAAGAGGGAGGAAAATACGATAAGGAAGAGCCCACCTCACCAAAAATGGTCCTCAAAGATGTAGCAGTAGTGCCAAACCCTAGCCATCAACCCAATCTCAGATCCTACTACACATACATTGAGGGGGGCAAAATTGATTCCTCAAAAGTTCATAGTGCCTTTATTTTATGAGTTGGAAGAGGATAGAGATCACACTCATCATTGGATGGAGCTTGCCACATCTAAAGGTGTGCATGACATTGGGGTCATGGAGGGAAAAGTGGCTGAGTTGGGGAATGATTTGTTTGATTTTAGGCTTAGAGAATCAATGTTGAAAGAGAATATTTAGAAGGCCCAAGCAGAGAATGTAGCATTATAGGATAAACTTCAACAAAAGGACAAACAAATGGCCACCATGGAATATTTGTGCATGGAGGCCATTCAACACATATATCAATCAGATTCCTATGTATTTTACCTCAAGGAGTAGTGGCTCCTATTTAAAATCAAAACATTAGCCACAGTTCATTGACTTTTTCAACTAATCAAGTATGGCAGACAAGGAAAAAATGGCATAATTCTACATGCATAACCTTGTGTTGTCAGACTTGAACATTTGGTACCCCAATCCTAGGATGGGAGACATGCAGTTAATGAAATTTTCATCATGGATGGTTAATGAAGAGACTAGAGCACAAGAAATGAGAAGGGTTATGAGGAGAGAAAATAGAGATCCCTTACACATTAGTGAAAAAATATTCAGCCCTAGCGGAGTGTTACACAACATTTTGTCACTATCCTTGCAATCCCCATCCCGAAAATTGGAGGCTCATTTCTGTGACCAAAATAAAGTGTCATGCCTTGCAAAGACCATCATTGCATCCCTTGCCATGAGTAAAATAATCCTTCTGTTGACATTTTCCTGAACAGACCATCAGAAACGCCTGTTTTTTCCTTGGCGCTAGTAGCCCGTTATTCCCTCGCATCAATGAGGAAGATTAACAATGGCCCCCGCATCAGCTGGAGCTCTGTCTCAGTTATCTTCCCACGCCAATCTATTTATGGAAATTTTTTTTAAAAATAGAGGTGAATTTTCCATAATAACAACTTCGTGGGTGAGTCATAGGGAGTGGCTCGATTGAATAACTACGACCTTCCTCCTTTGGCCTCTTGTTTCCACCTTTTGGGGAAACCTCCCAAGGGATAAGGCCTCCCTTCCACCATATTAGGGATCCCAAACTCCTCCTCTCCCTCTACAAATATATCCATCTACCATTGATGTGCTAGCTAAAATGAACATATTGTTGCAGAAACGCTAAAGATATTTCTATTCACTTTTCTAGTAAAAGATAGAATGGAAGAGATCCCTATTGAGAGAGCTTAGGCTCGTGTCTTCATCCCGTCTAAATTCCCTGACATTCATTGAGACGCGCTTCGAATGAACCCTGTTGAAGGAGACTGTGACGTCAAGGCTTGGTTATATCTCTTTCTTCTATCAATACATATGCATGACTATTGTCTGGTTCCCATTTTGCGTTGATGTATTTTATTTGATGCAATATGCTTAACCCTCCTTGACTAGTTAGTAGTTATGAATGAGATTGTTGTTTTGTATGCTGCTCCTATTTGTTGATCTTAGTGTAGGTATCTAAGAATCACTGTGGAAGGATCGTGACCCACCAAAACAAGAATTGAGAGGCTACCACTACAATGGCCACGACAACAGTGTTGGACTCTAGGTTGGTTGATCTACCTCGTATATTTCATTCATTAATTAGGAACCTACACTCTAGCTTGTCTTTATGTTACTAGACCCACTCTAGGGCTAGATGGATCGTCTCTATCTGCAAAGAGGATTTACCTTCATAAAAAATTGGCGACTCCACTGGGGATCAATGTGAGTTTGTATTTTTTCCCTTTTCAAGTTGACTTCAGTCGTTTACCTGATTTTCTGTCTTTTTTGGATTCTTTGATTGATTAGAGTCTTCTTGTTCAGCTCTAGAGAGTCAAGATTGACCTCTGTTCATTGGTTTTCCCATTCTCCCATATATATTTGGCTTGGTGCATTTTTTTTTTGAACATTCGCGCTGATTCGCGCATGTTGCTTGTGTTGCGGTAGTGCCAACCCCTGTTTAGCGCAGATTACCACCTTACAGTCGGGTTGAATCCTATAGGGTTTGGTTTAACCTCTCTTTTGAATTTTTTGGTTAGTTCTACTTTTCTCTAGGTGGTTTTCTGATTTGCAGTTGTTTTCTTGGGATTTTTTTGACTCTTGTAAGCTTGCTCTTCTCAGTTCTTCATCCATTTTCTTATTAGTGTAATTTATGGCCTTAGGGTTTATGAGTGTCTTAGCTCACTGAGCCTTTTGATTGGAAGTCAATTATTTTGATTCTTGTTAGTCTCATCCTTTGATAAATTGTGTTGAAGTATTTCTTGATCCTTTGAACATCTATTTGGTTGAATGATCATTTCGAGTTTCGTTTGATTCTTCTTCTCACCGTTCCGAGCATAGATCACATAGCTCGTTTGGATCATTTTGAAAGATTTATCTTTGTTTGGAAGAGTGATTCATTGGTTTGAGTGCATTTTTGTGTTTGTGTTGCTTTCATCGATTCATTCGGTTTAGCTCTTTACATTTTCAATCCTCGAACTAGTGTTTGTTTTGTTTTTTTCATGTAATTAGTGCATTTTGTGCTTCATTTCATTGATTTTTTTTTTTTTTCATTCTTTCATTTGCATGAAAAAGGAAGAGTTATTTTGCATAACTAGTGCCTGATAACTAGGAAAAAGTTTTTCATTTTCACTTGATTGTATTAGATTCTTTAGCGAATTCTTCCTGTGATTTCATTGATTGCTATTGTTTGAAAGATCTCTATCCTTCTCATAATTAGCATTCATTGAATGGAAAATGGTGTTCATTTGCATACAGTTTGCAATTAGAAAATTTGAGATCAAAATTTGGCAAGGCCTTGAAATTGAAACACTAATTCAAGGTCAATTATAAAATCAATTCAATTAACCTAAGGAAACATTGGAACCTAACGCGAAAAATTTAGTGGTCTAGGCTAGAGACGTGTTCCGGCGTCATAAAACCTCATAGTTGTTGTTCGACTTCTGGCTTTAGACAACACTAGAAAGGACTTGTGCTCCCCGTACCTTCGAGTATATAAAGGGAGACCCCATTAGGTTCAAAACCTTTATCCATAGGAAGCCGAGTCTGACGCCCTTTAACCGTGATACATCGAACAAAGCATTCGGGGAGAATACCTGCACGTATGTTAAGTCCTTGGTCATTTCTCTTTCATTTGATCACAAATTTGTATATGGCATTCCACAGAAACTTGGCACACCCTCTTTCTTAGATTACTTGAGTAGTCACTTTGGTCTTTTTGTGACTCCTTAAAAGAGAAAAGATCATCAAGAACTTATCCTTTTACACTCGTTTAAAATTGAAAGTGACTAGAGTCATATTTTTTCTGTTTCTCGACTCTTAAAACATGAAACAACAAAGTTTGGTTTCAATGTTGTAAATAATTACCCATGATCACATGCCCATTAAAAGTTTGTTACTTGGCTTTTTTTTTTCTTTCCTTAGACTTTGATCTTGAAGCCTTCGTTTGATTATCTCTTTTTCCTTTCTATTTTGAAATAAGGTCACAGTGATGGAACCACAAGTTTCATCGTCTTCTTCACTGCCTCCTAGTGGTAGTTCCTTTCCTGACGTTTCTTACGAAACCCCTCAGTCCACTAGGTTTGCTGATTTTTCACAACCTAATCTCCCGACTATTTTACCTCTTGCTACTTGATCTCCACCTGAAGATTCAACTGAGTTCAATTGGCCTCATCCATGTGCTTGGTCTGGTTTTGGGGACGAGGAAGAATTTCATCCTCTTACTTCAGGATCATCATTTATAGCTGTTGCTATACCTCCTAGTCCTCGTCATCTTTTTGATGATCTTATGGCTTCGTCAGATATGGATTCTTCGAGTCCTGTTGGTAGTGAATAAATGCATGTTTCTATAGGGGAATATAAAATTTTCCCGAAAGATCTCCCACATTTTTCTATTCAATATTCTCCACAATCGGTGTCACTTCCACCCGGTTATCGGAATTTGAGTCAGATTATGTCTGGTGTTGCATCCATATCACAATCCAGTACATCACCTCCCCCAAGGAGTTCAGTCCTCCCTTCGTTGGGATTGTCACCTTCAACACTGAGTTCGTCGGTCACTGTTACGTCTGTCCTAGTCCAACCTACCATCTATGTACCTTCGTCTACGCCGGTTGTTACGACTCAGTCGTCAGGATATTTTCACACTAGTAGGTCTGTTGTTCTTAATCCCACGTGGCCTGTCAATCAGGTTCTGAGCATATCACAAGCTCGTGCTCCAGAGACTTCACCTGCTGGTACGGCTACAACTACCCCTATGGTTTCTATCTATACTTTTGATGAGCACATGTTGGAAATTTAACAACGATATGCTCCTTCTTTAGATGCTCATTCTCTTGAGGCCCCGTCTGCTTCTAGCATGACTTCAACTGTCCCTATGATTCCTGGCGGTCTTACTTTTGAAGAGTATTTGTTGGATGTTCAGGAATAGAACTCTCAGGGTTCTCAGTAGCCTCAAGCTCCTGTCAATCCTCCCCATCACTATGATGCTATCAGTAACCCCATATATTTGCTTCCTATCAATCCCAATCAGGATGTCTATTTTCCTCATCGGACCATTACTCATCAAGGACCTTTTGTAATGTTCCCAATTTTTAGCCTCAAGCTAAAATGGAACATTATAGTTGCATATTTTATTTTTTCTTAATAAAATGGGTAAAGAGACACCTTAGCCCTCTTTAAATGAAGAAATAACACTCCTTGTGTGGAAGGAGGACAAATAAGCAGTTGGATTAAAGCACCTAAGGGTGTGAATGGAACCCAAATCACTTGATTTAGTCACCTTTGACTAAATTCAACAGCGCTGCCCAAGGAGGAGAGGCTTCCTAGAGAAGCTATGCAGTTTTGGAGGGAAGACACTCACATGAGGGTGGAAAACCTAATTGGTGGGACCATGGTGGAGAAGAGTTCCTTTTCTTTATAAGGAGGAGATGGCAACCCATTTGCATCATGTTTGGAGTTTAGAATTGGGTTTGCAAAGGCTTGCATCCCTGGGTTTTTTAGCAGGGTGGTGGTGCCCTCGGGCACTAGGGTGTTCCCGGTCAGGAATCCCTACCTCTTCCTCAAGGTAGGATGAGGAATGAGCTGATTTTCCTCAATCCAACATTGGCCACAGCTACTACCATTGACATCTACAGTGTTAGCTTTGCAGCAGAGAGGACGTTGTGTTGTTGGGGGCAGCAAAGGAGGAACTGATGGAGTCATTCTTGACTTGTTTTCTTCAGTGGAGGAGTGATCTATTCATTGGAGGAGCTGCAAGGAGGATTCTCGGGTTTCATTAAATATCTTTGGAACTTGGCCAAACTACCATCATCTCCCACTGCGTAGTCTATATCAGAAACTGTGTTATTTTATGGAGGCAGTGTGAGGAGGGTTCATGGAGCTCATCAGGAGGGTGTTTTTGAGATAAAGGGGTCAGCCCATTGTATTGGAGACATTATCAGAGGAGGGCAATCCTATTTCATATCAGCCACAGCCTCATTCATATTCTAGTTCAGTTGCAGTGACAACCTAGTTGTCACAGTTTTGTATTCTCCGGCATTTCTAGCAATCTCTTCTAGATTGGCTAGGAATCTTGTATTTCAACCCATTTCTTTGTTATTGGGAATTATTTTGTATTCCTTCAGCCACATGTACATTTTATGCATATTCAACAGTTGCTACTCTCATATAGACTACGTAGCCATGGTTCTCCGACATTTTGTGTAGCTGCATCAACTTGTGTATTTCAGGGTTTAATCATTGGAGATTGATTCCCATATCATAAGGGATTCATTCCTCACGATATTTTTGTATATAATTGTTGATATAATAATATAGTGATGGTTGTAGCATTTTCCTTCTTATGATATATTCATATTTTCAGAGTTTCTGGTTATGTCTTATATTGTTGTAAGCTCTTTCATTGAGCATTTTTTTAGAGACCTAGATTGGGGAGATCTGTATAACCCAAATAGAATCATTTCTTTGAGCTAATTTTCTGCATAGGGGCTGTATGTTGTGTGTTATAAGGCATCCCAGTAGTGGTTTGTATTATTTTTACAGCAGCTTCCTTATACATCATCCTCAAGGACCCTGTAGTAGAAATTCCCGAAGTGGAAATATTGCATATCCATAGACAGAGTCTGTGAAGGGCCAAATAGCTTCTGGATCTCACACTTCCTTGTGAAGGTGACATATCTAGTAAATTACCTAGTAGTCAATCTCTGGAATGGACTTGTGGTCTTTCTATAGAAGGAATTTTGGAATATCTTAAGATATTCCCGATGGAGTAGAAAGTTCCAGATTTGGAACATTACAGCTGTGTTACAAGGACAACCCTCAGGCTCACAAGGATAACCCTTATAGGGACGACCTTTAGCCCAGCAAGGAAAACCCTTTGGTCCTCAGGGACAACCTTACAGTTTGCAAGGTCAACCTTCGGTCCAACAAGGACAACCCTATGGTCCTTCAAGTCAGCCTCAACCAGCAACATCTTATCTTGCTAGGGGGAAAATGTATCCACCACAGGGACAACCTATTGTACAACAGCAGCAGCCATATGTTCCGTATGGCCAAAAATTTGTGCAAAAAGGACAACCCTATGGTCCTGCTCCAGGTCAACCTGGTCCATCTCCACCATCGAGCCAACCTCTTCCATAAGGGAAAACTAGTGGCCCTCAGTATCCAGGTCAACTTGCTTCGCAGGGGTAGCCTACCCAACATCAGAAGTTGATTCAAGCTGCCCAACCAGCTCAGCATCCAGTTTAGCTTGTCCAACCTACTCAGCAGCTGGTTCAACCTGTTTATCCAACTCAGTAGGGTCCTACTGCTTAGCAGGGTCCACTTGTTCAACAGTCCGCTCAACCTGCTCAACAGGGTCCCCCTGCTCAACCCCAAGGTGCTTATTACCCCCAAGGTCAATATCAGTTAGTATATAGTGCACCCCAAGCTTTCACTTATTACCCTCAAAATAAATCTCAGTTAGTGTATAATACACCTTCAGGCCACGCTTACATTTTGCAACAAAATACATATGTTGCTCAGCAAGGACCTCAATGGTATGCTCAGAATCAGTATCCTAGTCCTCAACTTTAGTATCAGTAGAATTATTAGGCTTATAACCCCTATGGTCAGAATCCTTCGGCACAAAACATATGGGGGTAGAATTTCTCATAGACTGGTTGGAATGTTAACGCGGGTCCTTATCAGAGACCTCCAATTCCTTTTAATCCTCAATTACCATTTCTCGCTACGTTGGAACTACCTGATGTGTCAAAGCTTAAAAATGATCTGATTCTTCATAACCCATATTGGCCTCCAGCTCTGACCAAGATTGTTGGTGATTGTCCTAAGTTTGAGGGAAAGTCCATAGAAGACCCCCAGGCGCATGTTATGAATCACCACTTGTGGTGTTACTCTAACTCTTGGGCTGACGATTCCATCCGACTTTGTCTTTTCCAACGGAATCTTACTAGTGCCACTGCAAAGTGGCACATTGAGCTTGCTCGTAGCATTTTTCAAGACTTCAACTCTCTCTCCATGGAATTCCTTACGCATTTTCAGTTACCAGTTCATTATGAGACCAGGACACATCTCCTTGCATCATTGAAACAGGACCGAGACACTCATATCTCAGGTCATATTCATGAATGGAGGCATCATCTTCGCTTGATCAAGTTTGATATTCCTGATCAGCTTATAACTGATTGGTTCACTACCTCCTTTGTCAATAATTTCGCGAAGGAAATAGCTATGGGAGCATGTGTAACAGAGGAACAGGCCATTGCTCGTGCCCAGTACCTTGATATTGTGTACTCTCAGTCTGGCACATTGTATGAGATCTTGCCTAATGCCCCTCGACCTGTAACTTCTAAAGCACCGACAACCCCATCTGTTGATGGTATTATTGGTTCCATGTCTTAGACTTCTCGAAAGTCTTCTCCTTCAAATCTTGGGAAGAAAAAGTATAATCCATCCAATGATGTTGCTTCTCAGTCGACTCTGAATCATAGTAAAACCTTGGAAGTCAATGACGTTCATTCCAATCCGACAGATAAAACTTCCAAGGGGAAAAATAAGGGTAAAGGTAAGGCCAAAGTTGATACCCTGAAACTAGATTCTTCAAAACCTCGTGTTGATTATGGTTCATAGCATAAGCCGAAGTACCCTTGTTTGATCTGTGATGAAGAGCACTACACCAAGGACTGTCCTTGATGAGCCGAAGTAAGTAGATTGCTCAAAGGCACCCAAAGAACTATAACTGTTCTTAAATAAAATTTTCATCTCAGCAGACCCAGATGGTAGAGCAACCTCAGTCCTCTACCCCATTTGGCTCTCAGGTGTTCATGATGAATGGTTCTGCATCCGTTTCTATTTCTACTCGATTGAAATATTATACTGAATTGCGTCAGACACTAGGGAAAGAGATCGCTGATGGTCCTCCTCCTTCGCTTGCTTTTGGCCCTCTTCAAATTGAAAGGCCTAGTACTGAGCCCGTTGTACGACCACCTTCCAAAGGTGTATTCCGCAAGTCTTCTTACAATCCAAACGCCCATGTTGCTCAACATTACAGTATTGTTGAGGGTTTGGCTTGGGACCATCTACAATGTCTGCACTAGAAGTACTTCAGAGTTGTCTATCTCAACCAAAGGCTTTGTTATCTGCGATTGGTGGGGTTGAACCTTCTAATACTAGCCTTCTCACTTTCGATTTAGAGAATTTTGTTCCACAACTCCCGCACTAGATTGCACTCATTATACAAGTTGTCATTAATGGTATCGATATCCATCGAGCGGTTGTGGATGAAGGTGTGTCTACGTGCATCACGTCATCTTCTTGCTGGAAAGCCATTGGTTCTCCAGCTTTGAACTCATCACTAAATTCCCTTGAAGTATTTGATGGAAGGGAATCAAAACTTTTGGGTGTTCTCGCTAGTTTACCGATTACCTTGAAAGGGAAGACAATCAATGTCGAGGTAGAAGTAGTTGATGCCAAGCTCAATTACAATCTTCTCATCAGTTGCAGTTGGACTCACACCATGCTGTGTGTTCTGTCCACTCTCTTTTGTGTCCTGAAATTCCCACATGAAGGAAAGATTGTTATTGTTGATCAATTGTCATTCTTCACCTCTTCTTCCGAGAACAACGTTCCATATGTGGATGAGATTCCTACTCCCTACGAGAGCGTTGGGCTGGGTCTCTTCTAATATCCTACCCTCATGGATATTTTTCCCCTTCCTCCACCCAAAACTGTTCATATCAACATGATCTCTCGGTCTGACGACCCATGGATCCTCCCTTTGCCTAAAAATATCATTTCTTTCGAAGATTTGATGACGTTGAGTCTGATCGAGATTGAATATTGTGAACTCATCATGGCTTCATAACCTTTTTCTTCTAATCATGCTCCTTTGAGCATGTCTCTCAATGCTTATTCTCAATCCTTGTGGCTCAGTGATTCAGATTCATCCGACCCCCTGAAAAATATATTTCCCTCCGATGAAGCCATCGTGGAAACTATGTCTCTCAAGGATTTACCGTGGGATGATGGTCATCATCGTTCCTCATTCATGCCCGGCCTCAGCACCATGTCTACGTGTCTTGAGAGGTTTGCATCTCAGGTTCCTTCTCCTCTGCTTCAAATGCCTATTTTGGCACATGAAGTTTTCATGGAGGGTAACCTAAGTAACATTATGCAAATGATGTGTATTGAAATTTTTTTCAAACTAGGAATTTTTGAGAACATCCATCTCGAGGTCACCTATTCTTCAGATGATGTTTAAGTTTATACTATCCTTTTCCGTGAGTTTCGTGACGTCTTTGCATGGTCCTATGAAGAAATTCTTAGCATTTATCCCAGTATCGTGGTGCATGATATTCCTACCTACTTTAGTTCGAAGCCTATTCATCAGTGCCTTCTTCCTGTGCACCCTCAAAAATCTGCCACGTGAAGTTGAAAAAATTCTCAACGCTAGTTTCATCTACCCGATTCCCTTCACAAAATGGGTGTCAAAAATTTTCCCTGTAGATAATAAACAGGGTACCATTCGAGTCTATGTTTATTATCTTGACATCAATCGGTCATGTCCCAAGGATAATTATCCTACTCCATTTATTGATCAGATCATTGATGACTGTGCTGGGAGTGAGATATTTTCCCTCATGGAAATTTTTTTTGGCTATAACCAGATTAACATTCTCCCGACTGATCAGCATAAGAAAGCGTTTATCTGTCCTTGGGGTACTTTCGCATATAAGAAGCTTCCTTTCAGCTTGAAGAATGCTGGGGCCACGTTTCAACGAGCGATGTCATACGATTTTCATGATATTAAGCACATCATTTAGCCTTATCTGGATGACCTTCCGGCTCATTCATCTAAGTGTAATGATCGTCCTGACTATCTTCGTCAGATATTTCTTCGTTGTTGACGCTAGAATATCCAACTCATTCCGCACAAATGCATCTTCTGCGTTGATTCCGATAGACTCTTAGGGTTTATCCTGTCCAAATACGGGATTCGCCTTGATCCGCTCAAAGTTGGGGCTATTATTAATCTCCCCTCTCCATCTTCGTTACATCAATTACAGAGTCTGTAGGGGAAGCCTAATTTTTTATGTCGTTTTATACCTAAATATGCCGAAGTAGCTAAAGGATTCAAGTTATTACTAATGCAGGGTGTCATTTTCCTTTGGGATGAGGTTGCCAGAATTCTTTTGATGCTTTGAATACATTGCTTGTCAACACTCCTCTGTTACGTCCTCCGAACTATCATTGTGATTTTTCCCTCTATTTAGCTGCCAATTTCAGCACAATTTCCATGGTTATGGTTCAAGACGATGATGACGGTGACGATCATGTTATTTATTACCTCTCTTGTAACCTTCTTGATACCAAAATGTGCTATGCTCATGTCGAGAAGTTAGCGTTAGCTACGGTTCAAGCAGTTCAACTTTTTCGTCATTATATTAAATTTCGTACTGTGACTGTGATTTCGGAATGCAACCCCATGACCTATATATTGTCTCGAAAATTGCTGGGGGGAAATACTCAAAGTGGATTGTTATCCTCCAAGAGTTCAATTTGGTGTTTACTACTTCCAAGTCAAAGAAATCAGTCGTCTTTTCTGATTTGACCTGCTCCCTTCCCTCTAACTCTGCTCCGTCTGGTTTTGAAGAACACATTCCAGATGATACACTTTTTATGATTAGCACCCTCGATCCTTGGTACAGTGATATCATCGTATATATTCGGACTTCCACTTTTAGATTTGAGTTAACAAAGGATGCTCTCTAACGCGTCCACCATCAATCGTAACCTTATCGTATTGTCAGAGATACACTCTACTGCATCGGAGTTGATTCCATTATCCGTTGGTGTTTGACTCTCGAGGAGGCTGAGAAATTTTTGAATGATTGTCACAGTGGCGCCTGTAGTGGTCACATGTCTAGTTATGCCACTTCACAGAAGATTCTTCGTGTTGGGTATTTTTGTCCCTCTATCTTCAAATATTGCATTGTTGTTGTCTAAAAATTTCATGATTGCCAAATTTATCAGTGCAATATGCATGCGCCGCCTGCACATCTCCACCCTGTCATTACCATTGGTCCCTTTGTGAAATGGGGCATCGATTTTATGATGTGTAACCCTCACTCGGCTGGGGGGCATGCTTATATTATCATAGCCATTGCCTACTTCATTAAATGGGCCGAAGCGATATCTACACTTGCCGCCGACGGTAAGACAACCGCTCAGTTCATATTCAATCACATCATTTCTAGGTTTGGTGTCCCTCAAGCCATCATTACAGATCATGGTTCCCATTTTCAGAATTATATGGTGGCAGAGTTGACTTCCAAGTTGGGTTTGCGTCACGATAGCTCAACGTCGTATTATCCTTAGGCCAATGGCCAGGTTGAAGCTATGAACAAATTTCTTGTCACCATGCTTCAACGTATGATTGGGATACACAAATCCAACTGGCATATCATGTTATTTTTGGCTCCCTGGGCATACCCAACCTCAGTCAAGGTTGCGACTAGATTCACTCCATTCTATCTTATTTACGGTCTGGAAGCTACCCTTCCGATTGAGTGTGAAATACCTTCGCTCAAGTTGGCTGTTGAATTATTGCCCAACACTTCACCTGAAGAAGAGCTTCTTCTCTACTTAGAAAGGCTGGATGAAACTCGTCGCTTTGCTACTTTGGTCATTGAGGCACAAAAGAATCAGGTCAAAGCCCATTTTGACCAGTCAGTTTCCCCTCACTCCTTTGTAGAAGGAGACCTCGTCCTCCTGTACAACTAAGCTCATGATAAGCTAGTGGTAAGAAAATTTCAACCCATGTGGCATGGGCCTTACATTGTCAAACACGTTTTGAAGAATGGGGCCTATGTGCTCATTTATTACGAAGGTCATCCTTTAGATCAGCCCAGAAATGGGTTGTATCTAAAAAATTACTATGCATGAGTCATTCATGCATGTTTTGTGTACATAGGTGTTTTTTCATTTTTGTACATTTTTGGGTTGGTGTGTTTTTCCAGCGTTTTCCTACTTATTGGGTCGTTGCTTATTATGCAGATGTCTATTACCCCTTATGTCGATTTCACGGATGGTGCTTCTCGCAGTACCTGGAACTTGTCTTCGGCAACCTGGGTGATTTATGATCCTGCTGGTGAGTTGGTAGACCTGCAAGGCATTTGTTTAGGACAAACTACAAACAATGTTGTTGAATATAGTGCTGTCATTGAACTATTAACCAAGGTGATTACCCTCGGCATTAGTGCGTTGGTTGTAAATCTAGACTCACAACTTGTTGTTCTTCAACTTAATGGGCATTATTCAGTTAGAAACCCTCACATTTTAAGATTGTATTTACGTGTTCGTTTGCTGGAAAGAAATTTTGATTATATCACATATCTAGATAACATATCTAGATATTCCTAGACAAATGAATGCATTAACTGATATAGTGGCCAACATTGTATTGGATAGACATTTGCATAATCTGTAAAATCATCATCACATGAGGGAGTCATATCAAATGGGAAAATAGATGTATGTATGTATATGTGTGTGTATATATATATATATATATCGAATGTTTGCATCAGTGTGCACCATAAGTTTCAAAAAAATATGTGTGTTTCTGTTACATCCTGAGACATCATGTCTCTAAAAAATATGCAGAAATAAAGCCTATGTGTCTAATCAGCATGATGATCATGATAGCATGTCACTGCTCGGACAAGTCGCCTCAGCAAGTGGTGAACTTGGTTTGATACCCCTACAGTGTGTCTCTTATACACATGAGGAATATCGTCAAATCGCGCATAGTCTAGGACCCCACGGGAAATTCCCTCCAAGTTGTGCATGATCTCCTCCTCCTCACCCTAAGTGGAAACATAGAAATTGCGAGGTATTCACCTCGCTATCGGAGACATCCCTGCAGGTCTCTCTAGGCCTACATCTGCATAATGCATGGATTAATTATCAAGACATACATACAAAAAAAATCATAATACTCATAAAAATTAAAAATGAGTCTTACCAAGTGTTTCCTCCCAATCCTCTCCTTCCGGGAGTGGGAGGTCTGAATTACCAGTGAAATCTGTGCCAGAGTAGGGCTAGTGCTCCATGAAAATCAACCTTCGGCGGAGCCAATCGAAGAATTCTAGTGTCCAGGACATCTGTTGACTGCGCCCTAATATTGGCATCAGAGCTGCCCATTGGGCCATCCATGGTTCCAGTGCTAGTGGTGTCGGGACTATCACCTCCTGATGTTGAAATATTGGTAGTCGTTCCAGGAAGAATGATACCAGGATAGACCCATAACCAAACTGCTTTAATTTGGTCTTCTTACACTTTGTTAACTATCATTTTATATTGATTGTTACTACCTCTTCCCAATTGTAGATGGTCCGTGTCAAGCAATCTACAGTAAGAAGTAGCTGTGTTTTTGTTTCTTCATGTGGTGCTTGTGATCTCGCAGCTCGTGTGATCGTGTGTAGCACTACCTTCAGTGCTAAATCCGGGATAGTCTAGATGTCCACCTTCCCACTTTTTGATCCTTTCCGTGCCCCTGGACATACCCTGTCTATTACCATGCTCATGTTTTCCATGGTAGTTCAGGTGTCGGTAAATATTGGTGTTTCTCCCCTCCGTGAAAGTCTTGTTATGAAATAGACTTTCGAAACATCAATTTCAAGTTCATGATCTCAAAGAATGATTTTTTCCTGATCCTCGTCCCAGATACTGATAAAATATTGCAACAACTTTGATTGAGCTCTGAGGCATGGTGTCATGAAGAAATTTTTCAGTCCATAGTCTCCGAGAGCTTCCATGCATCTCTCATTATCCATGGAAAGCTTGTCTTCTTCACTGTGTTCCCTTTCCTTCCACTAGATCACCATTTTGCTTCTTTTTTCACCTGCAAACATGTTCATATGGACATTATTAGCCAAATAAAAAGTTGAAATTTGCGAAATTTAGGCTCATAAAGATTGAATTGTGAGTTTAAAAATGTTGAGTGGTTGGCATGATTGTTTTGGAAATAGTCATGCCAATGGGTGAGCCTTCGTTTAGAAAATCGGACGGTTGGCGCAAGTCTGTGCTCGAAACCCGTGCTGACCACCATGCCCTAGTTTTCACAATTTCCC
Source organism: Pinus albicaulis (assembly GCA_034641835.2). NCBI lineage: Eukaryota > Viridiplantae > Streptophyta > Pinopsida > Pinales > Pinaceae > Pinus > Pinus albicaulis. Next base: position 687,639,836 of record CM076572.1, on the reverse strand, counting down.
CCTTAGAAATTAAAATTAAAGGTTGCAGGTAATGAAAGGAGATTCAAAATGTGGGGAAGGATGTCGGCTCTTACCTGGAACTGACGGATTCGAGAATGGTCTGCCGAATTTCCCGCTATCGTCGCCACAAAATCACAGTGTAAAATGGGTAACTATTGCTCCACAAGAGGTAAAAGTGAAAAGTGATTATTTTTTACCATTATTTTGCATTTTATAACTTTCTAGAACCCTAATTAGGTTTTAAGACATGTCTTTTGATTATTATGCTATGTTATTTCGAGAAATGGGTTTTTCGTTTGTCTCTTGTGCGGCGACAGATTTTTAATGAGATAACGATAAAGTAACGAGTTGTATTTTATACCTTTTCGAAATCGGTAAAAACATGAAAAAGTCACTACTAGAGTCATCTTTTAGCTCTTTTCTAACTCTCTAAAACTAAAAATATTGTTGAGATTCTTATCGTTTTGAACTCGTTAAATGGCTGTGAAACGATATCTACCCAGTGTACATTTACCCCTTTTTTGGGTTGGGATAGATTATTTATGAAAAAGGAATACCTTAGCCTATCGCGACTAAGAGGTTCTTTCAGACATTGTTTTCTACTTTTTCAGATCTGAGAGACTATTTATGAAAAGGGACATGCTACAGTTTTATTTTCTGCTTCTTTTAAAACTTTCTAAACATGAAAAGACGTCAAGTTCTCCCTTTGTCAGACTCGTTAAACCCTGATGACATCGGACATCGTCACCATGATGTTCACTGAGTTCCTCCTTCCTAGGGCTTGTAAAATGTACTAGGATGGATTTGTCTGAAGGAAAAAATTACAGTGCAAGAATATGCTATCCCCTTCAAGCTTGTTTTAAAAAAAGTAATTGGGGTACTCGCAAGAAATGGTGGGTGAAATTTGAACCAGATTTTAGTTGTGTCGGCAGTATGTCACTCTTGAACATGACACTCGTTTGCATTTGTGTCAGGTTGGGGACATCTCATTTTGTCATTCTTGCCTTCATGGGTTTGGGTAATCTGTATTGACCTCTCATCTGCTCTTTTCCACGTCATCATGACCTCAGATCCCTTGATGTAAAATACTGCCAAATCCAGAGTCGTGTCACTGATATGTTCAAGAGAAGTTTTCCTCTGCAGTTTTCAACCTCCCTCTGATTCCTTGTTGGTCCTGATTCACTTTCATCATGTTCCTCTGTCTCATGTCGATGATGTGGGATACATTGTGGCCCTCCTTCGACCAGATCACTTCCTGTCAACTTCAACTCATTATCCAGGAAGTTGGTCTAGAGATTCCCTACTGATACCTTGGAGCCTGCATGCCTCAATGGCAGGTTCTTCACATTCGACAACAGGTCCACATCACTGGCCTTCGATCGGGTGATTTTGTGAGTGTTTGATGCCAGATCATTGTTCACATTCCGTGGATTGTACCTATTGTACCTTGAGATCCATTTTCATCATCGGTGGTTTCTCTCGTACATGTTAACAAATTTCATCATTGGCTGGTAATTAGGTGATTTTCTTGCATGTTCAACTTCAGCTCATATATTTGCATGCTTGAATTTGTATTTTTTCAGATCAAGATGGAGTGCAAGACCCTGGGTTTTGTCTGATAAGATTTAGGCTGCGGGATATTATGGTTTATCGTGATTTTTTACATGACTCTTTCGATTGGATGGTTGCAACCATACCTGAGTCTATTTGTTGATCCTTTCGATTGGACGGCTATGTCCATACCTTGGATCTCAGTTCATATATGTACTCTATAATGGATGGCTGCACCCATGCCACATGTTCATGTATCAGAGATATCAGTTATATTTGTAATTTTAGGTCTTCCGACAACGGTGTTTGGTTCTAACGCGTTCTTGTAAAGCATTTCACCCCTTCCTCTCTCTCTCAGACCTCATGCTTTAGGGAGAATCTATTACACAACATTTTTTCACCGTCCCTCCAATCCCCATCCTGAACATTGGAGGCTCATTTTTGTGACCAAAATAAAGTGTCATGCCTTGCAAAGACCATCATTGCATCCCTTGCCATGAGTACAATAATCCTTCTGTTGACAATTTCCTGAATAGACCATTATAAACGCCTATTTTTGCCTTGGCACTAGTAGCCTGGTATGCCCTCGCACTAATAAGGAAGATTAACACTAGCCCCCACACCAGCTGGCGCTCTGTCTCAATTAGCTACTCATGCAAATATATTTATGGAATTTTTTTTTTAAATAGAGGTGAATTTTCCATCATAAAAACTTCGTGGGCGAGTCATAGGGAGTGGTTCGACTGAATAACCACGGCCTTCCTCCTTTGGCCTCTTGTTTCTACCTTTTGGGGAAACCTCCCAAGGGATAAGGCCTCCCTTCCACCATAGTAGGGATCCCAACATCCTCCTCTCCCTCTATAAATATAGCCATTTTCCATTGATGTGCTATCTGAACTGAGCATATTGTTGCAGAAATGATGAAAATATTTCTATTCACTTTGCTAGTAAAAGATAGAACGGAAGAGACCCCAATTGAGAGAGTTTAGGCTTGTGTCTTCATCCCATCCGAATTCCCTGACATTCATTGAGATGCGCTTCGACTGAACCCCACTGAAGGAGAATGTGATGTCAAGGCTTGGTTGTAACTCTTTCTTCTATCAATACGTATGCATGACTATTGTCTGGTTCCCATTTTGCGTTGATGTATTTTATTTGATGCAATATTCTTAACCCTCCTTGACTGGTTAGTAATTATGAATGAGACTGTTGTTTTGTATGCTGCTCTTGTTTGTTGATCTTAGTGAAGGTATCCAAGCATCACTGTGGAAGGATCATGACCCACCAAGACAGGAATCGAGAGGCTACCACTACAACATCCATGACAATAGCGTTGGACTCTAGGTAGGTTGATATACGTCATCTATTTCATTCATTAATTTGGAACCTACACTTTAGCTTGTCTTTTTGTTACTAGACCCACTCTAGGGCTAGAGCGATCATCTCTGTCTGTAGAGAGGATTTACCTTCATAATAGGGAGTCATAAAAAACCATCTTAAGATTGAAAAGGATCTCGCACTTGCAAAAAAATACCTCCACACAAAAGCTCAAGCAATGGCTCACTTTGATGATGTTTCTAGGTTGTTGGGAGATGAATGCATAATGGCTAGCGAAAGGAGATGGAACATCCTCCCTCATAGCCTTAGAAACATGGAATACTACACACCTGAAAGATTTATGGGTGCCTTGGAGATAGCACCATTATATAAGAGGTCCATGTGGGCCAAAAATATTTAGTGGTTTGGTTTGAAGCTCAGTCCACCCTTGCTACTGGGGCTGAGTGATGTAAAGGACCAAGATGCACAAAATAGAGAATGGGATGAAGCAAAAAAGAGTTATGGTTTTTACCCTTCTGAAGGGTCTCCCACACTTCTTCCTTGGGAAGTCAAAGGGTCCATCAAAGCTTTGAAAGAGATGCAGAAGGAGGACTAAGTTTATTAGAGGATGAGAAACCATTTGGTAGGGGGGTAATGATGAGCTAAATCATTAGGTACATTTGGAGGGGTTAATTGTCACCTTTTTTCCTTATTAATTCTCTTTTTTTGCATTTTAATTATATTATGGTCTTATGTTGCTAGTGTAGATGGTGATTGAGGCTTGTCATACTTCAAATTCATAATGTGAGTTAAATGCTGGAAAATCACGAAGCTATTGAATTTTTGATGAATATTTTTCCATTAAAGCTTGGAGTATATAGAAAGGATATATTATAGGGGGATTTTCCACCTCCTTAACTCCCAAAGGTAGCCAAGGGATCCTCGAGATTCCCTCCACCAGCTCGAAATGAAAGGTAGCCAAGAAAACTTAAGATCAAGTGTACCAAAACTACACTTCACCTGCAATCAAAGTGGACACATCACCTACTTTTTAGGGAGCTATTGGTAGCTACCCTATAGGTTTAATAGGGATGATCAGGAGCTCATTAGGATTCAAACTTTTAAGGAATATAATTTTTGGGGCCTTTGTTTTGGAAAATAACAGTTTTGAGTTACGAAGGGTTGGAGGATAGGTGGCAGAACACAATCAAGGTAGAAAGGGAGTTGTCACAGTTGCGGAAAGTCGGAAGATAGGTGGCATGACATTAGCAGAGAAAAGTACAGATGGCAGATATGGGAGACAAGAAAAATCAGTAGAAATCCCAGTAATGAAGAAGAAGCAAAAAGCAGCAGATTAGAAAAAGAGGAAGGACTGATAGTCACATTGGCAGAGGAACAAATATTTAGTCAGCCAGCGGAAGCTAGCTAGTTAGTTAGTCAGTGTGGCGAAAGGCCGATAGGGAAGAGAAGAGCCTTAAGAGAGCTCTGTGAGAACTCTGTTGTACTAAATCAAACTCTAATAGACTCTGCGGAGTAGATGTATGTGGTTCTGTTATTAATAATGAAATCTAGTTGTTGCTATGTGTAATGTTATGAGTTGATTGATAGTTATTTTCTTACGATGAATGTATGCTCAATTTAAATTTTAATTTAGCCTTCTTAACATGCTTTGATGAGTGATAGTTTATATAGAGAGTTGAGATATGTTTTTTGCTTCCAAGTTTCCATAGCTGTTCTCTATGGTTGCATCTATTTTCTACCTGATCTAGCTCCTAATCATACTAAGGTCGTGACACGCCTTGGGTGAGACACTCTACTCTCTGGAGCAGGGCCAAAATGCCGACGTTGTCCTAGACTACTGCAAAAACCCTTTTAGCCTCAACCCTGAACCTGGGTCTTGCCGAGAGACCTATTTTTTCGCCAACAAATGGTTCCGTTGCTAGGACCTAAAAATTAATTTAGGATTTAGATCATGGTATCATGGATTTATGAGAGGGAACTATGAAGCTGGTGGTATAATCATTTAGACTAGTTCATATCGCATCAAGCGGAGCTTCGAAAACAAAGGGAAAAGACTATCAAAGATCGGATCTTGTTTTCTGAATCTGCAAGTGACCTGTACATAATTTTATGGGGAAAATTTTCCAAAGAGCTTTATAATTGGTTGCGGAGACTGCAAATCAAGTCACTCCCAGGAGGATTGCATAGAGTCTGTCACAAGTCGACTGATCCAGGAGGATCTAGACAACCCAAGGAGCACTATTAAGAATATATACTCATGTCAAGCCTAGGTTGAGGGTGTCTTTATTTTTAATTAAATGTGCTCATATATTTGTAAAATAGAAATTGAAAATGTTGAGAGAATTTTCCTCAACTATTAAAAAAAAATCAATTTCTAATTTCATATTGAATTTGATAGATTATTCTCATCCCTAAGGTTTTGGGGATAAGACCCTTGAAAGTAGATATTGAGATATTTCCTCCAAAGATATCTCATGAGAAAATTTTAAGGGATATGAGAATTATTTTCTCCTTAAAATAACAGATATGGAGATATTTCCTCCTTAGTTTTTGGCTCCTAAGAGCTATATATTTCCATTCTATGTATAGGGAAGGTAATGGAGTAAAGAGAGACTTTGAGTGCTTGAAAAATTCATTATAGAGCAGAGCTTGAATAGCTCATAAGTCTTTTAGAGTATGTATGTATAGTTGAGAGTTCTCGGCTGGCCACCTTGATGTAAACTTTGATGTACATTTTTCTCTATTCAGAAATACAATAGATCGATTCGTCATGTTGAAGGCGAATCCGGAGAGGTAGCCCAGTGGAGGGGGTGAACTCCATTATCAAGCCTGTTGTGTGCACATGTCTATTTTTAATGGTTTGATTATTTCCTTACAATCATTTTTTTTGTTTCAAATAATAGATGAAATGAAATCATATGTACAGGTATAATAACGTAATCTCTTGTGCTCAAATTGAATTTTAAAAACAAGTTTTATATGATTTATGTTTTGAGTGGTTCCCAAGGGATTTCAAATCATTTATGGTATCGAAGCCAAGTTCACTGTCTATAATAGTGGGTATACTTGTCAAATTCATTCCAAGAAAGGACAAATAAATGGTGAAATAAGGTAATCTCTTAAGTTTTGAAATGTCTATTTCATCAAATGAATCTTCTTCCGATCCTTACTTTCTTACAACCATTTACAAGGATTCCAAGATGCTTAAAAAATTCTTAACCATGAACAAAATGGTAGAAGAATTATATGCCGAAAACAAAGAAATTAAAAGGATACAAAAAATAGGTGAAAGCACTCGAAGAGGAGAAGAAAGAGCTTCAAGATAGATTGCAAGTGACGGAGTTACATTTACAAGTTTCCGAAGAGGCTTTAGAAATATGTCAAAGTGCTACATTAAACGAGGTAAGTAGTACAAAATTAAATTATGTTGAAGAAAATGCTGGTTTGGGATCATTTGAGAAACATACTCGAGGTATTGGCTCAACATTGTTAAAGAAAATGGGTTATGAAGGGAAATGCCTTGGGCGAAATGGTCAAGGCATCGTCAATCCCATTGAATTGATAAGACAACCTCCACATTTAGGATTGGTTTATATGTGTGGAGATTGTGACGAATGCTCCAAAGCTGCCGAGGTAAGAAAGAAGCCTAATGTTGATTTTTTCTCAAAAGGACTTTTGTAATTTAACATTGCAGATGATAAAGGTGAAAAGTCTTCACAATATCCTGAGAATATGCAAATTTTTTGTCAAAATCCGAGTTCAAATGCAATGATGTAGAAAAATATTGGAGTACATTAGGCACAACCAGTTAAAAATGATTTTAGGTATAATAGTCCTCCAAGAAAAATGACATTTTATACATTTTGCAGAAAGGACAATCATTGTTTGGATGAGTGTTGGAAAGTTAAGGCTTATGGCAAAAAATCTGGTGTGAGGAAAAGTAAGCCAAAGAAAAAATATCCTTCACTTCAGATGAAAAAGGCCAAACAAAAACATCAAAAAGCATGGAGAAAAGTTATGAACTATCCACCGAAGAAAGAAGAATTTGCTGATAATAAAAATCATCAAGAAAATGAACACAAAGAAAGAAAGAATAGTTCATTTAGTTGGCTTGGTACACAATGGATATCGTTTCTTCTTAATTTAAAAAAAAAAAAGTATTCTCAGATTTTGTTTTTGCATGAAAATTCTTTTGAAACTTCGATATTATTGAGATAAATGTATCAAAGGAATAATATGAATTGTGATGATGAGATGGAACAAAGTCCTTTTCAAATTTGATCCTCAACAGATTGCAGAATCGGAGCCACGAGCACAGCATACAGTTGAATGGCTCCATAGGCATGAGGGCTAGAGAAAGAGTTTTATCGAACTGCTTGGAATGTGGAATGAGATCCTGCATTCACACTGGATAAAACTCGGATGGGTGACATTGTTTTCTACTACGCACAGAGGCAGAGCAAGTCTGTGGCTTCATTGACATCAGCCTAGCTTAGTGTTGAGGATTTATGAACCAGACATATTCTTGATTAGCTGGATGTTGATGAATCAAGGCTTGTCAATGGAAATAAATATGTTCTAAAAGTCATGTCTATGAGGAAGATAATCTGGTTGCCATGTGAGTTGATGCCTGTGCTAATTATGCTGCAATTAGGCGTGGATTTTTTCAACAAAGGTTGCTGGTTTGTCTCGGAGATGGTATTCTATAATAGGTATTTTATGCAGAAGTTTATCTTGAAGCATTGGCAACATCGGCTTCCACCATTATAAAATCGTCTATAAAGGTGATATCATTTCCAGTCTTTCTGTGGCGACTGATACAAAGATCTGATCATAAAAAAAACTGATGGCACAGTCATATTGCCTTTCCGAAGTTTTGGAAGCAGTTTCTTCAGATCCGCTGCAGATTTTGGCCAAGGTTCCACGATTTCATTGATAGAATGAAGATTCTGTGGCATGATCAGCGGTACGTCAAGATGCAGAACTCCACAATGTTGGAAGTCGATCCGAAAGGCGTAGTCGAAATAACCATGGAAGATGCTTGGAAAATGTTGGAACCCTTCACTCGAGAGCAACTATTGGATATTTTGTAGGAGGCGGCATTAATGCTCTCGGGGGATCAGATGGGTCTGATATCAATAGCTTGAACCGGCCTGACAATATAGTAGCTTCGAACCTTGGAATGCAATTTTCCTAATGTTGGTGGGAACAAAAGTGGTCAAACATCAGAATGTTGTATGTTCATTGCAGAACATAGTGATGCACAGTAGGACAAATGGAGTTGCTATCCACGTGTTGTTCTGTAAAATTTCAAAGCTTCAGGGCTCTAAAGAAGATAATTTTAGTATCTCACAACTAGTTGGTGTATTGAAGGTTGGAACAGAACCAACTCAAGAATTATCTCTTGATGCATTGTGCGTGTTAAAGAATGCGTGGCCATCTATTCTTGCCAAATCTAGAAAGGCACAAGCCATTCTTGCAGTAGAATTTATTCATATAATACAACTTCTAATACATTTTGGTCCATCTCATTTCCAAGAAAATGCTGAGGGTTTGCTGATCCATTACACCAACAAGTAAAGCGGTTTCCAAATTTAGGATGGGCTGCGGTAGCTCAATTTACAAGTAGTGGATTTGATGTAACTGGATTTTCTCTGGAAACAACAACACCAAATGCCTGGGATACTCGCAAAGAAAAATATTTATCAAGACATGATTTATTTGATGTTGTGGGTAGTACATATTATTTTGTACCAGAAGTCCTGAAGCATCTACAAATAGTTTCCCTATTCAGTTGATCATTACAAAGATCTCACGATATTGGTTTTTTTTAATACAAGTGATGATGCGATGAGGGATACATTCAGTTTTGGCATTGCAAATGTGATCTATAATTCGTCAGCGTTAATGTTCTTTGGAACGTTCTAGGCAGTCATCTGGATTTTTGGCATGGACTCTTGACACGAATTTATAGGCAGTCGAGGTTGCTTTTCCAGTATGATTCTAGCATGACACAAATTCAATTTTCATCTTCCTGTTTGGTTAATATTTGGTGCAAAATTCAAATCATGTTATGGAGAAGGGAGAATCAATGCGGAAGTTCAACATCAATTCCAACAAGGTAGCATGCAAGCTTACATCAAATGCAAACAAAATTGTTCCCAAAATTCACAGGAAGAATTGATTTCATTTAGAATCAACTTCAATATTTTTAAATAATTTTAGAGGACTAAAAGTTTTTAATGGGGAGGTTTGATCGAGGATGATCTAGACAACCCAAGGAGTGCTATGAAGAAGATATACTCATGTCAAGCCTAGGTTGAGGGTGTCTTTATTTTTAATTAAATGTGCTCATATATTTGTAAAATAGAAATTGAAAATGTTGAGAGAATTTTCCTCAACAATTAAAAAAAATCAATTTCTAATTTCATATTGAAGTTGATAGATTATTCTTATCCATAAGGTTTTGGGGATAAGGCCCTTAAAAGTAGAGGTTGAGATATTTCCTCCATAGATATCTCATGAGAAAATTTTAAGGGATATGAGAATTATTTTCTCCTTAAAATAAGAGATAAGGAGATATTTCCTCCTTAGTTTTTGGCTCCTAAGAGTTATATATTTCCATTCTATGTATAGGGAAGGTAAGGGAGTAAGGAGAGATTTTGAGTGCTTCAAAAAGTCATTTTTGAGCAGAGCTTGGATAGCTCATAAGTCTTTCAGAGTATGGATGTATATTTGAGAGTTCTTGACTGGCCACCTTGATGTAAAAGTCGATGTACATTTATCTTTATTCAGAAAGACAATAGATCGATTCATCCTATTGGAGGAGAATCTGGAGAGGTAGCCTAGTGGAGGGGGCGAACTCTGTTATCAAACCTGTTGTGTGCACATGTCTATTTTTAATGGTTTGATTATTTCCTTACAATCATTTTTTTGTTTCAAATAAGAGATGAAATGAAATCATATATTGTACAGGTATAATAACGTAATCTCTTGCGCTCATATTGAATTTTAAAAACAAATTTTATATGATTCATGTTTTGAGTGGTTCCCAAGGGATTTGAGATCATCGATGCACACAGATCTAGTAGCACTCCATCAGTTAGATACCGATCTGACCTGAGCAGTAGATTTTTGGGTACAATATACCTTGAAAGGATACATTGTGGAATTTGCAGCAGAGTGTTACCAATCTTTTACAAAAGCTGAAGACATATTCAGATTTGGATTGCGGGGAGAAATATTGAAGGAAATCTCATTTTGGATCAAAGCTTTAATGGTGGACGAGGGTTTGATGGCATTTCAAAGTTCTAAGATGGAGATTTAAACCTCTAGTACTGGGGGAAGGAACTGAGGGAAAGATGTTACAAGTAAGTAAGAAGGGGGAATATGGATATGGATGTCAGAACCTCCAGTAGATTGAGAGAGTGACTAGCACATCAGAGGGCGCAGATTGCCGAGAAGTGGCGGGAAAAAGTAATGAAAGAGTTTGAGAAGCAGGGGAGTAATCAATAGGACAAGGAAAAGGTGCCGCTGGGATCCCAAGGAATGGGAGGGACCATTAAGGAAGTTAGGCAAGTGTATAGGAGCCCAGCCTGAAGAGAAAAGGGAGAAAATTCCAATGAGGAGGACGTGTGCCCTGAGGAGACGTCCAATGTGGAGTTTCACATTGTGTTGGAGAAAATATTTCGAGAGAGGCTGACACCCATAATGCAAGGTCATCCTATTCCCCAATATTTAAGTAGCTCTAGTCTTGACCTTCCCCTGGTACTCTATCATCTACCTGATAAATGTTTTGTTAAGTTATGGGATTTTAGAAAGTTAAGTAGTGTTAAGTCTATAGTACATATATCTACTAGCCACAATGTTGGTAGTACAATCTCTCAGCCGTGAAGTTGAGTTTTTATTTTAGTACCACCCATACAAGGAAAGATGGTGGGATTGTTCACCCAATACCCAGAATTCTCTGGGAAAGGTAACGATGATGTGGAGCAGCACTGATATCTCTATGAAAAAATTTAGAGATCTCAACAGACATTAGAGGCAGGCAAGTTAATTGAGTTCCAAACCACTCTAAGGGAAAGAGCTCTTTGCGGGTTCGTTAAATGGTCAGAAGCTCATCCAAACCCAGCAATAGATTATGTGAAGAAATATTTTTTCCAAGAATTTAAATTACCTCAGACAGTTCAACGGGGATTATCTGAGTTGTGGGAAATCAAACAGCGGGAAGGAGAAATGACCTAGGACTTGATGTGAAGATTCAAGGATGTGATCAGAAAGATAAGTTACCCAATCGATCCAAATCACCAACGAGATTGGTTTATTAAAGAACTCCTCCCATTGACAAGAACCCCATTGACGCAACAAAATATTGATACCTTACAAGATGCCCTGGAGCAAGCCATGAAAATAGAAGCTATGTTGGGGTACCCGCAAGAGTTCAGAGGAGGAGAAGCAGTACAAGATCCTTCCATACTAGGGCTACAACATAAGATAACAAATTTAACAGAGAAGTTGAAAGGCATTCAATCGATACAACCTGCAAGACCCAATGTGTGGTGCACCCATTGCCTGATGGAAGGACACGTGGCCACAGAATGCCCAAGGTTGCGAGGGAAAAATGCAGGAACTTTAGAAACAGGGACACAGGGGGCTCCACCAGTTGGGGGAGTTGTGTAGATAAATTCCCAAGGATTATACCAACTACAACCCCACTTTCTAGGGTTCCCCACTTAGAAAAATCAGACCACAACCGACTACTGTGAAATATGCAAAGGTATTGGTCATCCTCCATGACTATGTCCAATTTTGCAAAAATATTATAATGTTCCAAAAAATATGTACTATGAATGTTGCGCTTCTACAATGCATAATACAGATAAATGTAGAGCCCTCAATGCACTAGCAGAATGATGGGACAGACCATCTTATAGAGATAATGAAACTCCAAGGGGCCAAGGAGGAGAAATGAGAGGTGGCAGAACCAGAGGAAGAGGACCAGTAAGGTGCTATGATTGTGATCAAGAAGGGAACATAGCAAGGGAATGTCCACTACCTAGAATACCATGGTGCTCACAATTCAGAGTTAACACACATGCAACTGAAGAATGCCCGGAGTTGATTAAGAGGTGGGAGGAAAGAGCCAGACAAAGAGGAGTTAATCTGGTTAATTCTGAACCAAGAATATTAGAAGCTCAACCCATGCAAAGCGTAGCTATAGTAACCCGGGGAGGGAAGAAAACATGGGAGGATGCATAGAGTATGGACCCAATAAAGCTGATCAAGCCCGCATCTCCAAAGAACGCTTTTAGACCGGATAAACAAAAGCAATATTTTAAAGAGGCGGTGGAAACATTTTCTAGATAGGGGGAGTAGAAGTATTGAACTTCCATAGCCGACCTTTGAAAAAGAAAGGAGAATCATACAAGTACATTGATTGAAGAATGGTTCTGATTGTTCCTGAAAATTTTAACCAATGCATTGATGCTGGAACAACTAAAGAAAAATCTAGAGTTAGTGGTGCAAGAAAATGCAGAACCGGGAGAGTCAAGAAATTCAACAAAAAAGTACATAAGAAGGATAAAAATAAACAAGAGAAGAACTGGAAAGTAATTCCGGGTGAATACTCAAGTCATGGGATTTCAAATCAAATATACAATGCTCGATCTAGGATTAGATGTCAACATTCTACCTCTAAAGACGTGGGAAGCACTGGGGAGGCCAAAGTTGACATACTCACCAATACAGCTCTGAATTCCAAATCAGTATTGTATTGTACCCATAGGAAGGCTTGAAGAAGTCGAAGTTAATGTCGCGTGAGTAAAAAAATATACATATTTTGAGGTGATAGACATCATGGGGGACAAGGATCCCTATCTTGCTTTATTGGGGATATATTAGGCCTTCAAGAATTATGTAGTGATTGATTTGAAAAAGTAATTCATGATATTTGAATATGGGGAAGTCGGGGTAATTCAGCCACTTGACCCATATCAAGGACCTCGATATACAGAGACTGTTGACAATAGAGAGGACGCTCAACTTCTAGATCAACTTAACCAGATGAAGATAAGAAAGAGAGAAGATTATATCAATCCGACAACGGGAGGGACCGTAAGCTGGAGAAGTGTTTAGAGTTATGATTTGGGCTCAGAAATAGCTTGGGATGATTGGCAACATGGAGGATATGAAACCAACACTAGAAGATGCCCTAACATTTGAGGAGTCAACTGGATTGGCACTGAGGTGAGAGGATATCTGACTCTATCAAATATGCATGCTGTAAATACATCTATTACAAAAGTCGAAGAAAAGGTACCAATAGAACATAGAGTCCCTCTTATGGATGTAGCACTACAATCCACGTCAGCAAGATGGTGGGTCCCATTGCAACTCTCTTCCGTAACGGGAATATGTTGCAATAGCACTAAGAGCTAGATTCCAAGAAGCTTCAGGACCACAATTCATCGAAAAGTACTAAGGGGATTCTGACCCCATAGGGAATTTAAAGAATTGTGAGTGTAACTGGAAGAAGTCAGGGTATCCAAAATCTTTGTGGATGCACAATTTCATACATTCATTGGACTCCATTCCACAGGCCTGGTATTTGACGGAGGAGAAGAAGAGAGGAATTGGCACCTAGCGAGTAGTTGTGGAAAGTTTCATGCAATGTTTTTCTTTCAAGGGAGATACAAAACCTATTACAGACGCCCTCCAAGCCATCAAAAGGGTACAATTCTTTCTAGAGCTTCAGGAAGATGAAGAACTACCATTATCAGAACAAAAAATCAAAGAATCAGTAGCATGTGAATGGATAGATCACGAGATGGACAATGATGACTTAGATAATCTCCGACATTTATACTTTGAAGAGAAAGAAGGGGAGCGGGATATACAGGAGGAACCAACTACAGAAGGACTACACTTGTTACCCTTGAAGACAAATAAGTTGAATATTGGAAGCATGGAGAAACCCAAAATTGCGTCTATCGAAAATTATTGGGATACAGAAACAATAAAGGAAATATTTGACCTATTACATGAATATTAAGATTTATTCCCATCTTCAATAGCAGAGCTCAAGGGGATTAAAGGAGACATGGGAGAAATGTGCATATTATTAAAACCAGATGCAAGACTGGTAAAACATAGGCCTTACCGCCTAAATCCAAGAGTAAAGGAAAAGGTTAAAGCAGAGATAGATAAAATGCTAAAGGCAGGCCTGATTTTTCCAGTTGAGGAAGCAGAATGGGTCAGTCCCACTATAATACAAAGAAAAAAGGAGAAATCAGAGTTTATAGTATGTGTAGATTACAGATTTCTCAATAACACATGCATTCATGATCCATTCCCTACCCCATTTAGCAATGAGGTTCTCGACAAGGTAGCAGGAAACGAAGCCTATTCGTTCACAGATGGATTCTATGGGTATCATCAAGTGAGAATAGCAGAAGAAGAAAAAAGGAAGACCACTTTCACAACTGAATGGGGATTGTTTGCATACCATGTCATGCCTTTTGGACTAAAGAATGGACCAGCATTATTTTCACGAATAGTAATAGCAACGTTTAGGGATTATATCCATAAGTTCCTAGAGGTATATATGGATGATTGGACAGTTTATAGTTTACTGAAGAACCATGCAACTCTACTCAAAATAATGTTTTACATATGAAGACAACTCTAAATCTCCCTCAACCTTAATAAATTCATCTTTGTAGTACCTTTTGGCACACTTCTGGGACATGTCATTTGTAAGTAGGGTGTTTGTGTGGATCCAACAAAAGTAGTAGTAATTTTTAATATAGAAGCACCAGAAACTATAAAATAGTTGAGGTCACTACTCGGGAATACAGGTTACTATAGAAGATTCATCCACAACTATGCAAATATTACAGCACCATTAGAAAAAATGTTGCGGAAATTAGAGAAATTTATGTGGAGCGAAGAATGCACTAACACCCTAAACACATTGAAAGAAAAACTAGCAAGTGCACCCATATTGGTTCATCCTAACTGGGACAAAAAGTTCCATGTCCATATTGATGCCTCCTGCATTGCATTAGGAGCGGTATTATCTAGAGCAAATAGCAGTATATCTGGCCACAGGGCAATGCCCAACAGAATACACGACAACTCAAAGAAGACATCTGGTAGTGAAGGAAATTGAATATCAACTGATAACAAGACAATTATATAAAATGGGATTGGATCACGTCTTGTGAAGATGTTTCATGGACCATGAAAGATAGGATATCTTGTGGGAGTGTCATAGCGGAGTTGCGAGAGGCCACGTCAGCGCAAAAACCATCGCAAGGAAAATATTATATGCAGGGTTATGGTGGCCCATAGTTCACAAATATAGTAAGGCATATGTGAAAAAATGTGATGCCTACCAAAGAACAAGACGTCCGTCGCACCAGGATGAGTTACCACTGCAACCTGTAAGAGCACTGAATCCGTTTGAAAAATGGGTCGTTGACTTCATAGGGCCAATTGCACCAATGGCACGAGATTCACAGGAAAGGTATATAATAACCACAATATATTATCTCACAAGATGGGCAGAGGCAGCACTAGTAATATATTGCACAGCATAAACAACAACCAATTTTATTTCCAAGAATATCATTAGTAGATTTGGTTGTCCCAGAAGCCTAACAAGTGATCAAGGTACAAACTTCATTAATAAAAAAATTAAATATTTGCTAGATAACTTTATGGTACAACATCACAAAATCAGATCATACCACCCTCAAGTGAATGGAACTGTTGAGGCATTCAACAAGATCTTAGAAAAAGGACTAACCAAGATATGCAATGCCAACCAGGATGACTGGGATGAAACAATTTGTAATATCCCAAATGAGGGATTTTCTGCTCCATTGGGAATATCTTAAGATATTCCATTTTTCCTTCTTCAGTGAGACACTGCAAGTCCATTTCAGAGATTGAATGTTGGGGCATTTATAGGATATATCTCCTTCAAATAAGGGAGAGATCCTGAGGCTAGCTGGCCCTTCACAGACTCTGCCTATGGATATGCAATATTCCACCTCGGGATCTTCTGCCACAGGATCCTTGAGGACGCTGTATAAGGAAGATGTTGCATAAATAAGGCTAACCAACACTGGGATGCCTTAGAAAACATATAATATAACTCCCCTATAGAAAATGAGCTCAAAGAAATGATTCTACATGGGTTATATAGATCTCCCCAAACTAGATCTCGAAAATAATACTCAAGGAGAGAGCTTACAGCAATATGCAAAACATCAATTTGAAACTCTGCAAATATGAATGTACCATGAAAGGGTAAATTCTACAGCCAACATTATATTAATATATCAGCAATAATTTATATAAATATCATGAGGAACAAGGCCCTCAAGCTCTTAGAACCAATCTCCAATGAATGAACAGTGAAATACATGAGATGTTGTTGCTGCACAAATGCCAAAGAGGAGTGAATGCGTAGTCTCTATGAGAGATGTAGCTACTGAATACATAAAAGATGATAATGTAGCTGAAAGATACAAGAAAATGTCCCAAGAGAGGAAAATGGGCTCAATATGGGATTTCTACCAATCTCAAGGGGATTGCTAGAAATGTCGGGCAAAATACAATAGTGAAAAACAAATTGTCACTATAACTGAAACCAAATGAATATGAGGTTGTGGCTGATCCAAAATTCTGATGCCCTCCTCTGATAATGTCTCCAATACAAAGGGTTGATCCCTTTGTCTCAAAAAAATCCTCCTGATGAGCTCTAAGAATCTCCCTCAACACTACCTCCATGGAATAACACAGTTTCTCCAAGTGACTGTGCAGTGGGAGATGGTGAATGAGTGGCCTGATGCCACATATCTGAAATGAAGTCAAAGAGCCCTCTCTATAGCTCTTCCCATGAAAAAATTATTCCTCCACTGAAAAGTAAGTAGGGAGAGACTCAATGAGTTCCTCTGCTGCTACCCTAGCAACACAACACCATTATGCTACAGAAATAATGCTGCAACTGAAGGAGCGTGCTTGGCCAAATGCTAGAATGAGAAAATTTAGCTCAAATCCTCTCCTCCCGTGAGGAAGAGGTGGGGGATCCCCTCCCGGGAACACCCCCAGTGCTCAAGAGCACTGCAAAACTGCTAAACAGCCTGGATGTGCAAGTCCGTGGCCTCACTACGAGGTTTCTGAATCAAAGCATGAACCAAATGAGCTGCTCCTTCTTTCTTATAAAGAAAATGAACTCTCTTTCACCATAGGTCCCACAATTAGGGTTTCCACTCACTTTTTAATGCTTTCCCTCCAAAAACTATGTTGTCTTCTCAAGCAAGCCACCCCTCTAAGGCAACGATGTTGACTTGGTCAAAGATGGCCAACTCAAGGTGATCCTCATCATGTTCACACCATTAGGTGTTTATTTCAGCTGCTTATTTATCCTCCTTCCTCATAAGGAGTGTTATTTCTCTATTACCAACGGTTAAGGGGTCTCCTTACCCATTTTATTAAGCAAAAATAAAATATGCCATTATAATGTTCCATTTTAGCTTGAGGCTAAAATTGGGAAAATTACACAATTCTAGCCACATTGTGGGAATAAAGGACAACCATAAAGAGGTTTCACAATCAAACTCCATTCCAGCTGGTATACGGAAGAGAGACAGTAGTACCAACCGAATTTATCATAGAAAGTCTCTTAATTGCTTCAACAATGCATATGACAGATGAAGACTCAATCACTGAATGCCTCCATGAGCTACAAGAGCTTGAAGAAGATAGATTTCTAGCGGACTTCCATCAGACAGTACAAAAATAAAGACAGAAATCCTGGCATGACCGTCACATCAAACACAAGACATTCACTATAGGAGTAAAAGTCTTGTTGTACGATAGCAAATTTCAAAAGTTACTGGGCAAACTCAAAATGCACTGGATGGGACCATATCATGGCATAGAGATTAAAGACTCAGGCGCGGTTCGACTGGTGCAACTAGATGGATAAATACTACAAGGATGGGTGAATGGGGCACGCCTGAAGCCTTATCATGAGTAAGTTCCATCGTTTACCTTTTTCAAATAACTCTCGAAACTAAGAGTAGTCAGTAGGGTAGAATATAAATAGAAAGATTCAATAACTCCCTCACACCCGAGATGAGACATAGAATAGGAATCCCAATAAAAAGACTGCATAATGGTGTAGAAAAGTGATTACACCTGTTGCGATGTGGAGACCACATTGCAACCAATTGTGGTCGCGGGGGGGGGGGGGGGGGGGGGGGGGGTTAGAGTCTATCGTGTCAGAAAGCCACGCACGTCAAATATCATTCATTCATAATGACCCATCATACTATTTTTAGTCCATAGGATCACCGAAATTTGAAAAATAACTGCCATAATTAGTAAACCCCATACCGTAATAAATTTGCCATATTAATCCATAATTATTACCCATCATGTCTACCCAAATCCCAAAGCCACAATCAGCAATGTTAGAATACACCTCACGATGATAACTGATTGCATGATTATAGCCATGGGAGAGACAACAAAAAAATTAATTAGTTATGGTTTCATATCAACCTCATTCGTGCTAGTAGCATTACTTAACCCGCATGAAAGAAGAAAAGCACCAGAATGCCAAAAAATTTCGAGTTAGCAGAAACATAAACATCTTCAACAACAAGCAAGATTTTAGTAGAGGAAGTTCAAAGAAGCAGACCAGCAGCAAGAATTCCCAGCAATAGACCAGTAACAACAATTCAGGTATACAAAAGAAGAACGAAGATGACGAAGATAGCAACATCATTCGTCGAGCACGAGCTCGATGCAAGAATTCCCAGCAATAGACCAGTAACAACAATTCAGGTATACAAAAGAAGAACGAAGATGACGAAGATAGCAACATCATTCGTCGAGCACGAGCTCGATGCAAGAATTCATAGGATACAATCATTAATTGGCACGTATGACAATGCTTCGTTAATTGATACATATTTCACAGAATCCTATCAATTCCCAGCCATGAAGAGACAAGTGTATATGGAGAATTATGCCAAAAAGGGAGGAGGTAAAGCGACAATGCAGTTGTAATATCCCAAAAGGGAGAATGTAGTAATACTGAAACAAAATATAAGAAATGTAGCAAAGTAAACAATAAATCTATATACACATCAAAATGCATAGAAATCCCTGAGCCATTTTATTATTTTGGAGGTGAAAAAAAAGCAAGTACAATAGTGCTCAAAATATGAGACACTCAAGCCACAAGGGTGGCCTAGAATGACCTTGCAATGATGGCCCAAGAGGGACTGCGTAACTGCTTCTCTACTGTAAGGTAAACTACACTATCCCTACTGCAACTGTTGGGACTGCAACTGCCTAAAATATAGAAAGTCAGATCTAGGCAGAATGGGAGCTATGATGATGCTGAAATTGTAGATCTGAGCTCAATGATGGATTCCCAAGACAAGCCAAAATGGATTTCTCAGATCTGTAAGTCTAAGAAAACCACCCACTTAGGGCTTCACATATATGCTGCTGGCAATGCAATTCTGAAGCTAGATCTGATGATACGATGGCTGCAATGATGTATAATCAGATCTATGCAAGAAGGGTTGATCCCTTCACTAGATCCTTGGGCTAAAAGCTTAAGATCTAGCTCCTTCAATCTCCTCCACTGAAAATATCTTCTTGATGAACAACAGCTTTAGAAAAATATGTTGTCAGAGAGGGAGGCTCATTAGCTGACTGTTAGATATATCAAATCAGATCCTGAGTGATGGAAACAATAGATCCAATGTGAGGAGGTTATCCCTCGCAGGATTTCAAACTGAAATACTAGAAACTTCCTTCCTCCAATAGATCTACGAGACTGAAATGTGAAATCCTTGAAGGGGCTGCTACTGCATGGAGGTATAACCCAATGGCCTGAATGCCGGATGTAGATCTGCTACTCCTGAAAGCCTGGATCTGAAGAACAAGGTGGTAGGATGAATCGTCCACTGGTTTCCTAGTTGAATGCTAGAAACAACCTCCTGAATATGGCACCAATGCCTGATAAGGAATGAAGAACAATCCCCTTCCAGAGCTACTCATAAAAAGAGGTGGGATTCCCTCTCAAGAACACCCTATGCTAAATAGCACTGCAAGCTCTGCTAAACAACCCAAACCTGCATAGAAATGTCCTGCGACAAATCTAGACCTAAACAGATCAAGAAATTAATAATCCAAATCCTCCCTTCCATTGTGCCTTCACCTTCATTATATGCATGAGCCTTCCATAGCCTAGGCCCACTCAATAACTATTTTTTACATGTGGACAAAAGTCTCCAAGGTTGACTGCATTTTTGATCCATGTCCTCCATCATTTGTGCATTAAATTCATCACTTTCTCCACTATCTTATCATAAGTGCTTCATGATCTTCTCAAATGCACTATGATCTCAGTTGAACTTATCAAATATCCTCATGATTTTACAATAAGATCCATGATCTTATTTTATTATTTCATCCTCCATAATCTATCTCATAAATGAGACATGATCTCCATCAACGGAGTTGCTCCACTACTCCCTGATTTTATATCTAGATCTAAAATATCCACATACACAAATTAAAAGTGGATTTTATTCATCTTTGAGGTTTGTGGGTCCCTTAACCCTTTTATTTACTTAATTTATTAAGAAAATCAAGGACTCTAATTTTCCAAATATGATGTGAAAATTTGTGAAAATTACAGTCCCCCCCCCCCTCTCGGCAAAATGTTGCTTGTCCTCAATCAATTCCAAAAGTAGATGCAAAGTCATCTATTCCCCTAAAAATGGCATCCACATAAGGAAGGCTTCCTCCATTTGCTGCAATGTGTTATGCATGTTTGGTTCCAAGGTTGTCTTTCAAAAATATATAGAATGACTTCCAACTGCATAGTTAGATGTCCTCCTCCCATCATGAAGTACCAAGTGACAACCATATGATGTCCAACATCAACATTAATACATGAGATACATAAAATAAAGTGGATCTTCCCACAAAGGAAAAACTCCATCTCACAATACATCTCTTCATCCCATGCTTTATGAATTTGATTAAGCACTGATATTCTCTCATCCTTCGCCCTGTTGGCCTTGTTGGATCCAAGCATCATTCCAACGTTATGCAAAAGAATAAGGAAATGAGTTATATGGGTAGAAAAATATGTAAAACCATATTCTCCTAATAGTAACCACCAGAGTAAGGCCCTTTTTTGCCATCCTCCATCTTCTCCATGTAAGATGGACAAGGCAAACTCCCCCAAAAGCAACCAAAGCAACAAGAGATCTTGTTTCTTTCTCTCTTGCTCATGTGCATCATGGAGCAAAAACATACTAATTGACATGTGGAATTTCACATCAGCCCAATACAAATAAACACCATTAATGCACATTATGAGAGAATCATGCCAAGCTTTACCCAATACAAAGCACATAGACATAGGATGTGTCATGTGGTGGTCAAACTCTCCCAAGGGAAACCAAAATTAACATGCCTTCTTTTGCTGAATTTTATCATTGGTACACAATGCCTAAATCAGAAAAATATGAGCTATTGGGTGGTAACCATACTCACCCAAGAGCAGCCAGCACAACCATGCCTCCTTCTTCATTTCATAAGTGTTCTTCAAGGCATGGATCAAAGAAATAGGAGCCTTTAGGCAGTGATAAAAATCTCGCAAGGGCAACCAACGTAACCAAGCTTGTTGGCCCATGTCATAAATCTGAAAGTGGTCATGCAACCTGTTAGAGTCGGTCCTTGCAGCCCTCCGTCAGTGATCATTTCGTCTTTTGCATATTCATGATTAGGTGTCTCGCTTGTTCCACTTCGTTTCATTTCACTAGGATCATGCCATGAACTGACGAGGGGTTCTGTCGTCCTATGTTTCCTCATGTTTATACCTGCAGCGCTATTTTAAAAAAATTTCTTCAAAAAATTATTCATAGTCATTGTCATTACATATATGGTCTTTAAAAATGTCAATAAGTGTCCTAGGTCTTGGTGTCTAGGGTTTTTGAGTCATTTATATACTAGTCATAAAGCCTGCAAGGTGAGGAAAGTCCAGTACTTGTGATTTCTATTTTTATTATCATCAGCATTTTTAAAAAAAAATATATTTCTAGTCCAAAACTCTGTTTTGGAACTAGAAATTTGTCATTATCATTTTGTAAAAAATTGTAATTGTTCCGCCATGAAGACATTGTCAAAAGCAGACCCCTGGTATTTTCTCTAGCCAAGATAGCCATATCCCTGCAAGAAGACAACAAAATCATTAGTATCGACCTCAAAAAAGCCAAAGGAAGTTTGTATTTGAAAAGCCAAAAGTGAAATTACAAAAAAACATTTGTAATATGGGTTTGAAGTTTGATTTGAAATAAAATCTGATTGTGAAGATATTTGTGACATGTATAAAAGCCAAACAAGTTTCATTTGAACCAATTTCATAGCTCCCAAATCGTGTTTGCAAAGTGGAGGGCCGATTTCAGAGTTTTGAAGTGCGTGGACAGAGTTTTGGGGCTGAGCGACCCACGTGGAGGCAGAGCGACCCACCTGGGCAGCGCGACCCACGCAGAGTCAGTGCAGCAGTGTAAGCTTGCAAGGTGCGTGACCCACCTGGGCCGAGCGACCCACGCAGAGCCTGCGCGACCCACGCAGACACAGGGTTTTGAAATTTAGTTTGCGCGCCCAGTTTGGCTTGGAATCGACTCAAGCTACCTTCAAACAGGTTTCTATCCATTGTTTGATATTTTTCAACGCATTTGTGGCATCATGGGTGATTTCCAATATTCAAATGAAGGATTTAAAACCCCACAGTCACAGTATTATTGTTTTCAGGGTTTGAAATGAAAATGAATGGTGGAAAGAATGTGTTTTCTATCTTAAGGCAGTGATATGGCCAGCCTTCCATATAACATCAAAATCAATTTGCTCTCATACCCATTATACCACTGCAACCATTGCTATTGTTATACAATGTTTAAACCCTTTGAGTCACATTGCCCAATGTAAAAATATGCTCATGTCTTTGTTTCAAATGGCCCATTGAAACCTTTATGGTCATTACTCATAGACAAACATATTACTATTAATGCCATGCTCTCCTTTGACTAGATGTGTTCAAACTTTTGAAGGTTGCCTGCTTCTATTTGGTCAAAATTTCATTTGCATTCAAAACAGAGATGGTGCCTTTTTCAGTCCATTTAAAGCTGAGATTTTATCCATAATTTGATTCCTTGATAGTGCTTTGATGATGGGAATATTGGTTGAGTGTTAAACATACATCCTAATTTTGCTTTCACGGCATTCATATCAGTGTACACATTGCCAAAAACTTGATCAGAGATATGTCAGAGACAGAGTCAGAATATGAGCCAGGGTCAGGCAGTGATTCGGTGGCTGAAGGTAATGTGCCACGGGGTTCCCGCAGCGAAAATAGAAGTGGTGATCATCGCAGAGAGGAGCCTACTTCTTTGGCTCGGTTGCAGGCATGTCCATTAGCTATGGATTGTTTTCGATTCTTGTCATGTTTCAAATTTTGTGAGATGGTTGTACAAACCCGACCTCATCGTGAATTAGCACGTCTGTTTGTTCTTCATTTACAGGGTGATCGGGTAAACCTTGCTGGGGTTGATTTCATTGTATCACCTTTGACTATTGCTCAAGCCACTGGCATAGCGAACATAGGCGAGGAATGGAGCAAGGGTAAGCAGTTAGAGAAATTTCACTATGAGCCATACATTAAAACTGGATATGTGGCTTACTTGAGCAGAGTTTTTCCATTCAAATTCTTGAGAGATGAGTATGCACCACTCATGAGGCTCATCATTCAGTATTTTAGTTGTGAGGGCAGGTATGCTCGTCTTTTCTCATATCATGTTCGTTTGCTGATGCACTTCACAAGGGTGCGTATGATGAATATTCCATATTTCATACACCGCAACATAGAGAGGATAGTGACATTTGTGCAGAAGAAGACGAGCCCAGTGCAGCAGTACAGGAGTATATATCATTTCGCTTTGATCAAAATCTTGGTGTCACATCAGTTGGCAGAGCAGGGCATCACTTGGGAAGATTTCATTTCTAGAGACTTTTTCAGAGTGCCACAGCAGCCTCCCGAGGCGGTTCATGATGCAGGAGAGCCCTCACACCAGCCGGACATGCTTTAGGTTGAGCATATTATCACTCCTTTGGTTCAGACATATCAGCGAGGCCACAGGGCCTTATTTGCAGCGACACGGCGGGTACTATCTCCACGTGAGGTGGAAGGGGTCCTGCCGGCTTCATCGACACGGCGAGTATTATCTCCACGTGATGTGGAAAGGGTCTCGCTTTCTTCTCCAGTGCAGGTACATGTACAAGACAGGGGCAAGAGGCCCATGCATGATGAGGGCCCATCAGGAGGCCGGGACACCGATATGACAGTCATTGATGTTGATACGGGCTCTCTTAGCTCGAAGCTGAGGGAAGTCATCCAGGAGCAAAGGGCCGAGAATGACCAGCTGAAAGACCAATTGCAGAAGGCTCAGTGGGTGATTAACTATTTGGAGCAGCGCAACAAACAGCTCGAGGATGAGCTCACATTTTATGAGGTGCGCCAAATCCGTGAGGACAGACAGTGGAATCGAAAGAGGCCCGGTGACATGACACCAACTGACAGAGATACTGTACTCACGCGGGTAAATATACATCTGGAGAAGCTGTTGGCGAAGGCCAATCGAGACAAAGACATGCTTCGCCACATGAAAGGCCATTACTGGGCTCGCATGCATGTTTGCAAAGCGAGGATGAGGATCATGAAGAGGAGGTTGCGCAAGGCACTTCAACGGCGAAAAAGGCCTAATCCACTTCGGATTTTGGCCGAAGCTTCATTGACTGAGCAAGACACATGATGGAGGACCTCCGCTCCAAATTTGGGAAAATTCGGAGAAAATTTTGTCATTTCCAAATTTTTGGTTTAAAAAACAGGTTTTGTGGCTAGGTGGGTCGCGCGCTCATGCGCTCGCTTTTTTTTGAGACACTTGCTGGAGGAGATTTTTACATTTTTGGATTTTTCATGGTTAATTATGCATCCTCTGAAGTCAACTTATCATTTCAACAAAATCTGGATGGTCAAACAGCTTAAAAACACCATGAAAACCACCTTGCTGCCACCTTTTGCACCAGCAGGAAGTACCTCTGGGAGAATGAGGTTTTGGAGGGTCAAATCAACTCCAAATTCAGAAATTCCACTTGGGTTGGAAAGTAGACATCCAGGTCTTTCCAACGAGCTATCATGAGCTCAATTTGGATGTCAGGAGCTACCTCAAAATCAGCCTGGAACATGAGTGACCCACGCAGTTCAGGAGCGACCCACCTAGAGATTTTTTTGAGTTTTCAGCTGCCAGCTCAGTATTTCGCCTATTTTGGACCAGTTTTGCCTATGGATAGAATTCTTGGGTTTTTATGATGTAAATTCATGTTTGGCATGTAAATTTGGTTTGTTTTTATCTCTTCTAGAAGATTCACTCTCAAAAGAGTAAAAAATCATGTAATGGATCAGTTTCCACTCTTTTAGAGGCAAGTTGTTAGCTGCCTAGATTGTAGTTCCATGATTAGAATTGGTTGAAACTGATCCCTGAAGAGGGAATTCGACCCCTAGAGGTGGGGAAAGGGGTTAGAGTGATATATATATTGTAATTTCTGAGGCATTCTACAGGTTGGACTCTTGGGATACTTTTGATACTATTGTACATACTTTTCATATTTTGGCTAAGGAAAGATCAGGGGTTTTGCGGCACTTGTTGGGATCCTTGTGGTGTTCTGTTCTTGATGATGTTTCTTCTTTGTCTACTGTAAGTTTCTTCATGTTTAATGTATGCCATCCTTTTATTATGCTTCTGAACTAAGTTGAATGAGTGATTAAGGTTGAATCCATTGTTTACAGTGCTTGGCCTTTGAATTCAGTTAGTTCTATATGTTTTCAGCTGTTTGGAGAGGATCCAAGTTCTTCTTTGCCCTCTTCAGCTCCTCGTCGGTCTAATATATCCATATATCCAATTCAAAGCATCAAGATCATCACCCTATCTCGCCCCATCTTGAACTCTGCAAAGGTCTGACCTTATCCCCGGACCCAAAACTTGTTTTCCCATTACTCCAGCGAAAACCCAAAAAACCAAAAAATCAAACATACCTATCTCTTTACTAGCCTAAAATCAGTTCTTATTTTAAGTCATCTCGCATCCTATTGCTTATTATCTCGAGATTGACGGAGAGAGCCCTCTCCTGTCCTCGTAGGGCTAGCTACGAGGCTGAGCGTGGTTTGATGTAGCCTTGAGTTTTACTTCATTTCAGCCTGAGGTAGATTTGAGTGCTAACACAACCCCTTGCTTATCATCCTCATCCACTCATCCCAATGTGGATGGTGAATGTTGTGCTGCATAATCATGGTATCCTCCCTTTGTAGAATACCATCCTCCCCAAATTGATGAAGAAATTTGCACTTCGTGAAATGTTGAAGTGCACCTCCAATGAGATCTCTCAATGAAATTCTCTTTTCACCAAAGGCCCTCCAAAACCAATGAAGTTTTGGATCTATTGTAGGTAGAAGTCTCTCTTTAAGCTGTGAGATGCTCATTGAGAAAGGGTCATCTAGAAAGGAGAAAAGATTCCTCATCTCTATATGTCTACCATTTGTCATCTTTACCTCCATTTCTTCATGGGTGAAGCTAACTTTAGAATGCTCCAAGAATGATGGGGCCTCTTCATTTCCACGGCTACTAAGTGACAGCACTGTAGATCTGCATGGTAATACATGTGTTGTCTCAAAACAAGGTACAATACTAATCTCACAACCAGTTATTGTACATAGGATCATATCCATCCCATTTTCTGAAACTCTACACTTAAACTCAAGGGGTTGAATGTAGTTCAACAATGATGAACTTGGATAGTTCTTAATCTCCTCTTTGATTAGATCAAGGGTCCTCTACGTTGTGATATGTTTCTGATTCAAATCAGCATTTTGTTCTAACCCCTGGTTATGCATTGGCCCTGATGGCATGTCCTCATAAGTTCCAATAAGATCTACTGAAAAAATATGTGATAAAATTTCATGCATAGCTTGGATCAACTGATGTGTGGAAACCTCTTTCCAGAACACAAGAGTTCCTCCAACTAGGACAATAGTGTCTCCAACTACTAGCAAGAGTGATAATTGCTCTTTTCCAAGTGTACCAACGCTGGAATATTCCTCCTTCTACTCATGCATCTCCTGAATCATGCATGGGACTCTATGTGTCAAGAGCTCAAGACTATATTGCAAGGTTGCAAGTATCTCTTCTTTGGATGCAAGTATTTTTGTAGCTGGTGGTGAATGTAGTGACTTCTTTTCCAGAGTGACAAGATTAACATCCTCCTTTGTTTCCTTAGGGAATTTCACTTTGTGACACATCTCTAGTTTTATAAGATCAAATTCCTTCCTCAACTTGTGAAATAAATCTGAATATTTAGTCACTTTTGCATGCTCCATGTGACTAAACCACCAACCATTGGCTTCACCTAAAAGATGAAGTGTTGCAATTTGAATAGCCTCTCCTTCAGCTACAGGATGTAGCTTGAAAAATGCATCTAAATATCTCCTCCAAGCCTTAACAATTCTTGAGGAATGTCCATCAAATGTAAGCAAATAGAATCTATTATGCCTCTCTCTTTTATTGCTGCTATAGGATCCTTTTCTTCTTTGATTTTGAATAATTTTTGGAGGGTTAGCTTCTCCTTGAATTCTTTAGACTGCACTTTGTACTCTTCAAGATATAGACTGAGAGTCTCATGAGTGTTAGGTTCATTCCTTTCTTCATTTATACAACTCTCACCTTCTCCAAAGAAAGTGGGCATAGTGGATCTATGAGGAGATCTAGGATTCTCTTGTTTTCTTCTTTGCTGATAGGAAGTGTTTGGACCTTCCTCATCACATCTTCTTATTGTATCTTATTTCTGTCCTTACTTCTTCATTGGATTTACCTCCTTGGAGATATATTGCATGGATCTAAAGAAAGGAATGGAAAAATTATCATCCTCCATGATAGATCTCATCTATCTGCTTCTTCTTTTGATGTAAAAGATGAAGTGTCTACAAGCTGAGCCAAATATCATGCTCTGATACCACTGTAATATCCCAAAAGGGAGAATGCAGAAATACTGAAACACAATATAAGAACTGCATAAAAGTAAATAATAAATATATATACACATCAAAATGCACAGAAATAGCTGAGACATTTTATTATTTTTGAGGTGAAAAAAAATCAAGTACAACAGTGCTCAAAATATGAGACACTCAAGCCACAAGGGTTAGAATGACCCTGCAATGATGGCCCAAGAAGGACTGCTACTCTGCTACTCTGCTAGAAGGTAAATTGCGTTGTCCCTGCTACAACTGTTGGGATTATAACTTCTTGAAAGATAGAAAGTCAAATCTAGGAAGAATGGGTGCTCCGATGATGCTGAAATTGTAGATCTGGGCTCAATAATGGATTCCCAAGATAACCTAGAAGGGATTTCTCAGATCTTTAAGTCTAAGAAAACCACCCTCTTAGGGCTTCACATATATGTTGCTGGGAATGAAAATCTGAAGCTAGATCTGATGATATGATGGCTGTAATGATGTACAATCATATCTATGCAAGAAGGGTTGATCCCTTTACTAGATCCTTGGGCTAAAAGCTCAAGATCTAGCTCCTCCAATATCCTCCACTAAAAATTGTTGTTGGATGAACAACAGCTTTAGAAAAATACGTTGCCAAAGAGGGAGGCTCATTAGCTTGTTGCTAGATATATCAAATCAGCTCCTAAGTGATGGGAATAATAGATCCAATGTGAGGAGGTTATCCCTCACAGGATTTCCAGATGAAATACTAGAAACTTCCTTCCTCCAATAGATCTACAAGACTGAACTGCACAATCATTGAAGGGAATACTACTGCATGGAGGTAAAACCCAATGGCCTGAATGCTGGATGTAGATCTGTTGCTCCTTAAAGGCTGGATCTGAAGAATAAGGTGGTAGGATGAATCCTCCACTAGTTTCCTAGCTGAATGCGAGAAACAACCTCGTAAAGATGGCACCAATTCTTGATAAAGAATGAAGAACAATCCCCTTTCTAAAGCTACTCAAAGAAAGAGGTGGGATTCCCTCTCGGGAAAACCCTGTGCTAAACAACATTGAAAGCTCTACTAAAAATCCAAAGCCTGCATAGAAATGTCCTAAGACAAATCTAGATCTAAACAAATCAAGAAATGAATAATCCAAATCCTCCCTTCAATTGTGCCTTCACCTTCATTATATGTATGAGCCTTCCATAGCCTAGGCCCACTCCAATATTGCGCTGTACATGTGGACAAAAGTCTCCAAGGTTGACTGTGTTGTTGATCCATGTCCTCCATCATGTTCACATGGGGTGATTACCCCCTCCATCATGTGTGCATTAAATGCATCACTTTCTCCACTATATTATCATAAGTGCTTCATGATCTTCTTGAATGCACTATGATCTCAATTGACCTTATCAAAGATCCTCATGATTTTACAATAAGATCCATGATCTTATTTGATTGTTTCATCCTCCATAATCTATCTCATAAATGAGACATGATCTCCATCAATGGAGCTGCTCCACTACTCCATGATTCTAGATCTAGATCTAAAATATCCACAATACACACATTAAAAGTGGATTTTATTCATCTTTGAGGTTTTTGGGTCCCTCCACCCTTTTATTTACTTAATTTATTAAGAAAATGAAGGAATCTAATATTCCAAATATGATGTGAAAATCTGGGAATATTACAGCAGTGTACAAAATTCCTGATGAGCAAAGTTTAGAATGGATCATTGTGGTTGGGGAGAGAGATACCTATCCATGCAGAGGACATCAATAGACTTACCATATTATCAGCAGAGGGGAATGACGTCTCAACAACATTCTAGAATGTGTCCGAAAGAGCTAAAATGTTATGGGACTGTGATTAGTACAAGAAGTATGAGACCAGAAGAAGGAGGGAAAGGAGTGAAGATCGACCTCATCAATAATCCAACAATGAAATTTTCCTACAATCTGATAGCAGGTAAAACAATGAGGCATTACATCAAAGGATAATGCACCCTCGACACCATCTCAGTCACGGAACACTACATCCAGGGAGCACAGCTAAACTGGTGCACCTTCCTATTGAATGAACTATTTGAGGCCTATGAAGATAATTACAGGCGAGCCACAGGATTCATCTATGGCTATCTCATCATGGCATTTGAAATGTGGAGATGGACTCACCCAAGGATTAGGCAGCTTGCAGAAATCACTCACGACCAACCAATGGCATTAAGATTTACGCCCTGGAAAGTATCGAGAGATCCCAGCACAAAGGAGGTCAACAAAGATGATTTCTCATTCTGGTACAGGCAGATGGTCGATGTGGTGGGGAGCCAAAAAAGGGTTTCGAGGAACCTATTGGAGGGATACTCTTCGCAGATATGGTTGTAGGTAACCCACAAAAAAACCTATATCAGACCTAGTTGCGTGGATGAAACCATGTTCCGAATGCGGCCACTAAAGTTTCAAGTAGAAGAAGAAGCCTTCCACACTGAAGTCTGCTCATGACCAGGAGCTGTGATGGAAGTCATAAGCGGAATACCCCATTATTCATTCAAGGTGATGCTACTGAAATCACTCCCAGGGGAGTCACCATAAGAAGAAACGAGGAGGATTTCCCAACTGCAGCTACGACCTTTACTGGACCAACTCGAAACGAGGGTGAAGGACTTCAATCTGGTAATAAAAGCTCTCACAAGTACCTCTATTGTGTTTCCTTCTTTTCCTCACTTCCAGTCTTTGAATTATGCAACCCCACCCATAACAACCCCTGTCATTACTGCCCTACCTTCCACCATGTTCAATTCCCCTCCATCAATCATAGTCACTCCAATCTACAAGATCAAGGCACCCAAGCCTCCGATAGCTACACCCAAGCGAAAGAAAGCACGAATTATGGTACCCAAGCAAGTAGTTGATCTCACAGGGGAAGATCAAACCCAACCTATGGATACATGTGTACCAATTCAAGAATATCTAGAGGGAACCACCCAAGTAACCTCTGCGCTACCTGTTTTTGATCTGTCCTTGTTTCTAAACATTCATACATCATCTCCGCCTCATACTCACAACTCGTCACCCCACACTTCATTCACTTCCAAAGACCACTCTATCCACACTCCATCCACCTCAGCGACTATCTCAGATCTAATAAAACTAGGGAATAAGAAACATGGTGACACCGAGGTAGAAGCTAACTCGGGTACAACTGGAGTACCTGAGGTTGACCAACCCTCGATGGGACATGGCACCTTCCTAGAGCTATTAGTTCAAGGAGGGTATTTTACTTCTGATACAACGCCCTCGTCACTAGAGCTAAACCCTTTCTAGCAAGCCAACCTAATATTGTTGCGAATTATACCGTCCACTAACATGAACGTCCCTAAACCTTAGCTATTGCAACAGAACCAGCTAGCATCCCCACAAGAGCACTTAGAGAGATTAATTTCCAGTGGGAAACCATTCAGAGAAAGACAACCGACCCAGTAAAAGTCAAGCATTGAGAACATGTAGAGTTGGGGAGCTAGCCAATTATACAATTTCATCCAGCTGACAGCACAACAAGTAGAGGGACTGCACAACAACCTCCAATAAAGGTTTGAGCAGCAACAACAACAGGTCACCACACATACTGAGGAGCGAAATCAACTTAAAAGTGAAAATTATAATCTACAAGAGTAGATAGAAAAGGTGACAGAAATATACAAAGACATATGGCTGAAAATCGTTGCACAAGATAAAAAAATGCCAAAGGACATATCGGCCTCCTCAATGGTTGAAAGGTCCATCAGGGTAAAAATTGAATGCACAAATCTGAGCAGATTAAACCAGGAGCTCAAGAAGGTGCTAGCTACCAGACCAAAATTACCAGACCTTGCCACGATATATGCTGAGAAAGTCACAGAGAGACAGAAGCATTTAAACAGCATGAGGGAAACCCTAGGGACAATAGTAAAAGAGTCTTATTGCCTGCTAAAGAATTTACATGAATGCTCCAACTCTCTAACGATGGAAGCCCACCCAAACTCAACACAGCTTCAACAAATCTCCTAAGAAATCAAATAAGCCACTGATCTGGTCGGTATAACCCAGTTGTACAACAAGGCAGAGGTGCTAGAAACCAAAATCTAGAGAACAAAAGAACACTCAGCATCCACAAAATAGGTCCTCAGAGAGTCAAGGCAATTAGTAAAATAAAAATCATAGGCAATATAGTAGATGGCAGCCAAAGCCGAGTCGAATATATAGGAGGTATTCAGCAAACTGTCACCTGTGGCGAGTGAAACTGAGGCTGAAAGAGTCACCATCGAAACAGAGAAGTTAATTAAAGAGTGGCAATAGGAAATCACTGAGATCATAGAACTCAAGTCCTCAACATTGAGAAAGGTTCTAGAGTTGGGTCCTTTGTTTGGACAGGGCGAAGAAACAAAAAAAACAAGGTTAGCCTCTGAAGCTAACAGACTACTGGAAGCCACAACAACAAGAAAATATTGACTCGGGACGAGTCAATAGCATGTGGTCGAGGCCTATTGGAAAAGAATAGTTTTGAGTTGTGGGGGGTTGGAGGACAGGTAGCGAAACGCAATCAAGGTAGACAAGGAGCTGTCACGGTTGCGGAAAGCTGGAAGATAGGTGGAACGACATTAGAAGAGAAATGTAGTATTCCTTTTTCAGAAATATCAAAAATCTGTGCCAGAGATGGACTGTGGGGGCATTTACTGGATACTTCACCTTCTAAATAAGGGTGAGATCCGAAGGCTTGCTGGCCCTTTGTAGACTCTGTCTACATATATGTGAAATTTCCTAGTAGGAATGGCTAGCAACCCAAGCTTGGAAAACACATTTTCTAGAAATGGAGGCAGCGAGATTTGATAAATGGTCTAGGATCCTTTAAATATATCTGTCTGGAGCTGAAATCCTGAAGTGGACTCAAAAAAAATCCTTTTAGGAGCTTGATACAAGCCTCCTTCACCTGTTATCTTCAGAAAAGGGCCCAATGAAGAGGGCTGCAACAACACTTTGCTCAAAAAAGGGAATGACAACGTTATTTGTAAGGAGCTATGTCACATGAAGATGAAATCAGCCTTAAAATACATATGCAACAGAAATTGTAGACAAACTCTTGAGAAATCTATTACTCAAATCAAGTAAAGAGTCTCAATGAGACATGTGCATAGAAATGGAGAAAAACACTACTTGCATAGTTTATTCCCAACTAAGACTATGCAGTTTATCGAGGTACTGCAGTAGTAAATACATTTACATGAATGGTGCAGCAATGTAACCTCAAATAAGAAAGGGGGAGAAAGGTCTCAACCCCTAAAAATACAATACAACAATCCTCTAAAAGGATTGGATGAAAACTAGACAAAATGGCATTTTTACCAAAATGTCGGAGTTGCTGGGCAGCTGCTGCAACTAAATAGAAATTGGAAATGAAAGGAGCTTGCTGAATATGATGATTTTGCTGAAATAACTCCTTTTTTCAATATTCTAGATGAAAGGCTGATCCTTTCATTGAAGATCTCACCACCCACTAAAATACTGCAACCCTCACTGCAAATGCTCTCTATGAACTGCGCAGTCAAGGAAGAGGGATGTTCTTCTGCTGATGGAAAATGATTGGCCTAATGCCAAAGATGATGGAATGAAGATCAAAACTTTCTCACTGATCTCCCAAAGGAATGGAGACTCCCTCCTCTTAAATACAATGCCAGAAGTGGTGTTGAGAAACCCTCCCCTGCAACACCCAGCAACACAACTCAACCACCAATGGAGACTGTGCTGGACCTTAATGGAATGATTTGGCCTCAAGCCAGAATATGGGGAAAATTAAGAAAAAGCTCTTCCAAGATCTACTCCATGGAAGAGATGGGATTCCCACCTGGGAACACCCAGTGCTAGCAGCACTGCATCTCAGCTAAATATCCAGAGAATGCTCTTGTCTAAGAAGACAAGAAAAATGATAATCAAAAGCATGAATGAGAATGGCTGCTTCGTTCTCCTTTTAAAAAATTGAAGGGTGCTTTTTCATGGGCACCACACCTTAGGGTTTCCTCTCTAGAATGATCTCCCTCTCATGAAAACTGCGCTGGCCCACCAAGTGATCTGTATCTTCTCAATCTGCGCAGTCAACTTGGCTTCTTCTATAATTATCCACCTACAAAGTGTCTCTTTTCACACATGGGGTGTGAAATCCAGTTTTTAATTGATCCATTTTCACATGATAAGGGTTCCTTATTCAGATTTTTATTATCAATGGGTTTTCTTAACCATTTATTCTCCTCCTAAAGCAAAAACGAAAGTTTTTAATGTTCCATAAAATTTTGGAACATTACAGTCCTCCCCTCCCAAATGTTGCTTTCCCTCAAGCAACTTGTAAGGATAGAACTATAGGATGTCCTCTTCCTCCAGCTGTAGAATCTACTTATGATGTACTCCTCATTAAGAATGAGATGTTGTATCAACAAAGAGTCTCCATACTTCTCCTCTTAAGCATGCAAACTAGCCAATGTGGCTATCATCATGAACATGGAATGTACTCAAGAAGGCAATAAGGTGCTATCCAAAGGTCTCCTTGAGGCATGGTGTCAAAATGAATTGGGAAGAAAATTCCCCTCATGTGAATCCTCCATCCCTAAGAAACCATCCATATGAATCTAGTTACCTCCAGATAAGGCAACTGCTGAACATCTTCTTCCACCTTGAGCTCCAACAAAGAAGGTGGGGGCTAAAAATATGAAAGTGGTAGGCATCATAGCCTACCCCACGCTGTTCACTTCTCCACTCATGAAAAATATAGAGTGAAGGCTGCTCTTGGGATACAGAAATGTTTCCCTCAAGTGGCAAGATGAAGTTTGGATCTCCAAGGATCTCCCCTCCTCCATTGTGAATCAAGCTGGCCCAATGTCTCTCCTTTGTGATGGGAAGGAGATCAACACCATCATATGACTCGCCATCACTCCCATGGCTCACCTCAAGAAGGAATAAATGCTGAACTATGGTGACCACACCATCTCTCATGCTCCCCTTAGAGCATGCCTTGCAAAAATTATGGGGATCTTCTCCCCCAAAGGACACATTTAACCCATGTTCCTCTCTCCCAATCATGCTCCTGACAATAGTGTTACCAATAAAATCATAAGGAGCCATAATGAAAGTCATGCTGGCTGCCATATGTAGTGAGTGAGTGGGGAAATGATCCCTCAGATGCAACCATCGCAACTTGAGCATAAACTGCAATAGAGAATGACAAAAGATGTGGTTCCTCAACCACCGGTTTGTTGCTACATTCTCCTCATGCATTTGGAGAAAATGAGTGATGTATGATACATGGTGAGCATGTCATCCAAAATACAAATCTCCCCCAGGTCCATCAAGGGGATGACCATCAACTATGCTCTTGGACCCAAGTAGACCAAGGATCCTTTGATAAGGAATGCTCCTCCTTGGAGCAACATCCTGCATATACATGGTTAAGGAATCAATATGTAAATCATATAAATGAACAATATCCTTACCATGTTTTCTGCTCATGCAAAGGGAGCAACTCATATATGAATCTCTCCTCTTCCTCTCAAGGAAAAGAAGTGAATGTGCCCATTCCTCCAGGGAGTGGTGTGCATATACTGCTCCCATTCCATCTGTACAAGTGGGAAGGCTACTATCCCTCCCTTGCTTCTCCTGCCACAGCGCAGGTACTGAAAGGAGAGTGGGTAAGAATGATAGTGAGGGGATGCTACCCTCTACTTTGGTTTTACCCAAAACCCCCATCGCTGCAACAAGTTGTCCCAAGGCCTCCACACTGCTAAAATCAATGATTGATGTCTCACTGTCTGAAGCATCTATCCTCCTCTTCTAAACCAGTGGCCTCCTTGGTGTGATGTCTCCACTCAATGAGACATTATCATTTGAAGATGACTATATACATGGATGAACAACCCTGTCCATGCTTCCACTGTGCAGCTCAATCACCTTCCTAGGTGTAATGGCCTCCAAAAATGGATAGAGATGGGCCCTCCTCATCACATGGTGCTGGGTCTTTCCTCTATCTTCTTCCTGAATCTTCATGGTTTTACACCTCATATTCCATGACACATGTGAATCATGAAGTTTTCCTTGATCTCCATGCATGAGATCCTGGGGACCTTCTTGCAAAGACACAAGAATCCCTCTATTTGGAGCAAAAGCTCCTTCTTCCTCTGCATGAGGTACTAGATGATCTCTAGATTTGGCAGCGATGTTGCCCTTTGTCTCTGCAATAAATTTGGGCAACATCCCAATAATCTGATCCACCTTTGAAAAGAGACCTCTCTATTTTGTTGCTCAAAGATGTGGGATGAAATTTTGGCCTCCGACAAGGCTTGATGCAAGTTTTCAACTCCTCCAAGGGTTTATTGAGGTGGTCATGTGCTTCTATGCAAGGTTTTTGTTTGAGCCCCTTGATTTAACTCCATCACATGAGTTTCAAGAATGTTCTGATCAAGTATTTTCACCAATGACTTAGTGAAATTTACATAAGATGAAGCTTTAACATTCTCAAAAGAAATGGACTTAAGTTCCCACTATGCATGAGCCTTACCTCTCAAATGTAGTACTCCAAATTTGATGATTTCTTCTTCTTTTCAAAAATGGATGAGATCAATCTCATCCTCTTCATCTTCCATTCTCTTTCTTGGGCTTTGAAGGCCATAGGCTGAGCCAAGAAAGATGCTCTGATACCACTGTAATATTCCTTTTTCATAAATATCACAAGTTTGTGCCAGAGATGGACTGCGGGGGAATTTATCGGATATGTCACCTTCTAAAGAAGGGTGAGATCCAGAGGCTTGCTGGCCCTTTGCAGACTCTGTCTACAGATATGTGAAATTTCCTAGTAGGAATGGCTAGCAACCCAAGCCTGGAAAACTCATTTTCCAAAAATGGAGGCAGCAGGATTTGATCCCTGATATGGGATCCTTTAAATATATCTGTCTGGAGCTGAAATCCTGAATTGGACTCAAAACAAATCCTTCTAGGAGCTTGAGACAAGCCACCTTCACCTGTTATCTTCAGAAAAGGGCCCAATGAAGAGGGCTGCAACAACACTTTGCTCAAAAAAGGGAATGAAAACATTATTTGTAAGGAGCTATGTCACATGAAGATGAAATCAGCCTTCAAATACATATGTAGCATAAATTGTAGACAAACTCTTGAGAAATCTATTACTCAAATCAAGTAAAGAGTCTCAATGAGACATGTGCATAGAAATGGAGAAAAACATTGCTTGCATAGTTTATTCCCAACTACGACTGCATAGTCTATGGAGGTACTATAAAAGTAAATACATGTACATGAATGGTGCATAAATTTAAGCTCAAATAAGAAAGGGGGAGAAAGGTCTCAACCCCTGAAAATACAATACAACAATCCTCTAAAAGGACTGGATGAAAACTAGACAAAATGGCATTTTTACCAAAATGTCGAAGTTGTTGGGCAGTTGCTGCAACTAAATAGAAACTAGAAATGAAAGTAGCTTGCTGAATATGATGCATTTGCTAAAATAACTCCTTTTTTCAATCTTCTAGATGAAAGGCTGATCCTTTCATTGAAGATCTCACCAACTACTAAAATACTGCAACCCTCACTGCAAATGCTCTTTATGAACTATGCAGTCAAGGAAGAGGGATGCTCTTCTTCTGATGGAAAATTATTGGCCTGATGCCAAAGATGATGGAATGAAAATCAAAACTCCCTCACCGATCTCCCAAAGGAATGGAGACTCCCTCCTCTTAAATACAATGCCGGAAGTGGTGTTGAGAAACCCTCCCCTACAACACAACTCAACCACCAATGGAGACTGCGCTGGAGATGAATGGAATGCTTTGGCCTCAAGCCAGAATATGGGGAAAATGAAGAAAAAGCTCTTCCAAGAGCTGCTCTATGGAAGAGATGGGATTCCCGCCCGGGAACACCCAGTGCTAGCAAAACTACATCTCAGCTAAACAGCCAGAGAATTCTCTTGTCTAAGAAGACAAGCAAAATGATAATCAAAATCATGAATGAGAATGGCTACTTCGTTCTCCTTTTAAACAAGTGAAGGGTGCTTTGTCATGGGCCCCACACCTTAGGGTTTCCTCTCTAGAATTATCTCCCTCTCATGCAAACTGCGCTGGCCCACCAAGTGATCCTTATCTTCTCAATCTGCGCAGTCAACTTGGCTTCTTCTAGAATTATCCACCTGCAAAGTGTCTCTTTTCACACATGGGGTGTGAAATCCAGTTCTTAATTGATCCATTTTCACATGATAAGGGTTCCTTATTCATATTTTTATTATCAATGGGTTTTCTTACCCATTTATTCTCCCCCTAAAGAAAAAACAAAAGTTTTTAATGTTCCATAAAATTTTGGAACATTACAAGAACAATGTAGATGGCAGATATGGGAGAAAAGAACAATCAATAGAAATTCCAGTAATAAAGAAGAAGCAGAAAGCATCAGAGTAGGAAAAGAGGAAGGATTGACAGTTACACTAGCGGAGGAATAAATAGGTAGTCAACCAGCAGAATATATCTAGTTAGTTAGTTAGTGTGGCGAAAGGCCAACAGGGAAGAGCAGAGCCTTAGGAGACCTCTGTGAGAACTTTGTTGTACTAAATCAAACTGTAATAGACTCTTTGGAGTAGATGTATGATGTTCTGTTATTGATAATGAAATCTAGTTGTTGTTGTGTGTAATGTTATGAGTTGATTGATATTTATTTGCTTACGACGAATGTATGCTCAATTTAAATTTTAATTCAGCCTTCTGAACATGCTCTAACAAGTGAGAGTTTATACAGAGATTTGAGATATGTTTGTTTCTTCTAAGTATCCATAGTTGTTCTTTATGGTTGCGTCTGTTTTTTACTTGATCTAGCTCCTAATCCTACTAAGTTCGCGACACGCCTCGAGTGAGATGCTCTACTCTCTGGAGTAGGGTGAAAATGCTGGTGTTGTGCTAGACTACTGCTAAAAAAAATTTGACCTCAACAATGAACCTGGGTCTTGCTTAGAGACCTCCTTTTTCGCCAACAATAATTGTCTCTTAGCTCTTGTAATAGTTTTTTGAGACTTTCATGTTGATGTAATGAGACTATGTTTTGCAATAAAATGAGTGTTCAGATTTTTCTTCACTGATCTAGTTTCAGAGGGTTAGGATTGTGGGTTAGGGCCCAAAACATTGCCCTTAGTCTCTCTTGTGTATTAATTATTTACTTTTATGTCATTTTAGCTATTTTTTCTTATCCGTATTTAGCTAGTTTGCTTGCATTTCAATTCACTGTTTTTAGTTTTCTTCCATTTGTATTTTGTTGTAGATTTAGCTTGCTTACATGTTGGTAGAGTAGGTTATAAACTCAGAAATCTTTGTATCAAGCCTCCCTCTCTCATCTCTTTCACTGTAGCTTGAGGAGGTTAGACCTTCCCCATAGGTCAAAATTAATTTTTAGTTTATGATTTCTTGGAATGAATAAGTTAGGTTGCTGTAGTTCCATGATTATGTTTAGAATGTCGTGTTAGATCTCTGTTTTTAGGCTAAAGTATATTTGCTTTCCAAATTAAACTCATATTTTCCATTCCCCTTATCATGAATTTTTCCATATTTGATGCATGAATAGGTAGTTTTCTTTCAGGTTCAAGTAGCACAATAAAGAAGGACTTCACCAACACCTTCAACTTCATTTCTCACCCTTCATGAACCTTTTGTTCATCAAAATCTTCATCAACCCTGTTTTCATATTTTTCATCTTTACACCATGAGAAAAATGTAGAGGTGAAAGACAAGCCTCTCAAGAGGTTATGAGCTTGGATAAGGGGTTGGCCACCTTCCAATCACCCAAATCCACCTTCAATCCACCTTCCCTACACTTTTATCACCCATTTATGGCCTTGGATTTCCCTCGGACTATTTCCTGTAGCGATTCACGAGTTTCTTGTAGCACTACAGGAAAGTTGTAGCAGCACTTGAAAAAGCACCATTGGGCCCCTCCTTAAGCCTAGAAACCACCATCCACCTCCTTCAAACCTGCCAAAACCACCCAGACACCTTCAGGCTTGCACCCATGAGTTCAAGCCTTCCAAAAGCCACCTTAGTTATTTCTCCTCCTAGCTGCAAAACAACACATTTTCGAGCATATTTAGGTCATGATTAGCTGCATGATTAAAAGCATGATAGATATAACATAGAGTGGATAGAGTGTGATTATCCATTTGGCCCAGAAAAGTGTGATTAGGTTAGTTTCCTTTATGAAATTTCAATTCAGAAATTTACTTCATACAAGATGCCTAGTTTGCTTCCATTTCTTATCATAGCTTAATGTGTAGATTTCTTCCATTACAGAGTAGTTAGATGTACTTTCTTACTGTAGAGTAGTTTTTTAGTTGCCTACATAGCAATGGCTTTGAATCATTTGTAGCCCTAGGCCTAAATTCAGAAGTGTGACAGGCTTCATCCAAAAACCCTAGAAGTAGCACCCTTTCGTAGAGCTCATAAGAGAATGACATGAGTAGAATGTATCTGCTGTGTATATAGCACTGTCACCTCCAAGTTTGTATGAACCCCAAGTTGATAAAG
Organism: Pinus albicaulis; assembly: GCA_034641835.2. Taxonomy (NCBI): domain Eukaryota; kingdom Viridiplantae; phylum Streptophyta; class Pinopsida; order Pinales; family Pinaceae; genus Pinus; species Pinus albicaulis. Next base: position 687,599,207 of record CM076572.1, on the reverse strand, counting down.
TAAATTAGGGCAACCTTTGAGAGTTGCAACATTCTTGGTGCAATACCATGGCTCACCAGTTTCGTTCTCTTTGGGTGATATATGATACCATATGGTGGTATAGGACCATGGTTTCGTTCTCATTGGGTGGTGTCTGGTTTACATTCTCTTTGGGTGATATATGATACCATAGGGTGGGATCAAAGCATGGTTCAACCCTTGGATTGTATGGGAAGAATGTGGTTTTCATGCATGCATATAGGTTGTCTATGTGCTTGTTATATATGCATAGTGACAATCACTATTATAGTTGTGTTGACATGTAGAAGTTGATAATTTTGTTGTTGGGATGTGTTTTTCATGAATGAATGTTGGTTGTATATGCATTTTTTATCCATGTTGGTGTTTATATGTTGTTATGCATGAATTTTCATGGTTAATTTTGTTTTCCACGAGGTCATTGTATGTAGTTATGTCATCACGATGCTCTTGGTATGTTATTATGTTGACATGCTAGCTGAGACAGAGCAGGAGACATAGATCATTAGAGCATGACTGCAACATCGAAGGTCAAGTTAAGAGAAGATCATCATACATGTTTATATGGTGGGTGTGCAGGTGTGTTGGTTAATGGTTGTTATAAGAATTAGGGTTATGTACATGTATGTTAGTCTATGGTTTTTGCGGTTACAGGTGTGATAGATGTTAGTTAATCAGTGTGATCACATGTACATGTGTTGGTAAGCTATGAAGGATAGTAACTTGTTGTTATATACGTTGTGGTCATATGACGATGGTTATGGTCATTGAAAATAAGGTCTTGATGTTATATGTATCATGCTACTTTGGATTGGCCTATGCAGATGGTTAAGGTTATGAAGTTTAGGTATGAGTCTACCTATTTGTGTTATTTTGTTGTACTAATTTAGACTGGATGTGCATATGTGATTGTTATGCATGCATGGAAATTGTTTATGAGTTTATGATGTGAACATGTTAGCTAGTTACTATTATGGACATCATGACCTTATTTATATTTGAGTTGATATGTTGTGAATTTATATCGTGCTAATATAGAAAGATTGTTTAGACAAGATAGCCTCCTATGAGATACATCAAGATGTGAGTTTTTTTATGTCATTTGCTTGGTGCTTGAATGTTTGATTATGCCATCTATTTGGTTTTTGAGTGTTTGGTGTCTATTATGTTGTTTGAATGTTTGATTAGTTGCATATTATGAGTTTTTATCTATAAGATTGCATGAAGGAATGATATTTTTTTAATATGGTTGTATTAACACATATGTGTTGAGAACAATTGATATGTACTTTGTTGAAATTGACAACAATAAATATTGAAAATTGCACCAAAGGGGATTATAGTTTACTTTCCCCTTAATTAAATTAGAAGTAAATTGTAATTCCACAGCACATGAAAAATTGTATGAGTTAACTGAGTCAAGGAGAATTATTAGTTCAGTCAATACGAGTTGAGGGTCAAAATAGAGCCATGTAGTGTGTCTCCTACTTTTTAGGAGCCATGGTTGAGTTTATTTTGAGTTGTAATTAGCTAAGTTAGTTTATTTGAGTTAAAATCAGTTTAACTAGTTCCAACTGATGGATGAGATAGTGAGAGGTCAAGTGGATTAAATATGATTTAATTCACATGCATAGATCAATCAAATAACTGATAATTCACTATAAATAGTTGTTTTATGTTAGTTCTAAGAGTGACCCAGTTGAGATTGGAGTTAAAGGGAACATGACTATCAATTGTACTATTAGAAAATTGTATAGGTCATGCCCGAGGTCATCAGGAGGCCTTGGATATATTTTGCAATAAATTATTTGGAATTTCCTATTTAATAGGGGCTCAATTCCCTCAGGAATGTGTAAGCTAGGTTGGTCAATTAGGTGCACGTTTTTGGCTAAGTATTGGACCAAACTTGCCAGGATCAAAGTGAGATAGTCATAGATAGTGCAGAGAGCTCTCAAGCCTGAGAGAAGCATTGCATTGTTTCATATTATTGAATTAATGCAATACACATATAGTGGGGTTTTTATCTAAGGCTTTTCCTAGATACATCTTTGTGTTTTGTGATTGAAATTCTTTCTCTTTCTTGTTCATGTCATTGTGCAATCGTAATTGGTTTCCGCAATTTGTAGAAAATGATTAAGTATTTTGTTTTATAATATTACAAGATTAGTTCGATATATGAGGATTATCTACATGGTATCAGAGCAGGAATCACTATATAAGAGAAGAACCAAAGTTTGTTTTGAACAGGTGAATCGAATTTGTAAATTATTCTTCAGGACCAACAACAAATGAGGATGTATTTATGTGGATTGAGACTTGAATATTCCCATGAGGGTAGTTTGAATTACATAGCATGGAAGGATAGGATGGAGGAAGTGCTAGAGGAAAATAGGCTGAAGGAATTCATAGGTAGTGATATTCCCAGGCCCGAAAAAATAGATACTCAACTTATTTATGCATGGCAGAAGAATGTAGAAAAGGCAAGAAGGATTATGTTAGAATGAGTTTGAGATCATTGTCTCGAACATGCATGGAAAGGTAACTCCATATGATATGTGGAAGGAATTAATATATTTTTTTCAAAATAGTAGTGACCATAGGAAGCTAGAGCTGAAGGACAAGCTCAGAAAGATCAATATGGAGGAAGGCGAGACAATACCAAAATACTTGACGAAGTTTAGCCAATGTCAAGATGAGATTGGAAGTGTTGGTGTGACATTTTCCTAAGATTATTTTGTGAGCCTAGCACTTCTAGGCCTTCCTAAGAGCCAAAAAATGTACGAGGAATTGATAAATAGGAGGGAGAAGTTACCAGAGTGGGAGAAATTCTGGTCCTACTTGGTACAAGAATAGATAAGGTCGAACACTAGAGACGAGGCCTCTTCCAAAGTCAAAGAAGAAGAATTTTCATTAGTTTTAAAAGTCAAGAAATCCAAGGGAAAGAAGTCTTAAGGCATAGAAGGAAATAATAACGACTTGTCCAACATCAAGTGTTTTCACTCCCACGAGTACGGGCACTATGCCACTAAATGTCCACGGAAGGCAATCAAGAAGGAGCATGTAGTAGCAAAAATAGGTGAAACTCTATCTTCATAGTTTAAGCTTTATTTTACTCTCATTTCATGCATGTCTAGCACTATAATGAGATGCATGTGGTATCTCGACAGTGGTGCCTCGTTTCATATGACGGGGAATAGAGATATCTTCAGTGACTTGGAGAAGAAAGAACCCAAACAGAACATAGATTTTGGAGATGACGGGAGGTATAGTGCTACCGACATAGGTACAATTACCTTTCAGAGGGAGCCTAGCTCCCCTCTTAGACTTACTAATTTTTTTTTGTTCTAGGACTAAAGAATAATCTTGTTTCCATAGTGGTATTGGAAGATCGTGGCTATGATGTGATATTTACAAAAGGAAATATTTTCCTTAGACACATCGCCATGGGATAGGTGAAAAAAATTAGTGTGTAAGTCAAGAACCTCTCTCGAGGTCGAAGATGCATGAAAATATTTGAGGAGCAAGGAAAAGGTTAGAGAATTGGTGGTTGAGAGGGAGCATGAACTATTTCTCAACATGCAGCCTCAGAAGAAGCCTCAAAAAGTTGTGGAGTAGCGACAATTAGAGAAGTAGAGAGGAGACCAAGTGGAGGAATTAACTCAAGCAGAGACCTCTAGTAGGGGGGAATTTTGAGCCAAGTGGGAAGAAGGAGCACATGCAGACATATTTATAGGTGAAAGGTGGGGCGATATGAAGTCATAGTCCCAATAGTGCAGAAATTTGGGCAGGTTCCATTGCGATGTCTTGTCTCATCGATCATTACTTTGTTACAGGGGGGCCAAAGTACACAATAGCAATATGGATCAATGGTGGTTGATGCATTCAAATGTTATAGTGATATATGAAAAGAATAGAAACAGGCATATGCTGGAGTGCAGAGCAGAGTTGGCAGCAGTGCAGATGGCACAAATGAAAAATCAGTAGCAGGTAGAACTTTTCAGTTGATGTTGGTTTAAGGGGTTATGACCCTAGTTCATATTTAAGGTTTACCAACAAGCCCCTATACTATTGGCCCTTTCGGCAATGGCCTACTTGTGCAGGTCAAGGTCTCACCAAAATTAGTATGGGAGGGTGCTGGAACTAGGTTTCGACATCCCGAGCGAGAGAAAGTCAATTAAAGTGGGTACCTTCAGATCTAACAGGCCTGTGCTGAAGAAGCCCTAACCCAGAGACCCTTAAAAATATACTTGTCAGAATAAATCATGTGAAGCTCATAAACCATAAAATAACAAATTAACATAAGCAAGGTGACAAAACATAACCAGATCTATGCATTCATTCCTTTCTAAAGCATCGCATCCACGTGTGCATCAATTGACTAACAACATTCAGTATTTAGACATAACTCAGAAATTATCATATAGCACAACAAAAAATAGACCATAGAGATATTTAGATATCATCAAAAGAGGTATTCTCATTCATTAACACTTCAGGTTTCACTTACAGACTCTTTACCAGCTCGCGCATACAGCCAGCAGGGTCCGCACATAGCAGGACTTAGGGTCTCCGTGCACACAGCCAGCAATATCCCTTACCCAGAAAAATCCGCACAACAAGTATTACATATCCAACAGTTGTATCTAGACTTAACCAAAACTTAATTCTAGACTCGATCTATCCATATATTTATTCTATATTAGCTTGCGCTACTTTATGGTCTGCAAACCGTGGCTTGCAGACCCTTGGTCTACCCTTTTGATCCATTACAATTCATTAGGGGCTTTGACCCACCCCAAAGCCCTTGCACTAGACTAACTATTACAAAATTGCATCAAAATTGTTGTTAGGCCCCCCCGCTCCAACAAGCCCCCAACACAATCTTGTGACTCGTCCCGAGTCACAAAGATAGTGGGGTCTTCATCTTAGCTTAGATTTGCTTGACGACAGTGGAAAATGGGGGTAGGATGCCTTCACTTTGCACTATTGAATTCTGTGCAATCTTGACCAAATTTTTGGAAGTTTTTCCTCAGTTGTTGCAGTTACACTGTCCAAAGTCTGGTTCAATTGCTTGACTGCCACGTCTAAGTCTTGTGACATCTTTAGTGCTTCATCTGCCCAGGGTTTCAGATGATGGCTAAGGACCTATTTCTTGTGGCTAAGCTCCTCGATTTCGTCCCTCAGGGCATGGCTGGTGCGAAGACGTGCTAGGCACTGGGTTGCAATGAGGGTTGGCATGGTGACTTCCATCTTCTCATAGTCCTTCTCTTTCTATCGTAGCTCCTGGTCAAACTGCTGGAGGAGGGGATTTCACTGCACTATGGACCATAATCCCATAACAGTATCTAATAAATTTTAGCCCTTGGCAATGTGTGCTAAAATACTTCTTGTGGCTTATTTTATTGGCGTGGATCGCTGGGTTTGCACCTATGGAGAGGCTTCTGGTTGTAGCTTGGCCTATAGTGCAACAATCTATTGCTCTAGGTCTAATTTGATAACTTGCACTTGTGTCTTGGATGCCTTCAACATAGCCACCAAGCCCTCAATCTTGGCCTGCAGTGCAACAGATGCAGGAATTACTTCTAAAATGTATCCACGTAACCATTATATCATGTTCTCTAACTTTTCTTGTCATGTTTCCGCCGTGAGTTGTGCTGCCTGCGCTTGGGAAGATTTGGAAACCTTAGTGGTAATTTTTTGCTCGGCCTCACCCAGTTGTTGCTACGCTCGCATTTACATGTTCTAGAGTTCGCCGAATATGAACAAGTGGAGAGTGTGTAGCTACCCACTTGTTATTGTCGCAATGTCCAGGTCAACCTTAGAACATACGCACACTTGCTCGCACAGGGCCAGTGGTTCAATTGTCAATGATGCACCTGGGAAGGGGAAAATCCTGCTCTCAGTGGCTGTGATGATGGTTGTGGTTGGCAGGCTCGCTTGAATCAGCCTCACCTGGTTCACGCTCACTTGAAGGGTATCTACTTTTAGCTGGATCACCTTCAACCTCGATTGCAAAGTCTCCACTGCGACCTTTTGCTGATCTTCCAGAGCATTCCAGCAATCCTCATAGGCAATAGCAATGACATCTGCAATATTTTCTAGATCCTCCTTTGTCAATGTGACTTCTACTTCTCCCCCGGACTTGTTAGCCTTGCGCTTCTTCTTCTTCCCTTTGGGAGGCTCGCTAGTGCACTTTGTGCCGCGTGGTGGATCGCACCCTCCCCACCGACTCCTCCAGTCTCTGCATCACACTAAGGCTCTTGCTCTGCCCCCTTGGTGGCATCCTTGGGGGTGTCCTTTAATGTGCTCGATGGTACAGTATCCTTTGACACTGCATCTTTTCCAGATGTGCCCACTGTGACCGAGGTAGAGGATTTGAGGCCAATTTTCCATGCAGGTAGCCATGTGGCAACGACTTGATCGACCTCCTCCTCAGTGACCATGTATGAAAGGTTGTACCACACCGGATATTTTCAGACCCTTATTTGCACATTATGCATGGTGACATGAAAGTCAATAATGCAATTGTACTTTTCATACATTGTAGTTGACAAGAGCGGCTTGGAATGTATTGCCGCTTCCAACACACCATCAAATATCACCCATAAGACCTTGTTCTCTTTGATGCACTATGAATCCTTGGAGTCCCATAGGTTTTCATAAAATTCTCGTTCATAGACATCGAGCTCAAGCTCAGGGAGCACTGCATCATCGGGCATCTCCCACATGATCAGGGTGATCAACGGTAATAGCCAGGAGTAGCAGAAGGGATTTCCCTAGTCTTGCACCTTGCGCACATTGTCTAAAAACTCCTCACATAGGTACTACGACCAGTTGTAGCAGACCCCCTTGTTGCACCTCCCTACCAACGGAATGACATAGGTAGGGACGGTTGATGCCCTACACTTGCATATCATCTTACATGCAAGAAACAGAGTGCCCATGCACACTCCCGAGTCATTGATGGTTTATACCAGGAATCCTCACTTGTCACGGTTTGTTGGGGTTCCTATGTTTTGTAAGGTCTGGCTCTACCAAAAGATAAGACAACATCAAAACCGCTTCGGGACCTCAGGATCTAGCCCTCCTAGGTCCAAATAGGGATCTCTCTATAAAGGCAAAGATAGATGTATCTTTTGAAGGCTCAGAAAAATATTTAGCCACCTTTTTGCTTGCCAAAAAATTCATAGGTGGCTAACAGTGGCTCCACATGGGGATGGCATCTTCTTGAAGGTGTCAAGAACTTCAGAAATATCCTTTGGGAAGTAGGCCAGATGCTTGATCTTTGAACCATCCTTCTTCTTTGATTCAGCTGTTACAAACATGATGGATATTAATCAGCAGAAAACATTCCCCAAACAATCTACCTACCCATCCTATAGTCCTAGCATTTTTTCTTTGAGGTGCATTTGAATTTGCAGACCTTCTTCATCATTTTATATATATATATATTGAAAACAGAAAAAAAAAAAAAAAAAAAAAAAACTAGTCTAATTCTACCCTTATTCCTCCATGAGACCAGATTAAATTGTTGGCCCCATAGCTTCTCTACCTACATCAATATCTGCTAGGATTAAACTATCTAGCAGATTTCTTTCTCTACATTCTACAACAGAAATTTAAAAACAGTCAAACCAGGATTAGACAGTCTAGTTTACTGTGGATTCATGACATAAAGACAACTGCACATGAACTGAAATTGCAAAAACTTGAAAACAAAATCTTGAAGGCTTGAAATTTTTGAAACTTTGAAGAATCCTTATTTTCTTTGTGACTCAAGTTTTGAGCTTGTTAGAGTCACTTTCTCTTCTTCATTTCAGCTCTGGTTTTGGGCTTGTTAGGGTTGATTCTTCTTTCTTCTTTGCTGGTTCAGATTTTGAGCATATTAGAACCAGTTTCTTTACTTCCTTTGGCTTAGGTTTTGATCATGTTAGAGCCAATATTTTTCACTCTAGAGGTTCATGTTTTGAAAATGTCTGAACCTCTCTTTCTCTTCTTTTTTGAAACATTTTCTCTTTTTATTTGAAAACAAATCACAACAATGGTATTTACAATGGAAATGAAAAATGTAAAACTGGAAATCAGCAGTAGTAATGTTTGAGCATCCTGCCATTGACAGGACCCCCAAACATATCTGTACCATCTATCTCTTGCAGAAAAAAGGCATTTGGACCAACAATGGATTGGATGATGTAAGGACCCTGCCAAAAACTGTCAAATTTTCCATGCTTTCCTTTGTCTTCTCTCCTAGAGTCCCATTTAAGAACCCTGTCTCCAATTTTGAAGTCACAAGCTTTTGTTCTTTTTTCAAACAACTTCTTTATATTTTCCTGCACTTTCAGAGCTCTGTTATAGAATTCCTCTCTTGTCTGTTGAAGATGTATTGTTTGATTTATCCTCCTTACCATACTGTCCTCTTCTGTCTGAATCTCTTGGACTAGTTTAATCATTGGTACCCTTAGGTTGGTAGGAAACACTGCTTCTGTTCCATAAACAAGCTGATATGGTGACATTCCAATGGATTTCTTTGTGGTTATCTTGTCAGCCCACAAAGCATGCACTAACTTGTTATGCCATGATTTCTTATTCTCTTCAAGCAGCTTTTTGATAATGGTCACCAAGATTTTGTTTGATGATTCAGCTAACCCATTACCTTGTGGGTAATAAGCAGTTGAATGACCAAGTGCTATCTGATACCTGTGACAAAAATCAATCGTTTCATTGGATCCAAAAGGAGCAACATTATCAGTGATTATCTTTCTAGGGAAGCCAAATCTAGAGAGGATGTGGTCTTCTAGGAACTTAATGATGACAGAATATGTGGCATTCCTAGAAGGTATGGCCTCTATCCATTTTGTGAAATAGTCTGTGGCTGTAAGGATCCACTTATGTTGAGCAGAATATGTAGGGTGTATTTCCCCTCTGAAATCTAGGCCCCACTGTTGAAAGGGAGCTTCAAAAATTATGGGTTGTAATGGTAAAGGGAGGAGCTTCCTTTTGCCTTCAAAAATTTGGCACTTATGGCAGGAAATTATCATTTTGTGGGTGTCATTGAAAAGTGTAGGCCAGTAATAGGCAGCTCTGAGTATTTTGTTAGCAGTGGCTTTCCAATTTAAATGGCCTCCACACTCTCCTGCATGGAACTCTTGTTTAATCCTCTCTGCTTCAGTTTCAGGCAGACATTTAAGCAACAAACCATTTGCATTTTTCTAGTATAAACATTCATTCAGTATGCAATAGTTTCTGGCTTTTAAATTTAGGAATCTAGCCTTAGTATTTGATAAATCAGGAGGGGCATTGAGGTTTGTGAGTACATATAGGATTTTAGAATACCAAGGAGAATTTCCAAATTGTTCTTCAACTGTAGGATCAGGCAATCCTTCATGTTCATCCAAGGCATCTAACATGTTTATGTCAAGGGCTTGCAAGTTAGATTCAGCCATTAGTTGAGCTAAGCCCTAACCCTTGATCAGTTTTGTGGGTTTTATTTCCAGGTCATGCTCTAATATTACAGCAATCCATTTGCCCCTCTTTCCATCGGGATCTTGGGACAAAATTTCTTTAACCACTATGTTTGGCACGTAGGAAATGATGTGATAATGTAGAATATACACCCTAAAGTCTTTCAAGGCCTTTACCAAGGCATAGGCCTATTTTTCCATTCTGTTATATTTTAAGGGTGCATCTCTCAGAGCTTTGCTGAAGAAACCAATAGGTTGTTCCATTCCCTCTGGATTTTTCTACAGCAGAACTGTAGCCACTGTATGCTCAGAGGCAAAGGAAAATATCAGGAAATCTTTTGAAAAGTTAGGGCTGATTAAGACAGGTGCCTGGGTGAGTGCAAGTTTAACTAACTCAAAATATTTTTTAGCCTCTAAAGTCCACTTAACCCCTACACCTTTTTTCAGCATGTTTTTCATATCCCTGAGGTGCTTAGCTAAGTTGGGAATAAACCTCCTTAAGAAGTTAATTTTCCCAATAAAGGACTGCAACTCTTTTATGTTTCTCAGGTGGGTAATCTGCAGTATTCCCTCAACTCTTTGCGGGTCTATCTTAATTCCCTTCTCTGATATAATATGGCCAAGAAGCTTACCTTCTTGAAGCCCGAATACAGTCTTCTTGGGATTTAAAGACAGACCGAACCTTCTACATTTTTCGAAAACTCTTCTCATATGTTTTAGGTGCTCCTCATCAGTCTTGGAATAGATTGTTATGTCATCCAGATAGATGACAATGAAGTGCCCTATTTACTACGAAAAGGCTATGTCCATTGCTCGTTGGAAGGTCGCACCAATGTTCATTATTCCAAAAGGCATTTTTACGTACATAAACGTGCCCCATGGAGTGGTGAAAGATGTCTTGAGTTGGTCTTCTGGGAGTACTAAAACTTGGTTATAGCCTGAAAAACCATCTAACAGGGAGATCATTTTTGAGCCAACTACCCTCTGTAGGATGTGTTTCATCTTTGGTAAGGGATAATTGTATTTAAGTGAAGCTCTGTTAAGGTTTCTGAAATCGATGCACAGTTTATTCTCACCTGTCATTTTTCTTACAGCTACAAGGTTGGAAACCTAATCAGAGAACCTCACAGGCACTATAATTCCTACCTCGTACATCTTCTTGATTTCCTTTTCAAATAGAGGCAGTTGTTTTGGGTTAATTAGGTGAAGTTTCTGTTTGAAGGGCTTTTGGATTTCTTTCAACGGGATTTTTTGTTGGATAATCTTCGTATCATAGGCTTTTAAGTCCTTGTAGCCCCAAGCAAACACATCGATGAACTCTTTAAATAAGTCAATATATTTATTTTTCATGTCTGTGGGCAAGGACTTAGCCAACTTAATCATCTTTGGCTTATCCTCGGTGCCTATGTTGCATTCCTCAACATCAGAGTCTGAGTGTTCTATAGTGGGTTTCTTCGCTACATCATTAAAATCAAAAAGGTCCTCTAAAGGTGCCAGTCCTCTGGGTATATTCTTATATTTTGACTGCAGCACCTCTATTTCCTCTTTTTCTGCATTCTTATATTCTTTGGTTGGATTTCCAAGTTGTTCAGTTAACATGTTTATTTCTACGTTATGTGGTGATTTTTCTTCGTTGGGGGGCTCTTCACTCAGGCAGATTTCATCAGATTTAGAGTCTGAATCAGAGAATTCAAACTCATTCCTGCCAATCAGGAAATCCTCTATCTGCTTGTCGCCCTCAAAGACCTACCAATATTTCTCATTATCAGGCACTGCAGGTCTATTTTTGTCTGAATGATGATTTTTTTGTCACTAGGTGATTTATGATATGAACTAACAATGTAGGCTAATCCATTTGCAATTATGTTATGACTCCTAGGAACAAACACAAGTTCGTATTCTACAAAGGTTTTCAGTAAATCCATAGCATCATTTCTGTAGGCTCTCAATCTAGGGTGTTTAGCTGTATACTCTCCGCTCACTTGTTTTATAATTAACTTAGAGTCTCCGTGTACAGCTATCCTTCGGGCTCCCAGTTTTTTCAATAGATTCAAGCCTAGGATGAGAGCTTCATTCTCCGCAATATTTTTTATGCATTTGAAGTCCAACTGGAAGGCATGACTCTCAGCATAGTCACTCTCAGTGTTATGTAAGCACACTCCAGATCCTGCATTCCTTCTAGTGCAAGACCCATCGAAATTCATTCTCCATAAGGTATCGTTTTCAGGTTTATCATCATTTTCCTCCCTAATGTTGGTTTCATTGTTATGTTGTAATATGGGGTCTGCATTGTGGTGTGGAGTGTTTTTCTCTTCATGATGCTTATGGAGTTCAGAGAGATGACTAGTCAGCTATTTGTAATCCTTTTCTTGTTCACTCTGAGTTTCAGATTTAGTGCACTGTCCAAAGGTTTCTTCTTCATTTTCTTCTATGTCTAGAGTGGCCATTATGTTAAAATTTGTGGGCCCTGCCCTATTGTTTGCATCTATGTCTTCTAGCTCTGTCTCATCTATGGATTCATCATTGTAGAGGATAAAGGAGTCCAAATCTGTGTGTACAGAGTATAGAGGTGAATTTTTAGGTTTTTTAGGGCTGCTAACCATGAACTTCATTTGTGCCTCTCTATACAGTCTCCTAAGCTAGCTAAAGACAGGGATTGTGTCATAAGACCCATCCATCTGCATTGTACCTTGCAGCTTGGCTCCCCATTACCTCGATAGAAACATGCCATATTTAGGTGGCACATCTGCCACCACCACATTCGTAACCATGCATTTGGCTGGAATCTAGGTCAGGTTCACACACAGATCTTTGATTAGGCCAAGGCATTTTACCCTGTTGGAGTCAAATGAATACAAATCCTTATAAGGTCGGGTTATCTCTAGGCCTAACCTCTCCATAAATACCTTAGGCATTAGGTTGTGTGATGCCCTAGAGTCATGCATTGCATTGTGAAGGATCTTGTCATGCATATTGAGGCTGATATAAAAAGGAGGTACTACCCCTTCCTGAAACTTCCCTTCTATATTTGGACCAAACAGAAGGGCTGGTTGATCATCACTTAGATTGATCGTGTCACTCTTTTCACCCAGATTTAAACCTTTCAAAATTTGGCCTTTATATACATCTTGAATGGCCAGCTCAAAGAGTGGGACAGAGATTTTAGTTTTAGCAATCTCACTCTCCAAATTGAAGGGGGATTGACTCTTTTTCAGACTCAACTCTGTTTTATTGGTCACCAGTTTATTTATAGAATCAGATTGTTGATTCTCACTATATAAAGTGTTTGTAGCTGTTTTATTAGGAGCATTAGCTACAATGCTAGTGCTGCTAGTTTGTTGACTTTGTTTATCAATATTTTGGTTGTCTTTTTCTCTGTTCTTCCCAGAACTCTCAGCTGCTGATTTGTTGCTTTCAACAGTCACCTTAGGAGTTTTCTTAGGCCTTTTCTTAATGGTAATCTCAGAAGCTTTTGGTTTGGAAGTGTCTAAGCTCTTCTTGCTTCTAAGTTCGTATTGTTCTCTGACCTGCATGATGGAATTTTCAAATCCTAGCCTATAATCCTCAGATTATAACTTTTCCTCGTCCCAATGTGAGTGTGAGGTCTGATTGTCTTCTATAGAACAGTTGTGGATTGAGTTGTCCATTTCCACCATGTTTATTGTGATTCCCTCGGACTCTTCTATTATCCCCTCATCTTCATCAAGGAAATTCTCTTGAAATGGGAATATGACTTGTTGATCTGAGTCTCTCTGTTTGTTAGGAGAGTTGTTTCTCCTAAAGTTCTGGTTCTGGTTTTGATTTTGGTTTCTGTTCTGATTACTAACTGTGACAACCATTTTCTCCATCATTTTCTCTAGCCTTTCCACGTTTTTGGCTAGACTGTCATACTTGGGATCAAATGTGGAAGCTGATGTATCATCCCTATATGTTACCCTTTTCTCAGACCTCATCCTGGCTCTCTTTTCAATCAGGTTAGCCTCTACACTCACTGCTCCTTTTTGCATATCTTCCAATGTGTTGTAATCTCTCTCCATAAGCTGGTAGGCCATGTCAACATCAAAGCCTTCAGGATATTTCACTAAATCCATACCTTGGGGAGGTTTCATGTGTGGAGGAAGAGCATTTTAAACACGTTAAGCCTTGTAGAATAGTCATGGACACTCTCTCCTACATTTCTTTTAAGATTCTTGTATTCTGCTAAGATCTGGAGAGGGTTGGTCTTGACTTCCCATTTGTTTATGAAGGATTGATATAAAAAGGGAATATCAAGGATACTATTAGGAGGTAGGCCCTTAAACCACTTCTTCACATCTCCTCCTAAACTCTGGGAAAATATTCTCATCTTGATTGTCTCATCATCTATCTCCATATAGTCAAAGGAATATTCCATCCTATCTACATGGTTTTGAGCTGTGGTAGACTCTTTTGCAATGAAATGTGGGATTTTTGACTGATAATCATTGGGTAAAGGAACTAGAGGTTGTGGTAACACCAGAGGTGCATAGCATACTGCCATGATGGTGTTTTGAGGAGGTAGAGGATGGGCTTGAGCAGCAGGTATGTGGATGACAGGAATGCTAGGACTAGCAACACTCTGTTGAGCTGATTTAGGGTGATAGAGCCCCAAGTTCAGAATGAAATGAATATCTGGTGGTGTAGATGGAGGGGTCTCTCTATCCCTTATGTTGACCACTGTGAGATGGTGAACCAAGAAGCTCAAGGTCTGACTAGTCTAGAGCACTGGTTGACTTAGTTTTTGGTAAACTTCTTTGATAGTCTAAGTCAAAATGAGTGTCTGATAGAGCTGTAAAGTTTTCTAGTGAAAAGTTAGCTCTATGGATGTGTCTGAAAATATTTGGCTTCCTAGGGGTGGGAGATTTCCTAAGAATGTTCTCAGGGTTGTCAACTATTCCTGGTGGGTTTGGGTTAGGATAAGCTCTAGTATGAATGGTTCTTGAATCCAGTATGTTTGTCTTCAAACAAAGAAGCTTAATCCTACTTGTTACTTCTAATATGGCTGATGTTGTTATGAACTCTGGTCTCCCAGTGGAGTCTTATGAAAACCAATATAATCAGCAGGCCTACTGATCACCAGTGGAGTCTTTTAACCATTAAGGAACTATGGAGTCACCAGGTGGAAGGTTTAGAATGTTTCAAGAAGCTTACTGTCCACCACAGTGATTAACCACCAAACTAAGGCTACTATGTTCTTCTTTGAGTTTCTTAGAAGTGTTTAAAGGTTTGTTTTACTCAAAGTTCCCCAGTGGAGTCGCCATTATTTTGGGGTTCCTATGTTTTGGTAGGTTTGGCTCTACCAAAAGATAAGACAACATCAAAACTACTTCGGGACCTCAGGATCTAGCCCTCCTACGTCTAGAGAGGGATCTCTCTATAAAGGAAAAGATAGATGTATCTTTTGAAGGCTCGGAAAAATATTTAGCCACCTGTTTGCTTGCCAAAAAATTCATAGGTGGCTAACACGGTCCACCTTGTATTTTTCCCGAACTTCCTAATCCCTTAATGGGATGGGGCCTCTTCATGGGAAGGTCGTTGATCCTATGAATCAATGCGAAGTCAATTCGGATGCAGCCCTAGATCCACAAACATCCATCATGGATCAACATAAGTAGCTGTCTAATGACCAAGATGGTGATAGCATATCGCCTGAAGTGGGGGATGCGCAGAAAATTCAAAATCCTTAAGGCCTCTAGCACGCATGCCCACGACATTGGTTCCACCTTCGGTACACTGTCATATATTACTTGTTCAAGGTACAATTTTGGGGCCAGATCTGGGAAGGTGTCTTCATTGGATAAGTCATAGTAATCAAAATTAATGGATGGAAGGTTGCCAAACATGTCCCCGTTGAAAGGGACCTCCTACAGGACTAGCGGAATTTTCATATATTCATGGATAACATCTACATTCTTAGGGGTGCGCACCATCGGATTTCTTATCTTAACATAAATTGGTAGCCACGAGAGCGGAGCCACTAGCAGAGATTCTTCCTTGGCTATCATAGGGTGCTTCGAGGAATTGGGCAAGTGTGCCTGAGGCACATTCCAAGGGGAATGCACAATCTTGGGGGAGGTACACGACTTCACCGAAGCCCACTTTGTGTTGATCAATGATTGTCATTGATGTCAACCCAAGCAGCACCAAGGGCTAACCAATAATGCATGGGAATTTTGACCTACCAAATTAATATATTCTGGGTCAATAATGCTTTTGATGGTTTCTACTTGTCAACATGTTTCCATTGATATATGGCACGCCATGTAATTCTTCACGGTTTGAGAGATATTCATGTTTGAAGTTTTTACCCCCAGTTAGTGGGCTAAAACCCCATGGGGTTGGGGCATGGGTCATTGAAAAGTCATAATTAATATTTTTTAAGCTCCTAAAATCCATCCCATGCTCACTTGTTGAAGCCCCTCTCAACTTAAGCATTTATATAAATTGTGATCTTCATTTCCTCCTTATGCAAGGGATTTTGCCATCTGAAACAGGTCATCGTGGCATTTGTTCTCTAACGTTTTTTCTACGAAGGTTCAGAAGCTGAAATTTGTAGGAGTCGGAGCTAAAATCCTAAGGAAGCTGCTGCAAAAATTTCAAATCAAGGTGAGCAATAATTTTGGAGATATGATCTGTGGAAGTCAGGATTTTTGCAGGCTCCTGAAATTCATCTCAAAGAAGTGACCTTGGTAAATTCGTCATAACTCTCTCTCTGAGTATCCGTTGGAGAGGTAAATCCCATCTGCGGACAGAGGTGATCCCTACTAGCCCAGACTGGGTCTAGGAACAACCAAGCCACACTAAGACGCAAGTTCCTAATTGCAAAAGACCAAGATGCGACAAGAGGCCTACCTTAAGTCCTACATTGTTGTCGTTTGTGGAGAAGATGGCACTTCTGTCCCTCGCTTTGGTAGATCACAATTCTCTCACTTGATGCGATCGAACACCTACATGTACAAGAAACAACAAACACACAAGCGTAAAACCTAATACATGCAATTATGTATCAGTCAGAGAAGATACAACTCATAACATAAAACATAAAAATCTGAGTGGAACCATAATCGAAGTCATTTATTATTAATCAAAACAAAGAAAGATACAACCTGAGCTCTAACGCTGGATCTTCCTTCGGTGGGTCGACAGAGGAGTACGTCTCGGTAAAGCTCGTCGGGAAAAGGACAAGTCTCTCTCTCTTCGGTTATCTGACGATAACCTCCTTACTATTGATTCAACTCTATTTAGGCTAGCTTGCAAAGGGAAAATGACAAGCTTATATAGATGGTGGAAGGGGATTTGGTATCCCTACAATGGTGGGATTGGCCCTATCCTTAAGGAAGCTTCCATGATAGGTGGAAAACCACTTCCCCTACATGGAGATTCGGAGCCAAACCTCCCAACTCATTTTAGAGACTCGTTCAGGAGTTGGTTGGAATTAAAATTCCGCCATTTATTTTTAAAAACAATCCTTATTAAGCGTGGCACAAGTGATACACTGGGACAGAGCGCCAGTTGGCACACCCTCTTTGGTGGATTTCCCCCATTGGTGCAAGGGCTGAACTGGCTAGTCGCGCCAAGGCCAAAAAGGCTATTTTTAGGGCTTTTCACAGGAAATTGTCTTCAGGGGAATGATTTTCCTTGTCAAGGGGGATGCCATGAAAGTGGTTTCAAGTCATGTCACTACTCACAGGTCATGGAATAAGCCCTCCAATGTGCGGGATGGGGGATTGCAGGGATGGTGACAAATTACTGTGTAACAGATGCCCCCTAAAGCATGAGGCCCGAAAGAGAGAGAGGGGTGAAATGCTTTACAAGAACTCGCCCAACTGAAAACACTGCCGTCGGAAAACTTGTGTAGACAAGTACAAATAATATCTCAAATACATGATATATGTGGTATGGGCGCAGCCATCCATAATAAAGTATGCAATAATCAAGATCCAAGGCATGGACGCAGCCATCTAGTAAGGATCGATAAATAGACTCAGGCATGGTCGCAGCCATCCAATCAATGAGTCATGTAACTAATCATAATAATCCACAAAATCGCAGCCTGGATTCTAATAGACAAAATTCAGGGTCTTGCACTCCATCTCGACCTGAACAAAGTACAAGTTCAGGCATGTGAATAAGTGAGTTGAAGTCGAACATGCAAGAACATCGTTTGATTACCAACAAATGATGAAAGTTGTTAACAGATGCGAGAGGAACCACCAATAATGACAATGGCCCTCAAGGTACTATAGGTACAATCCACGAAATGTGAACAGTGAGCTGGCATCGAACACCCGTAGAATCATCCGATCGAAGGTCAATGATGAAAACCTTGCGTCAAATGTGAAGAAGTTGCCATTGAGGCATGCAGGCTCCAAGGTACCGGAAGGGAGTCTCTAGATCAAATTTCTGGATAATGAGTTGAAGTCGACAAGAAGTGACCTTGATCGAAGGTGGGCCATAGTGTTTCCCACATCATCGATGTGAGACAGAGGAATATAATGTTTGTGAATCAGGCTCAGATGAGAATCAGAGGAAGGTTAGAACTGCAGAGGTCAACTTCTCTTGAACATATCGGCAGCACGACAGTGGATTTGGCAATATTGATGTCAAAAGATCAGAGGTCATGATGACGAGGCAAAGATCAGATGAGAGGTCAAAAAGGGATACCAAAACCCACGGAGGAAAACAGAGAGTGAGATGAGATGTTCCCAACCCGACACGAATGCAGATAAGTGCCATGTTCAAGAGCGACATACTGCCGACATGACGATGATACCAGTTCCATTTTTCCCCACCATTTTTGGCGAGTACCTCTTTATTTTTACACAAGCTTGAAGAGGATACCATATTATTTTCATATAAGTTTTTCCTTCGGACAAATCCAACCTAGTACATTTAACGAGCCCTAGGAAGGAGAAACTCGAGTAATGTCATTACGAAGGAGTCCGATGTCATCAGGTTTTAACGAGTCTAAAAAAGGAAGAACTCAGAGTCTTTTCATATTTAGAGAGTTTGAAAAGACAACAGAAAAGTAAACTCCAGCAGTCCCTTTTCGTAAATAGTTCCTCAGATCCGAAAAGGCAAAAAACTATGTCTGAGAAAACCTCCTAGTCGCGATAGGCTAGGGTATTCCTTTTTTGTAAATAATATATCCTAGCCCGAAAAAGGGGTGAACGTATATTGTGTAGATGTTGTTTCGCAGCCACTTTAACGAGATCAAAACGACAAGCGATTCGGCAATCTTTTCATGTTTAGAGAGTCAGAAAAGAGCTGAAAGATGACTCCTCCTAGAGGAACGAGTGGTATAAAGGGTATCTACTGGTTCCGGTAATGGTGGAACTGCTCAAAACAAGTAAAGGTTAAGGGGCTGGCTAACAAGACCACTCATCGCAGCGGTTCCTCAGGAATGGGTAAAACAACCAAGTGAAGGCATATAATCGGCCAAGCAGATAACGATGATGGAGTGAGAAAACCAAGGCTCATCTGGAAAAAATATGCTGATAATATGGAAATCACTAGAGGTAAAATGGGAATGGTTTCATTTTTACAGAAGCTTGAAATCAGGAAACTATGCTTGAAGTTGGTTTCATTTTTACACAAGCTTGAAACAAAGATAAACTATGCTTGAAACCGATTTCATTTTTACACAAGCTTGAAATGGAAACAAAATATGCTTGAAAAATTTAGGCATGCCCCCAGCATGGTGACTCAATTCGAGGTACATGCCCCCCAAGCTTCAATCCATATGAAAGACAGATGGAGTGAAGGTTCAAGTTACGAGATCAAGAGAAATACTCAACTGGGATTTTACGATATCTTATCAAAGACTCGAAATGAATGGGAACGTGTTTCATTGTTTTAATGAGGTTGACACATTAAAAGAACTATCCTCGTAAGAGCTTGTTTCATTTTTTAAGGAGCTTGACACAAGAAAACAAACTCTTCTTTGAACATCTTGTTTCATTTTTTAAGGAGCTTGACACAAGAAAACGAACTCTGCTCTGAAGACAACTCATCATGATGAATAAGAATTCATGGCTTCCAAGAGTTCCACATCAGATGGAAGGAAAACATCCTGGAAGTCAGGACCTAATGCCCCCAGCACCTGATGCACAATGGCACTATCACTGAGTACAGGCACGGGGTAAGTAGCCACATAGTTGACCTGTGGTGGGGCAGATACAACCGGTGGATAAAAACCAGGAAGGGATGATGGCGGGCCAGCTGCCACATCAGGACCAAAGAATGAAATTTGATCAATGGTCACGATGCGTCCTTCATGTGGAAAACAGACCACATGGAAAAGGGAGGAGACAAGTGCTCCCATGGCATAGGTGTAATCATGCCCCAAAAGTAGATTGAAATCCAAGGGGCCTGGAACAACCATCACGTCCATATGGACAGTTTTACCTCCCAACGTAACAGGTAACCTTGGAAGGATCCCTAACGGTTGACTAGTTCTTTTGTTAAATGCCAACAGATTATGCGTAACAGGCGCAAGCGGCAGTGAATTGAAAGCTTGCCAGGTAGTCGAGGATAAAATACTAACAGATGCGCCTTCATCTATAATGGTGTTGGGTATGACCAGATCAAAGTCATGTACCGTTATCTCGAAAGGCACATAAGACGAAAGTCGGTATCTCGAAAATCAATTCCAATCAAAGGAAGCAACCAAACTACTCGGAGGGGCTACCATCAAACCGAGATGGTCTTCCCCTGGTGTTACGGAAGAAGAAGGAGCATCCTCCATGACCTCCATCTCGAAGGTGGGAGGGGAATCCTCTAGGACCTCTATCACAGGAGGCGGAGGAGCAGCTTCTTGAGATATAGGGATAGGAGAATCTTTCTCCAAGTTCGAGGAATATGAAGAAACAAGAAGAACCTGAGGGATGTGAGATCCACTCTCAACGGAAAAGACCTGGTGCACCGCAGACAGGGCTAGTTCAACCAATCCCACGACCAATGGTTGGTCGAGGATGGATTCCTGAATTTGAATTTCCGAGGGAGTGGGATCAACCAAGGATGACTCTTGACCAATCGTAGGATCAGCTGGTGGAGGACTCAAAGAAATTTGTTTGTAACCAGCTGGAAGGCACGGCATAGAAACAGCCGAGTTTTCCAAAACTCGCTTGGCTTCATCCATATACGGACAAAGGTGAATGGCATGGTGCCCCCCACACAACTTATAGGGATTGGCAAGCTTACCATGCTTCTTAGGAGCCTTACTATCACCAGTTGAAGACGTGCCCCAAACCTGATTCCCAAAAGCCAAAGGCAACGGCGGGTGACCATTGGACCATACTTTGAGCACCTTGGGAATGCCAGGGAAATCTCAAAGAATATGGTCTCCTGTGCACAACATGCAAGGGAACTTGACTTTCCATGGAGGGTTGGAAGTTTTATCGACGGATGGTTCCTTAGGTGCAATAGTCGCAGAGCTAGCCTCTCCTTTATTAGACTTCTTCTTCTTTGTATTATTCTTCTTCTTCTTAGCCACCTAGTTACTTGAATCCATACTTTCACCAAGAAAAGTAGAAGAGGAGGACACAGAAACAGGCAAAGAAGGGGAGAGGTCCACCTTGGAATCAACAGGATGTTGTTCAGGTGGAGGAACTAATTGAACAGTAGTTGGGACATTCGGGACCACAGAGGTTGAAAATAACCAAACAGGTAACCCAACAGTTAACCCAGGAAGGGAAAATGTTGCCATATAAGGAGCACCAACATTTCCAAAAGGAGGAAAAGGACCAGGATTCCCTTCGGAGGGGATTCCTTGGTTGGTGAACTCCAGAAATGTTGCCATCGAAGACAACTCAAAAAAAAACCCTAAGGAAACTAACTTTAACCAGGAATATTTCGTGGGCAGTTAATTTTAAAACACTAAAACCAGACTCTACTGTTTCATCTTTTAAGAGTCGAGAAACAGGAAAAAGGTGACTCTATCACTTTCAAATTGGAAACAAGCATGAAAGGACAAGCGCTTGATGATCTTTTCAAATTTAATGAGTTAGAAAAGATCAAAATGACTACTCTGGAACTCTAGGCAAGAGGGTGTACCAGATATCCGTGAATTGCAATATACACCTTGGTTTCAGAATGAAAGAGAAATCAACCAAGGACTTGACGTATGTGCAGGTAATCTCCTTGAATGTTGTGTCCGGTGTATCACAGGTAAAAGGCGGTAGACTCGGCTTCCTACGGATAAAGGATAGCAACCTAGTGGGGTCTCCCTTTATATACGCAATGGTACAGGGAGCACAAGTCCGTACTAGTGTTGTCTAAAGCCAAAAGGCGAACGACAGCTACTAGGTTTAACGACTCCAGAACACGTCACTAGCTTAGACCTCTAAATATTTCGTTAATGTTTCAATGCTACCTTAAGGTAAATTGAATAACTTTTAGGGTTGATCTTCAATTATGTCTCGGTTTCAAGGCCCTAACGTATGTCATTTGACAATCTCCTATATGCAGCTATATGAGAAAAGAAAACTTTTCAATTCGATGAATGTTATCTATTTAAGGGAAGAACTTCAAACAATGATGCAACAAACAACAATACTAAAAATGAAAATTTTCCAAACTAGATGACTTTCACTATCCAAAAGTAATCTAAAACATCCAATGATGCGAATTATGCAATGTAATCTATGCAAAATCCCCGATTTGAAAACTATGAAATTGTAATCTATGCACAATTTCCATTTTATTTTGAAATGATAAGAATGCATTGAATGCATTTTTCGATGAAATGAGAATCTACTTAATGCATCATTTTAATGAAAGAGAATTCACTCAATGCGATTTTTAGCTTTCAATCATTAAACAATGTAAGCTAAGTTCAATGATAGATCTCAAAAAATAATTTTCAATGCAATGTGATCTAATGCATTTTAACAAAAAGAAAACTTTGAGACGAAAACTAAATGAACGCAAATCTTCTAGATGAATGCAAAAGAGATGTAAACAAACACTGAGAATGCAATCGTTGTTTCAAACACTTTGTAACCAAATCCCCCAAAAGGCGACAAGACATATGAGGTCAAACACAAAGAGGACTTCCAAAGCAAGAGATCAAAACAAGGCATTCATTCCCTTTTACATCAAGCAATCATGGAAAGAAGACATTTTAAAAAATGAGCAATGTAATCTATGCTCATACAGAGAAAATACCGGAAGGGAAAGACACACTGGTGAAGGATTCAGGGAAAAAGTCTCAATTTTCACACACCCTGAAATTGGCACGACTTTTTTAGGTGAAACTAGCGCCAACTGGCGCGACTTGCTCATTGAGAACTAGAACCAATGGCCAATTGGCACTGCTTGATAATTGAAAAAAGGTGCCAACGCCTGAAAATGAAAAAACAAAGAATTTCTCCCAACCAAGACTAGACTCACCACTTCAAGCAGAATCCAAAAATAACCCAAAAGCAAAAATACTGACCATGAAAACTCTCGAACAAGGGAAAACCCTAGCACCTACAGGAAATGGCGCGACTGTTTGGCTGTAATCCGCGCCAGACAGGGGATGGTGCAAGTTATGAACTGGAAACGTGCGCCAATGGGTGTGACTGTCAGGGTGGAAACCGCGCCAATCAAGCCAACCATTAAAAGATGAAAATTCGAAAAAGCAGAGGTTAGATTTGATCCTCTGGGGCTGAATAGGGGTTTAACACTAGAAGGAGACAGACCAAAAGAGAAAATCAAGAAGACAAAAGCCAAAAGCAACCGAAAAGACAAGAAAAACTCCAATCAATGTCTCCCCAGCGGAGTCGCCAGTTTGTTGGAGAGGTAAATCCCCTCTGCGGATAGAGGCGATCCCTACTAGCCCAGACTGAGTCTAGCAACAACCGAGCCACACTAAGATGCAAGTTCCTAATTGCAAAATACCAATATGCGACAAGAGGCCTACCTTAAGTCTTATGCTGCTGTAGTTTGTGGAGAATATGGCGCTTCCATCCCTCGCTTTGGCAGATCACAATTCTCTCGCTTGAAGCGATCGAACACCTGCACATACAAGAAACAACAAACACACAAGCATAAAACCTAATACATGCAATTATGTATCAGTCAGAGAAGATACAACTCATAACATAAAACATAAACATCTGAGTGGAACCATAATTGAAGTCATTTATTATTAATCAAAACAAAGAAAGATACAACCTAAGCTCTGACACTGGATCTTCCTTCGGCGGGTCGACAAAGGAGTACGTCTCGGTAAAGCTCGTCGGGAAAAGGACAAGTCTCTCTCTCTTCGGCTATCTGACGATAACCTCCTTACTATTGATTCAGCTCTATTTAGGCTTGCTTGCAAATGGAAAATGACAAGCTTATATAGATGGTGGAAGGGGAGCTGGGATCCCTACAATGGTGGGATTGGCCCTATCCTCAAGGAAGCTTCCATGATAGGTGGAAAACCACTTCCCCTACATGGATATCTGGAGCCAAACCTCCCAACTCATTTTAGAGACTTGTTCAAGAGTTGGTTGGAATCAAACTTCCGCCATTTATTTTTAAAAAACAATCCTTATTAATCCTGGCGCGGGTGATACACTGGGACAGAGCGCTAGTTGGCACGCCCTCTTTGGTGGATTTCCCCCATTGGCGCAAGGGCTGAACTGGCTAGTCACGCCAAGGCCAAAAAGGATATTTTTAGGGCTTTTCACATGAAATTGTCTTCAGGGGAATTATTGTCCTTGTCAAGGGGGATGCCATGAAAGTGGTTTCAGGTCATGTCAATGCTCACAGGTCACAAAATAAGCCCTCTAATGTGCGGGACGGGGGATTGCAGGGACGGTGACAAATGGAATTCCGTAATAAGTGGCAGATAGTGCACAATATTTAATTTTTTCTCTATCAATTTCAGAGCCAAATGAAGAAACAGTGACACGTGGCATGTCGTACAAGTGCACTCTACTGAAACAGTCCATAATTAGGGCATTGTGAGAGATTGGGTATAACTCTCTCTTGAAGAATCCAAATTGGGTCAGACCTATGGCATGGGAAAGATGACTTAGAGTACTACTACAAGACTAAAAATCAGATATTGAGGATCTAAAATAATAGAGGTACACTAGATTCAATATCAAGATCCTAGAAGGCAAGAAAAAGCTAGATCATGTGTTGTCAAAGGTTGCAAAGGACCAAACTTTCTACGGTAGCAAAGCAAAGCAAGGTGCAGTAGAGGGTAGCATGTCAAGAGCAGCAACCAAGGTTCATAACAGCAGCAAGAATTTCATGATATGAATTCTTCAAGTGGGCAGCACTGCATACAATCATTGTAAAGGTATCATTGTGCTTAGTCATTGTAAATACATTATTGTACAAATTGTACTAGTATCTATCTGCCAAGGCTTGAAGAGGCAGTGTTGGGAGGTTTAGGATCATCATTAGGTGGTTGTGTCAAAGTTGGGGTTATGGTCTAGTATATATTCTTCTTCTACATCATTCTATATCATTATAAAGTGGACCATTTTCCCTGGTACGGGAGTCCATTCCTCTTTTATTCTTCTAGGGTGAGTTGTAGCTCATTGGGTGTTGGGGAATCCGTTCAGTTGACTATTGAAGAATATTGGGCATTGGAGTGTCCATCCAGTGGGAGCTGGAGAAGAATGCTTTTCTAGATTCTAGGAAGTTGGAGCTTTATTTTCAATTGGAGTTGAATATTAAAGAATTATTAGAAAATCATTAGGTGGTTTTTGTCCCGGAGTGGGTTTCCACCTTAAAAACTGTGTGCATTTGTGCTCCTCTTGCTTGCTGCTATAATTTTACCAAACATTGATAATAATTGAAGATTAACTAATGCTCTAATTGAAAGAAATATTGATTCACCCCCCCTCTCAGTATTTCCAACAATTAGTTTCAGAGCTTGGTTCCTTCAATAGTAGTTTAACAGCTTGAAGGAGGTCATGGAGCATACCAAGAATGGTGTACCTCTATTCAATGAAAATAATTATGCACTCTGGAAAGGAAGAATGGAGGTCTATCTCTTGGCACAAGGTTACGAAGTATGGGACACTGTTCAAAATGGATTTACATCAACTACGAATGAACAAGGTAAGAAGAATTTGGTAAATGATGCAAAAGAAAAGAATATTATTATCAGTGGACTTATTGAATTTTCCTATCATAAGGTGTTGGGTTGTAAAACTGCCAAAAATATATGGGACAAGCTTGAGAATAAATATGCAGGTGACCCAAATGTAAAAGAAGCAAAGCTTCAAATCTATAGAGCAAAATTTGAGCAACTCCGAATGAAAGAATATTTCAACATTGTTGCATACTTCCAATACATTGATGAAATAACCAATACTCTGGAAGGATTGGGAGAGCCAGTTGACGAGAAGGCTATTATATAGAATATTCTTAGAACGTTACCAGGGAGATTCAACCCAAAGGTATCAGTCTTAGAATACAGTGAAAATCTGGACAAACTCAGCAAAGAGGAATTACATGGAGTTCTCATAGCATATGAAATGAGACTTGATGAAGAAGAGGGTACTTCACATCCAGAAACTGCGTTCGTTGCATCTAAGAAAACCAATAAGGATAAACAACCTTCAATTGAAAATACATGCACCTACAAGTGTGAAGAAAAGGGAGATGATGAAGAGGTCTTTCAGATGAAGAATATGCTTACTTCACGAGAAAAATAAAAATTGGTAAGGGACAATTCAAAGGTAAACTTCCATTGATATGTTTCAGCTATAATGAGGTTGGGAATTTTCCAGCAAAATGTCCAAACAGAAGTAATGGCAACTCAAAAGGAAAGAAAGGCTTTAAGAAATTCAACAAGCAAGGATCCAAAAGGAAATTTCTCTCTAAAGAAGATAGCTCATCATCCAATGAAGACAATGATAGTGAAGAAGAAGCCAATGAGAGAGTATTGTTTATGGCCAAGCACAATAAACCCAAGCACAATAAACAAGAGGTATCAAACAACAAAGAAGAAGGATGGACCATAGAAGAATTTTATGAGGAATCAATCAAGCTTATAAAATATCTCAAGGCAGAGAAGATCCGTTCCAAAACTCTTGAAGAACAAGTTCAAGGTCTCAAAATTGAAGTTGAAGAACACAAATGCATTAAAGAGTCACTTCAAAAAAAGTTGGAAAAAGCAACCAATAAAGGGAAGAATTAGAAATCGAAGTAGTCTTGCTGTGTGAGGAAGTGAAGAAAGGAAAAACTATCCAAAACTATGCCAACAACTCAAGGGCATTGGAAGAACTCATTAACAATCAATGATCTTACAACGACAAAACTGGCATCGGTTACAAAGAAGAAGAAGAAGGACCTTCTACAAAAAAATACAATGAACCTATGAGATCTGACATGCATGTAGACTTCATTGGACAAGAGTCGCAAGAACGGCCTTGCAAGACAATTCCTCGACGAAAATTTCCATCCAGGTACCAACATATTTTCTATGGCTACTATTATTCATGTGGAAATTTGGTCATAAAGCTGTAGAATGTCGCACGTACCCTAGGAACGAATACAATTCCAGGAGATCTGTCAAATATGAACCTCCCAGGGCTCAGCGAAACATCAATAGATTTGAACATTTAAGAAATAATATTGAATGTTACAAATTTTGAAACTTTGGACACATAGCCAAAGACTGCAGACTTGAAAATCCTCCAGAAGAATATTCGAAGCCACAGAACGAACGAACATGGAAGAATAAGAAGAATGATAATTGTGCTCTCGCTTTCAAGGCTCAAAAGAACAAAGATGTGTGGTATGTTTATAGCAGTTTCTCAACGCATATGACTGGAGATAGAAATAAATTTGTAACTCTGAAAGAGAGGAAGGACGGAACCGTGTCCTTTGGAAATGATGGATCTTCAAATGTTATAGGATCGGGTACTGTCACTCTCGGAAGCAAAGATGCTCTAGCCAAGAATGTTCTATTGGTTGAAAACATGAATCACAATCTTCTCAGTGTTGGACAAATGTGTGATCAAGGACACACAATACTTTTCAACTCCATGAAATGTGAAATCAGGAGAGGTGTGTATGGTGAAATTGTGGCTACAGTAATTCGAGCTCCAAATGACATATATGTTCTGGATGAATCAACTAAAGCATGTCTAATAGCTAAAGAGGATGATACAATAACTGGTAGTAATGATGATCGACTAAGTAAGAAGTTTGCTACAAAGGTACAAAGTGATTTCGAGATGTATTTACTTTGTGAGCTAACATACTTCTTAGGGTTTCAAATATCTCAGCAAGAGAAAGGAATATTTATATGTCAAGCCAAGTACATCAAGGAAATGCTCAAGAAATTTAAAATGGAAGATTGCAAACCCATCCTTACTCCAATAGTAACAGGTTGCAAATTGAGCATAGACGACTCATTGAAGGATGTGGATCAAAGGTTGTACAGATCTATGATTAGTAGTCTTCTATATGTAACAGCTTCCCGACCAGATGTTATGCAAGCAGTTGGACAAGTAGCAAGATTCCAAGCAGCACCAAAAGAATCACATATTAAATATTCACCAGCATTGGAATATCTTTGCTAGAAGCTTGGGATTCTACCAAGTTCTCATTATATTTTCCTTTTTCAAAATATAAAGGGGGAGTGGAAGTAGATTACAAGTCTGCAGGACGGTTGTGTGTCAGGGGCAGTGGAAGTGTGTATAGGTCTTCAGGATGGTTGTGTTTCAGGGGAAGTTACCATTTTCCATTGATGTCAAAGGGGGAGAGAATGTTGTAGGAAGAGGTTTCATGATCGCAGGGGGAGTACTTGTGTTGCCATAAATGCCAAAAGGGGAGATTGTTGATCAGCAGTTGTCATTGATGTCAACCCAAGCAGCACCAGGGGCTAACCAAATATTTCATAGGAATTTTGACCTACCAAATTAATATATTCTGGGTCAATAATGATTTTGATGGTTTCTACTTGTTGATATGTTTCTGTTGATATATGGCACACCATGTAATTCTTCACGGTTTGAGAGATATTCATGTTTGAAGTTTGTACCCCCAGTTAGAAGGCTAAAACCCCATGGGATTGGGGCATGGGTCATTGAAAAGTCATAATTAATATTTTTTAAGCTCCTAAAATCCCTCCCACGTTCACTTGTTGAAGCCCCTCTCAACTTAAGCATTTATATAAATTGTGAACTTCATTTCCTCCTTATGCAAGGGATTTCGCCATCTGAAACAGGTCATCATGGCATTTGCACTCTAACTTTTTTTGTATGAAGGTTCAGAAGCTGAAATTTTTATGAGGAGAAGCTGAAATCCTGAGGAAGCTATTGTAAAAAATGAAAATCAAGTTGCGCAATAATTTTGGAGATATGATCTGTGGAAGTCAAGATTTTTTCAGGCTCCTAAAATTCATCTCAAAGAAGTGACCTTGGTAAATTCGTCATAACTCTCTCTCTCTGAGTATCGGATTGGAATTCTATAAAACATGGTAGATATTTAATTTTCTCTCTATCAATTTCAGAGCCAAATGAAGAAAAAGTGACATGTGGCACGCCGTACAAATGCACTTTGCTAAAATAGTCCATAATTAGGGCATTGTGAGAGATTGGGTATAACTCTCTCTTGAAGAATCCAAATTGGGTCAGACCTATGGCATTGGAAAGATGACTCAGAGGAATAATACAAGAACGAAAATCATATATTGAGGATCTGAAATAACAGAGGTACACCAGATTCAATATCGAGATCCTAGAAGGCAAGAAAAATCTAGATCATGTGTTGTCAAGGGTTGCAAAGGACCAGACTTTCTATGGCAGCAAAGCAAAGCAAGGTGCAACAGAGGTTAGCATGACAATAGCAGCAACCAAGGTGCATAGCAACAGCAATAAGTTCATCATATGAAGTCTTCAAGTGGGCAACACTGCATACAATCATTGTAAAGGTATCATTATACTTAGTCATTGTAAATACATTATTGTACAAATTGTACTAGTATCTATCTGCCAAGGGCTAGAGAGGCAATGTTGGGAGGTCTAGGATCATCATTAGGTGGTTGTGTCAAATTTGGGGTTATGGTCTATTATATCTTCTTCTTCTACATCATTCTATATCATTGTAAAGTGGACCATTTTCCCTGGTATGGGAGTCCATTCTTCTTTTATTCTTCTAGGGTGAGTTGTAGCTCATTGGGTGTTGGGGCATCCATTCATTTGAATATTGAAGAATCTTGGGTGTTGGAGCATCCATCTAGTGGGAGCTGGAGAAGAATGCTTTTCTAGATTCTAGGAAGTTGGAGCTTTATTTTCAATTGGAGTTGAATATTAAAGAATTATTAGAAAATCATTAGGTGGTTTTTGTCTCGGAGTGGGTTTCCACCTTAAAAACTGTGTGCATTTGTGTTCCTCTTGTTTGCTGCTATTATTGTAAAAACACTGATAATAATTTAAGATTAACTAATGCTCTAATTGAAAGGAATATTGATTCACCCCCCTCTCATTATTTCCAACACTTTGTGGCTTTCCCATTCCCCTTCTCCTTTCCTTGTTCCTTGCCTTTTTACTTCCCCTTTCCCTTTCCTTTGGCCATCGTGGAAACGAGCTCTTCAGCATCAGGCGTTAATTCGAACACATATTCATATCCAATCTCAAGAGAGGCTGTAACAGGTGATGCCTCGGCAGGGTTAGATGCAGTCATCCTTACTCGGAATATGAATTCGAGGTTGCTGCTATCAGAAGGGGTAGCTCGCCCAAACATACAGATGGTGTGGTTACAAAACACACGGAATTCGCAGCAAAGTATAGGGCATAAGAACTTCAGAGATCAAAGGAACCGATTATGACCTGCACCCCTTCTTTTATACGCCTCCATGAGTAAAAATGGTCAGATTATCATTAAATGCGACTTACCATCTAGGAAATGGTAAAAAATCCTCCAATATCACTGCATTAATTGCCAAATACCTGCTCCATCCAACGGTAAAATGGATTTTTCACCAAGTTTCATTGTTCCAACGACTAGTTTTTCTAGCTGCACACTACCCCTGCGTCGTCGTTGCATCTTCTTGCACCTTTTTATATGTGCTCTACTACTGCGCTCCCGTCACACTGGCCTGCGCCTTCACTTCCTAGTGCATGCAATACTCTTAATGCAGATACTTCAGCCATATAGTCATTTGGTAGGCATCGATTTGTCCCTGTAAGGCTTCAGACGACTTCCATTAACGTACCCGGGTAGGTAGTCTCTGTGCAACGTAGCCAACCGTACCGCACCACCATCTGTAATCTCCTTTACTATATATGGACCCAACCAGTGCTTGCGGACTTACCTAGATGGCATGCTAATTGTCATAGGGTAAAATTAGCTCTTCTTCCTTAAACACCTTCTGTCAGATGTGCCGATCATGCCAAGATTTTTCTCGTGCCTTCTGTACCTGCTGATGAAATTTAGCAGCGAACCGATCCTCTTCCAAGGCAACTAGCTATGCCAAGAGTTCCTCCATGATGTCAGGTTCCGCCATGTTTGTAAGTGCTACAATGCATAGGATGGGGATAGTATATTCCATGGGCATGATGGCCTCCTTTCCATATACCATCATGAAATGAGTTTTCCCAGTTAGTTTCTTGCATGTAGTCCTATAGGCCCATAGCACTGAAGGGATGCGCACATCCCAATCACTTCGATTAGCATTACAGATCTTAGTTAGCGCATTCTCCAAAATTTTGTTGAAGGATTCTACTGTGCCATTAGCTTATGGATGATATGGGGTACTTTTCGCATGGTGGATATGAGATTCTTCTGTCAAAGCTTCAATAGTTTCATTAACAATTTGTGTACCTATATCTCTCATTAAGATATTTTTGAAGCCAAACCTGGTCAGAATATGCTCAAAGATTAAGTGCGTAGCGGTATCTGCAGTAAAATCCTTCACAACCTTTGCCTTTGCCCACCTGGTTACATAATCAGTGGTAGTAATGATGTAATGTGTACCATTCTTATTTCCTAGGGGATTGATGGGCCCTACAAATTCTATGGCCCATTTTTTGAATGCCTGCAAAGCCATCTGTGGTTGCAGGGGAATTTCATCTTTGCGCGAAGGTTTCTTGGTTCATTGACATGCATCGCAGGTCCGACAGTATGCATGTGCATCGCTATGAAATGTGGGCCACCACAACCCTACTCTCAGCACCTTCTATGCAGTGGCCTTCCCTTTGTAGTGGCCACCTGCTACCCTCCATGGGCCTCAGCCCAGATAGCTTGTCTTCCATGTTCTAATACATATCTTCGTAATACCTCATATGCTCCCAAATTTTATAGTTGGTCGACAAATAGAGTGAAATCAGTTGCGCGGGCCACCAACTCCTTTTTCTGTTGCACTAAGTATTCTGTAGGTGCCATCCTAGTGGTCAAAAACTGAATAATGTTTGCAAAGTGCTCATCAACCACCTTGATAGCAAAAATTTAAGCATCGGGTAATCCTTCTTCTAGACTAGTTGGCTCTTCCCTGCTCTCAATTCGAGACAAGTGATCAAGTCCTGCGTTCAGTCTCCTGGTGTTGGAAAGAATTGTGAATTACGGATAAAACACACTTCCCTAGACATTTGATAGTCTAGAACAATAGATTAAAGACTATACTACTACTTCTCATAACTCAGAACAGACACACAAAAGTTATTAGAAGCTTACTTGTAATCCAAGCACTTCTAAATGGCTCCTTCTGTCGCTTCCTTACCAAGCACTCAGATCTGTGCTCAATTTATAGAGGAGCTGAAGGTTGTTTTGGAATCAATGACTTTCCAATAATAGGCAAGACATGTTCCCAATCTTGTAGATGTCAAATGGACACTTGGATTCGAAGCTTGACACATGTGAACTCTTCTAGAAGGCACTGGCCAAGTGGAGATTTTGGAACAATGAGAATTTCTCTCCCAATGTGACCAACGCACCCATAGATGTCGGGAAGTGATTTGCAGATCAGCCTTGCATGGGGCTACCTGTATATGCAATGCACTTAGTACCCTTAGAGGCATCATTGGTGAGCTCTCATATGCTATATAATAAACTTCAAACCTTGGAAACATTTTCTTGATGAAAGTCATGCTTTATTTGTCTTGTTCTTGTCTTAGGGCATGTAGCAACTGAAATGATAGGGAATGACATACCCTTAGTAATTGGTCCTGGAGATGATGCCCAGTTAACCAGGTCATTGGGAATGATGCCCAAATTGAACTATAACAATTTCCCCTTAAATCATGAGGTCAAAATAATAAAAACATTTGATTGAGATGCTTTACACTGTGATGGGCTGGAGATGAAGCAGAGTGGTCACTTGCATCAATCTTACAATACATTACATCATGATATATCCTCTTTTATCATAATTTCTGAGGGTAGGCATTCCTATGTTCAGCACATAAACAATCTAATAACATGTACATAATTCAGAAAGTTGTCAAAATTGGAATGTTGCCCAATGCAGACATGCCTACAAATATAGGCCCATGTTCGGATGAAAATATATATGTAAGGTCACCGTAAATATGATGTGTAAAAAAATCCTGAAATCGCAACGTGGATGGCTGAAACTAGACCCGGGGTCTTCTTATCTCGTTCACTCAATCATTCGGGTACAAGTCTAGCCATGCAAATATATGATTTGTTGTCGAACATGGAAAGACATCGTTTGATTACTAGCCAATGATGTGAGCTATTAACAAATGTGAGAGAACCACCATTAATGAAAATGTATCTCAAGGTACTGTAGTACATTTCGTAAGGCGTGAATAGATTATTTGATGTCGAACGCCAAACAAAATCTTTCGGTCAATGTTCTGGAAGTGAGGATCTTGTCGATGCTATAAAAAGCCTCATGGTACTGGAATCTGAGGTTTCTAAGTGAACTTCCTGGATATCGTTTTGTCGTCGACAGGAAGTCACCTTATTACGAAATGGGAGTTACTGATTTTTGAGACAAGGGTATGACTTGATATAGCAATTTTCAGGGATGACGGTCATGAGAATGAAGGTTTACGAGTATTGCAAAAAGATGGGTTTATTCACTGGATGACTTCTCTTGAACATATCGGCGACACTGTGATGAGTTGGCAGCATTGACCCAAAACCGAAGTGAAGGTATGATGAACCATAGGTGTGAATGAATTGCCAAGATGATTACCCAACCCAAATAGTCACAGACATGGAGTGAAGGAAGTGTCATGTTCAAGAGCGACTTGCTACCATAAATAAATTCTTGCTCACTTTTTCCAAATTTTCCCCGGTCATTTGTCGACCAGTATCTCTTTATCTTTTAACAAGCTTGAGGAGGGTAACATTTTCTTGATCTATAATTCAACCCTTCGGGTGAATAAAGTATCGCTATTTAATATTTTAACGAGTCTAGAAATGAATGGAACTCGATTCTTTCCATGATCGACAAGCCCATCGCTATTTTATGTTTTAACGAGCTTAATGACAGTGATAGCCCGGTCCTTTTTCATATTTAGATAGTTTTAAAAAGAGGAAAAAAGAAAACTCCATAAGTACTTTCTTGTAAATTTGTCACTCAGATCCGAAAAAGTGTAAAATAATATCTGAGAGAACCTCTTTGGTCATGTTTAACCAAGGTATTCCTTTTTCATAAATAATCTATCTCAGTCCGGAAAAGGGTTAAAATTATACTGAGTAGATATCAATTCATTTACTTTTACGAGCTCGAAAAGACAAGTGCTTGGCAATATTTTCACATTATCAGAGTCTGAAAAGAGCTGAAAGAAGACTCCAGGGGTTCCTTTTTCGCTATTATCGAAGCTTTAAAAAGAAATAAAAGTGTGCTTCAAATCCTTTTTTGTTTTTAACAAATTTTGAAAAATAAGGAGAAAAAATATGCTTTGTGGTCAAATAATTCTTGAAATAAATCTGCACGACCAATCTATTCATCAGTTTTAAAGCCTGTTTAGGAAAACATCAAATGGATTAAAAATACCCGTTTCATGGTAAAAATAGAATAAAACCATAGTTATAACATTAAATATGATTTGCAAACAATTAAATGACTATTCATTTTTACCATTCCAAAGTTACCATTTGCATTTTGGAGCTCTGAACCTGACTTCCCCCCCCGAACTTTAGTTGTTGATTTTGTGCAATTAATAAGAATGTTTTGAATGCCCCCTACAAGAGCACATGTTGAATGCCCCCTACAAGAGTAGGTTCCCCCCAAGATTCCTTTCATTCACCTAAGAAAACTAATAGCTGGATGGAATGAAGATTCATTATAGGGGAGGATTTGTTTCATTTTTTAACGAGCTTGACACATGAAAAGAACTATGCTCATGACCTGTTTAATTTTTTAATGAGGTTGACACAGTAAAAGAACTTTCCTCAAAGGCACTTGTTTCATTTTTTAAACGAGGTTGACACAAGAAAAAATAACTATCCTCATAGGTACTTTTTTTATTTTTTAACGAGGTTGACACAAGAAAAAAGAACTGTCCTCAACACCTGTTTCATTTTTTAACGACGTTGACATAGGGAAAGAACCATCCTCATCATAGTATAAATCTCTCCAGAAGTTGTACACAAATATAACTCTCAATTGAAAATCTACCAGCATTTCTCTACTCAAATTCTTCCTTCTCAAACACTAAGATCTGTGCTCAATTTATAAAGGAGCTGAAGGTTGTTTTGCAATCAATGACTTTCCAATAATAGGCAAGAAATGTTCCCAATATTTTAGATTTCAAATGGACACTTCGATTTGAAGCTTGACACATGTGAACTCTTTTAGAAGGCACTGGCCAAATGGAGATTCTGGAACAATGAGAATTTATCTCCCAATGTGACCAACACACCCATAGATGTCGGTAAGTTCTTTGCAGAGTAGCCTTGCATGGGGCTACCTACATATGCAACGCACTTAGTCCCCTTAGAGGCCTTTGGTGAGCTCTCATATGCTATATAATCAACTTTAAACCTTGGAAACATTTTCTTGATGAAAGTCATGCTTGATTTGTCTTGTTCTTGTCTTAGGGCATGTAGAAACTGAAATGATAGGAAATGATAGACCCTTAGTCATCAGTCTTGGAGATGATGCCAAAATAACTAGGTCATTGGGAATGATTCCCAAATTGACCTATAACACCTATGCTTCACAATGATTATCATATTCTTGGAATAGCAGTAACCATCGAAAAATATCCCCCCCCCAACACAAGCTTATTGACCAAGTATTTTAAGTTGAATGTTCTGTGAACATTTTAAAGTGTACTCCCAATAGATAGTGCCTATATTTTTGTAGGGCATATACCATTTCAAATCCTTATCATTCAATAGTAGAATAGTTATGCTCTCCGCTAGAGAGTTTCTTGCTAGAAAATGAAACCGTATGATCAATGTCTGCTTTGCTTGGCTGCACTAAGAAAACTCTCAGGGCTATTCCTGATGCATCCACATGTACATGAAAGACCTTCGCCTAGTCTGGAAATAGGAGAATAGGCACAGTGACCATATTTTCTTTCAGCAGCTCAAAGACCTTATGACACTCCTCATCCCAGAAAAATGATACATCCTTCTTGAGCATCTTCTCCATTGGGGCAGTGATAAAGGTGTACCCTTGAATTAACTTCCTATAGTAACTTGTGTGCCCTAAGATGGAGTGTAGATGTTTCTCTGTGGTGGGGACTGATAATTTGATGATAATCACAATCTTGGTTGGGTCAGCCATCAATCCCTGCTGGCATACGATGTGTACCAACAAAATTCCAAATGGCACATAGAATATGCACTTCTTCAAGTTCAGCGAGATTTGGTTTTTTCTGTAGGTATCCAACATCATGAACATGTTCCACACATGCTTCTTCACCAATCCGAATACTATCCAATCATCGAAATAAACCTCCAGAAAATTATGGATGAATTCTTTAAATACTGCTACAACTACGCGCGAGAAAATGGTAGGGGCATTCTTCAGTCCAAAAGGCATGACAGTGTACTGGAAGGAGCCCCATTAGGTTGCGAACGTAGTCTTGCTGTGATCTTAAGGTGAAATTCTGATCTAGTGGTACCCTAAAAACCCATTAGTGAATGAGTATGCTTCTTGACCTCCCACATTATCTAGGATTTCATCAGAGAATGGCGTAGAGAAAGGATCATGTACGTATGCATCATTCAGCTTGCGCAGATCTACACAGATCCTTATCTCTCCTTTGGTTTTATTTTCTTAGACCACCATTGGGCTCACCCAATTTGACTGCTCTACCGACTCAATGATACCAGCAACCACCATCTTATCTATCTCCTCCTTGACTTTTTGCTTATATTTAGGTTTTAGCTGATAAGGCCACTACTTGACAAGACGTGCATCAGGCTTCAAGGTGATTTTCATGACACCCATATCTCCTACGTTTCCCTTGATCTCAGAGAAATTCATATGGAATAGGTCCTGATATTTATTCTGTAGCTCCACAATCTTGCCAACATTATCATCATCCTAGTAATCCCAAATTTTGGCCAACTTGGGCTACTCTTCTGTCCCAATGTTGAATTCCTTCAAATTTAATGGTTTGGTCACATCTACTGTCTGTAATAGGGGTCCTACAATTGTGCACTCCTCTTCTGACTCTGGGATGGTGATATTCTTGGGATCCTCTTCATAGTCCTCAACTAAAAAATTTCGACAATTGAAAAGATCCTGCATCTGCGCATCCCAAGTTGGCGCAACACATTCTGTCTGAGGTGAAGACTCATAAAAGACAAGAGCATCTATATCTTGCAGGGCTTCATCTAGTTTCTTCGTCCCTCCAACTAAACCAAATGTCACCATGAAATCCTTTGTCATTGTGCCCTAGTGGTGAGTGCGCTAGTGTAGCTTTGCATCTAAATACCAGGTGGTGGGGATTGTTCCTAAGGTGTGAATAAACATATGGACCCATTCATTCCAATTCCTTTCATTCCATACCTCCATCCACATATCCAAGTGCTTACGCGGGTCCCCACGGTTAGAAAAGAGCTCCATGGGTGGGTTGAATAGAGGTTCAAATCATAGAATCATCATTTTCTGGCATTCCTCCCAGTCTTGAAAGGCCCCCTTGTGTGTTTCCCACCACCTTGCAAGGGTCGCGCGCATAGCCAAATCAAGTGCCAAAAATCTCTGTTCTTCAGGGACATCCACTTCTAATGCTTTAATAAATTCCTTAACACTACCAAAACCATCAAATTAAGGCAGTTATCTTACCTCTAAGGAGATGCATCAGAAGCTCTTCGTGATCTTGAGGCACCGCAACGCAATACGTCATGCAACTAGTTCTGCCAATTTTATATTTCGCCATCCGAGTCTAAGAGACATGCAGCGTATTTCTCCCAATAGAACATGCCATCAACTATAGGGTTGATCCAATCATCATCCAAGGAAGTCATTTTGTAAATATGGTCAACTTCCTCCTCTTCGCACACTGGCTTTGTATACCATTCTCCTTCTGTTGGATCCAGGGGGATTATTACCCGCGTACCATCATTCTCAAAGACCATGCTTCTCCTTTTCAGATTGATGATACCGCCCATGTCAATAGCGCAATCCAGTCTTAAGAGAATAGGGTAAGGGGTTGCATCATCCACAATCTATATTACTTCAAAATCTTCATAGACTTTCACTCCCGCAATGTCTATCACAACCTTCAACAGCCTACCTAATGGAATGATCTTCTGTTGGTTAGCCATACATAACTAAATATTGGACCACTCCAGCTTGGGTTCTCCCATAATTTTCTAGGTTTGTTTGGGTAGGAAATTGGCATCAGATCCCAGATCTAGGATGACTTGTTCCATATCATATTCTCCAATCTGCGCAGTCATACTCATCTCCCGACCAGTCCTTTTCTTGTTCTTATAAATCTTGTTCACAGCTTTAACCTTCGTTCGAGGGGCATCCCTTTCTGCGCATATTTCTATTAATGCTTAGATATTCTCCACCGCCTTTTGATTGCGCAGTAAATTCATACATGCCTAAAGAAATGACTTAACTGCTTAATCTACCTTTGGATCCACATAATTCCTCGAGGTGGATGCTTCGTCCCTAGCAAAATCCTTCCTAGCTTCAATGAAGGTCTCTTTCTCCTTCTGAAGGTACAAGCTTTCCTTTTTGTCAGAGGCCTTTCTAATTAGTGGTTCAGCCACAAATTTGTCCTCAGCTCCTCCAGTGGCAATGCTATTGCGCGTAATTACATTGACACTAGGTCCATCATTGCGCAGCTCCGCCTTAACCCATTGTACATTTTGCGTTGGCGTCAGTTGTTTTTCCTGCATCTTTGCTACTAGCATAAGACATTCTTCAATTACATGATCGAACTGTCTGTAATACCTACAGGATTGGTGCACAGGGTTTGGGTAGTCTCTTGCATAATGTCCAACGTCCCCATAGTTGTAGAAAATTAGTTGCCCTCTTCCTCGACCTGTGCCTCCACCTCTCCCTCCTCCCCGTCCTCTTGCAGGGGATCCTCCTCGCCTGGAGGGAGATGTTGGCAATGAAGGGTGCAATATTCCCAATTAGCTTTCAGCTAGTTGGAATATTAAATTTTGTTTTTGCTTCTTAGTTAGAAGAATAAGAGGGTAGGGAGACCCATAAATCTCATTAGTAGGAATAATATCACTCCTAATGTGAATGGGGGTCATCAAAGTAGCTGGATTAAGTACCCTTATGTGTGAATAGGGGATGGAGCATGTGGACTGGGTCAAATTTGAACAAATCAACAACATTGGTATGGAGAGAGTGGATATTCATTGAGAGACAACACAATTTTGGAAGGAGATTCCTTGCATGGAAGTAGTGGCTTTAATGAGTGGGGCCAAAGGTGACAAGGTTCAAAAAGCATATAAGGAAGGGGATGACACCCATGGAAAGCATGATTAAGTCTTACTTTTTTATGGTCTGTTATGACTTGCTGCTCTCTTCAGCTATTTAGCGGAGATTGCAGTGTTGTTTAGCACAAGGGTGTTCCCCAGCGGGAATCCCACATTCATCCTCGAGGGAATTTGAGTGCCCACTCAAGAGAAGTTATTGAGCTGCATTTCCACATTCCGACATCAGGCCAAAGCTTTAGTCTTCTTATACAATGCAGTTTCTTCCAGGGTTGTGTTGTGTTACAGGGCAGAAGTAGTGGAGGGTTTACAGGGCCATTTTATGAGCTTGTGTTTCATTGGAGAGGTAGCCTTTCCATTGGGAGGCTAGCAATGAGGTTCCTTTGGAATTATATCATCATCTGGCACTAGGAAAATTCATTATCATCCCCTACAATGTAGTTTCAGTCTTGGACTACGTTATTTTAGGGAGGGGTTGCAGGGGTAGTTTCAATGCACCATTTAGGGAGTTAGATCTTCAGTGGAGGGATCAGCCTTTCAGTTGGAGAGTATATTGGAGGAGAGCCACATATTTCTACATTAGCTTCAGCCATATCTTCCCAGCTATTCAGTTGCATTTAATCTTCAGCCCTAGGGCTGCAGTTCACCATTTGTATTTTTGGTGTATTTCCGGAAACCCCTTGGGTTGTCTTGGAAAGGTGATATAGAGCCTTGATCTTTATGTCTAGCATATCTTGAGGCATATATCAGTTATTTTGTATCATTTTTTTTTCCCATGTTGTAGCTATTTCCATTATGATTGACTGTAGCAGCTCTCCTACATTTTTTATAGCAACAACACCTAACTTTTGAGAGTGGTTTCTCATTGGAGGCTTGTTTACTTATATCATATGATTTGTGCCTCAGTATTTTGTACTTATTTTCCACTGATATGATTAATGTAATGGCTCCATACTGGTCTCATATCTTGATGTAACATTATTCACTGCTATTTCCATTTATGTGCTATATTATTGCTCTTCCAATTTTGGAATATTATAAAGGGTTAGCCTGCACCATGTATAGGTTCCCCCTATCTATCATCAGATCATATGTTGAGTAGTTCTGCTCATCGTGACCCACCGATGAGCAGAATCTGCACCATTTTTGCTTCAATTCTGGGACATAGGTGCCTAATCATGGGCAATGTTCTGTATCATGTCGTCCTGCTACCCGAGAATCAACGTAGCACAATGTGGGGGTACTTGGTCCAACAATATCTCTTGGGCGTAATGGACTTGGTCCCCTAGCCTGCATAGAATTTGAAAGCGGAGGGCATTGATCCTTGGTGTGGCTTGGTACCCTGAAATGTATGCACCAAACATCTGCTCTAGCTTCTTTACCCCGATCCCTTCGCAAATTTTGAATTTCTAAGTGCATCGCCTCTACTTGGCTCTGGATCTACAGTGCCAAAAATTGAGCATCGTCCCTTGGTGCAACTTCTTTCTTCATGAAAATCTCTAGGGCCTCCTCCTATGAATCAATCTTATGCTAACCCATAGGTCCACGCAGATGTGGTAATAGCATGGCGATAAACCACTGCTTATGTTGTTTGTCCTCCGTAAGTTAAGGGAGGCGTTAGAAATTGAAAAAAGACCTGTCAATCTCAATAGGGAACATGGCTGGAATATTAGCAGGTTTTGGATCCCTGCCCTTTATTCCAAGTTGTTAGGTCGGCCTTTCTTTTTTTAATAAATAAATAAATGAATTATTTAAATAAAATAATAAATAAATTATTTAAATTATTTAATATAAAAATTTCAATAAAATTTTAAATAATAATATTATTATTTACCTATTTATAAATAAATAAATAAAATTAGCATATTTTGACTTAGTCAAACTAACCATTTCCAATTGACTAGTTTTAGGTCCTCTCTTCATTTTAGGTAGCTTTAAAAATATTTAATATTAAAATTTATTATATTTATTTATTATTTAGACCTTTTATATATATATATATATATATATATATATATAATTTAATAATTAAATATATTAAAAAAAAAATAATATTATATAAACCTTCAAAATAATAATAATAATAATTATTATTATTATTATTTATTAAAACTGTTTTATTTAAATCTTTAACAAAATCAAATTTAAGTATAAAATTTGGTATTAAAATTATTATGTTTATTTATTTAAAAATTAATTAATTAAAAAATTAAAATAATAATAATTTATTAAAACTATTTTATTTAAATCTTTAACAAAATGAAATTTAAATATAAAATTTGGCTAATCTGACTAGGTCAAACTAGCCGATTTTCCTAATAGCTAGTTCAAGACCTCTCTACATCTATTTAAGCTTAATGTTTAGATCTGATCTCTCATCTTGTCCTGAAGATGAACCACACTTGTTGGTTCAAAACGCGTTGACAAAGCTCATTTTCATGTGATTTTAACCAAAAATTTTCTAAAAAATATTATGGATCACAGAAGCCTCAATTCAATCTAAATCCTCCATCATTGATGACTTTCTTTAACCGCTAGTCAGCTTCCCAAACAGACTCCGTAGGTCCCTGCTTAATATCTTTCAACTCTACTACGCATTGAGAATAGGACTTAGGTTTTCGAAATTGCTTCTTGAGGGCATCTTTAATTTCCTTTATTGTACGATTCACATGCTGAGCAATGTATCCCATGAACCAATCCAGAGCCCACCCTTCAAAGGCTATTGATAGTTGTGCTCTTTTTACAGCATCATTATTAACATTCTACGCGGTTCATACTGAATCTATCATGAACCATAACTGATCCATATCCTCGCCCCCCCCACCCTTAAATGTGGATAACTTCATGTGTACAGCCATATCGTCTGTAGGTGGTGGCAGAGGTGGGGTAGGAGAATTCTTACCTTTGTGCGAGTTCGATGGTGGCGTAGTCGGGGGACTGGTCTCTGCATGCATATCCCTGCCTTTTTTTAGATCAGGTGGATCCCTTAGATGACTATACACTGATATATCCCCTTCTTGATTAACCCAGTATTATTTACCGCTTCGTGTCGTGCTTCTTCTCTGATCAAAGGTCATTCACTTGGTGTGACTGCACATGACACCCTTTTCACACAATAGCATCTTAATCAGTAGTGACAATGTTTGCAAGAACTTACCCCTAAATCCCTTGAAAAACCTTCGCTCTGCTTCAGAATAGGACACAAACTGATCAACTGCGAAATCAGTTACAAATCCACCCAACACGCTATCAACCCAGTGATCTACAGTCTGTGTGATTTTTTTATCAGTATTTTCCAATTGTCGGATCAGTTCAGGGGTCCACTGCATGACCTGATCGTCTTTCCAACATGTTTGAAATTCTGCTAACCTCACCAACCACTCCTACAGTTCATGTGCGAAGGTTACAAATAATATTTCATGTACCTCCGTAATAATATAATTATTCTTCCACTCTTTGGCAGATAGCTTCGTACTTCTGTTTTCTTTCAGGGAAAACTCCTGAATTTTCTTTTCAAACTAGTCCTCAAGTTCAAGCTTTAGTGGTTTCCAATGACCTCGTGGCATTACCCAATCTCTCTCTCAAAATTCTCCTGGTCCTGGCAACAGAACCATTTGTTGGTTTGAGGGGTCATGACCTAGGTTCAGATTTAAGGTTTACCAACAAACCCCTGTACTACTGGCCCTTTCGGCAATGACCTACTTGCGCAGGTCAAGGTCTCACCCGAAGTAGTATGGGAGGGTGCTATAACTAGGTTTCCACACCCTGAGAGAGAGAAAGTTAATTAAAGTGGGTACCTTTAGATCTAACGGGCTTGCGCTAAAGAAGCCCTAACCTAGAGACCTTTAACAATATACTTTGTCGGAATAACTCATGTGAAGCTCATAAACCATAAAATAGCAATTTAACAGAAGCAAGGTGACAAACATAAATATATCTATGCATTCATTCCTTTCTAAAGCATCACATCCACATTCACATCAATTAACTAACCATATTCAGTATTAAGACATAACTCAGAAATTAGCATATAGCACAACCAACAACAGATCACAGAGATATTTCAATATCATCAAAAGAGGTCTTCTCATTCATTAACACTTTAGGTTTCACTTACAAAATCTTTACCAGCTCACGCATAGAGCTAGCAGGGTTTGCACACAGCAGGATTTAGGGTCTCCACGCACACATCCAGTAGGAGCCCTTACCCAAACAAGTCCGCACAAAAATTATTACAAATCCAATAGTCATATCCAGACTTAACCAAACCTTACTTATACTATATTACTTACGCTACTCTATGATCTGAAAACTGCGGTTTGCAGACCCTTGGTCTACCCTTTTGACCCACCCCAAAGCCCCTGCGCTAGACAAAATATTACAAAATTGCATCAAAATTGCTTTTAGGGGCCCCTACTCCAAAAATTGACAATGCAGTAGCTAGTAGCAGTCAGAGACTCTGGTGACAGATGCATCATACTAATTCAGCTTGGATGCTTTTCAATTTCAAAAGTTGCAGTAGAAATAACACTAGAGAGAAGTGTTGCATGTAGAACATTCCAAAGGTACCATATCGGGATAGAGTTGAATTCCTTTCTTGTTGAGAGGGAGTGTTAAAATTAGCAACAAGAAATATTGAAAATGGCACCAAAAGGGATTCTATTTTAATTTTCCCCTAATTAAATTATAAGTAAATTGTAATTCCACATCACAGACAACTTGCATGAGTTAAATGAGTCAGAAATACTTAGTTAGTTCAGTTAATTCGAGTTAAG
Organism: Pinus albicaulis; assembly: GCA_034641835.2. Lineage (NCBI taxonomy): Eukaryota > Viridiplantae > Streptophyta > Pinopsida > Pinales > Pinaceae > Pinus > Pinus albicaulis. The sequence continues at coordinate 687,555,151 of CM076572.1, read as the reverse complement.
GGTCAAACTAGAGGCATGTAGGGTGTCTTCTACTTTGTAGGAGCCCTAGTTGAGTTTATTTTGAGTTGTAATTAGTTAACTCAGTTTATTTGAGTTAAAATTAGTTTAAATAATTCTAACTGATGTATGAGCTAGTGATAGGTCCAGTAAATTAAATTATATTTAATTCACATGCACTAATCAATCAGATAGCTGGCTATTCGCTATAAATAGTTGTTGCATGTCAGTTCTAAGAGTGACCCAATTGAGATTGGAGTTAAAGGTAAGAAGACTATCAGTTGTAATATTAGAAAATTTTACAGGTCATGAATGAGTTCATCAGGAAACCTTGGATGTATTGCACAATCAATTAGTGGGAATTTCCTATTTAATAGGGGCTCAATTCCCTCAGGAATGCATAATCCAAGCTGGTCATTCAGGTGAATTTTTTTGGCTAAGTATTGGACCAAACTTGTCAGGATTAGAGTGAGATAGTCTGAGATACTGCAGAGAGATCTCAAGCCCGAGAGAAGCATTGTATTGTTTCATTTTCTTGACATAATGCAATATACAAATAGTGGGGTTTTTAGCTAAGGCTTTCCTCATATACATCTTTGTGTTGTGAGATTGAAATTATTTCTCTTTCTTTTTCATGTGATTGTGCGATCATAATTGATTTCCATAATTTGTAAAAATAGATTCAGTATTTTGTTTTATGATATTACAACATCTATTAAATCTATGTGGATTATCTATTTACTTGAGTGTAAGTGGGTGCTAGTTGTATTATTATGACCAGTGACTGTGAGTTGATTATGATATGTTTGTTTCTCTTGGTAAATGTTGATTTAAATTAATAGATATGTTATCCTTATCTTTGGAAAATGTGGCCGACATGTGTGTTCAGTTACCAGGCAGCGTGATTGGAACAACAAGGTAAGATAACTAGTATATTGTTATATTTGTTGATACATACCAATTTTGTGTTTATGTTGAGATTGCAACAAGATGATGAGCTTAGTGAAAAGAGTCACCTTCACTAAGTGGGCCTGCAGGCTATTTATGGCGCAAGTCTATTTTTAGACTATCTATTTTTAGAAATGTCGATCATATTCTATGAGTTGTAGGATGCTATTTGTGGATGGTTGGTCAAGTTGGAAAAATAGATGGACTTCTATTTTTAGACATACTGGGCAGAATCTATTTTTAGATTGCCAGTCTAAAAATAGATATGTAGAATATTATTAGCTCTTAATAATATTTGGACTATAAACATTATCTTATTCTCTTGGAGCACTTCAATTAAGTGCACAGATGTGGTACAGGAGCTGACAGAAGGAATTACACTATTCCTGAGGGTTAATTGGAGCTATTGCATGGAGACTTCAGTTAGAACTCATGTGACAAATTTTGGTGGAGTTATTGAGGTAGTTGGTGGAGTTGTGTTCAGTTTAACTTAGTTAAACATAGTTGAGCTAGTTGTATCTAGTCTAACTGATTGATACACTAGTGAGAGTGGTGTGAATTAATTATTAATTAATTCACTAATTATTAAATCATTAATCAACTAAAGAATACATCAGTTAACTACAGTGCATGGACAGTTTCAGTGGAGACCAGTGGAGAGGTAGGTGAAAGAGCACGTTGACTATCAGTTGTGACTATAGTGTTGCATGAATTGCAATACACAATGGTTGGAGATGCCAATGAGGATTGCGTGAGCAAGGTTGGACCAATTCAAGTTCATTCAGAGCCATTCTTCAGCAGTGATTGCGCAGTAGAGGCAGGCTAGCAGGTGGCAGAGATCGGTGCATGGGATTTGCTAGATCAGACCTGATTAGTGTGTAGCAATTGGATATTGTACTAAGAGCTTGTGAGGAGCTTTGTATGATGATTATTACATGATCTCTATGACATATAATATACAGATAGTTGGGGGTTTTCAGCTTTAATATTTCCCATAAATTACTGTGTTCATATGTGTGAATTTTTATGGTTTTAATGTGTGCATGCAATTGATTTAATTTCCGCAAGTAATGATCAATAGTAGAAGAGATTTTGTATTGTGCATGAAGTCAAATAGTGTGTGATCGAGAATGTCAGACATGAACATATTATTATATAATTTCTACATGGTATCATAGCGCATTGACTACTGAGCAATTGAAAAAACATTGCTATTATTTTGTGTCAGGTGGAATTAACTTGCGTAGTGTTTTCGTGTCGGTTGAGATGTCTTCAAATCCACTGCGTATTCGAGTATGCCCTTGAGGGTAGCTAGAATTATATTTCATGGAAGGATGGAAGTACTGAATAACCACATGTTGTCACACTATAAAAGGGAAAGAAAGATGTTGAAATGTCTAAGGACTCGTTAGCGTGTGAAGGATCACATAGTGTCTAACCTTCATGGTAAAGCATCTCCATTCTTGATGTGGAAATCTTTGATAGATTTTTTCCAAAGCAAGAGCGAACAGAGGAAGTTGGCGCTCAAGGATAAGATCAGGAATATAAAAATGGAGAAAGGCGATAGTATACCCAAGTACCTCACGAAGTTTGTCCAGTGCAGGGATGAGCTGGGAAGTGTGGGGGTTACTGTAGATGACGAGGAATTGGTGAGCTTGGCTCTCCTTGGGCTTCTGAAGATTTCACATTCCTATCAGGACTCTGTCAATGGTCGGGAGAAACTTCCAGGATGGGAGCGAATTTGGTCGGATCTTGTGTAGGAGGAGATAAGGCGGAGTACCAGGGATGGATCTTCATCGAAGAATGAAGATGAAGAAAATTGCGCTTTGGCTGCAAAAGAAAGGAAGGGGAAGAGCAAGAAGAATTCTTCTCAATCTTGTGCAAAAGGAAAGAAGCAGGACATGTCCAAGGTGAAGTGCTTTCACTGTCACCAACATGGACATTACGCCACTAATTGTCCACAGAAGAAGAAAAATAAGCAGGCTGCTGGATCTGCAGTTGGAGAGGCCTTAGCCTCACAGTTTGAGATGGATTTTTCACTGATCGCATGCTTAGTCTCAAGTATGATGGGTTCAGTGTGGTTTCTTGACAATGGTGCGTCATTCCACATGACCGGAGACAAATATTTTTTTACTGATCTGGATGAGAAGGATCTTGGAGTGCACAACGAGATGGGCAATAATGGTAGATATAGTGCGACTGGTATCAGGACCATTACCTTTGAGAGGGAGTCTGGTAAACCCTTTGTATTGAAGGAAGTCATGCATGTTCCAGGATTGAAGAAGAATCTTATCTCTGTGGCGATGTTGGAAGACAAGGGATATGATGTTGTCTTTAGTGAGGGAAAGGCTTTCCTACATAGTAAGGCAACTGGTGAAACCCGGAGGATAGGGGTTTGAGTTAAGAACCTTTATCAATTGCAGGTAGATGGTTGCGCAACAATGGCAAGCAAGGGAGAAGGAGTGGTGAGCCGGGATGAGGGCGAGCTATGGCACAAGAGATTGGGCCATCTTCACCATGGTGCTTTGAAAATTTTGCAGCAGATTTCTACCGGGCTTCCCAAAGGTACACTTGCACAGTCAGATCAGTGCAAGGGATGTACTTTGGGAAAATTTGTGAAAGACACCTTTCACGAGAAGGATAGTCACGCCACGACGATCCTTGAGAGAATTCACACAGACGTGTGTGGACCTTTCTCAATAGCTTCAACAGCAAAGAACAGGTATTATGTGATATTTGTTGATGATTTTTCTCGTAAGTGCTGGATCTTCTTCATGCAGAAGAAGAGCGAGACATTCTCTAAGTTCTGTGAGTTTAAGGCACTGGTGGAGAAAGAATCGGGGAAGTAGGTGAAGGCTCTTAGGAGCGACAATGGTGGTGAATTCATCTCTAGCGAATTCAAGGAATTTTGCAGCGCAGAAGGAATTTGAAGAGAGCTCATAGAGCCTCATAACCCATAGTAGAATGGGGTCGCTGAGTGAAAGAGCATAACGATTGTGGGTGTTGCACGAGCGATGTTGCATGATCAGGGCCTTCCCATACACTTGTGGGCCAAGGCATGAAATACTGCGGTTTATGTGCAAAACCGTTGTCCTCATAGGATACTTGGCATGAGTACACCCGAGGAGGCGTTTTCTTGTAAGAAGCCTGATATTTCTCATTTGAAGATTTTTGGCTCACCTGTTTACATTCATGTGATGAAGGATGCCAGGAAGAAGTTGGAGCCGACCGCAAAGGTTGGGATATTTTTGGGGTACACTAATACACCCCACAAATATCGTGTGTATTTTCCAGACAGTCGAAATATTGTTGTGCGACAGGATATCAAATTTCATGAGGAGAAAGCCATGAAGTGTTCACTTGAGAGGGATCCACACTTGCATGTAGATGAGGAGCTATTAGTTCCTAAGGATGAGCCTCAGGATGTGGATTAGCCAAAAGAGGAGGTTCATGGAGTGGAAGAAACCACTCATGCAGAAACAACCATCAGAGGGCGGAAGTGCACTACAGAAGCTGAGCGACTAAATCTTGATGCAGAGAAGATTGTAGGAGCACCTACATCACAGCGCAGAAAGAGACAGTCACTTGACCGATATACTGGATACATGACTCTGATGAGCAAGTGTAACGTGACAAAACCATACTCTTTCGAGGAAGCTATGGAGGACCCTGCATGGGTAGATGCCATGGTGGAAGAGTATGATTCGATTGTCAGAAATTGTGCATGGGAGATTGTCCCAAGGCCGGAAGGGAAATAAGTGGTAGGTTTGAGATGGATCTACAAATTGAAGCAAGCAGTTGACGGGAGCGTCGAGAAGTACAAGTCAAGATTTTTTGCCCAGGGCTTCTCACAGATTGAGGGGATCGATTATGAGGAAACCTTTGCACCTGTCGCAAGGTATTCTTCCATACAGATGATTCTTGCTCTCTCAGCACAGATGGGGTGGCACATTCATCAGATGGATGTGAAGACTACGTTCCTCAATGGAGTCATTGAGGAGGAGGTGTACATAGAGCAACCTGAAGGTTTTGAGATCTTCAGCAGCGATTTGCATGTGTGCAGGCTCAAAAGAGCGTTGTATGGATTGAAACAAGCACCTCGTGCTTGGTACACACGGATAGACAATTATTTCACTTAATTGGTTTTACCAAGAGCGAGGCGGATCTCAACCTATACTAGATTGTGGTGGAGGGTAAGTTGCTGATCATTGTACTTTATGTAGATGATTTGATTTTGACGGGTGATGAGCTGTTGATACTTTCATGCAAGGAGGATCTTGCTAGAGAGTTTGAGATGAAGGACTTGGGCTTCCTTCATTATTTCCTGGGATTGGAAATTTGGCAGCGCAGTGATGGACTGTTTGATTCTCAAGGTAAGTATGCCTGAGAGATACTGGAGAAGTTCAACATGCATGGCTGCAAGCCTATCGACACTCCTCTTCCTGGTGGTTGGAGGAAAGAGGATGCTACATCGGCAGAGGTAGTGGATGCCACTGTTTACCGACAGTTGGTGGGGTCGCTTATGTATCTAGTCAATACATGACCTGACATATGCTACGCTATTAACCAGCTTTCACAAGCTATGGTTAAGCCTACCAAGCTCTTTTGGAAGGTAGGAAAGCATGTATTGAGATATCTTAGAGGCACATCGGGATATGGATTATGGTACAGACAGTCGGATGAGGTGAAGCTGTGTGGCTTCACGGATGCAGATTGGGCAGGGAGCCCAACGGACAGAAAGAGCACATATGGAGGGATTTTTAGTATCGGGTCGACAACAGTTTCTTGGTACAAAAGGAAGCAAATATCCGTGGCACTCAGTTCAGCAAAGGCCGAGTATATGGCAGTGAGTTTGGCTGCATGCGAGGCTATATGCATGAGGAAGATCATCCTGCTCAAGTTGTTCGGTTCACACTTAGATCCTACTATGATATATTGCATAATCGTAGCTGCATCAAACTCTTAAGTTAATCCAAGATTTTCACATGATAGGTCTAAACACATTGACATCCGATATCATCATATTAGAGATTGTGGGCAAGTGGAAGATCATGTTACTTTCATACATTCCTACTGAGATCGTGGATGCCGATATTCGACGAAGGCACTCACCAGAGAAAATTCGAATACCGCAGGTAGGATCAGGGGTGGAAGATAATCCTTATCTTGTTGAGAGGGAGGTTGAGATTGTAAACAAGATGATGAGCTTAGTGAAATATTCGCCTTCACTAAGTGGGCTCATGTGCTATTTTTGTCGCAAGTCTATTTTTAGACATGTCGATCATATTATATGAGTTGCAGGATGCTATTTGTGGATGGTTGGTCAAGTTGGAAAAATAGATGGACTTCTATTTTTAGACATATTGGGCGGAATCTATTTTTAGATTTCCAGTCTAAAAATAGATATGTCGAATATTATTAGCTCTTAAATAATATTTGGACTATAAACATTATCTTATTCTCTTGGAGCACTTCAGTTAAGTGCACAGATGTGGCACAAGAGCTGACAGAAGGAATTACGCTATTCCTAAGGGTTAAGTGGAGCTATTGCATAGAGACTTCAGTTATAACTCATGTGACAAATTTTGGTGGAGTTATTGAGGTAGTTGGTGGAGTTGTGTTCAGTTTAACTTAGTTAAACATAGTTGATCTAGTTGTATCTAGTCTAACTGATTGATACACTAGTGAGAGTGGTGCAAATTAATTATTAATTAATTCACTAATTATTAACTCATTAATCAACTAAAGAATACATCAGTTAACTACAGTGCATGGATAGTTTCAGTGGAGACCAGTGGAGAGGTAGGTGAAAGAGCAGGTTGACTATCAGTTGTGACTATAGTGTTGCATGAATTGCAACACACAGTGGTTGGAGATGCCAATGAGGATTGCGTGAGCAAGGCTGGACCAATTCGAGTTCATTCAGATCCATTCTTCAACAGTGATTGCGCAGTAGAGGCAGGCTAGTAGGTGGCAGAGATCGATGCATGGGATTTGCTAGATCGGACCTGATTAGTGTGTAGAAATTGGAGATTGTACTGAGAGCTTGTGAGGAGCTTTGTATGATGATTGTTACATGATCTCTATGACATATAATATACATATATTCAGGGGTTTTCAGCTTTAATCTTTCCCATAAATTACTGTGTTCATATGTGTGAATTTTTATGGTTTTAATGTGTGCATGCAATTGATTTAATTTCCGCAAGTAATGATCAATAGTAGAAGAGATTTTGTATTGTGCATGAAGTCAAATAATGTGTGATCAAAAGAATCTCAGATGTATAACATATCAGTTATATAATTTCTACAGTTTATAACAGTATGATATAGGGAATTTCATGACAAAGTGAATTCCATGAAATCTTGGTGAAGGCTCAGGTTTAGATTTCCTTTAGAAGCATTGGGAACCATGGGGATTGATTCATGGTGTTTGTTGCTAGTCTTGTGATTTTGATCTTTTTTGAATTGTTGCACTTGATTTTTGGTCTTGATTGCGTCTACTGCATGACCATGCCACTTTGTTTCTAGGAATATTGTTATTGGTTTTCATGGTTTTCTTCTTGTTTGTTTCTCGTTCTTTCCTTTTATCTTTTTAGCATCCTAGGAATTGGTTGGGAAAGAGGAAGTTTAATAGATTCAGAAAGAGTTGAATGAAACCTAGCAGGTAATGTAAGACTCAGATGAAGAGTGGTGCATGAGTAAAGGGAAACTGAAGGCAATAGTATGACAACCAATTGGATTGGTTGGGTCCATTGGGATAAATGGATGATGGAAGGACAATCATGAGAAAGGAAAAGTAAATGGATTTAAGGCATCAAATTCCTTGGATAAGTTTTGAATTGTTGTTCTCAATGTTGTGCATGTTGTGCATGGATAAAAGGAGCTCTCTTAACCTAGACCTTATGATATTTGGTGATTGTGTTGTGATTATGATTATGATGATGTCTATATATATATATATACACACACACACATATATATATATATATATGTATGTATGTATGTATGTATGTATGTATGTGATTTTATGACAAGGTCATCAAGAATCATTCTTGTGGAGGAATGATTACTTATGTAGGTGAATGGCATGATGAGTTCATGGTTTATGAGGAATCAAGTGGGAAGAGTAACCCTGACATATCAACAAGGTTAATATCATGTGGATATAAAGTGATATTATATGATTGTATTGTGTCTATGTTTATGTTATGGATAGGTAATGTTGAGGGATACATCAATGGAATGGAATCTGTGCGATCAACGGCATGCTGGAACATGCATGAATAGTGCAAAGACACTAGAAGAAAGGTTGCTTGGTAGAGTCAATGTGTGGTCCATGAATGTCAAGTACTATATATATATATATATATATATATATATATATATATTACATGTTGCACCTGTGATGTTGTGTGTATGCATTTTTGTGTATATGTTGTATATGTGGTGTTGTGTAAATATGGTATTGTGCGCATGTTGGATATGTGGTGTTGTGTACATGTGGTGCTTTGTGCATGTTGCATATGCGGTGTTGTGTACATATGACATGGTGTGCATGTTGTACATATGGTGTTGTGTGTATGATTGTACATGTGGTGTTGTGTGCATGTGTTGCCATGTACATGTTGTACATGGGGTATTTTGTGTAGGTGGTGTTGTGTACATGTCATGCATGTGGTTCTATGTACACGTGGTACTGTGTACATGTTTTTCATGTGGTGTTTTGTACACATTGTGCAAGTGGTGTTGTGTACATGTTGTGCATGTGGTGTTGTGTACATGTTTTCCAGGTGGTGTTGTGTACACATTGTGCAGGTGGTGTTGTGTACATGTTATGCAGGTGGTGTTGTGTAAAGGTTTTATTGTGTACATGTTGTGCATGTGGTACTATTGTACATGTGGTATTGTGTGCATGTCATACATGTTGTGTTGTGCATTGTGTAGTCGTGGCATCGTGACATGTGTATTTTTTTTGTCGTACTCTGTGTATGTATATGTATTTTTTTGTACATCAGGTGTAGGTGTATGTATTGTGTTGTGTTGTACACTAGATGTAGGTGCATGTATTGTATTATGTTGTAAACCAGGTGTAGGTGTATGTATTGTGTTGTGTTGGACACAAGGTGCAAGTGTATGTGTTGTGAGGTATGTCAGGTGTAGGTGTATGTGTTGTATGTCAGGTGTAGCTGCATGTATTTTATGGTGTTGTGTATTGCATTTGGTTTTATCTGTGTGATGCACACTTTGTGTATGTGTATGTGGTTAAAGAGAAGGCACTAGGTGTTTTTCAGGTGTGACAACTGATCTGATGTGTGTATGAAAAGGAAAAAGGATAAACGTAATAAAAGGACCATTTGAAGGATAAGTATTAGTATTTTATTTTAGTTATATTATGAATATGGTCTATGGCTCTAGTTTATGTTGGTTACATGAAATTTGTGATTTCGATTTATGATGGTCATGTTTTAAGCTAATTGGATGTGATATGTTTATACATGATAAATTGATTAAAAAATTAGTTTGACTTGTTGTGACAAGAAGTGAATAGAATTTCAAATGTACCTTATTGAAGGGCTTCCAATGAGGTATGATCTGAATTTATTTCAATTTATTATGAATCTAATGGAAATTGTGTACTTGGTATAGGAAAGCATGGAAATGCTAGGTTTGGGTGGTTGGAACTGAATGCAAGTATTAGCAGCAACAGTAAAAGGAATTGGAATATACAACAATATGTTGGTAAAGCACTTCAGGAGCAGGGCCATTATGGGACACTGGTACCCAATAGTGTCCATTAATTTCCATGAGCATGTTATGACATGTATGATGGTTTTGAGGAAGGTATATGCCTTGGTTGTTTTACCTTCCGATGTGAGGAATCCTTTCTAAGGGATATATAACCCGGGAAAGGGGATGTCAGGGAACTTAGAAAGTGTGTGATTGCACGGAAGGGGGTGACTAGATTTTCTGAGGGACTGTGTAGCAGAGAAGGGAAGGTTAGGGACAGATTTTTTTTGTCATTATCATTGTCAAATGGAATCAGATGCACATTGGGAGTGTGCCCTGGAACAATGAGTCGGTAACTATTCACTGAGAGGATAAGTGGCGCAGGATTATAACGTTGGAATTTCGATGCAGGTTTTAATTTGGAAGTGGATTTTGGACTTCCTGGGAAGGAGGTGAATCTTGGTATTCATTTGAGGGGGTAGGTGTGAGCCTCTGGATTCCATTGTTGCAGATACTGGCATCGTATCCTTTTATTTTCTAGTTGAGAAAATGTGCATATGTGTATATGTGTATATTATCATAAATATTGTATCGAGATAGATTTATAAAGCTACATGGATAGTATGTTTATTTTGTGGTTGAAGCAAATGTGTATAAGTATATGTGGTTATTATTGTAAATATCATAATGAGATGTGTTATAGAGCTCCAGTAAACGGTATGATTTTCATGTTCTCAACAAGATTTCATTGTAAATACTGCAACGAGTTGTGTTATAAAGATCCATAAGTAGTATGTTTTGGTTTTTCAGGGGTTTTTCTAGTTGTAGGTGTCATTGAACACTGAGGATGGTGTTACCATAAAGGGGAGGGTTTTGTAACAACCCCGGGTTAAACATTCATGTAATAAATTTAATAAAGGAAAAATAAGACCAAGGTCATGGGAAATGTTGATCGGAAATTGGATTAGGGGAAAAAATTTGTCCAAAATTCAAAGTGCTCAGACTTTCACCAAACTAGAAAAAAAGCGACCTTCCCATTGCCAGGAATCCAACGCAACTCGTTTCATCAAAAACCGAGTTCGGTTGAAGAAGTTATAGCCTGCTGATCGTCGTCCAGAACATGCAAATTAAAAAAAAAATATTGCAGAACAGTAACAGGTTGATGACATGGAAAACCAGTTAGTACTCCAAGTATATTCAGGGATTATTCTTCAGCTTTTCCTAATGGGGCTATGACAAGTATCACTACAGGATTCGCTAATTTGGGGTTGAGAAGGTGAAATTGAAGAAACACAATTCGGATTATCGACAATATCAACAAAACTTGGTCAACGTTTCGAATCTCAATGGGGATCCATCTTCAAGACACATTGTGAATAAGAACTTGAGAGAAGAACATACCAAAGAAAAATAGTAAAAAAACCTGATTAGACTAACATAGTCGACTATTCAAATAATTTTTGTATAATATATATATATATATATATATAATTAATTGATTAAAGTTTTGATTAAATTTTACATTATTAATATTTATATATAAATTATTATTAATAATGATTATAAAGACCTACATATCAATCTGTTATTCCCCCCCCCCCCATTAATTCTAACTTCTATAAGAAAAAGAATCTAGATAAAAATAGTCCTTACAATGGTTTAGAGAATGATATTTCTAGCCTAAGGAATGAAGGTAATATCCTTTTAATGGGTGACTTTAATGCTCGAACTTCAAGCAACCAAGCTATTCTTCTAAGCAATCATTCCAACCCCAATCCTCTTTGGTTAGATGAAGATATTACTCTAGCTAGCCTGTACAAAAGGAGCTCTGAAGACCTCGGGGATAATTTGTTTGGGTCAGAGCTAGTCAAACTCTGTAGTGCTCAGGATCTCATAATTTGCAACGGTCTAAAGAAGTGGCCCAATTCTAGCAAGATGACCTGCATCCATGGGCTTGGCAGGAGCATGGAAGACTTTGTTATTTCTGATCTCCCTTTATACAACGAAATAATAAATTTTGACATCTTAGACGACCACGAGCCAGACTCTGATCATAGGCCTTTACTCATAACTCTCAATTTTGTCATCCATAGAGATCCCATAGAAGATAATCCTTATAGTCAAAAGAACTTAATATTTGATAGAAATAAAAACTATCTCTTTCTAAATGAATTTTTTTTTTTTTTCACACAGGAAAAATTCGTAATTTTATTGATGATAACAAAATTACATGTTACACTTTGCTGTAGTTCAGAGAAAATATGCAAATAAATTGCAGTAAGGGCAATACAATGGGAGTGATTAAACTTTCCTCCCCTTTTTCTTCTCAACCTTTCGCCATGGACCTGGAGATGGCGAGGTTGTGATAAGGACAAGCTGATTTTCTGCTATGATTGCTCCATTGTCCTTATCCGAATCTGAAGTATCTGTGTTATGATGTCTTTTGTGACCTCCGCTTTCTGGTGCCTCTTGGTCCATTGACGTCGGAGCTGTGTTTGATGGCTCTTGCATCTCTTGTTCTTTTATCTCAGCTTCGGGAGTTGTCTGGGTATTTTCTTTTGGGGTGGGTTCCATCTCATCCTCTTCCATCTCCAGTTCTGGTTCTCCAGAGGGAAATTGCCAACCCTTTGTAGCTTTTCCAGTCTTCTTCTTTTTTCTGTTATCTCTTTTAGCTTCTGGACAAGTATTCTGTAGATGCCCTGTATTCCTGCATATTCTGCACCTGAAAGCAGTGTTCTCATAGTCTAGATGCTGCGTCCATTTTTGTTGTTTATGAGTCAGCAGGATGCATTCTGGAAGCCCCTTGCTGAGATCCACTTCCACACAGATGCGGGCAAAAGTGAAGACCCTCTCCTCCATTCGTAGAGTGTCAGTTTTGATATAACTCCCAATCATGTCTCCAATGCTGCCCAAGACATCTTCATTCCAGAAATGAAGTGGGAGGTTGTAGAGACGCACCCAAACAGGCATTTTTGTGACCTCCATGGTGTTTGCGTCAAAATCTGGAAACCATGGTGTAGTGAATAGTCCAGTGGATCCCCAGAACCACGGTCCAGCTTGTTGGATGTGCTCTCTGGCCTCCGAGGATAAGAATTTAACAATAAAAAATCCTTTTGAACAGAGGTGTATTTCACAGTCTGTCGTCCAGTTAGTGAAAATCCAATGAAACAGCTCCATTGGTTTTGGCCAGAAGCAATTGAATCTACAAATGAGTGCTTGTGACTCAAAAACGGATTTATAATCATCAATCTCAGGTAGTTCAATCTGCAGTTCTGGTATCTGGTTGAGTTGTTCCACAATGTATGGTTTAGGGCCATTTGCTGCCTGTGCTATTGGAGCAGCCGCTATGTTTTTCCCCTTTAAAATATTCTTGTAAGATGTACCTTTGGGAACCCCAAAACCAGTGGAGTTTGCTCCCTGAAGTCCATGTGCACTGTGCTGCCCAGCAGCTCCACCTCTCAGTCTCAGATTGATAAAAATAGTGGAAGCAGGGCGCAAGCCATACTGTCTAAGAATGCTGGAATCCTGTAGTGTTCTTCCTTCATGGATGAGGGACTGAGCATGGCTTGGATAGCCAGTGGTTTGCCATATAGATTGCTTCAGGTCGGTAACCTGTGTGTTTTCATTTATCCAAAATAATAAACATTTTCCAGCAGGGGTTTTAAGAAAAATCTGAAAATTTTTTATGCTTACCCCATTATCCGCTGCTATGGTGTAGGAGTCGGGCCCTAACAGTTTCTGTCTTGACTGCAACTGTGGCCGCAAGGCAGGTCCCAAAGAAGTGATGCCCAGCAGCCCAATAGCATCCCATCCTCGAGGACCAGGGCGTGGAGGATATGGCCGGCCAGCAGAAGCAGAGGTCAACTCGATCCGCACCCAATAGCTGAAGAAGTAGGAGGTCCCAGCACCGGCCACCAGCAAATAAAACAGGGTATAGCGCCCATAAGCACCATGAGAGGTGCCACAGAACGCTAACCCCGGCGATGGTTCTACGCCAAGCCCACCAGAATACAAAGAGCACTCTCTGGTAAGTATTCCACGCACCTCATCAACCGCCGGTAGTTTGGTCAGGTACAAGAGCCCATTTCGCCTGTTGGGTCTGCAGGGTATCCCTGTCTCAGTCTCAGTAAGAGATAACGACCGCCCAAACACCTTTGGTTTCCATCCCATACAAAGTTGCGATAGGGAGCAGCAGGGGGAACCGTGACCCAAGCCAAAGTAACGCCTCCATTGCAGCGAGCTCCAACAGGCGGCGTCGGCGGAAGTTTTCTGTAACCCTAGTTCAAAACAAATTTTGCCCGCGCTCACCATCGCTCTCTCCTCTAGCTTTACTTTCCAAATACTTGTTGGCTTTCTTTCTAAATGAATTAAAAACTAATTTGCTTTCTTTATCTAGTATAGACAACATAGATGACCTCTATCATAATTTTACTACAACCCTCTCATATTATATTAACAAGTTCTCAATTGAAGTCTCAAGTATAAAAGAAATAGAAAAACTGACCCATGGTATGACAAAGATTGTAAAAGTGTGAGGAGAGAAATTAAGGAATCTATTGATGAATCTCTCAAAATTAACAAGATAAAAATGTACAAAGCCCTAAATAGAAGGAAAAAAAAGGCAATATATTCGTAAAAGACAAAAGAATCTCTTACACCTCTCTAAGGTGGCTCCTAAGAAATTCTGGAGGCAGATTCTAACTAGGAAAACTAAAGATAATAATAAAATTTCTTTACAAGACTGGAATTCCTATCTTAAAAATCTTTATGAATCTCCAAATGCCAGGGATTTTGAAACCATGCTCACAATGAAAGAAGTTTTCTCATTAGAAGACATTGATTTTTGGGGTTAAACGCCTGGCAAATGGGAAAGATAAAGACATTTAAGGTTACCAGACGAAAATCTTAAAAATTGGAGGTCCTATCCTCGTCCCCCACATCCACAAGCTTTTCAACAAAGTGGTCAAGCAAGGGTTCCCTAAACCTTGGACTCAGAGCCTCATTATCCATATTTTTAAAAAAAGTGGGGATACAAATAACCCCTCTAATTATCGAACAATTATGATCAGCCCTATCTTAGCCAAGTTATATGGTATTATTTTGGAAAAAGTTGAGCATTTGGCTTGAAAGTGAAGGTAAGCGAGCTAAAGGCCAAGCGGGTTTTAGAAGGCAGCACTCAACAACGGATCACCTCGTTACGCTTAGGATCATTGTGGAGGAATGCCACAATGATAAATCCAATCTCTTATGTTGCTTTGTGGACTTTAAAAAGGCTTTCGATGTAGAAATTTGCTGAATAATGAAGATTTATCCACTGAGATTATCATGGTCACACACTAATTCGAATTCATGCATAACACATAACCTCTTCTACAATTGATCATCAATATGTGGAAATAGAAACAGTCGCATGCGCACATAAACACAATATGTAATGGGGAAAGCTTATAGCTGAAAACCCCCAGCTATTTTGTATATTATAATGGAAGAGAACATGTAACAATCTCAGTACAATACTCCTCACAAGTACTCAGTACTGTCTCCAAAAGTTACACACAAACTAGCTCAATTTTGAACAAGTCACAGGTTCAAAACTCATCCACTATTTGCCTGCCTCTACTGCGCAATCCAAGTTGGTGTAATGAGAGATCCAAGTTCGAATATCCTTGGCTTCAACTGTGCAATCCTCATGGGAAATCTCCTCCAATTCTTGTGCAAATCTCATGCACAACTAATGTCGCAACTAATAGCAAACTCACCCTTTCATCTACCTCTTCCACTGGTCTTCACTGAACTGTCCATGCACTGCAGTCAACTGATGTGTTCTTTAGTTGAATAATGAGTTAATGTTTAGTGAATTAAATAATATTAATTCACCCCACTCATCTCTAGTGTATTAGCCAGTTAAACTAAATACAACTAGTTCAACTAAGTTAACCCGAACACAACTCCACCAACTGTCTCATCAACTCCACCAAACTCCGCCACTTGAGTTCTAACTGAAGTCAACCATGCATGAGCTCACCAAACCCCTAGGAATAGCGTAATTTCTTCTGTCAGATGCATGGGCTACATCCGTAGCTCAAACTGAAGTGTTGCAAGAGGATAAACTGAAGTTTATAGTCCAAATATTATTAAGGGTAAATAATATTTGACTTTTCTATTTTTAGCCTGGCAGTCTAAAAATAGACTCCGCCCAAATGTCTAAAAATAGAGGTCCATATATTTTTACCAACTCAACCAATCATCCAAGAATAGCATACTGCAACTCCTAGACCATGCTCCATATGTCTAAAAATAGACATAGTCTAAAAATAGACTTTGCGCCAAAAAGAGCCTGCGGGCCCACTTAGTGAAGGCGACTTCATTTCACTAAGCTCCATCATCTTGTTGCATTTTCAACACTCCCTCTCAACAAGATATGGATTATCTGCAACCCCTATCCTGCCTCTGTGGAATTCGAATTTGCTCCTGGTGAGCGCCTTCGTCAAGATTTCAGCATCCTGATCCTCCGTGGGAATATATGAAAGTAACATGATTCTCCGCTACACACAATCTCTGATATGATGGTACCTGATGTCGATGTGTTTGGATATATCATGAAATACTGGATTAGCCGAGAGTTTAATGCAACTCTGTTTATCACAATAAATCATAGTAGGCTCCAAGTGCGACCCGAACAATCCGACGAGGATCTTCCTCATCCAAATAGCCTCGCATGCAGCCAAGCTTGCTGCCATGTACTCGGCCTCTGCTGAACTGAGTGCCACGGATCTCTGCTTCCTGCTGTACCAGGAAACTGCTGTCGACCCGATGCTGAAAACTCCTCCAGATGTGCTCTTTCGGTTCGTTGGGCTCCCTGCCTAATCTGCATCAGTGAAGCCAAAAAGCTTCGCTCCATCCTCCTGTTTGTACCATAGACCATATCCTGATGTGCCACTAAGATAACGCAATACATGCTTGCCTGCCTTCCAGAAGAGCTTGGTAGGCTTAACCATAGCTTGCGAAAGATGGTTAACAGCATAGCATATATCGGGTCGTGTATTGACCAGATACATAAGCGACCCCACCAACTGTCGATAGACAGTGGCATCCACTACCTCCGCTGAAGTAGCATTCTCCTTCCTCCAACCACCAGGAAGAGGAGTATCAACAGGCTTGCAGCCATGCATGTTGAACCTCTCCAGTATCTCCCGGGCATACTTACCCTGAGAAACAAATAGTCCACCACTGCGCTGCCAAATCTCCAATCCCAGGAAATAATGAAGGAGGCCAAAGTCCTTCATCTCAAACTCTCTAGCAAGATCCTCCTTGCATGAAAGTATCAATAGCTCATCACCTGTCAAAATCAGATCATCTACATACAGTACAATGATCAGCAACTTCCCCTCCACCACAATCTGGTACAGGTTAGGATCCGCCTCACTCTTGGAGAATCCAAGTCCGGTGAAATAACTGTCTATTCGTGTGTACCAAGCACGAGGTGCTTGCTTCAGCTCGTACAATGCTCTCTTGAGTCGGCAAACATGCGACTCACTGCTGAAGATCTCGAAACCTTCGGGCTGCTCTATGTACACCTCCTCCTCAATGACTTCGTTGAGGAACACAGTCTTCACATCCATCTGATGGATGTGCCACCCCATCTGCGCTGAGAGAGCTAGGATTGTCCGTATGGAAGAGTACCTTGCGACAGGTGCAAAGGTCTCCTCATAATCGATCCCCTCGATCTGTGAGAAGCCACGGGCAACAAATCTTGCCTTGTACTTCTCCACACTCCCGTCAGCCGCCTGCTTCACTTTGTAGATCCATCGCGAACCCACCACTGATTTCCCCTCCGGTCGCGGGACAATCTCCCATGCATTGTTTCTAACAATTGAATCATACTCTTCCACCATGGCATCTACCCATGCGGGTTCCTCCACAGCCTTTCCTAAGAGATGGTTCTCGTCACGACACATTTGCTCACAAGAGCCATGTATCCAAAGTAAAATGGGTCCTAAGAGCTGCCTCTGCTCATACGTGTCGTAGGTTGTATCACAACCTTCTCTCGCATCTCAATTCGCTCGTCAAATTTCGAAAGCGCTTGCGCCCTCTGATGGTTGGCGATGCATGAGTGGTTTCTTCCACTCCATGAACTTCCTCTTGTGGTTGATCCACATCCGGAAGCTCCTCCTTAGGAACTAATAGCTCCTCTTCTGCATGCAAGTGTGGTTCCCTCTCAAGCGAACACTTCATGGCTTTCTCCTCCTGAAATTTGATATCCCGTCGCACAACAGTGTTGCGACTGTCAGGAGGCTTCTTTCCAAGCTTTTTGAGCATAGGAATAAAATCTTAAATCAAATTAAATAACTCTTTTCTTTAGGTCTGATAGACCAAAGATTGGTCTCAGTGAACATTAACCATCATTATCATCAATAATTAATAAATTTTATTAATAAGTTTTTTACATATTGATTATTAGAAATTTATTTTTATTTTTAATAGTAATAAGAATTATTATTAATATTAAATTTTTTTAATTAATATATGAAATAATTTTCTTTTCCCTTATTAGTATTAGTATATATTTTCCAAAATAAAATTAATATTAATATCTAAAATAAATCATTCTAATTTTTTTTAATGATTATAGTGTTATTAAATATTACTAATAATTAATAATTCTATTAATTAATATTACTAAGTTAAATAATAATAATTATTCATAATAATGTTGATTATAAATTAATTAATAATTTCAATCATTTTTATTAACTTGGTTTTATTTTATTTTGTTAATTTTTTTTTTATATATTATTAATTAATAACTTATTATTTTATTTTGTTAATTTTTTTTATATGTTATTAATTAATAACTTATAATAAAGATTAAAACAAATCATTATTAATTTTACCTAATAATGACTATTTCGGTTAAAATTAATAATTAATCTTATTATTATTTATTTATAAATGATATTTAAACTCTTAACAATTAAAAATAATATAATTAGTCTTTAATGTGCAATTTTTTTATTCCTTATCCTTAATATTATCTTAATTATTGATTAAACCTTAATAAAAAGGAAAAGGAATTCTACCTCACTGCATTGGGAGGACACGCTGGAGGAGAAAATTTGTGTAATGAGAGGTAGCCAACTATCACTGGTTTCGTTCCCTCCATCCTTGTTAAAATTGAAATTTCCCAATGATAAATTATTATATGTTGGAATTATTTTTTAATATTAAAGTTGAATATATATATATATATATATATATATATATATATATATATATATATAATATTTTATATAGTTTAATAATCATATATTATATTATATTTTTATTTATATTAATATTATTATTTAAATCCAATTCTTATATATATTAAATTCCGCATACAATAACCATAGTCCGAATTGGATATCCATATCCCAATTAACCAAAGTTTAAAACTTTTTGGTGGGTGCCATTTTATATATATATTAAATTCCGCATACAATAACCATAGTCCGAATTTGATATCCGTATTCCAATTAACCAAAGTTTAAACTTTTTGGTGGGTGCCATTTTATTTATCGGAGCACATATAATACGGTGGCACTAAGGTTCACGGGTTCGGCGCGTAATTATCAACGTTGACAAAACATGTATGTAGGGGCGGAGGTCACGGTTGAACCCGTGAACCCGTGACCGCCCCCTAACCACTCAACGCTTTTACCATTAAGCCGGCGGGTGGAACTTATTGAATATGGCGAAGAAATCATATTTGAATCCACGTGAAATTCCGACGGCAGATATGGAGGGGGCCAGCCCACTAGCCAGCCCTCCTCCCATGAGACCGCACCATGTGTCCATTACCAAGCGCTAAAAAAAAACGCGCTTAGTGCGCATTAAACCTGTACTTATCACCTTCTAAACCACCATTAAGTTTAATTAAGCCTCAGATTAATACGGTGGAGTTTTTTGGCAGCGCCTCCATTTTCGGCGGGATTTCCAAGTTTGGGGGAGCTATCTCGACTCTTCTCCAGATTTGGAGGAGGAATCTAGGGGAAAATTGAATAGGGCATATCTTGAGCAATTTTCGACTAATTTTGGCTCAAGAAGAGTCATTCTTAGCAGATTGGCATGCTCTGAATCCATTGGTACAGGTTTCAGAGGCAAAGGAGAATTTTTATAGGTGTTTTCGGCATTTTGAAAAAAATTGAAGCCGAGGGCCACCAAGAAGGAAGACCATACCTAGATCGGATGAAGGCCAATATTGGCTCAAGAAGAGTAATTTTTAGATGAATTTAATGCTCTAAACACATTGGAATAGGCTGCAAAGGCGTTGGAGCACTTCAGAAAGTGTTTTTGTCACTTTGGTGATTAAACAAGTCGGGGCCACCAAGATGGGAGGTCAATCCTAGATCAATTGAAAACCAATTTCAGAGATTTAATAGTCATTTTTGAGGTTTTTGTGTCTTTGAAGCCAGTGGAGCAGGTTTCAAATCCATTGGAGCACTATATGTGCATTTAATCAGACATTTGTTTCTTAATCCCAAAAGGGCCTAGCTAGTTGAAGCAAGTCCATGGAAATGTAGCCTAGGAGGGGTGAACTTTGTTATCAACAATTGTATTATGTGTATGATGTGTGTTATTTATCTTCATTTAATTTTCTTTACATGAGTTTTTAAAAGATAATTAACTCATAATTTGATCATCAAAGACACATAAACCCCTTCATAATTGGTTAACTTGAGATGATCATAAACACACATTTTTAATACTGCTGAGGGAGCTAGCACGACAAAAATATTTTGCCCATATTCATATCAAGTTGGCATTAGAATTTTTTTTCTTCTCATTTTAGCTAAGGATAGCTAGAGGAATTAGCTATTGGTTTTTGAATTTGTCCAAAGAGAATTTAACTATGTGCAAGTTTATGTGTGAAGGAGAAAGTCAAGAATGGGAGCTCAGTTCTCAAATCACAACAAAGAATCTTTGTATTCATTATAGGTGTTATGAAAACTTAATTAAGCAATGTTTCTAATCCATCTTCCTTAGAAAAACTCTTTGATAAAGAGATATGTTACAAAATCTCTACATCATGATTGATATGGTGCAAGAGATGTATGAAGATAAGAGGGAGAGAAGTATACTTCAAGAGAAGTTGATTTCCATGAAGGAGGAGAAGCAAGAGATTCTTGAAAAGATGAATGATATGGAGACTCAGCTCCATATTGCAAATGAGAACCTAGCAGGGATGCATGCGATGAAGACTCATATCCATGATGCCAAGGAAGCCTTAGCCATGTATGTGCATGAAAAAGAGGTATGCAATTCAAGATTATCTTCAATTTCATCTCAAAACGAATGTGTAGGTGATTTTGAAAGACACACAAGAGGAATAGGATTCAAATTATTGATGAGGATGGGATATGAAGGTAAAGGATTGTGCAAACATGCACAAGGCATAGTTGAGCCAATTGTTGTTGAGGAAAGGCCTAGACATTTGGGTCTTGGTTATGGACAACATGATGGAGAATGCTACAAAGACATGAAGGGACATGAAGGTGTTCCAAGAAGGAATATCATTTCATTTTCATTACCTCAAGCTTGTGAAGCTTGTGTTCATGAGGAGTGCAAAAGTTTTACACCCACTTTGCAAGAAGGTTGTCATAAGCTTGCAGCTAATGAGAATGGCGAAAAAGAGTATGTTGAAAGCTCTAAAGTCATTGAATGCATTTTTGTTATTTTTAAGAGAGCCACTACCTCATTAAATTCACCTCCTCAAGAAGACGACAAAGGTGAAAGTTCAAGGTATAAATCCACCTTTAATCAAGTTGCTTTTGATTATGATAAACATGGTAAATATTCACATAAGATTCGGAGAAAGTTTGCATGTTCCTTTTGTGGTTTGGATAACCATAATGTTTCAAGATGTTGGAAGAATATAGCCATGCACAGGAAAATTTCAAATAAAAGGAGGTAGGAAGCCAAAGGTTCATTGGACAAAGAAAACCATGTTGAAAAGAAGATGCAATTATTTTGCACTCATTGCGATAAGTAGGGTCATCTTGTAGACAAGTGTTGGACTTTGTATCCAACAAGTAATCCACGACATTTGAAGAAGGTGGAGAGAGAGATTGGCAATAATGGAAAAGAGGATTGCATAATCGATGTGGGTCAGGACGATTCACATGATGAAGTGTAGCTGAAAGAAGTGCCACTGAAATGGTTTATTCTTTTGTCTCTACAATGCATGTTGCATGTTTACGCTAATAAGGTATTTGAAATTGGAGTATGTTAACTCACTTTATTGCAGAAAATATTTTTCATTTCAGATCTTTAAGTACAGGTACATATGAATGGGGTTCTTATACTTATGATTGTACTTGTAAGAGAGTTGAAGAATTGGATACATGCATGAGATTTTGTGTGTATGCACAGTGGAATTTTGATGGTTTCTAATAATGGGTAAAACCCAACAAACCTTATTTCTAAGTTTTCAATCATCCTGAAGCTTACCTTTTGATCTCCGGTTGTGAACTATGAAACAAAGCCCACTTTATAACTATTCGAATAAATATTCGATTTTACCTTACCCCAATGGCCCAAAACCATATCAACTCACTTGTGGAGTATAAATCAAGCCTAATACCATCGCGCCTGCAACTTAACAAGCCAAGTGTTGAGACCTTATATTAAATCAACAGATCTTGGTCCAATTATTTATATACGCGCCTTTGACATATTTCACATCAACCTACATTCCAGCCTCTGTTCAAACATCAAGAACATTATAAAAAGCTACGCCTTCAAACTCAAACCCAACCTATAACGTATATAACACCTTCGGGCCCACAATACTTACCTTGGCATTAACTATCGAGTCCATCTAATGGTCTCAACCTTATCGCTTCAACTCCGATGATTCAATGGACACAAACGCATATCATGCAACTAAACAACACGGGGATTAATCTTCAGAATTCACACGATTTAAACGGTTTTATAATACTGCCCTCTTCCACGTGTCATGCAGGGACATATATCGCGTCCAAAAAGGTGTTACCGCTTACCACTTATGAATACACGCGATACCACCGGTTTAATTCTCAAACCTGCTTTTATTGTTTAGTTAACTCGGGTTCCAATTAGACTATGGTTCCACTCTTCGTGGAACTGTTACAACCACTCCATCTATTCCATTCGCCTTCCCGGTGTCCATCATTCTATTGTATTAGATCTAAGTTCTAAACAATTTTAAAACCCTCGACCCATTGCTTCTATCGAATTATCTGCCATTACTAACACGACTTCCATCTTACCCGTTGCCACGCTCAGATTCTATTCACCAATGCTGCTACTGTAAAGCATCGCCCAATCTTACAAATCAACACATGAATGAGCTTTCTTTTTATACTCGTCCTTGTGGTTTAATCCACAATCGCCTAAGGATCTCCATAATCTGATCTCAATTCATAACAACAGCGATCGATTACAATTTTAAACACATTCAGTTCCAAATTAAGCTCAGCCTATGTTGAGCCGAACTCGACCAAACCAGAGTTCCATACACACATAATAATCAGAGGTTTAATTCCATGGCGCCCTTCACACAAATAAATGCGCACTTAATTTGTCTACTGAAAGCATAGATTCAATTACATTCCAGAACATAAGATTCCACATAGAGATTTAAAACAGTCCTCAAGCATACGTTTCATATATTAAGTCTTTAACTTAGGGTTTACCCATATTCTCATACACGGTCCTACCAGTTCAACGCATATAATTCTGCCCAATTCAACACAAAGTATATTTCAACAGTTCACCCATTCTTATACAATTGTTTATTTAATTCCGAAGGCACTCATACATAATTTAATTCAATCAATGCACAAATAACACTGGAACAAATTCTTCCTTCATACAGTGAACTTACTTACAACTTCTAGCTAGCCAGATCTTCAATCTGATGGCCTCCTGCTCCCTCTACTCTATGCAGGTCTATGCAGCACTATCGAACTTTGCCCTTGAGACTTAGTTTTATACAAAACTGCCAAACAATCGATTTAGATCCTTTGATGACTCAATAACTCTTGAACTCCTACAGTTCTAAACTTAGCCTAATTCCTAGATAACTGAACTGACTCTTCGCACTCTCCTGCCCTCTAATCATTCGAGGGCAGTTACAATTCCCTCTGCATTTTATTAAAATCACTCAAATATGAAAATTTACATAGCAAACAGAAAACATAAACCCCCCTATGTATATTTATATAAAAATTCTTGTCGTGAGCCTAATGCCCCTGCATCAGACTCCCCAGGTTAAAATGGTTCATGATCTCCTGATCATGTGTTTTCATCTTTGTCTACCTGGATCCCACACTTTGTTTTGCAGCTGATCATCTGCTGCAACATTCTTCTTTTTCACTCCTCCAGGCTTCCATATCTTGTTCTATTTCTTTCCACTTTCTAAGCTTTCACAGTGTGTGAATGTCTTCTTCTTGTTGCTACTGTTTCTCTGCTTCCTTGTTGCTGCCTTTTTCCGAGACACCTTCATCGTCAGCTTTCTCATAAATTCAATTTCTCCGTCTAATATGTCTTCTAACTGCTGGACATTGTTTCTCCTTGATTGCTGAACTCTCATTTCTTTAGTTCTTACTTCTACCCTAGCTTGCTCAGTCCTTGATGCCACCCAATCATCCATACCCTCTTGTTCTTTGCAACAGTAAACCTCTTCTTGATTGCCATTTATGACAATTTCTTCATCCTCTAACTTCAGAAATTCTTCAGACTGGTATTTAAATTTCCAGTCACTATCACCATCTCTTTTCTTCTTCTGGACTAAACATGCCTTAGTCCTTCCATCAGTACCTGCAATCATAAGACAAACATCAAAATTATAAAATCCTTGTGTCTCTTCCTCTTCTGGAAACACCCCAAGCTGTTGTTCTGCTAATTCACTCTCTTCTCTAAATGTTTTCTGCAAACAATTCAGCCATTCATTTTGCAATTGTCTCACTTCATCAGCATGTTGTAATTTGAATTCAACATGTTCTTCTTCTTCTACCTTGGAAATCTTCAGCAATTTCCTTCCTTCTTCTTGAATCACTTCAAGCTCTTCAAGTACCACATTCTCATCTTCTGTCAGGGTAAAAATCTGATTCTCTACTGCTGTAGCAGCCCCAAAAGTCTGCCTTATAGTATTCTCTTGGCTATTTAGACAAGCCAATTCTTCTTTGTCACCAACAACAACAAATTTCTGCACATGAGACATGACGTCTCGTCTCCTTTTAGCTGCTCATCTTCATTCTGCAATCCCCAATTCTGAAATTGAGGTTCTCTTCTCTACATTGAATCCTGCAGATTCATCATAATCTCCAACAATTTAAATTCTTCATTCCATGGATTAAACATTTCTACATAATTCTCTTCCACCTTTAATTGACTGCCCAATGCTGTCAATTTATCTCCATCATCAACAAAATCTTCATTCACAAAACAAATGTCAAAAAAATAATCATAAGGCCTCAGTGCCTTTCTCTCCTCTGCCAGCACTTTAGTATGCTATCCTAATTTTCCTCCATTCTCAACCAACACATCAGTATGCTAATTCCAATTCTTCAAAAAATTCTTGAGACTGCCAGCTAGTCTCTCCTCTGCATCATCCTCTTCAAGAATGTCTCTTTGCTCTATTTAATAAAAATGAACTTTCTCATTCTCAATCATTTCTACCCTTACAATCTGAACACCTTCTCTTTATGTTTCTGTCCTCTGCTCATGCCACAATCCTGGCATCTCATCTGAGGAAACATTTTCACAATCTTCACAAGTCAAGTCTCCTGCTGTCACTATCTCTTCAGCCTTCATCAGAGTAGAATTCTGATCTTCTATCTATGAAATAAATTCAGTCATTTGTTCATCATTCTTCACTTGGCCATTTAACAAATTCAGTCTGTCATTATCATCATTAAGGAAAAATTCATCGTCATCAAACACAACTTCACTGAAACAATCTCTTTTATAAAAAAAGGAATTTATAAATTCCTTCTGCTCCAGTAACTCAATCTGATCTTCATCTGAAAGATACTCATCATACTTTGCTTGGCAACAGTCAACTTCATTTAACATAGCTTCATCACATGAGCTGTCTTCATCAATACCTGCATTCACACACAACTTGTCAGTTGTAAAAAAAAAAATACCCCATGGTCTCCTTTGATGACTTGATCATCAAATCTCCTTGCTGATCCAAGTCTCCCATATACTTAAAAGATTCTTCAATGGTATTTTCTTCAATCTCCTCAAGTTGTTCAAATTCTATCTTCTGGCCCTCATCACAATTTAAATCTCCTCTGCTTCCAATTTTTTGGAAAGCAAGGCTTTTCTCCAACTGTGCATGGACATTTTCAAAACATCTAGCTACTCCATTTTCTTCCTTAGTGACAACATCAGCAATTTGTTTTCTCCCACATGATTTTCCTACAAACATAACAAATATGTCAGATGTAAGGCTCTTGGACCCCTTGGTCCCACTTGAAGCTTCAATCGTCAAGTCCTTCTCCAGATACTCAATCACTCTGAGTATTTTCTCTTTCTGCTGAGCATTTATCATCTGCTCTTTCTTCCTCTGTAGCCTCTGCCACTTTACCTTCTTCTGCATGAGCCAACCAAGTCTCTGGTTTTCCTCTATCATCTTCTCCAGTTTATAAAACGACTTATTGATCTCAACTATCTCTTTCCAATACTCTGCATCAGTGAGTTTCTTCCTCATGCCAATTACTTTGGCATCTTCCCTCACTCTTCTGTTGTAGCCTCTCTTAGAACCTCTACAATCTCTGTTGTGGCTATAAGTAGCCATTTTCTCTTCCATGAGTTCTTCACTCACAAGTTGCACTAAGCCTCTGCAACAACAAGCTCTCTTGCTGCAACTTACCTCACCAATCCTTTCCTCCAGATCCGAGTTTTGGCAAGTACTGGTCCCCTATCTACTGGAACCTTATGAGCACTCTCTTCTACCCTCTCTAGGCTTCACTCTGCAACTTCTCTCAAGAACACATCTGTTCTTCCTTCATCTAACCTCTGTTGGGAATTCTCCAGGTTCTGCCACACTTCTTCTTCATTCAAAATCCCTTGCTGGACTCTCCTATCACTGCTCTCAAAGCTGCGATCTGCCTTTGCTGAGATTTCTTCCTCACTTGCTTGCACTCTGCATTTTGCAAACAAATCCTTCAAACCAGAGTCAAATAAGGCTCATCAACTCACCTTCCAAGATCCCTGAATGATATTGTTTCTTATTTCACCTGTACTGCATCTCTATCTGCTGCAATCTTCAAAACATTCTGTCTTCAACCCCAAATTCTGCACATCTGGAGACCTTCACTGCATGCCTAATAAAATCTGCAATTTCTCTGTTAAACAGATTTAAAACTTCAAACTTTTCCTCACTGCTTCAGTACATGTGCATTTCAAAAATAATTTTTTCAAAGAGATAATTCAATTCAAGCTCTGATACCACTTGATAACGGGTAAAACCCAACAAACCTTACTTCTAAGGTTTTCAATCATCTTGAAGCTTACCTTTTGGTCTTCGGTTGTGAACTATGAACAAAGCCCACTTTATAACTATTCGAATAAATATTCGATTTTACCTTACCCCAATGGCCCAAACCCATATCAACTCTCTTGTGGAGTATAAATCAAGTCTAATACCATCGCGCCCGCAAATTAACAAGCCAAGTGTTAAGACCTTATATTAAATCAACAGATCTTGGTCCAATTATTTATATATGCGCCTTTGACATATTTCACATCAACCTACGTTCCAGCCCCTGTTCAAACATCAAGAACATTATAAAAAGCTACGCCTTTGAACTCAAACCCAACCTATAACGTATATAATGCCTTTGGGCCCACAATACTTACCTTGGAATTAACTATCGATTCCATCCAACGGTCTCAACCTTATCGCTTCAACTCTGATGATCCAATGGACATAAACACATATCGTGCAACCAAACAACATAGGGGTTAATCTTCAGAATTCACACGATTTAAACGGTTTTATAATACCGCCCTCTTCCACGTGTCACGTAGGGACATATATCACGTCGAAAAAGGTGTTACCGCTTACCACTTATGAATACGCGCGATACCACCGGTATAATTCTCAAACCTACTTTTACTGTTTAGTTAACTTGGGTTCCAATTATACTATGGTTCCACTCTTCATGGAACTGTTACAACCACTCCATCTATTCCATTCGCCTTCCCAGTGTCCATTGTTCTGTTGTATTGGATCTAAGTTCTAAACAAGTTTAAAACCCTCGACCCATTGCTTCTATCGAATTATCTGACATTACTAACACGGCTTCCATCTTCCTCGTTGCTGCGCTCATATTCTATTCACCAATGGTGCTACTGTAAAGCATCACCCAATCTTACAAATCAACACATGAATGAGCTTTCTTTTTATACTCGTCCTTGTGGTTTAATCCACAGTCGCCCAAGGATCTCCATAATCCGATCTCAATTCATAACAACAACGATCGATTACAATTTTAAACACATTCACTTCCAAATTAAGCTCGGCCTGTGTTGAGCTGAAGTCTACCAAACCAGAGTTCCATACACACATAATAATCAGAGGTTTAATTCTATGGCACCCTTCACACAAATAAATTCACACTTAATTTGTCTACTGAAAGCGTAGATTCAATTACATTCCAAAACATAAGCTTCCACACAGAGATTTAAAACATTCCTCAAGCATACGTTTCATATATTAAGTCTTTAACTCAGGGTTTACCCATATTCTCATACACGGTCCTACCGGTTCAACGCATATAATTCCGCCCAATTCAACACAAAGTATATTTCAACAGTTCACCCATTCTTATACAATTGTTTATTTAATTCCGAAGGAACTCATACAAAATTTAATTCAATCAATGCACAGATAACACTGAAACAAATTCTTCCTTCATTCAGTGAACTTACTTACAACTTCTAGTTGGCCAGATCTTCAATCTGATGCCCTCCTGCTCCCCCTACTCTATGCAGCACTATCGGAATTTTCCCCTGAGACTTATTTTTATACAAAACTTCCAAAGAATCAATTTAGATCCTTTGATGAATCAACAACTCTTGAACTCCTACAGTTCTAAACTTAGCCTAATTCCTAGATAACTAAACTGACTCTTCGCACTCTCCTGCCCTCTAATAATTTGAGGGTAGTTACAATTCCCTCTGCATTTTATTAAAATCACTCAAATATGAAAATTTACATAGGAAACAGAAAACATAAACCCCCCTATGTCTATTTTTATACAAAGTCTTGTTGTAAGCCTAATGTCCCTGCATCAATTTCATTGTGCTTGAACATGCATGAGTAATTGAATTATGTTGGTCGATTGCTTTGTTTAACATGTATGTTGTCAACTTGAGAGTGTTAATAATTTGCACAGGCATGAGTGTTGACTTGTGTTGGTCGATTGTGTGTTACATGCATGTCATATCAACTTGGAAGAGTTGATTTTGTCTTCAAAGATGAAAAAGGAGATGTTGACGAAGTGTTTCATGAAATGTGAAATTCATTATGTTTTGGGAAAAGAATCATCAAATTATTACACATGCTTATGCTTGACTTGAGAGTCAGTCGTTTGAAGAGGCATGTTTTCTCGACTTGTGTTTGGTCGATGAGTTTTGACACCAAGATGTAAGAGTAAATGATGATGTTCACATGATGTGAATTTTTTTTCTTTGAAGGAGCAAGAGTTTATGTCGTCAAGTTATGTTTCTTGCATGATGTGTTTTTTAGATTGATGGTTGTGTTTGTGACAATATGTCAAAAAAAAAGTTGCAACCTTTGTAGACCATTTTATGTGTTGACGCTAAGAAGAGAAGGAGATGGAAAACGCATTCTTCCAGATGTGGAATTTGAAACCATGGAGGTAAAATAATGGTCATTTCTTTTATTGTTATTACTGATGTTGGAACTCATTTTTGTAGTTCACTCAGATGGGCTTAATTTGGAAAAGTGGTTTCCAAGGAGAAGCTTGCATCGAATGCATGTTTATGCAAAGGAGGAACATGAACCAATTGGCATGTAGATAACATCTAAAGGGCAAGGCCCACATGGTGATTTAGTGTCTAGAGCCTTTTGGAGCCATTTGAGACCATAAATGGCCTTTTTTTGGGTAACAAAATTTCAAACAAATTTTCCAAATTCTCTCAATACTATACTACAATTGAGGTCTTTCCAATGGCACAAAAGTCACCTCATTTGAGTTTGTATGTGAAATTTATTCCTCCCACAAGTTGAAATAACTAATTGAACATTATAATATTGAGTCAATGATAAGTCAAGTCACATTTCTCACATATGTGGACTTAGTCACTTGTGGAACTTCAAGAAGATTTTAGAGGGGACAGGACCCTAACATTAATTGGGAATCGAGGCATGAAAAAACCCTATACCTAATCTACATTTCTATCTGACCAAGTCAAATGTTGGGCCATTAGGATAGGAAATGGTTCCATTCTTATTTTATTGTTTATTGTTCCATAGTTGAGTAGATACTTTAGGAATACGATATTAGAGCATAACAAAGTAAATAAAATATCATCTAGAAACCACAGTGGCTATAATTTCCTTGACAGCTTCATAATGAGTTCCCTTTATTTGTAGTTTCATCCATGATTGAGAGGAAAAGTTAGAGCATAGTCATGTCCTTCTTCTTTTTCCTTTTAACAGAGCACCCTGTTGAGATTCAACAAGATGATGAGCTTAGTGAAAAGAGTCGCCTTCACTAAGTGGGCCCGCAAGCTATTTTTGGTGCAAGTCCATTTTTAGACTATGTTTATTTTTAGACATGGTGATCACATTTCAGAAGTTGCAGGATGCTATTTGTGGATGGTTGATCAAGTTGGAAAAATAGATGAAATTCTATTTTTAGAATATTGGGCTAAATCTATTTATAGATCGTGTCGATTATTAATAGCTCTTAATAATAATCCGATAATAAACATCAACTTATTCTCTTGGAGCATTTAATTTCAGTGCACAGATTTGGCAAATAAGTGGGCTGAGGGAATTACGCAATTCCCAAGGGAAACTGGTGGTTCATGCATGGAGGACTCAATTAGAACTAAAGTGGCAGAGTTATGACAGAGTTGGAAGAGTAGTTCATGGAGTTGTATTCAGTTTAACTCAGTTAGACTCAGTTGAGCAAGTTGTATCTAGTCTAACTGAATGATACACTAGTGAGAGTGGAGTGAATTAATTAGTTAATTAATTCACAAATAATAACTCATTATCAGCTAAAAATACAGCAGTAGCTACGATTGCATGGTAGTTCCAGTGGAGACCCAGTGGAGAGATAGGTGAAAGGGAAAGATGGACTATCTGTTGTGACTATAGTGATGCATTGATTGCATCACACACACATTGGAGTTTCCAATGAGGATTGCACAGTCAAGGAAAGAGTAATTTGAATTCATTCAGAGATATTCTTCAGTAGGGATTGCGTAGTGGAGGCAGGCTAGCAGGAGGGAAAAGATCAGTGCATGGATTTGCATATTTTTCCTGATTAGCATGTGACGATTGATTGTACTGAGAGCTTGATGTACTAAACTTTGTATGAGATTGTTACATGATCTCCATGATACATAATATATGATATTTTGGGTTTTCAGCTTCAGGCTTTCCCGTTAAACAACTATGTTATGTGCGATTTTTTTTATTTATGCTTCACATGTGTGTGCAATTAATTTTCCGCAAAAGATCAACAGTGGAATGATTCTGTATTTTGCAAGAAGTTAAATATTGTGAGATCAGGGGAATCTAGATGTATGCATGCTTAGTGTATACTAATTTCTACATGGTATCGAAGCATTGTTAATTCTTGAAGATTGCAATTGTGAATAATTGGTGAGTTTGTGCTAGTGGACAATTCGAATTTGCTACAAAAGATTCTTGGTGCAGAAGTTGAGTATACATTGAAATGTCTTTCAATGGGTTGCGATTGGAGTATGCCCTTGGTGGGAGCTCGAATTACATAACCTGGAAGGATAGGATGGACATGGTGCTAGAGGATAATGGACTGAAGGAGTTCATCGATAGCGATGTTCCTAATCCGGGATCTAGCGATGCTACATTACTTGACGCATGGAAAAAGAAGACAGAAAAGACAAGAAGAAATTTGTTGGAAGGTGTTAAGGACCATATTGTGTCCAGCCTTCACAGGAAAGCCACTCCATTCTTAATGTGGAAGGCTTTGACAGATTTTTTTCCAAAGCAAAAGCGACCAGAGGAATTTGGCGCTTAAAGACAAGCTCAGAAAAATAAAAATGGAGAAGGGCGACAATATTCCAAAATATCTCACGAAGTTTGTCCACTGCAAGGATGAAATAGGAAGTGTGGGGTTTATTGTTGATGATGAAGACTTGGTGAGCTTGGCTCTCCTTGGGCTTCCGAAGAGTTGGCATAGCTACGAAGACTTTGTCAATGGACAAGAGAAACTGCCGAGATGGGAGCGACTTTGGTCGGATCTTGTGCAGGAGGAGATAAGGCGGGGTACCAGGGATGGCTCTTCATCGAAGAATGAATATGAAGAGAATTTCACTTTGGCTGCCAAAGAAAGGAAAGGGAAGGGAAAAAAATTTCCTTCAAAATCCGATGCTAAAGGAAAGAAGCAGTATTTGTCCAAAGTGAAGTTTTTTCACTGTCACAAACATGGGAATTTCGCCACTAACTTCCCACAGAAGAAGAAGAAAAAGAAGGTTGCTGGAGCTACAGCTGGAGAGGCCTCAGCCTCGCAATTTGAACTTGATTTATCTTTGATCGCATGCTTGGTTTCAAGTGCAATGGGATCGGTGTGGTATCTTGATAGTGGTGCGTCTTTCCATATGACGGGAGACAAGGAGTTGTTTAGTGACTTGGAGGAGAAGGACCTCTAGATGCATATAGATACGGGCAACGAAGGTCGGTACAGTGCAACAGGAATTGGGACCATTACCTTTGAGAGGGAGTCTGGTAATACCTTCTTGTTGAAGGATGTTATGCATGTTCTAGGTCTGAAGAATAACTTGGTCTCGGTCACAATGCTGGAAGACAAAGGTTATGATGTTGTTTTTAGTGTGTTAGCACCCAATCTAAACCTCAGGCTGAAAAAGGCCAAATCAGGGTAACAACTAAACCACGCTCAGCCTTGTAGCTAGCCCTACAAGGACAGGAGAGGGCTCTCTCCGTAGAATAGATATTCAATAAAATGGTAATGAACTGATTTTAGGCTAGGTATATAAATGGGAAAAAAGAGTTTTGATGAATTACTGAAATTTCAGGGATGTATGGGACAAGAAGGCAGTATGAACCGAGGAATTAAATTGGGATACAGAATATTTCATAGGGCAAGATAGGCAGGAGGTTTAGCAATCAAGTCTAAATAAGATGAAATGGAAAGACTGTTGAGAAGCTGAAAAGGGAATAATAAATGAATCCTTTTCAAACAGAAGAAAATACACAGAGTATGAATGATTCCCCAAGGCAGAGCATATAAAATGGATTCTACCTTTCTAACTTGAAAACATTCAACTGGAGATGTTAATGAATGAATGGTGTAACATAACAATGTACATATGAAACATAAAGGAGAAACATATGCTAAAACTCATACCACATGAATCCCATAAATCAGAGCTACATCACTTTATTTAATTCCTTGCCAAACTGTACAACGGAGCGCAGAGCTCACTGCCACACTATTCCCCTACTTCTGAGTTTTCAGACCTCAGGGTTTTTTTTTTTTGTTGCAAATAATTAGAATTTACAATAAATAGACGAATTTTGCTGGAATACAAATCGATGGAAGGGGAGAAATCACAACTGAAGATAGAAGGCCAAAATCCAACAGTCTCTTCGTAAAGGAAGAGCTGCATTACATCTGGCCAGTGAGAAGGCAAAAAATTGTAACGTAGATTTCTCTACAACGTAACTGAAGATGTGACTGTTACAATTTGGGTCTCGGCCTCTGGCTGTCGCTTTGCTTTCCATTATTCCTTTTGAATAACTGGCTTTTAATCAGATGTCGTTGCAGTAAACTGGAATAAATTGAAATAATGCCTTACGTGAAGGGAAATAGTGAATAAGAAGGAAGGGAGAGGAGGCGGGACCAGCATCTTAATCGCAATCGGGATCGGGGAGCGGGAAAATATATACAAAATAAGACTTTCGATGCGGTTGGATTAAACCATGGGAAGTCCTTTAATAAATGTAATAAAATGCGATTTTGGGACTTACAAAGGGGAAAGCGCCTTTATATTATAATGGGGAGTATGGTGGGCCCGGGGATAAAATCGCAATTGCAATATTGGAATTTGCGATGGGAATTTTGCGATGGGAATTTTGTGACGGGGATTTTGCAACGGGAATTTTGCGATGGGAATTTGCGATGATCGCACATCGCACATCGAAAATTCCACATCAGCAAGACACTTGAGTCTCTAAACTTGCGATCTTGCGATTTTGCGCTAAAGTGGTGGGGTTTATATATATGATATAACTTTGTTATAAAGTTTGTGGGGTATTGGTCGGAGAAGTGTTTAAGGGGAGGGACTTTGTAATATGAAGTTTTTTATTATAAAGTCCAAAGGCATGGAGGGGAAGTGGTTGGGTAATAAAATCACATATTTTATTAAATGATTTACAATGCGATATTATAATCGGAAGGGGGAAGGAAGGGGTTTTTAAAGGGATTTGAACATAAAGTTAAAGGGGAAACATGGGAAATAGGTGGGGCTTACGGAATAGAGGGCTTTTAATTCACTTAAGCACAAAATTCAATCCAGAAGCTAGTTTTAAGAGTGTAGTATACTGTTGGAAAGCTCTTTCCGGGCTCTTTCTGATGGATCTACTTTGAAGATGATTTAGCGCTGAACATACTGCAGAAAACTTCTCTGAAGGTAGAGACATCAATTTGTGGAGATAACAACTTCTGAATTGTGGCTGAAAGGAAAAGTATCATGTCTTCACCTCAAAACATGGTTTTGAGGTGAAGCTTGCATCAAACCAAACAAATGATATATTTGATCTTCCTGGTGCTATGAATTTGTATTTATTGACTTCCTCGTGACTTCGCTGATCTTTATTTGCCACTTGACTCATTAATTTGACCATGGCGAGACCTTAGAGACTAATGAGACCCATCCTATGACCTACTAATATGATTTTTGGAATGAAAGTGACAAATGACTGAAGATCATAGGAAGGAAAATCAGCAAGTACCTCATGAGGGAAAACTGGTAACAAATTACTACCATCAATGAATCCATGACCTAACGGAATGGCGAAATTGATTATTATGGAACTCCTAATATGCAAATGCAAAAGAGAAATTTTGATCACTGATGGTAGTAAGACTAGAGTGACACTAACATTGGCTCTAATGGGGATGGTAGCTCCTTGGAGGTGCCAAGAACACCGTAGACCAAGTAGCCTTATCCATTGGGCATGGAGTCAAAAATACTGAAAAACTGACACAATGCATACTGACACTGACTCAATACTAAGACTGAAAAACTGAAATAAACCAAACCATACACATATCATTCGAGTTTTATAGCCTTCACTTCGGGCCCCAAACTTCAATGACTGTGTACTCTGAACTCTGATAAACATAACATGGTATATACAATGATGATGACATATATCTTGATCCTTTGTTTTCAACAATGGTAGTGCTTCAAAAGCCTACCATTTACTGATCCTCTAGTACAATTTTGGCCATCCATTTCTGAAAGCAAGAAGGCATTCTGTCCTCTGTAAGCTGAGATCCTGTATGGTCCTTTCCACAGATTGTCGAACTTACCATGCTTCCCTTTGTATTCATTTCTGGCATCCCATTTCAACACTATATCATCCAGCTGAAACTTTTCTACCTTTGTCTTCCTGTCATAGATCTTTTTAATTTTCTCCTGCAACTGAATAACGTTCTGTGACACTTCCTCTCTTGTTTGCTGAAGGTGGATCATTTGATTGATTCTTCGCTGATTTTCATTGTCCTCGCTGCCAACTTCTTGCAATAATTTCATAACTGGGACTGTAAGGGATGTAGGAAAGACAGTTTCAGTACCATAAACCAGCTCAAATGGTGACATACCTATTGATCTTTTACTGCTAACTCTGTCTGCCCACAGCGCGTTGATGAGCTTTCGGTGCCAATTTCTTTTGTTTGCCTCCAGCATTTTTTTAATTATATTCACTAATGATTTGTTAGATGACTCAGCCAGGCCGTTTCCTTGTGGATAATAAGCTGTCGAATGGCCCAACGCGATATTGTGTTTTTCACAAAATTTGATCATTTTCTTGGATCTGAACACTGCTGCATTGTCTATTACGATTTTACAGGGGCAGCCAAAATGAGATAGAATATTTGATTCCAAGAATTGAATGATTACCGTGTCTATTTCTTGCCTGGCTGGGACGGCCTCGATCCATTTAGTAAAGTAATCTGTCCCTGTCAAGATCCATCTGTGCTGTGCTGAGGACGCGGGATGAATCTCCCCTATAAAATCGAGCCCCCACTGCTGAAAGGGTGCGTTCACTGAAACTGGTTTCAAAGGAAGTGGAAGCAATTTATTCTTCCCTTGGAAGATTTGGCATTCGTGACATTTCATCACTGTCTTATATAAATCAGAAAATAATGTGGGCCAATAATATCCTGCTCTCAATATCTTGTTAGCTGTAGTCTTCCAAAACAAGTGACCGCCGCAGTCGCCTTTATGAAACTCATGCATTACCTTCTGCGCTTCTTCTTCAACCAAACAATTGAGCAGAACGCCTCCTGGATCTTTCTAATACAGAGTGCTGTCTAAAATGCAGTATTTTGCAGATTTTAGCTTCAGAGATCTACCTTTTCTCTTGGACATGCCCGTAGGAGGAGACAAATGATGAAGGATATAGACGATATCTGAATACCACGGGGACTATAGAAAAATGTCTGCAATTGGAACCAGCAAACCTTCATCTTCCTCTTCTAGATGCTGAAAATTTGCTTCTTTCTCTTCTTTGCCTTGGATGATTTCTGGCTGTTCATTATCCATTTGCTGCTGGCAGGCAGAAGGCTTAGAAGTACTTGCTGCTTTGTCTTTTTCCTGTTTGAGGATTTCTCTGAAATTTTCTGAAATCTCAGGTATCTCCTCCACTTGTACCAACTGAACATCCTCATCATTTAAACCACCATTTGAATATAAGACAAAAGACTCTAAAAATGTGTGTACTGCATTGATGGGATGATTTACTGGCTTGTCTTTGCTAGTGATCATGTATTTCATTTTATTTTCCCTATATAACTTTCTCAACTGGCCAAACACAGGGATTGTGGCATAGGAGAAATCAAGCTGTATGGTCCCCTTAAGTTTGGCACCCCAAGACCTAGATAGGAGCATTCCAAACCTTGGTGGGACATCAGCAACAACTACATCCATCAAGACATTTTTGGCTGGGATTTGATCTAAAGACACTACTAAATCTTTGATGAGACCAATACAGTGGACCCTACTTGAATCAAAAGAGTACAAATCATGGTATTTTCTAGTAACATCAAGGCCTAACTTCTCCATGACAGATTTGGGCATTAAATTATGGGAGGCCCCGGAGTCTAACATGGCATTATGCAAGATAAACTCACGTAACCTAAGACTGAGGTAAAAGGGGGGAACTTCATTTTCTTCAGACTCTTGCGTGGCTGGACCAAAAATAAGTTCGGGGTAGTCATCCTCCACATTAACCATATCAGAAAGAGGGTCAATTTGCAAGACTTTAGACACCTGATTTTTATATACACTATTCTTTACCAACTTGGTCAAGGGCACAGACACTTTCAACTTGGAAATTTCATTTTCTAAATTAAAGGAGGGAGCTTTTTCTACCTCTTTAATAGGAGGGTCTTTCTTCTCCATTTTCTCTCTCGCTACGTTCTGCTGGCCTTTTTCTTTTGCGGCATTCTCAGCTGTGGGTGCTTTGCTGGATGAAGGATTGGCCGACTCTTTTCCTTTCTTCTGTGCCTCGTCCTTCATTTGTAGTTCTTTTCTCCTTTGAATGGGGCTGATGGTGACGTTTCTGTTCCTTAGAGAATACTGCCCTTGCTGGGCTGACAGCGCGTTCATATAACTTCTCTGGTAGTCATCAGATTCCTTTTCTAACACCACGTCATTGGCCAAAATGAAATTTTCATCCCCTTGAATGTCTGGAGTCGCCACTATGTATTCTTCGTCTTCTGTGAGGAAAATGGGTGCACCATCAGCTGTGAAAAAATGATTGGTTTCAAACAGAGGACCATCGTCGTCTGAGTCAGTCCCTTGCACGTAGTTCTGCTGTAACGGTGTTTTAATTGGCTGTTGTGGTGCCGCTTGGTCCTGCGCCCTTTGTTCTCTCTGTCTAATTCTGAATTGCGTTCGCTGTTGTCCTCTAAAATTTGGATTTCTTATTTGAGTTTCGGGTCTGTCGAAAATCGTCAAACGCTCAACCATATTTTCCATTGTACGAATTAGAGTGTCCATTCTGCTGTCCGAAGTGGAGGCTTCCTCTTTCACCACGACTTTCTTTTCGGTTCTAGCTCGAGCTCTTCTGGTCAGCAGATTAGCTTCAACGCTTACTGCTATTTTTTGCATTTCTTCAAGAGACGGTGGATCTCTTTCACGTAGCTGATATGCCATATCGGCATCAAAACCGTCTGGAAACTTTAGCATAGCTGAATCCACGGGTGGTTTGAGGTTGGCCAGAATAGCATTGTATGCAGCATTGAATCTTAAACAATAGTCTTGCACAGTTTCACCCACATTTCTTTTCATATTCTCATATTCAGACAGAATTTGGTGTGGGTTCCTTTTCACCTCCCACCGGTCTAGGAACTATGTGTGTAACTCTTGCAAAGTGTGAATAGAGCCTGCTGGTAAAGCTCTGAACCACTTTCTCACTTCACCTCCGAAGCTTTGAACAAACAACCTGGTTGCTACATTCTCTTCTTCCACTTCATGCAAGTCAAAAAATTCATTCATCTTGTCAACATGCTGCTGGGCTGTAATGCCCTGAGTGGCATCAAAGATAGCAATTTTACTCTGATAATCAGCAGGCATATCATTGAGAACCTGAGGTAAAACCAAGGGTGCATATCGGGCAGCCATATTTCTGGGAGGATTTACCACAGCGTTTGTAATGCTGGAATTTGAGGTAGGTGTTGATGGAGGAGATGAAAACTGGGAATTGATTGATGGGAATGTTGATGAATCAGGAGGATGGAATGTTGTGCCTGATGATTCTGAAGGCTCAGGAATATAAGTTGCAGTGATGGACTGAGGAGAATTCAAAATGTAGTCATCAATGGAAGAATTTGCTCTCTGAACTTCAATATCTACAAGAAAATCCGGATCTCAAACCGTGTCTTCAAGTGCAGTTTCAAACTTACTTCTAAACAAAGAAAGCTCAAAATTCTCATCAAAAGAAATCGCCTCTACAAAAAAACATTCACTGGGCCAGGTATGGGACCTGAAAATAGGTGTAGGACTTGGCGATCCCTCTTGTCTTCTGACTATTCTTGGGATAAGATTCGGATTTTCGAACACAGGGGGAGGATTTGGATCAGGATTAGCCCTTCTATATCTTCTTGAAGCCAGTGTGGTCAACTTACTACTATACAATATTTATATCAGCCTAGAAAGTTCTGAAATATCATCATCGAGACTTTGCAAGAAAAATATTACTGGGGTGATAAATCTTCTACGCAAAAGTTTGTAATTGCTTCCCCAGTATGGTCGACAGAGATGTTAGCACACAATCTCAACCTCAGGCTGAAAAAGGAAAAATCAGGGTAACAACTAAACCACGCTCAGCCTTGTAGCTAGCCCTACAAGGACAGGAGAGGGCTCTCTCCGTAGAATAGATATTCAATAAAATGGTAATGAACTGATTTTAGGCTAGGTATATAAATGGGAAAAAGAGTTTTGATGAATTACTAAAATTTCAG
The DNA here is from genome assembly GCA_034641835.2 of Pinus albicaulis. Classification (NCBI taxonomy): domain Eukaryota; kingdom Viridiplantae; phylum Streptophyta; class Pinopsida; order Pinales; family Pinaceae; genus Pinus; species Pinus albicaulis. Next base: position 687,515,486 of record CM076572.1, on the reverse strand, counting down.
GGATGTATGGGACAAGAAGACAGTATGGACTGAGGAATTAAATCGGGATACATAATATTTCATAGGGCAAGATAGGCAGGAGGTTTAGCAATCAAGTCTAAATAAGATGAAATGGAAAGACTGTTGAGAAGCTGAAAAGGGCATAATAAATGAATCCTTTTCAAACAGAAGAAAATACACAGAGTATGAATGATTTCCCAAGGCAGAGCATATAAAATGGATTCTACCTTTCTAACTTGAAAACATTCAACTGGAGATGTTAATGAATGAATGGTGTAACATAACAATGTACATATGAAACATAAAGGAGAAACATATGCTAAAACTCATACCACATGAATCCCATAAATAAGAGCTGCATCACTTTATTTAATTCCCTGCCAAACTGTACAACGGAGCGCAGAGCTCACTGCCACACTATTCCCCTACTTCTGAGTTTTCATACCTCAGGTTTTTTTTTTTTTTTTTGCAAATAATTAGAATTTACAATAAATAGACGAATTTTGCTGGAATGCAAATCGATGGAAGGGGAGAAATCACAATTGAAGATAGAAGGCCAAAAGCCAACAGTCTCTTCGTAAAGGAAGAGCTGCATTACATCTAGCCAGTGAGAAGGAAAAAAATTGTAACGTAGATTTCTCTACAACGTAACTGAAGATGTGACTGTTACAATTTGGGTCTCGGCCTCTGGCTGTCGCTTTGCTTTCCATTATTCCTTTTGAATAACTGGCTTTTAATAAGATGTCGTTGCAATAAATTGGAATAAACTGAAATAATGCCTTACGTGAAGGGAAATAGTGAATAAGAAGGAAGGGAGAGGAGGCGGGACCAGCATCTTAATCGAAATTGGGATCGGGGAGCGGGAAAATATATACAAAATAAGACTTTCGATGCGGTTGGATTAAACCATGGGAAGTCCTTTAATAAATGTAATAAAATGCGATTTTGGGACTTACAAAGGGGAAAGGGCCTTTATATTATAATGGGGAGTAAGTGCTGTATGGTGGGTCCGGGGATAAAATCACAATCGCAATATTGGAATTTGCGATGGGAATTTTGCGACGGGAATTTTGCGATGGGAATTTTGCGATGGGAATTTTGCGATGGGAATTTGCGATGATCGCACATCGCACATCGCAAATTCCACATCAACAAGACACTTGAGTCTCTAAACTTGCGATCTTGCGATTTTGCACTAAAGTGGTGGGGTTTATATATATGATATAACTTTGTTATAAATTTTGTGGGGTATTGGTCGGAGAAGTGTTTAAGGGGAGGGACTTTGTAATATGAATTTTTTTTATTATAAAGTCCAAAGGCATGGAGGGGAAGTGGTTGGGTAATAAAATCACATATTTTATTAAATGATTTACAATGCGATATTATAATTGGAAGGGGGAAGGAAGGGGTTTTTAAAGGGATTTGAACATAAAGTTAAAGGGGAAACATGGGAAATAGGTGGGGCTTAGGGAATAGAGGGCTTTTACTTCACTTAAGCACAAAATTCAATCCAGAAGCCAGTTTTGAGAGTGTAGTATACCGTTGGAAAGCTCTTTCCGGGCTCTTTCTGATGAATCTGCTTTGAAGATGATTTGGCGCTAAACATACTGCAAAAAACTTCTCTGAAGGCAGAGACATCACTTTGTGGAGATAACAGCTTCTGAATTGTGGCTGAAAGGTAAAGTATCATGTCTTCACCTCAAAACATGGTTTTGAGGTGAAGCTTGCATCAAACCAAACAAATGATATCTTTGATCTTCCTGGTGCTATGACTTTGTATTTATTGACTTCCTCGTGACTTCGCTGATCTTTATTTGCCACTTGACTCATTAATTTGACCATGGTGAGACCTTAGAGACTAATGAGACCCATCCTATGACCTACTAATATGATTTTGAGAATGAAAGTGACAAATGACTGAAGATCATAGGAAGGAAAATCAGCAAGTACCTCATGAGGGAAAACCGGTAACAAATGACTACCATCAATGAATCCATGACCTAACGGAATGGCGAAATTGATTATTATGGGACTCCTAATATGCAAATGCAAAAGAGCAATTTTGATCACTGATGGCAGTAAGACTAGAGTGACACTAACACAGTGAGGGAAAAACCTTCCTTCGACATAAAACAACAATTCAAACCAAGAAGATAGGGGTTCAAATTAAGAATCTCTATAAGTTGTAGGTATATGGTTGCACTGTAATGATGGGCAAAGCAGAAGAAGTGGTGAGCCGGGATGAGGACAAATTATGGCATAGGAGATTAGGCCATCTTCACCATGGTGCTTTGAATATTTTGCAGTAGATTTCTGCTGGACTTCCCAAGGGTACTCTTGCACAGTCAGATTAGTACAAGGGATGTACTATGGGTAAGTTTGTGAAGACCACCTTTCATGAGAAGGAGAACCATGCTACGGTGATCCTGGAGAGAATTCACACAGATGTGTGTGGACCTTTCTTGGTTGCTTCAACAACAAAACATAGGTATTATGTTATATTTGTTGATGAATATTCTTGTAGATATTGGATATTCTTCAGGCAGAAGAAGAGTGAAAGGTTCTCAAAGTTTTGTGAGTTCAAAGCATTGGTGGATAAGGAGTTGGGGAAGCAAGTGAAATCTCTACGGAGCGATAATGGTGGTGAATACATCTCCGGTGAATTCAAATACTTCTGTATCAAAGAAGGAATTCGAAGAGAACTCATAGCACCTCATAACCCAGATCAGAATGGGGTCGCTGAGAGGAAGAACAGAATGATCATGGGTGCTGCACAAGCGATGCTGCATGACCAGGGCCTACCGATGCACTTGTGGGTGGAAGCATGCAACACTGTGGTTTATGTGCAAAACCATTGTCCTCATAGAGTACTTGGCATGAGTACACCTAAAGAAGCTTTTACTGGTAAGAAGCCTGATATTTCTCATTTGAAGATTTTTGGCTCATCTATTTACATTCATGTGACAAAGGACGCCAGGAAGAAGCTGGAGCCGACTGCAGAAGTTGGGATATTTGTGGGGTACATAGAAACACCCCATAATTATTGTATGTATTTTCTAGAAATTCGGATGACTGTGGTGTGACGGGATATAAAATTTAATGAGGTGAAAGCCATGAAGTTGTCGCTTGAGAGGGAGTTACACTTGCATTTGGAGGAGGAAATTCTTGTTCCCAAAGATGAGCCTCTTGATGTGGATCAGCCACAGGAGGAGATTCACAGAGTGGAGGAGTCCACTCATGCAGAACCAAACATCAGACAAGGCAGAAAGAATACCACAAAAGTTGAGAGACTAAAGGTTGATGCGGTATAGAATGTAGGAGTCCCTACATCACAGTGCAGACAGAGACAGTCACCTGACCGTTATACTAGATACATGGCTCTTATGAGCAAGTGTATCGTGATAACGCCATCTTCTTTTGAAGAACCAGTGTAGGAGCCCACATGGGTAGATGCCATGGTGGAGGATTATGACTCCATTGTCAGAAACAATGCTTGGGAGATTGTTCCAAAGCTGGTGGGAAAATCAGTTGTAGGATCAAGAGGGATCTACAAGGTAAAGCAAGCTGCTGATGGGAGCATCGAGAAGTATAAGGCAAGACTTGTTGCTCGGGGCTTCTCACAGATCGAAGGGATTGACTATGAAGAAACCTTTGTACCTGTCGCACGGTATTCTTCCATACGGACCATCCTTGCTCTCTCAACGTAGATGGGTTGGCACATTCATCAGATGGATGTGAAGACTGCATTCCTTAATGGGATCATTGAGGAAGAGGTGTACATTGAGAAACTTGAAGGATTTGAGATATTTAGCAGTGAGTCGCATGTGTGCAGGCTCAAAAGAGTGATGTATGGGCTGAAACAAGCACCACGTGCTTGGTACACTTGGATCGATAGCTATTTCACTGGACTTGGCTTCACCAAGAGTGAGGCGGATGCAAACCTGTACCAAATTGTGGTGGAGGGTAAACTTTTAATCATTTTTATTTATGTTGATGATTTAATACTAACGGGTGATGAGAAGTTGATACACTCATGCAAGGCAGATCTTGAAAAGGAGTTTGAGATGAAGGATTTGGGCCTCCTTCATTATTTCCTTGGATTGGAAATATGGCAGTGAGAAGGTGAACTGTTTGTGTCTCAAGGCAAGTATGCCAGGGAGATACTGGAGAAGTTTCACATGCAAGGCTGCAAGCCTATTGATACTCCTCTTCCAAGAAATTGGAGGAAAGAGGATGCTACATTGGAAGAGGTAGTGGATGCCACTGTTTATCAATAGTTGGTGGGTTCGCTCATGTATTTAGTTAATACAAGACCGGACATATGCTATGCGGTGAAACAGCTTTCACAAGCGATGGTTAAGCCTACCAAGCTCTTTTGGAAGGCAGGCAAGCATGTCCTAAGATATCTCAAGGGCACATCTGAGTATGGTTTATGGTACAGAAAGACGGATGAGGTGAAGTTGCATGGCTTCATGGATGTAGATTGGGTAGGAAGCCCAACAGACAGAAAGAGCACATCAGGAGGGATTTTCAATATCGGATCTACGATAGTTTCTTGATACAACAGGAAAAAAAGATCCATGGCACTCAGTTTAATGGAAGCAAAATACATGGTAGAAAGTCAAGCTGCATGTGAGGCTATCTGGATGAGGAAGATCCTGGTCGGTTTGTTCGGTTCACATTTATATCCCATAGTGATACATTTTGATAATCAAAGTTGCATTAAACTCTTGTTTAATCCTGTGTTTCATGATAGATATAAACATATTGATATCCGGTATCATCATATCAGAGATTGTGTGCAGTGGAAGATAATGTTGCTTCAGTACATTCCTACGGAGGATTAGGATGCAGATATTCTGACGAAGGTGCTCACCAGGAGAAAATTAGAATACCATAGAGGCAGGATTGGGGTGAAGAATAATCCCTATCTTGTTAAGAGGGAGTGTTGAGATTCAACAAGATGATGAGCTTAGTGAAAAGAGTCGCCTTCACTAAGTGGACCCGCAGGCTATTTTTGGTGCAAGTCTATTTTTAGAATATGTTTATTTTTAGACATGGTGATCATATTTCAGAAGTTGCAGGATGCTATTTGTGGATGGTTGATCAAGTTGGAAAAATAGATGAAATTCTATTTTTATAAGATTGGGCGAAGTCTATTTATATATCATCGATCTAAAAATAGAAGTGTCGATTATTATTAGCTCTTAATAATAATCCGACAATAAAAAACAACTTATTCTCTTAGAGCACTTAATTTCAATGCACAGATTTGGAAAATCAGTGGGCTGAGGAAATTACACAATTCCTAAGGGAAACTGGTGGTTCATGCATGGAGGATTCAGTTAGAACTGAAGTGGCAGAGTTATGACAGAGTTGGAAGAGTAGTTCATGGAGTTGTATTCAGTTTAACTCAGTTAGACTCAGTTGAGCTAGTTGTATCTAGTCTAACTGAATGATACACTAGTGAGAGTGGAGTGAATTAATTCACAAATAATAACTCATTAATCAACTGAACAATACAACAGTTAACTACAGTGCATGGCAGTTCCAGTGGAGACCGAGTGGAGAGATAGGTGAAAAGGAAATATGGTCTATCTTTTGTGACTATAGTGATGCATTGATTGCATCACACACACATTGGAGTTGCGAATGATGATTGCACAGTCAAGGCAAGAGTAATTCAAATTCATTCAGAGCTATTCTTCAGCAGGGATTGTGTAGTGGAGGCAGGATAGCAGGAGGGCAAAGATCAGTGCATGGATTTGCAGATTTTTCCTGATTAGTGTGTGACGATTGATTGTACTGAGAGCTTGATGTACTAATATTTTTATGATATTGCTACATGATCTCCATGATACATAATATATGATAGTTGGGGTTTTCAACTTCAAGATTTCCCGTTAAACAACTGTGTTATGTGTGATTGTGTTTATTTATGCTTCACATGTGTGTGCAATTAATTTTCCACAAAATATTAACAGTGGAATGATTCTTTATTTTGCAAGAAGTTAAATATTGTGAGATCAGGGGAATCTAGATGTATGCATGCTTAGTGTATACTAATTTCTACACACCCCATGCTTTAGCCTATAGGCAAGGTTAAGATGTTATTTAGGGATAAAGTCCATACAACAATAGGGCTTGAATACATTAAAAAAGTATGATCGATATGATCTCAAAATGTCACTTACAAGAATTGATCTTGGGTGGGGGTATAACATTCGTTTCTCCCAACCACCCAATATAAAACCAATTGAAAAACCTTACCTTCTATCTGGGTTTTTCATATATTAAGTTTTCCTACAATATATCTTTTATTAATTGTGTGGATGATATGTTAGTTCGTTAGTGTTGTAAATGCAAAGGATTCATGATGTTCAATATATAATAGATGCCTAAGATGTTGTAGAAATATTGAGGTTATATGAAGTTGCATCAATGTGTAAGGAATTCCTATTCTAAGCGTATTGTTGTTTTTTCTACTAGTTAATTTAATGATATAAAAATTAAAGAGTATAAACACTAACATTAATGAACAACAATGAGAATTGGAAGAATTCACATAAGTTGACAATGGGAAAAGTGAAAATTTAAGTTTTTTTTTAATCTAATTTTATTCCATTATTTCTTTATTCATGTTGGATATAAAATAATAGCGTATGGCTTGAGAATTGTAGTAGAGACATAAACCAACACAAAACAATGAAACACCTAAAGTACAATGAAAAAATAAACAATTTTTGGAAATACATACTATAAAATAAAAATCAATCCACTTGGAGAAGTGTTACACAACATTCTATCACCGTCCCTGCAATCCCTCGCCCTGCATATTGGAGGGTCTTTCCCATGAGCTGTGAACAGTGTCATGCTCTGAAAAAACCTTCTTTGCATCCTTCTGCATAAGGAAATCATTTCTCCTGTTGAAAATTTCCTCAGAAAGCCCATAAAAACCTATATTTTGGCATTGGCGCGGGTAGCCAGTTCACCCCTTGCGCCAATGTGGAGGATGTAAACTAGAGGCCATGCTAGCTAGCACTTTGTCTCTTTGCTGTACCCACGCTAACCTTTTTGGGAATTTTTTTTAACAAATTAGAGGTAGAAGTTTCCTTTAACAACCTTAGGGATGAGTCACAACAAGGGGTTAAACTTGATAAGCCACAGATATCTTCCTTTAGGTAGTGGTTTTAGAACATTCTTGAAGATAGGAATCCCCTCCATGATTATAGGGATCCTAACCTCTCCCCTTTCCGCTATATAAACATGCCTTCTCCCTTTACAAAAGCTAGCTGAACATATAGCCAAGAAGTTGAACTTGGAGAAGAGATACTATAACTGAGTAATCACTACAGAGAAGTTTGAACCAAGGAGGATCCCTTAGAGAGAGCCCCGTTTGAATTCCTGATAAGCTTTGTGAGATGTGCTCCATTGGAACCCTGCTAGAGGATATTGCAACGTTGAAGCTTGGTTGTACTCTTACTTCTTTAAATTTATATACTCGACTATGGTATTGATTCCATCTCTGTGTTATTTTTATTTGACGCATTTTGATTTAGTCTTCTTTGACTGACTGATAGTTAGGAATGCGAAATAGTATGTTGTGTATCATCTTCATTTGTTGTGTATATGCAGGTATCCGGGTGTGAGAATGCGGATCGTGATCTGTTGAATCAGGAGCAAGAGGCAGCCATTCTCCTAGATGACACAACAGCGCAAGATGTATGGTAAGTGATCTACCAAGTCTTTGTCCATTCTTAACTAGGAATTGATATCATAGTGTGTCTTGTTTGTGGCTAGACCCACTCTAGGGCTAGTGGGATCACCTCTGTCTACAGAGGGGATTTACCTCACCAACAAATTGGTGACTCCGATGTGGATCAGTGTGAGTTTGTCTTTCGTCCATTAGGTCTTCTTCCTGGTCTTTTCTTTCATAGCTTTCCATTTCTGGTTGTTTTGCTGAGTCTTAGACCCCTGTTTAGCCCCAAAGGATCAGATCTAACCTCTGTTTTTCCAAAATTTTCATTTTTCTAGGGGTGGCTTGATTGGCATAGTTTCCAGTCTAACAGTCATGCTGACTAGCACTTTTTTCCAGTTCATCACCCGCGCCATCCCCTATCTGGCACAGATTACAGCCAGACAGTCACGCCATTTCTTGTAGGTGTTAGGGTTTCCTTTGTTTTGGAGTTTTTGGTCAATATTTGTCTCTCTGGGTGTTTTCTTGACTTGATTTGAGTGTGTTGGGATTGTTTGTGACTGTGAACAGCCTCCTCCCTTCAGTTGTTTTCCCATTTCTTGTCACCATTGTAACCCTAGGGTTTTCTAGTGCCTTGATGTGCTGAGCCTCCTATAGGAGCTTTGGTCTTTTGTTTCGCAGCCACCTTCATTATTTGCTTGATTGCATTCAGCTCCCTGGATCCGTTTTGAGTGATTGCATTTGATGGAATGAGTCTTGCCTCTTTCATCAAGTTTTGCTTCTTATCACTCCAAGCATAACTCACATTGCTTGTATGGGTCCGTTTCAACATCTTTCTTCGATTTGAGAGATTGCAACATTGGTTTGAGTTTGTGTTTTGTTTTCTTTTGAGTTGATTGAATTGTTTCGTTTCGAATTTCGCATTGAAATTCTCAAACTAGTGTGAAGGTTTATTTTTCATGTCTTTTAGTGCACTGTTTGTTCTATTGAATTGAAAAATCAAAAAAATAATTTTTCTTGCATTCTTGTTTGCATTGTGGAATTGGAAAATCTTTCGCATAACTAGCATTAGGCATTCTAGGGAATATTTATCATTTTCATTAGCTTGCATAAGGTATTGTAGTGGATTCTTCTGTGTGTTCTCATTATTTTCTATCGCTTGAAAACTCTTAACTTTCTCGTAGATAGCTCTTCATCAAACGAAGTGGTATTTTATGGCATGTATCTTGCATTTAGGGATTCTTGAGATCCAACATTCGATAGGACCTTGGAATTGAAACATAAATAAAAGATCAACTTAAAATTTATTCAATTAACCTAAGGCAACATTGAAACCTAACGAAATATTTAGTGGTCTAAGTTAGAGACGTGTTCTAGCATCTTTAAACCTAGCAGTTGTCGCTCGCCATCTAGATTTAGACAGCACTAGTACGGACTTGTGCTCCCCTTACCGTCGAGTATATAAAGGGATACCCCTCTAGGTTTCAATCCTTTTATCCGTAGGAAGCCCAGTCTATTGCATTGTAACCACGATACACCGAACACAACATTCAAGTAGACTACCTGCACGTAAGTCAAGTCCTTGGTTGATTTTTCCTTCATTTTATAACCAAGGTGTATATGGAATTTCACAGGAACCTGGTACACCCTTTTACCTAGACTATCTGAGCAGTCATTTTTTGATCTTTACTGACTCCATAAATTTGAAAATATCATCAAGCACTTTTCATTTCATGCTCATTCAAATCTGAAAGTGATAGAGTCACCTTTTGCATGTTTCTTGACTCTTAAAAGATGAAACGGTAGATTTTGGTTTCAGTGTCTTAAAATTAACTGCCCACAAAATATTCCTGGTTAAAGTTAGTTTCCTTAGGGTGTTGTTTTAAAGTTGTTTATGATGGAAACGTTTCCAGAGTTTACTAACCCAGGAATCCCTTCCGAAAGGAATCCCAGTCCTTTTCCTACTTTTGGGAATGTTGGTGCTCCTTATATGGCAACGTTGTCCCTGTCTGGGTTAACTGTTGGGTTGCCTGTATGGTTATTTTCAACCTCAGTGGTCCCGAGTGTTCCATCCACCATCCAACCATCTCCTCCACCAGAACAACATCATTTTGCTTCTAAGGTGGACCTCTCCTCTTCTTTGCCTACTTCGTCATTCTCCTCTTCTACTTCAATTGGTGAAAGTCTGGATTCCGGTAACTAGGTGGCTAAGAAGAAGAAGAAGAAGATGAAGAAGAATAAGTCAAATAAGTGAGAGGCTAATGCTGCAGCTACTGCGCTTAAGAAACCTTCCCTTGCAGAACCATCCAAACTTCCATGGAAAGTCAAATTCCCTTGCATTCTCTGCAAAAGTAACCATCTGCTTCGAGACTGCCCTGGCATTCCCATGGTACTTGACACATGGTTTGAAGGCCGTCCGCCATTGCTTTTGACTTCTAGAAGTCATATTGATAACACATCTTCGACTAGCTCTGGTAAGACTCATAAAAAATAGGGAAAGATTACCAATCCCTGTAAGTTGTGTGAAGGGCATCACCCCATTCACCTTTTTACATGCATGGATGAAGCCAAGAGAGTGTTGGAAAACTCCACTGTTTCTGCACCCTACCTTCCGGCTGGTTACTAGAAGCTTTCCTCATGTCCTCCGCTAGTTTATTCCACGATCAGTCAAGCGTCATCCTTGCTCGGTCCCGCTCCCCCGGAAATTAAAATTCAGGAATCTATTCCTGACCAACCTTTGATCGAGGAATCAATTGATCTGACCCAATCTGTGGTTCATCAGGTCTTTTTCGTTGAGAGTGGATCTTTTCACCCTCATGTTCTTCTTGTTTCATCAGATTCTTCAGACTTGGAGAAAGATTCTTTCGTCCCCGTAGTTCAGGAAGTTGCTCCTCCTACTCCCATGATGGAAGTACAGGAGAGTGCTCCTCTTGCTCTGATAACACTAGGGGAAAACCATCTTAGTTTGATGGTGTAATATCCCGAAAGGGAAATCAACAGCTTTCACACCACTGAATTATTCCCTTATCATAAATATCACAAGTCTGTGCCAGAGATGGACTGTGGGGGCATGTATTGGTTGTGTCACCTCTAAAGAGAGGGTAAGAATCAGAGGCTACCTGGCCCTTTGCAGTCTCTGTCTACAGATATGTGATGTTTCATATTCAGGAATTGCTACAATAAGCTCCTTGGGGATGCTGTATAAGGGAGCTAATCTAAAAATAAGGCAATCCAATGCTTGGGTGCCCTTGAAAATATGAAAAAAAACTCCCTTGCATAATTTAAGCCCAAATAAATAACCCAGAATGGGTTATTTAGATCTCCCACAGTAGCCTAGTTGAATATTGCAACAACATACAAGCACCAAACAATTGTCTTCAGAAAGTAACGCTGTATAAGTGAGAAATGGGACTTGGATCCCTTAGAATACTCAATATAGGACTCACTCATAGAATTAGAGATGAAACAAATAATTCTAGCTCATATAAACATATCTCCTTAAAACAACATGCCTCAATGAAGCTCAAAACCCATAATCTAGCTCATGCAGAAAAGACCGAAACAAGGACAACGTTATTTTTGCTAGGGTTTATGTAGTAAGTAATGTGACATATCAGATAAGAAATCCATGAGCATCCAATGGTAAGAAAAATGGGAGTTCCTTCCTCTTTATACAAAATGAAGATCACTCGGCAAGGGTTACATGAAGGTACAATGTGTAGAAATGCAGATCTGCAAATGTAGAGCTGGAAAACGCAGTTACTGCAACAATGAGTATGAATATATCTGAAAATTTTCAAATACAGAGGAGGAATGAAATAAAAAGCCTTCCAGGAGAAGGGATATCCCTTTCTCCTAAGATTGGGCTCACTAGCAAGGGATCAAACCCTGCTACTGCTGCTATCTCAAAACACAGTTTACCCAGAGAACTGTGCTGTAAAGGATGCAAACTGAGTTGGCCACTTGCCAAGATGTGAAATAAGCTCTGGATGTTCTTGTACAGATCCTCCAATGCAAAGGAAGCTCTCTCCACTGAAAAATATGCTTAAGAACTGATGTTGTGAACCTCTCCACTGCACTACCCAGCAACACAGTGTCCTCTGCTCCAAGGATAACGCTGTAGAAGAAGGGAATGCTTGGCATTCAACCTGATGTGGAGAATTGCTGAAAAATTCCATTCAAGAGATCACTCAATGAAGGAGAAGGAACTCCTAAGCAGGAATCCCTCCAAACTCTGCTAAAAAGCAGGAGTTTGCAGAAATGTCTAAGCAGACAAGGAATTCGAAAATCATAATCTAACCCCTATAATCTGCCCTCCTTCTCCTTGTGAAGTTTGTGAGCTCCTTCACCTTTGGTTCCACCTATTAGGGTTTCAACATCATGTGAATATTTTCCCTCCAAAACTGCGCTGTCTTCTCAAGCAAGCTACTCCTCCTTAGGCTGCACTGTTGACTTGGACAACTTGACCTTGTCCTCATGCCATTGCCCCCTTTTCACACTAGGAGGTGAAAAATAAGCTACTTCGAGGTTCCCTCTTCACATTATGAAGGGTTTTATTCATGCTAAGAGGCTTCCTTTTCCCTTTTATTTATTTCTTATATAATATAAGCAAAAATCAATGTTTCAATTTATTCATGAAAATTTTGAAACATTACAGATGGTATCCCCTCCAAGTAGTTTGGTCGCTTCCTTTGATTGGAGTCGATTTGCCGGATATTGCCTTTCGTCTTATGTGCCCTTATATATAACATTACAAACCTTTGATCTGATCGTACCCAACACTATTATAGATGAAGGCACGTCTGTTAGTATACTATCTTCCACTACTTGGAAAGCTTTTGGTTCTCCACCGCTTACGCCTGTTACCCAGAATCTGTTGGCTTTTAACAGAGGAACCAGTCAACTGTTAGGGATCCTTCCCAAATTTCCTATTACTTTGGGAAGGAAAACCATCCATATAGACATGATGGTTGTTCCAGGCCCCTTAGATTTCAATTTACTCTTGGGGTGCGACTATACTATGTCATGGGGGCAGTCGTCTCCTCCCTCTTTCGTGTGATCTGCTTTCCACACAAAGGTTGGATTGTGACCATTGATCAGCTTTCATTCGTTTGTCCTGACATGAAATCTGGTCTACCATCATCCCTTCTGGGTCTTTATCCGTCGGTTTTATCGTCGCCACAGGTTAATTATGTGGCTACCTCTCCTGTGCCTGCGTTCAGTGATGATGCCACTGTGCATCGTGTGCTGGGGGAATTGGGTCCTGATTTTCAAGATGTTGTTCTCTCATCCGAGGTGAACCTCTTGGAATCTATGACCTCTTATTCATCATAATGAAAGGTCCTCAGAGCATAGTTCGTTTTTTTGTTTCAAGCTCCTTAAAAAATGAAACAAGGTCTTTGGAGCATAGTTCATTTTCTTGTGTCAAGTTGCTTAAAAAATGAAATAAGGTCTTTGGAGCATAGTTTGTTTTCTTGTGTCAACTCCTTAAAAAATGAAACAAGGTCTTTGGAGCATAGTTCATTTTCTTGTGTTAAGCTCCTTAAAAAATGAAACAAGTTCTTTGGAGCATAGTTCGTTTTCTTGTGTCATGCTCCTTAAAAAATGAAACAAGGTCATCCGAGGATAGTTCGTCTTCTGTATCAACCTCGTTAAAAAATGAATTAGGTCATGACGATAGTTCTTTTAATGTGTCAACCTCATTAAAACAATGAAACACATTCCCGTTCAATTCGAGTCTCTATTTAGATCTCATAAAATCCCAGTCGAGTCTTTCTCTTAATCTCGTAATTGAACCTTCATTCCATCCACCTATCAGTAACTAGTAGTATACTCTGGTGAATGCACTGAAGCTTGGGGGGCATGTACCTCGAATTGAGCCACCATGCTAGGGGCATGAAAAAATTTCAAGCATAGTTTGTTTCTGTTTCAAGCTTGTGTAAAAATGAAACTGGTTTCAAGCATAGTTTATCTTTGTTTCAAGCTTGTGTAAAAATGAAACCATTCTTATTTTACCTCTCATGATTGCCATTTTATCATCCCGTTTTTATAGATGAACCTTGGTTCTCTCATTCCATCATCCCCATCTGCTTGGACGATCATATGCCTTCACTTGATTATTTTACCCATTCCCGAGGAACCTCTGCAATGAGTGGTCTTGTTAGCTAGCCTCTTGACCTTTACTTGTTCTGAGCAGTTCCACCATCACCGGAACCAGTAGCTACCCTTAATACCACTCGTTCCTCTAGGAGGAGTCACCTTTTAGATCTTTTATGACTCTCTAAAATTGAAATTATTTCCGAGACGCTTGTCGTTTTGAACTCATTAAATTGGCTTCGAAACGATATCTACCCAGTATACGTTTAACCCTTTTTTGGGCTGGGATGGATTATTTACGAAAAAGGAATACCTTAGCCGATTGTGACTAAGAGGTTCTTTCAGATATTATTTTCCACCTTTTCAGATCTGAGAGACTATTTACGAAAAGGTACTGCTGGAGTTTTCTTTTCCACCTTCTTTTCAAACTCTCTAAACATGAAAAGATGTCAAGTTCTCCCTTTGTCAGACTCGTTAAAACCTGATGACATCGGACTCCGTTGTCATGACGTTACTCAAGTTCCTCCTTCCTAGGGCTCGTAAAATGTACTAGGTTGGATTTTTCTGAAGGAAAAAATTACATCACAAGCATATGCTATCCCCTTAAAGCTTGTTTTCAAAAATAATTGGGGTACTCACTAGAAATGGTGGGGGAAAATGGAACCACATTATAGTCGTGTTGGCAGTATGTCTCTCTTGAACATGGCACTTGTCTACATTCGTGTCACGTTGGGGACATATCATCTTGTTATTTTTTTGCCTCCATGGGTTTGGGTAATCTCTTTTGACCGCTCATCTGCTCTTTGCCATGTCACCATGACCTCAGATCCCTTGATGTAAAATACTGCCAAGTCTAGTGTCGTGCCACCGATATGTTCAAGAGAAGTTCGCTTCTAAAGTTTTCAACCTCCCTCTGATTCTCTATTGGTATTCATTCACAAACATCATATTCCTCTGTCTCATGTTGATGATGTGGGAAACATTATTTCCCACCTTTGATCAATATCCCTTCCTGTCGACTCCAGCTCATTATCCAGGAAGTTGATCTAGAGACTCCCTTCAGGTACCTTGGAGCCTGCATGCCTTAATGGCAGGTTCTTCGCACTCAAAGTAAGGTCCAAATCATTGGCCTTTGATCGATTGACTCTGCGGGTGTTCGACGTGAGATCAATGTTCACATTCTGTGGATTGTACCTTTTTTACCTTGAGAGCCATTGTCATTATTGGTGGTTTCTCTCGCGTTTTTTAACAAATTTCATCATTGGCTGGTAATCAGATGATTTTATTGCATGTTTGACTTCAATTCACATATTCGCATGCTCGAATTTGTACTTTGTTCGGGTCGAGATGGAGCGCAAGACCCTGGGTTTTGTCTGATGAATCCAGCTTGTAGGTTCTTTGTGGATTACTATGACTTATTATATGACTCTTCTAATTGGATGGCTGCGACCATACCTGAGTCTATTTGTTGATCCCTACTGCTGGATGGTTGTGTCCACACCTCAGATCTCATTGTTTATATACTCTATTATGGATGGTTGCGCCTATGCCACAAGTCATGTATCAGATGTATCAGTTGTACTTGTACTTGCAGGTCTTCCGACAATAGTGTCTTGGTCGAATGCGTTATCATAAAGAATTTCACCCCTCCCTCTCTCTTGGACCTCATGCTTTAGGGGGCATCTGTTACACAACATTTTGTCACCATCCCTGCAATCCCTCGCCCCGCATATTGGAGGGTCTTTCCCATGACCTGTGAACAGTGTCATGCTCTGCAAAAACCTTCTTTGCATCCTTCTGCATAAGGACATCATTTCTCCTGTTGAACATTTCCTCAGAAAGCCCATAAAAGCTTATGTTTTGGCATTGGCGCAGGTAGCCAGTTCACCCCTCATGCCAATGTGGAGGATGTACACTAGAGGCCGCGCCAGTTGGCGCTTTGTCTGTTTGTTGTACCGACGAAAACCTTTTTGGGAATGTTTTTTAACAAATTAGAGGCGGAAGTTTCCTTTAACCACCTCAGGGATGGGTCACAGCAAGTGGTTAAACTTGATAAGCCACAGATCTCTTCCTTTAGGTAGTGGTTTTAGAACATTCTTTAAGATAGGAATCCCCTCCATGATTATAGGGATCCTAACCTCTCCTCCTTCCTCTATATAAACAGGCCTTCTCCATTTATAAAAGCTAGCTGAACATATAGCCAAGAAGCTGAACTTGGAGAAGAGATACTATAGATGAGTAATCGCTATAGAGAAGGTTGAACCAAGGAGGATCCCTTAGAGAGAGCCCCGTTTGAATTCCCGACGAGCTTTGTAAGACGTGCTCCGCTGGAACCCTGCTGGAGGAGAACACAACGTCGAAGCTTGGTTGTACTCTTCCTTCTTTAAATTAATATACTCGACCATGGTATTGATTCCATCTCTGTGTTATGTTTGTTTGATGAATTTGATTTAGTATTCTTCGACTGACTGATAGTTAGGAATGAAAAGTAGTATGTTGTTATCGTATTTGTTTCTTGTTTATGTGCAAGTATCCAGGTGTGAGAGTGAGCGGATCGTGATCTATCGAATCAGGAGCAAGAGGCATCCATTATCCCAGACGACACAACAGGGCAGGACCTACAGTAAGTGATCTACCAAGTCTTTGTCCATTCTTAACTAGGAATTGATATCATAGCATGTCTCGTTTGTGGCTAGACCCACTCTAGGGCTAGTGGGATCACCTCTGTTTGCAGAGGGGATTTACCTCACCAAAAAGAAGCATAAAGTATACAATTGAGTTGTTGAAATATTCAAAAATCCACCAATATAGAACAAACTCCCAAATTAATGCCAATGTACTTCATAAAAACTTGGTATGAAAAAAATAATTTTTGGGTCTACAAATCATCTTCTGACTTGATGTGTAGGCTAGCTAATTTCTGTGTAAGTTATTGAAACAATAAGTCAGACTCGAACCCTTTTTGGATTGTTTAATTATCCATAATATAAATTCAAGCATTCATGTTGAATCTCCTTTTCAATAGAATTGATATTAGGTCTCTTATATAGGTGTTAATTTATATAAGACTTTGTATAAGTCCAAATTTGTGTAGTTTCAAATTTGTGTACTGACGATACTGAGTTATGTAGTCATTAGTATAAACTATGTATTAGACAAAATATGAGTGTATATGTTGATGGGAAAGCTATTTTTAGTCTACAATACTAATCACTAGCATGATTAGTTGATTTTTATGGTTACAATCCTAATATTTCGATAGAACATATATACTACAATATATCATTAATGATGATTTATATTCTTAAATCAATATTTTTTGTTATTTATATTTTCCTCCAATAGTGTAATTTTCTCTTGATGGAATTTGATGGCATGAATAATACTATATTTAGTTGTGCTAGGAGTAATACATTTTTAAAAATTAGATAGTACTATAGTCTATCATTATTATCACAATTTCTTTAATTACTATTGGCTTTTTTAGTTGGACAAAGAATAGTAGAGAGCTATATTGTAATATTCCTTTTTCAGGAATGTCAGCAATCAACAATCTATTCCAAATATTGATTGAAGGGGCATTTACCGGATATGTCACCTTCCTAAGGAAGTGTGAGATCCGGAGGCTATCTGGCCCTTTTCGGACTCTGTCTATAGAGCTTCTTGAAGAATCCCACTCAAAAGTGAGCTACAACAATATGCAAACATATACATGAAGAGAAACTTGCTTCAATCTAAGAAAATGATAGAAGAACTCATAGCCATCATATTAGCTCATAGCAGCAAAATAAGTGTACAATATCTTGATGGAAAGAGCACTCAAGAGAGGGAATGACAAACCTCAAAGAACAAATACATGAAATCATGAAATACACTGCTGCATAAACTACCCTAGCTATGACTGTGCAGTATTATGGAAACACTGCTACATAAAAATGTGAAATATGATGATATTGCAATATAGCTTAAGAAATAAGGGGGAGCGTGATCTCAACCCCTTAAAACAATGATACAATGATAATACAACAATCCTCAGGAGGATTGGCTACACTATATGCATAGAATGGGAAAATACCAAAATGCTGGAGTTGCTGGGTAACAGCAGCAACTCATAATAAGAATAGAAGGAGATGGTAGAATTTGATCTACAATATGAATCAATCTCCTCCAAAGGATTTTCGGAGTGCAAGGCTGATCCCGACACTAGAAATATCTCCCTCCAATGTGATGGTGCAAACCCCCACTGCAGACTAACTCTAAAATAACGCAGTTTATGGGAGGGACTGTGCTGATGAAGATGGGAGAAAGCTTGGCCTGCTGCCAAAATCTGCAAATGAGATCAATAAAATTCCTCAATTATATATTCACTAAATGGAGACTCCTTTCTCTACAATTCAAGTCCCGGAGTGATGTGGTGAAAGCCTCCACTGCAACCCCAACAACACAATGTCTTCTTGCTGCAAGAATAACGCCGTAATGGAAGAGAATGCTTTGGCCTTGAGCCAAGATGTGGATAAAAATGAAGATCAATTCCTCAAGAGGCCTCTCATGAGGAGGAAGGAATCCTAAGTAGGAATTCCCCCAGCAACTCTGCTGAACAGCAGGAGTATGCTCCTTGTCTCTCAAGACAACGAAATCAATAGTCCATTTCATGAGCAAAAATAGTTGTCTTTCCCTCCTCTTATACAAATTGTGAGCTCCCTCTCCATGGGCCCTAATCATTAGGGTTTTACTTCTCAAGTAATCTTCCCTCCTTCTCTATTTCGTTGTACCACAATGTGCTTTCCACCTCATAGCCTGCGCAATTTGACTTTGGTCAACTTGACCTAGCCACTTTGCAAAAAACTCCCTTTTTACCCATGGAGGTGTGACATCAAACTCAAAAATAATTCCTTCTCATAATATGATGGATTTTGTTGTGATTTTCATTATTCATGGGCCTCCTTACCCATTTATTCATCTTATAAGTGAAATTAGCAAAGTCTAATGTTCCAATTTATTGAAGGAAAAATTTGGAACATTACAGTCCTCCCCTCCCAAATGTTGCTTATCCCCAAGCAACTACAAGGATAGAACTGGAAGGCCTCCTCCCAAGGCATGGAGTCTATGATGTGTTTTAGGAACACCTCTCTCTTTTGGATCCTCCATCCCCAAGCTATCAACCATGAAAAATGAGTCACCTTCCAACTAGGCAACTCCTGAAAATAATCCTCCACCTTGTGCTCATGTAGAATAGGTGGGCTGAAATTTTGAACATGGTAAGCTTCATGGCCTACCCCACACTTTCCTCTTCCCCACTCATGATAAATTTGGAGTGCAAGCTGAATTCGGGCTGCAATAATGTTTACCTCCACTGGTAAGATGAAGCCTAGATCTCCAAATATCTCTTCTCCAACACTGTGAAACATGCTGGCCCAAATCACCTCATATGTGATGAGTTGGAAGTCATCATCATATGGCATCCAAACAGTCTCATGGCTACCCTCAAGAAAGAACCAATGCTGAACCATGGTGGCCATGTCATCTACCATACTCCCCTTAGAGTATGTACTGCAAAAAGTGTGGAGGTCTTCTCTCCCAAAGGGTACATCCACCCCATGAGTCTCTCCCTCCTCTTGATACATATGGGGTTGCTGTTGGTATATGGATGAAACATAATGGCCTTCAAAAGAGACCCAAGCCATCCCATCAATCATACAAACCATGAAGTGCCTCCACCAAAAATTCAGACTCTCCAAATAGCTCCTCTCACATGAAGCAAAGAGATGAAGCTTGGCAATCATGGGCTGCCCATTGTTTCTCCTGAAACATACAACATGCAAAGTAGGGAGAATCACACTCCCAATGGGCATCTTCAACTCATATCCAACTTTCCAAAAAAATCTCCCCATGTAAAAAGAAAACTCAGCAACACATGGAAGCAAGGAAAAATAGGAACAAGTTGTCATATGACAACCAGAAAGTGGATCATAGTTCCACTCATGGAACTTGCACAGTGCACTCACTTCCTGCATCAAAACAGAAAAAAAAAAAGTGCTTTTCCAGCCACTTGTTTTTTGCCACAATAATCTCATAAGATGGAAACATGAACATAAGATATGGTGTCAATAGTGCCCACCAAGAATCATGTGACTTCCCCCATAGTCCACCCATGAAATAGCCAATCTCAATGCTGAAAATGGCTCCAAGTACATCATCATGTAAAACATGAGAAAGGATGATCCTCCTCAATACCACATGTTGATCATATAAATTAAAGGAAGGCAAATAATAATACAGATGTATACCTCCTCTACCGGGTACTCTGGTCATTGAGCTGAAATGGCTCAACTGAAAGTGCTCCCTTACTCCCAATGAGTAGGAAGGTTTCTGTGACATCCTCATCAACATCATCCAGGCTATGCATCTCTCCATATGCTGATATATATCTTTATGGATGCCCTCCCAAATGAACTCCTCTGCCAAGGAAAGATATGCATCAGGATGCATGGAAAAGAAGTCTCCTTATGCTGCAAGTAGCATCTTCTCCTTGAGACTAGAGGCTCTAGTCAAGAAGACTCTGCCATGTGAGTAGATGATCATATCCTCTACCATATATCTATAATCTCTCTCTAGGTCATCAAGCATACTGCAAGCACCAAGATCCTTGGAGTACCCCACTAAGAGTGAATATCTCCAGTAAGGATCAATCCTCCTATGAGACAGCGCTGGTGATCTGGCATGTGTAGCTCTCCTCCTGCTATTGTATACTACTTTAACATCCCTCATGCAAAATTTTTCATCCAAACTCTTCACCTCTCCAAAATCCAAGAGCGGTGAATCCCACAACATGATGCCTCTCATCAATAATAGATATGGTGGTCTCCCTGGTGGGATGCCCCTATGCAGTGAGACATCAATGCCAAGAGTGGACTATAAATATGGTTGGGAAACCTTGCCCTTTCTCTCCCTGCGCAGTAAAACCTTTCTCCTCTTTGCCTTAACTTTCTGGAATTGAGAAGGGTGTGTGCCTCTCATCACATGATGCTGCTCTTTTCCTCCTCCTCCTTCTTCCAGCTGCAAAATGGCACAATCATGCTACTCATTTATTGTGCTTGGACCTCCATGTATGAGATTCTAGGGACCTTCCTACAAGGATGCAATAATCCCTCTTATTGGAGCATGTGCTTCTCCTTCCTCTGCATGAGGTACTAGATCATTTCTATGATTGACAACGTTGTTTCCCTTCTCCTCATCAACATATGTGGGCAACTCCTCCAAAATGAGATCCTCTCTTGAAAGAGAGACCTCCATGACTCCTTGTGCAAAAATGAAAGATGAAGGTCTTGCCTCCAATAAAGCACCATGCAAGATATCAGCCTCCTCTAAGGGTTTATGAAGTGATCTTGAGCCCATGAATTCCTCCATCACATGCAAGGGTTCTGTTTTTCTAGGAATGTTTGTTTCCTCCACATGTGTTTCAGATTTCTTCCCACCAAAATTTTCCATCAAAGCCCTAATGAACATTGAATAGGAAGAATTATTTTCATTTTTCAAAGCAAAAGACTCAAATAACCACCATCCCTGAACCTTATCTCCAAAGTGCAGTGCTGCTACTCTGATAGCTTCCTCTTCGGAAATCTGATGCTGCTGCAGAAAGGTGTCTATATCTTTTACCCATGCTTTGGCTGAAAGTGTAGGGGACCCATCAAAGGTAGATAGAAGAAATATATCCACATTATGCTACTTGATCCTCCCTACCATGACCTTGCAAAACTTTGGGAAAGAGATGTGATCTCTAAACTTCTGAGTTTGAGATTCATACTCATGTAAGAAACCACTAAGAGTTCCCTCCTCTAGTGTGCCTTCTTCTTCTTTTCTTCTCATGGCAAAGCTGGCCATGTAACTACGCTGTACCCCATGGTGTGTAGCTACATGCTCACACTCCTCATGGAAAAATCTAGAGTTGGCCCTTGATTCAGCCCTTTTATTTTCTTCTCCAAAATATGGAGTCTTTTTCCTACTTATTTCTTGGTCTCCTTGATGAGAATAGGAAGTGCAGGGTTCTTCCTCTTCTTCTTTCTTCTCCTCCTTTGAGAGGTTCTTCTTTGCTCTAAAAATGGATGAGATCAAGCTCATATTCTTCATCTTTCTTTTTCTTCTTTCTTGGGCTTGAAGGCCACAGGCTGAGCCAAGAAAGGTGCTTTGATACCATTGTAATATTCCTTTTTCAGGAATGTCAACA
This sequence comes from Pinus albicaulis, assembly GCA_034641835.2. Taxonomy (NCBI): domain Eukaryota; kingdom Viridiplantae; phylum Streptophyta; class Pinopsida; order Pinales; family Pinaceae; genus Pinus; species Pinus albicaulis. The sequence goes on along the minus strand of CM076572.1, from coordinate 687,493,470 downwards.
ATAAACAATCTATTCTAGAGATTGAATGAAGGGGAATTTACTGGATATGTCACTTTCTCAAGGAAGTGTGAGATCCAGAGGCTATCTGGCCCTTTTCATACTATGTCTGTAGAGCTTCTTGAAGAATCCCACTCAAAAGTGAGCTACAACAATATGCAAACATATACATGAAGAGAAACTTGCTTCAATCTCAGAAAATGATAGAAGAACTCATAGGCATCATATTAGCTCATAGCAGCAAAATGAGTGTACAATATCTTAAGGTAAAGAGCACTCAAGGGAGGGAATGATAAACCTCAAATAACAAGTACATGAAATAATGAAATACACTGCTGCATAAACTACCCTAGCTTTGACTGCGCAGTCTTATGGAGACACTGCTACGTACAAATGTGAAATATGATGATATTGCAATATAGCTCAAGAAATGAGGGGGAGCGTGCTCTCAACCCCTTAAAACAATGATACAATGATAATACAACAATCCTCAGGAGGATTGGCTACACTATATGCATAGAATGGGAAAATACCAAAATGCCAGAGTTGTTGGGTAGCAGCAGCAACTCATAATAGGAATAGAAGGAGATGGTAGAATCTGCTCTACAATCTGAATCAATCTCCTCCAAAGGATTTCTAGAGTGAAAGGCTGATCCCGACACTGGAAATCTCTCCCTCCAATGTGATGGTACAAACCCCCACTGTAGACTAACTCTGAAATAATGCAGTCTATGGGAGGGACTGCGCTGATGAAGTGTAATGTTCCAAATTTTGAAAATAAGTATTTGGAACAATAATATTTCTTTTATTTTAATAAAAGTAATAAAATGGGTGAGGGAGCCCATGTAGAAAATTAATAATCACTCCTATGGTGCAAAAAGTCACTTAAGTGGCTTAAGTTAGCAACCCAAGTGTGAAAAGGGGCCAAAAGCAAGTAAGCTAGACCATGGTTGACCAAAGTCAACAACGTACCCTAAGAGGGGAAGCTTGCACAAGAAGATTGCGTAGTTGGAGTGGAGGGAAAATTGAAATGAGGGAAAACCTAATGTGAGTGGGGTCCATGCATACTTTTCATAAAAGATGAAGGAGAGTCATTGTGGAGATCATCTTTGGAGAAAGAATTTGGAGGTTGAAGCTCTCTTCAACTTGGTGCTGCTTAGCACAAGAGGGATTCCTATTTAGGAATGCCCTTATCTTCCATGGGAGGCCATGGAGAGATTTTTATTCATCTTCCTCACATCATGGCTTGAGGCCAAAGCAGTCATCTGTAGCTACTGCGTTATTCTTGCAGCAAGAGAACGCTGGAGTTTCTAGTGTTGTAGTGAGGGACCTTCATCATCTCACTTCCGGAGTTGTTCTGTAGAGGAGAGGCCATCTATTTCTATAGGAGATTAGAAAAGGAGATCCTGAAGCTTTCATTGTAGATCTTGGCATTGGTCCATATGTTTTCTCTCATGCCCAGCGCAGTCTCCTTCCCTTACATCGTTATCTTCAAAGGTGGCTTGCACAAGGGATTCATTTTGTGCACTATGGAGTGCAATATTCAGTAAGGGGATCAACCCCTTCATTTTGGAGATCATTGGAGGAGGTATCATTGTTTATTTTAGCATCTACTTCCTTCTCCTATTTTGTATTGTATTTGAGTTGCAGCAGCTACACTGCAACTCCAACATTTTCCTATTTTATGTATTTTAGCCAATCCCTTGGAGGATTGTTGCAATAATGTTTTCCGGGGTTGAGATATTTATCCCCCATATTTATTTGAGCTCATAATGTCATATCATCTCATGTATATCAGTTTTCAGTCATTTTCCCTCACAGACTGTGTAGTTATAGAGTAGTTGGGTTTATGCAGCAATGTATTCTCTTGTTTATGTACATTTTTCTTTGAGGCTGATTTACACTCACCTTGAGAGGTCTTTTCCTCAAGGATCCTGTATAATATTTGCTACTACACATTATGTATCAAATTTGTACTCTTCTGAAATTATATGATGTATTCCTTCAATTTTTTTCATATTGGGAGTTTAATACTGCTGAAGATTCTCTCAATGAAGCATTATTTCAGTAAACTTGTTGGTGGGAGATCTGAATAACCCCCTTAGGGTTATTTCTTTGGGCTTATACTCTGCAGGGTGTTTGTATCAGAAATATTCTAATGCATCCCAACACTGGATGGCCTTATTTTCACATGGGCTTCCTTATACAGTGTCCTCATGGGCAGCTGTTGCAGAAATTCCTTAAAGCTCTTGACAAGTTCTATTTTCAGAGTTTGCTAGTGGGCCAGGTAGCCTATGGATCTCATTATTCCTTGTGAATATGACATATCTAGTAAATTACCTAGCAGTAAATCTCTGAAATAGTTCAGTGTTGATTGTTAATACTCCTGGAGGTGGAAAAATAAGAATATATCAAGATATTCCCGGCATTGCAGAAATTTCCCCATTTGGGACATTACAGTGGTACCAGAGCTTTGAACTTGGCTCAGCCTGTGAAGTTCAAATTTAAAAGAAGAAGATGCCAGAATGATGCAGAGGATGAGATTGACCTCATCATTTTTGGGTCCAGCAAGAACCTCTCCAAGGAGGTTGAGGAGAAAGAAGGAGAAGAGGAAAGACCATGCACTCCCTATTCTCACAGGGAAGCAGAGCACAAGCATGGAGAACACTTGGAATTCGAATTCTAAGTGGGTGTCTTGCTGAATATGGAGAAAAACCTAGAGTCTTCCAAGGGACTCTATCTTTTCACACTTGTTTAGCAAGAAGAGGAAAGGACTTGGTGGTTCAGCCATGGGAGGCCTGCAATGGTTTCTACTCTTGCTGATTTTTCTCAGATCTTGATCAGAAGATTTTTCCAAAGGAGGGAGGAGCCCTCACCACCAGAGGCACATGCTATCACTGTTACATTCATGGAGGAGCAGCCTCCACCTTCAGTTATTGAGGCAGCCAGCACACTGGAATAAGAGACTCTTGCAACAACACAAGATTCTTCCAAATCTATCCAGGGTATGCATGAGTTTGCATCTATCATGGAGGATTGTACTTTATTCCATGCTGATTGTCTTGAGGAGGGAAATTTCACTGTACTATGCCATTTTGGAGGAAAGAAACCCTTATCATCCTCATGCACTATTGATGAGCCATGCATCACATGTGAGGGTGGGGTTTTGAAATTTCGTTATGAACGAGATTGTATTTCAATGTCCCATGAAATGAAAAAGGAGAAATCTGTTTTGGGACAGTGGTAGCTCTTATTAAAGAGGTACCAAGTGGTAGGATACTTACATCAAAGAGCAGAGCTTTGTAGATTATATGTGCCCAACGGAAATGTGGAGGATCCATAACCCATAGGTCCCAAGATCATTTTACACTTATGGCACTTGATGGACAAAAGGGAGAGTATGGGTGCATCATGATGGGGTGGAATTTCTCTTACCACTCATTATGTTTCCATTTCATATTGGGTATGGTGGAAGTATAGGGGAGTAGCAGACATTCTTGTTGCTCAGATTTTGTTTGGATGTTGCGGGAGCAAGAGGAGGCACTAGCATAGTGCAAGAGGATTTCTCTTTGATCTTGGATGCCAAGTGGCACCTTATTCATGGGAGGAGCTCTACATTTGCAGCAACATGATGGGAGGAGTCTTTGAAAATATTCATGTCAAATATGGGAGCTTTGAGATGACAGTGGCCCTACTCCAAAGGCCAACAACGCTGTCACCTGAGAGCTTGAGTTACTTGTTGGAGTGTCTCCCAAGCCACTTCACAAGTGATGTATTTTGGAGGCATGTAGGTGACGAGCCTTAAGGAGTAAAGGAGGAGAGAACTCCTACTACATTTTGAATTTCTTGGCTTGGTTGCACAAGCATAAGAGTAGGAATCTACATCCAGAAATTTTGGGTTCTTCTTTCATGCATTTTCATGCATACTCTTCATTGATGGAGGAGTCCACTTGGGAGGGAAACTTAATGGTTGTATATCAGAATTTGACTAGATGCATAGCCCAAGAGATGATGATATGGTTGGCACAACCACTCCCCTACTATGTTGCAGTAAGGGGGACTTTTCATTGAAGCCATTTCAGCTCAAAGGCCAAGTACATGATGAGGGAGGTAACTCGACATGATTTGCACTCTATTATCTTTATGAACAATATTTCAGATCAAGAGGGATCCTTCCTTATTTCATATTGTATTTTCTTGTACTTATGGTTCATTGCAGCAAAATGATGGCTATTTCAGAAGTGGATTGTGGGGGAAGCCACATGGATTTTGGTGTGCTCCTTTGGCACCAAAATGTGTTTTCATGATCACACCTTGCAGGATGGATGTGGCAGCAAACAAGTGGCTAAAAAGACAATTTTTGCATCATATATTGAGGCAAGCAAATAATTCCTTGTGCTGGTTCCATGCATGGGACCAAATTTCACCTCCTTGCTCTCATAAGTTTATGCTTCCATATGTTGCTGGTGGAACGCTGTTAAGAGGAAGCACTGTTTTGAAGGAGGGAAATGAATTGAAGATGCCCATTGGGAGTATGATTCTCCCTATTTTACATGCTATATGTTTTAGGAGAAATAATGGGCAACCCATGATTTCCAAACTTCATCTCTTTCATTCATGAGGGAGGAGTTATTTGGAGAGTTCAAAATTTTGGAGGAGGCATTTCATGGTTTGAAATATTGATGGGGTGGTTTGGGTCTCTCATGAAGACCACTTTATTTCAGCTATATATCAGTAGCAACCCCTATGTATCATGAGGAGGGAGAGACTCATTGGGTGGATGTGCCCTTTGGGAGAGAAGAACTCCATTCTTTGCAGCACATGCTCCAAGAGGGGTATGAAATATGATATGGTCACCATGTTTCAGCCATGTGTTTTTCCATGAGGTGGACCATATAATTGTTTGGATGCCATATTTTGATGAAATCCAACTCATCACATATGAGATGATTTGGGCCAACTTGTTTTGTAGCGTTGGAGGAGAGGTACTTGGGGATCTAGACTTCATATTGCCTCTTGAAGGCAACACTATTGCAGCACAAGTTTATATTTCACTCCACTTTCATCATAAGTGGAGAAGAGGACAATATAGGGTAGGCTATGAAGCTTACCAAGTTCAGAATTTCAGCCCACCTATTTCTCATGAGCACAAGGTGGAGGAGTACTTTCAGGAGTTGCCTAGTTGGAGGGTGACTCATTTTTCTTGGTTGGTTGCTTGAGGATGGAGGATCTACATGAGGATATTTTAGACTCCATGCCTTGAGTGGAGGAATTTTTTGTAGTTCATCCTTGCTCTTGCTTGAGGACAAGCAAGTTTTGGGAGGGGAGGACTGTAATGTTCCAAATTTTGCAAATAATTATTTGGAACATTAATATTTCTTTTATTTTAATAAAAGTAATAAAATGGGTGAGGGAGCCCATGTATAAAATTAATAATCACTCCTATGGTGCAAAAATTCACTTAAGTGGCTTAAGTTAGCATCCCAAGTGTGAAAAGGGGTTAAAAGCAAGTAAGCTAGACCATGGTTGACCAAAGTCAACAACGTACCCTAAGAGGGGAAGCTTTCACAAGAAGATTGCATAGTTGGAGTGGAGGGAAAATTAAAATGAGGGAAACCCTAATGTGAGTGGGGTCCATGCATACTTTTCATAAAAGATGAATGAGAGTCATTTTGGAGATCATCTTTGGAGAAAGAATTTGGAGGTTGAAGCTCTCTTCAACTTGGTGCTGCTTAGCACAAGAGGGATTCCTGTTTAGGAATGCCCTTCTCTTCCATGGGAGGCCATGGAGAGACTTTTCTTCATCTTACTCACATCATGGCTTGAGGCCAAAGTAGTCATTTGCAGCTACTGCATTATTCTTGCAGCAAGAGAATGCTGGAGTTGCTGGTGTTGTAGTGAGGGACCTTCATCATCTCACTTCCGAAGTTGTTCTGTAGAGGAGAGGCCATCTCTTTCTCTAGGAAATCAGCAAAGGAGATCTCGGAGCTTTCATTGCAGATATTAGCATTGGGCCATATGTTTTCTCTCATGCCCAGCATAGTATCCTTCCCTTACAACGTTATCTTCAGAGGTGGCTTGCACAAGGGATTCATTTTGTGCACTATGGAGTGCAATCTTCAGTAAGGGGATCAGCCCTTTCATTTTGGAGATCATTGGAGGAGGTATCATTGTTTATTGTAGCATCTACTTCCTTCTCCTATTTTTTATTGTATTTGAGTTGCAGCAGCTACACTGCAACTCCAACATTTTCCTATTTTATGTATTTTAGCCAATCCCTTGGAGGATTGTTGCAATAATGTTTTCTGAGGTTGAGATCTTGCTCCCCCATATTTATTTGAGCTCATAATGTCATATCATCTCATGTATATCATTTTGCAGTCATTTTCCCTCATAGATTGTGCCGTTATAGAGTAGCTGGGTTTATGCAACAATGTATTCTCTTGTTTATGTACATTTTCCTTTGAGGCTGATTTACACTCACCTTGAGAGGTCTTTTCCTCAAGGATCTTGTATAATATTTGTTGCTACACATTATGTATCAGATTTGTACTCTTCTGATATTATATGATGTATTCCTTCACTGCTGTTCATATTGGGAGTTTAATACTGCTGAAGATTCTCTCAATGAAGCATTATTTAAGTACACTTGTTGGTGGGAGGTCTGAATAACCCCCTTAGGGATATTTATTTGGGCTTATATTCTGCAGGGAGTTTTTATCAGACATATTCTAAGGCATCCCAGCATTGGATGGCCTTATTTTCACATGGGCTTCCTTATACAACGTCCTCATGGGTAGCTGTTGTAGAAATTCCTTGAAGGGAATTATTAACTCTTGATAAGTTCTATTTTCAGAGTCTACCAGTGGGCTAGGTAGCCTCTGGATCTCATTATTCCTTGTGAAGATGACATATCTAGTAAATTCCACAGCATTCAATCTCTAAAATAGTTTATTTTTTATTGTTAATACTCTCGGAGGTGGAAAAATAGGAATATCTCAAGATATTCCCGACATTGCAGAAATAACCCCATTTGGGACATTACATGAAGATGGGAGAAAGCTTGGATTGCTTCCAAAATATGAAAATGAGCTCAATGACACTCCTCAATGATATATCCACTAAATGGAGACTCCTTTCTCTACAAATCAAGTCCTGGAGTGATGTGGTGAAAGCCTCCACTGCAACCCCAGCAACACAATGTATTCTTGCTGCAAGAATAACGCTGTGATGGAAGAGAATGCTTTGGCCTTGAGCCAAGATGTGGATAAAATGAAGATCAATTCCTCAAGAAGCCTCTCATGAGGAGGAAGGAATCCTAAGCAGGAATTCCCCCAGCAACTCTGCTAAACATCAGGAGTATGCTCCTTGTCTCTCAAGACATCGAAATCAATAATCCATTTCATGAGAAAAAATAGTTGTCTTGCCCTCCTCTTATACAAATTGTGAGCTCCCTCTCCATGGGCCCTACTCATTAGGGTTTTACTTCTCAAGGAATCTTCTCTCCTTATCTATTTCATTGTACCACAATGTGCTTTCCACCTCATAGCCTGTGCAGTTTGACTTTGGTCAACTTGACCTAGCCAGTTTGCAAAAAAGCCCCTTTTTACCCATGGAGGTGTGAAATCAAACTCAAAAATAATACCTTCTCATAATATGAGGGATTTTATTGTGCTTTTCATTATTCATGGGCCTCCTTACCCATTTATTCATCTTATAAGTGAAATTAGCAAAATCTAATGTTCCAATTTATTGAAGGAAAAATTTGGAACATTACATATCTATTGTTATGCCATTAACATAAAAAATTTAGCATTGTTTTCATTCTATCTAGTGCATCAATATTAGAGTGAAGAATCGTGTCTACATTATTAGGATTGGAATTACATGACTTGTGAAATAACATTATGTGATCTAATTTAATAGTTAACAATTTCATTTAAAGAATTCCTAGACTTCAATTATAAAATTTAATAAAGTGATCATAGTGTTCTTATACATGAACGTGTAAGGAAAAAAATCATGCATCCATAAAAAAAACATGCAAGAATTATCATGTATTTGGAATAAAAATATATGAAGGATAAAAAGGAAATAAATAAATGAAAATGCCAACCAAGTCCATAATTATTGTTTACATGTCTCATTCATTTTTTTGCTAGCATTTTCATATACACCTAATGTCATAGAGAACCAGGAACTACTTAAGAAAATTTACTTAGAGAAAGAAACAAAAGGAATTAGACCACATAAATCATTGTGAACAAGATTAAATATGGTAAATGAATGTCAATAGACATGTCTTTCAAAAATTTCTCGATCATATTTTACTGAGAACACAAATAGAACAAACATTATCTAACAAAAAGAAAATAAGAATAATTATTATATTCTAATTACATTATTCAATATAATGAATGATAGTTTAGTTGACCAAATTTCTCATGCCAAATTTTTTTCAAGTCATTGTTATGGGAAGTGAAAGTTGATGGAAGAGATGATGACTGAAAGAGTGAAAATTATACAACCTAGTAATATCATAAAAAATTCCAGTTTATAAGACATGCTTACACCTTTTTGTTGGAATGGGGTCTCCTAACAAGCTGTGAAACTGGTCCATTTTGAATATTTTTGATTATATTTAGCATAGCGGAGGGGTTTTGGGGTGGGTAAAAGCCCCGAATGCATTGTAAGGGGTAAAAGGATAAAATAGGGGTCCAAAAACCATGGGTTGCAGACAATAGGAAAGTCGAGGCTAGATTGTTATAAATAGAGATGCATTTTTTATTGTAAAGGATAGGATGAGCTATTGATGTGAGTTGTGATTTAAGCTATCTGTTTGGGTTTTGGGGAATGGACTCCTGCTGGCTGTGTGTGTGGAGATCCAAGTCCTACTGTGTGTGGACCCTGCTGCTGCGTGCGCAGGTTGGGAAGGGAATTGGAATTGTAAGGAATAATTGATGAATGAATGTGAAATGTTGTTAGAGAACTGAATCTGAATCTGTGAGTACTTTTACATGAATTACTGATAATTGATGTATTATGTATTTTCTGTCCTTAAGCTACAAAAGATCTGTATACTGCGTTCTTGGATCTATATCTGTTATGTTTTGTTTATGCACTGCTGTGTTTATGTTATAACAAGCATATAACTATAGATCTAGTGCACGTGGATGCAAATAGAGACTTAATTAACTCTGCGTAGAATAAGGTAATTAGGGATTACAAGACCTAGCCCTGCTCCGCTTGCTTTACCCATCCTTTCTCACGGTGCAGAAACCTGGTTCCAACACCCACCCATCATTACTTCGGGTGAGACTTTGACCTGTGAAAACAAGTCATTACCGAAAGGGCTAGTAGTATAGGGGTTTGTTGTAAAACCTTGCTTACCAAACCTGGGTCAGGACCCCTCGAGCCAACAAATGGTTCCATTGCCGGGACCGGAAGAAGTCTGAGAAAGGAATTGGGCAATGACAAGAGAATACTGGAAACCTGAAAGAAAAGAGATCGAAGACTGGTTCGAAAGACAGATCCAAGAGTTCGCAGTAAAAGAAAACTGCAGTGAAAAATTAATGGTGGAAAGGTGGAAAAATAGGTACATTCTTACTGAAACCTACGAAATATTCTTTGTAACCTTTGTGATTGAACTCCAGGAGTGGCTGGCCAAGCTTGTGGAATTCTAGAAGTGCTGGAAGGATGAGCAAGTCACTTAGTGGACCCCAGAGCTGCTCGAGTAGCTGGAAAGAAATAATAATACTATCACGCGTATGGTGGATCACTGAGTGGATAGTGTGCTGGGGGGATTTGTGACAGAATTTTCCATTGACTAGTTCATGTCATACTCTGAGGCTGAATGAAAATTATTCAAAGGGTTCCGGGGCAAATTTCTGAGGACGTTACCGTTGCTGATCAAGAAATTACTTTGCGAAAAGAGTATTTTGTGTAGTCATACTGACTGAATGACCTCTGATCTAGATGGGAGCACAAAACACAGTGGTAAATAATATCAGACCAACCTTGACGGAGGGAGATCCACCTACAATCAGTTGCAAGAACCAGCTGAGCAATATCCCCCAGCTACATTGCCACCTAGGCCAAGCAAAGGTAAGAATTTGCCTATACTGCCACCCTCCCTAGACAGTGATATGGATGCGCATTTGAAACTACCCATATTTAAGGGGGTAGGAGATGAGGATATGGACTGATTTTGGTTCTTTTCAGACTCTGTATGGACTACACAGAATGTGGAAAGTGATACGATAAAAAGGGTACAATTGTTGTTGGCCTTCGAGGATAGGGCCCTGGACTGGTATATGCAGTATATTTCCCAGAATGGGAGTGCATCTATTCAAGATATCAAGGACGCTTTGAAGCACTAGTTCAGGAAGGAAAAATCTTATTCTCAGTTGGTAGAAGAAGTAAAGGACTTCAAACAAGGTGTGTTTGAGTCAGTATGGTAGGCTGATCATTGACTGAAGAAAGAAATCAGGGAAGGAGGATTCGAATATGATGATAGACAGCATACGGAATGGTTCATCGCTATGTTTTTACCTCACCTGTGCATGACAATAAGTCATCAAACCTTTGAGTCACAGGAGAAGGCTGTGGAATTCGCTATGAAACTAGAGGCTGCCCCTTGAGAGGATATGTCAGTAGGGGTGCAACAAATCCAAGAACAATTTGGGGCCATGCATATGGAGATACAGAACCTGCAAAAAGAACGAGGAAAGGATGTTTGCATAGATCTCTGGTGCATACAATGCCGGGTGTCTGGCCATACGAAGGATCAGTGCCCTCTGCTGACATATTACATGCAAGCAGAAGGACCTAGTCTAGTACGCCCAGGGGCAAGTAGGGAACCCGTCCTATTACGAACAGGTTCAAGCGGACCTATGCTATGGTCTGATGATTGTCGGGTAGCAGGACTGCATGATATGAACCATTGCCCTTGGCTGGGTGCATATGTCCTAGAACTAAAGTAATAATGGTGCCGATTCTGCCGATCAGTGGGACATGATGAGCAGAACTATCGTACTTATGAATTAATGATGGATCTTGGGAAATTATATAGGGTACAATCAGACCCTGCGTCGCCAAGACTTTTTGTGCACTTTTGAGGATCTCCGGACTGAGGCAGAGTAGGGCAGGGAAGAAGCACAGGACAAGGACGTGAGCAACTAGTCTGTTATAAATATGGGGAAATAGGGCACTTTTCTAGAGAATTCCCAAATCCCACCAAGCCATCATGCAAATATTATAGGTAGCTAGACCATGAGGTAGAAGATTTCCCAATTTTAATAGCCAATATGCAGGAAAAGCAGCCCACCCCTACGTAGAACATACAAAGAGACAAATCCGAGCTAAGAAAGGCGGATCCCTATGTAAAAGTTATGACACGCAATGGGCTGGCCACCCAGGGAGAAAAAGAGGAGCTTTCCTCCCGAAAAGGAGTGCATGTCAAAGAAAAAACAACACCAATAGTCCCCACGCCAGCGCAACCTCAGATAGAGGAAGGGGTTGAGCCCTTTTTAAAGGCATGTCTAAAGCTGCTGCGAAATCTGCAAGCTGTAGGAAATCTCCAAGCACTACTGAATACCTACGCGATTCGGACCAATTTGATCCCTGAAACCAAGGATGTACACAAACTATACAGCTACAATAAGCACAATGGAAGAGAGATGCGATTAACTGCGCATATTGGTGACTATGAGATGGATCAGGTTATCTTATATATGGGGTCAGATACAAATGTATTACCAAAGAAGACATGGCAATGAATGGGGGAACCTAAATTAGAATGGTCCACCATCCAGCTGTGAATGGCCAATCAACAGAAAATCATCCCTCTAGGGATATTACCAAAAGTCATGGTTGACATCGCAGGGGTAAGGGTCCTAGCTGACTTTGAAGTCATAGAAATTGTGGAAGATGCGGATCCCTGCCCTGTGCTCCTGGGACTGGACTGGGAAATTGACATGGGGGGTGTCATCAATCTCAAGAAGTGCAACATGGTGTTTGAAATAAAAGGTACGTGTGTCATAGTACCACTAGATCCAGCAGAAGGTGTGTGGTATATGGAGCCAGCCTATGAGGAGGAGGAATTAGATCACATTTATAAATTAACTGCGATGGATGAATATTGGGTTAACCCCACAGATGAAGGAATGCTCTGCTGGGAAAAGGACAGTGAATGTTTTTCTGACTTTGATGAGGAGTTTGAAATTTGGCAAGGCCGATTGCACAAAGTTTCAGCGCTCTGATGTCTTCAGACCGTTAGGAATTTTCGGCGCATCTCCACCACAAAAAGGAACCTACCCTGCCAGGAGGACACAGATGATAGTTAGAAGACGGTTGAACCAAATATTCCCACGGAACGTAGGCTAGGGGCACTATCACTAAAATTGCGCAGAGCACCTACGCAAGGACCGATATTCTTCGCTTAGGAGAAGTATTGGAGAAGGGTGATCCTGCGCATAGGGACCCCAGTTGCTAGATGGACTTCGAGGTCATTCGGCCTACTTAGACACTTGCTGACATACAACACTCAAGGGTGCGATCAAGCCTTGCACAAACAAACTTGCCAGGGTACCACTGACCTAGGCATGCGGCGGGTTATGGACCTTCCTGGGCCCACGTGTAATTTGAAGAATTTGCAGACGCCTCAAAAAATAAATGGCATGAGGACGTGTGACGTAGCCCTTTGGTGCAAGGACGTTCCGACCAAGGGCGATGCACATGACTCGAAAAGAATGATGGCCAACTTGCAGACACACCTCGCATCGACCTTCATTCAGGGTACGTGAACGATATACAGACGTCATCCATGGTCTGGCATTCTGTGGAAAATACCTCAAGCACGAGGGACGACCGTCAGCACATCCCGATTTAATAAAAAATGGATCTTACAAGTACGCACAATCGGCGGCAGATCATCAATACAACCATTTATGGTAAGATTTATCTACCTGATCGATGGTCAGTCTCACGAATGGGCTACTCCACCATTAAATTTCTCCGAATAGTGTGCAGGTGGATGGATAATTACAGACCGGGGTATTTAGTCACCCTACAACATGCTCTTGCTATCTGCGTACTGGTACTTTGCCCTCATTAACATTCTCTGGGTTGCCTGCTTTTGTGTTGCTAGGATGGACCCAACCAGAGAGCTAGGGAATGCTGAGTGCAGCCACTAGGGTGAGCACGGGCTCATGGCAGAAAGGATTGTCTGCGAACCATGAACAGATGGAACGCTGTGATACAGGGACATGCTGCGGCTTCTCCGCAATTCCAGAGTCCCATCCAATTGAACCAATGTGTGTTCCCTCCCTCAAATTTCCCTCATCAATGCTCTTGGTTCAACTACGGGGGACATCCAAATTGATTTATCACAGCTATCTCGCACAGAGCTACAAGAACTGAACACCAGAGTGTTGCACGAAGTTCGTCACTGTGACCAAGCCAGGAGACGACATTATGACATACCTGAGGAAGTACGGGACAACCAGATTGCAGTGGTCATAGAGGCAACGCATATTATTCAAGAACAACAAACACAGGGTGTACAATTGGTCGAAACAACTACACAATTATGGATGGCAGTGCAACACCATTCCATGCTTCAGCATATCCAGATGGAATTACAGCAGGTGGAAGCTGCTCTGGACCAAGTCAGAGCTTCCTCACCCTCCACCATCTCCTCACAGTGTCTAGCCATCTTGGACAGTATTTAGAACTTGTGCCACAACAAGCATGTCATTCGAAAATGGTTGAAACTAGGGGCCGATACCACACTCCAGCTCACTGAAGACGCTCATTCTACCATTGCGCGCCTCCACCAGCTATTAGAATGGGTTATCGCAGCTCCAGATGGTCCTGCCTCCCTGACACTGGTCAAAATTGCACAACGAGCTGTGGCCTAGAGTAAGGAAGTTCTCCCACCACTCCTCCGCACTCTGGCTACCTTGCGCACAAAAATTGAAGCCGCATCACTGCAGTGACTGGGATGAGTCACAATATTGTGTTGGGGGACTGTTGGAACAAGGTATCCTAAAAAGCTATGAAATTGGTCCATTTTGAATATTTTTGATTATATTTAGCATAGCGGAGGGGTTTTGGGGTGGGTCAAAGCCCCGAACGCATTGTAAGGGGTAAAATGATAAACTAGGGGTCTGAAAACCATGGGTTTCGGACCATAGGAAAGTCAAGGCTAGATTTTTATAAATAGAGATGCATTTTGTATTGTAAAGGATAGGATGAGCTATTGATGCGAGTTGTGATTTTAGCTATCTATTTGGGTTTTGGGGAATGGACTCCTGCTGGCTGTGTGCGTGGAGATCCAAGTCTAGCTGTGTGTGGACCTTACTGCTATGTGCACAGGTTGGGAAGGGAATTGGAATTGTAAGGAAGAATTGATGAATGAATGTGAAAGGTTGTTAGAGAACTGAATCTCAATCTGTGAGTACTTTTATGTGAATTACTGATAATTTTTGTATTATGTATTTTTTGTCCTTAAGCTGCGAAAGATCTGTATACTGCGTTCTTGGATCTAGATCTATTATGTTCTGTTTATGCAATGCTGTGTTGATGTTATAACAAGCATATAACTATAGATCTAGTGCACATGGATGCGAATAGAGACTTAATTGAATCTACGTAGAATAAGGTAATTAGGGATTACAGGACCTAGCCCTGCTCCACTTGCTTTACCCATCCTTTATCAGGGTGCGGAAACTTGGTTCCAACACCCACCCATACTACATCAGGTGAGACTTTGACCTATCAAAACAGGTTATTGCCAAAAGGGCCAGTAGTATAGGGGTTTGTTGGCAAACCTTTCTTACCAAACCTAGATCAGGACCCCTCGAGCCAACAATTTTAAATCCTTGATTACAACTTAGTGGGGTGAAAAATATACTATTTTAGAAAATTGAATGGGTGGTTGGATATATTTATATTATTTTGTAGGAAAGAAATGGAACAAATTCAAATAAATCATTAAAATGACCATCGTCTAGTTGAAGTGTTCCAAACTCTACAACACTAAGATAACTATCATCACCAATAAATATGTGTTTCATGCTACATTCATTAAGAGAAATAAATATGGATTTATTCTTAGCCATATGATAATATCCTTAATTTAATAATCCACTTCTTAGAAGAACAAGTAGATGTTTCATTGAAGGGAAAAGCAAAAACATAATGTGCATGTCTGTGAGACGAAAATGAATCAATATTGATTGTGTGATTCTTAATAGTTGCTTCTAAGGCTTCCATATTACTAAAACATTTAGAATCTATATTACCATGCCACCCTAAAAAAATATAGTTTCCCTTAGTCTTATTTTCTTTCAATTTAGTTTCTTTATCACCATTCAATATAGGATTTGGTTTAGAGGATTGCAGATGTAACACCGTCTTCCCACATCTACCCAAGTAACCAACCAACCAAGGTAAAAATTTGATGAGTGGCTACTAATATGAGATTAAACCTCCTATATGACCTTAAGGAAGTGGAACCAATGGAAACCTAAAAACCATACCTTAAGCAACATCAACAACACCTGCAAGAGGTAACCCAACCTCCCAGACCCCTGAACCTTAAGGGGGAATTGGTATTTTACCCATTTGAGACTTAGCCATGGCCATGTAAGGGAGAGGGAGAAGCTAGAAGCCTATATCCACTAGCATGCAAAGGCAAGGTCGTGGACAGGGCCCCAAAAACTCAATTTTGTGCCTGCAACTCGGGGATTTGTGCCACCATTTATCCCCAAAGCCCATGTGACTTCCTAGAACTTCATGAAAATTTAGGAGAGGATAAATAAATTAAAAAAAAGGTATATAATCAATCAAATCATCAAGAACTCATATGGACCCCTCCCAACCACGACAGACATTTCATAAAAAATGTCACAAAAATTGCATCTACAATTGTAAACAAAAAATTTAAAAATATGGATCTCATACATATATGAGAATCGTTAAGAAATGATTGATCCATTAAATCATTAGTCACAATACAATCCATTTTAACATAGATACATTGTGCATTCATTACAAGTAAAAACATAGATAGAGCCATACATCATCATTGATCAAATACATGCCTATAACCAACATAATAACAACAAAAATACCATGGATATAACATCAATGAAATTCACATAATAACAAGTAAATTTTCATACCAAATACCCAAGTAATGAGATCTTCATTACTAAATGTAAAAATGAACCGAAGATGGGACTTCCATGTTCCACCCGACCATAGATTGGTTGAGCCAAATATCTCTTCAAAGAATCACCCCTGTGCCATATTCCAAGCATGAATGTGGGACTTATACCGAAAGAACCAACTAGGGCATCTCGAGGCTAAACCACCTCACCCTCATCAATCATAAACCATGATTTATCTTTATTTACACCCTATCACTAGGCCAAAAAAAGCATGGATATCACCTGATTCTCTCTGCCTAAATCGTGATGAATTTTCCTGTCTCCTAGTCACTCTGAATTTACTGCAACCCACAGTCTGAACCAGGGGTCACTAGGCCCTAAATCGAGACATAATCTCTAGGCTTTACCATATATCCCAAACCCAATATTCCTAGGCTTGACGAAGAGAAAACCACCTCTAGGCTTTACCCTATATCCCGCCATTCACTGATCGAGGATTCCTAGGCCTACCAAGGCACCACACTATTCGGATTTACTGCAACCCACAATTTGGTTGAGGGGTTACTAGGCCATGTGTTATATCAATTCAGAGATCCACCTCACTCAGCTTCGAATCCATCTAGTAATCTAGTTAGACCAAAAAATGAGAACTCCACAACACCATGGCTATCTGAAAATGGAAAGGCTAGGCTGAAAACGTTATCACACCTAGAAAAACCCATGCCAAGACAACAATAAAACACATTTAATACCATGCATGTCAAATTTAGTAAGGAAAACACAAATGCAAATCGATACCTACCAAGAATCCTGTTGTAGCTGCTTGATTATTGCTCATCCTTACTAGCTTCCTCCTTTTTCTTTCTTTCTTGCCTTTCTTGATCCAATGCAAAAATGATTCAAAAAACTCAGTGTCCAAGGGTGAGAAAAAGAGAGAATAATCAGAGAGCTCTAAAAAATTCACTAACAAAAAGTACCAAATGATCCTCATAATCCTTTTTTTATAAAAGAGGCCTATATTTTCTTCATTTTCCATTATTTTCCTTCATTTTCCTCCTTACATGCTATTATCACTCAGTAATTTCTCAAGGTTAAAGAAATAAATAGTCCGAGGTAACCACAAACCTACTTTTAAAATCTAGGATCTAGCCTTCCTAGGGTTCAAAGAGGGCTCTTTCTGTAAGATTTAACTTTGTTTTGATTATAAGATATTAGGATAGTTATTATTGTGCAATTTGGTTTTGATTTGGTTTGGTTTGGTGGGAAAAATCGCTTAATGAGATAGATAGTGGGAAATCTAATTGTCCATTGGGCTACGGAGTCAAAAGTCAAGCAGACAGAACTAGGATCAAAGTAAAAAAGTCAAATGTTTTCAGGGAAATATAGATAAGCCTTTGGAGATCTTGAGAGTCTTTTTGGTGAAGTGGTATGATCAGGATAAAGAGAAATGAAGGGTTCTTTGATCCGGAAAAAGGAAGTAGTAGGTAGAGGTCAAATGAAAGAGGGAGCAATTAAGGGTTCCTTACTCTGGAAATCAGCAAAAAAAATAGAAAAGATAAACAGTAAAGACAGGGTGCTTTTAAAAAATCCTGAAATAAAACTCCTATTTATTCATTCAAATTTATAACACATAATGGATGCATTAAATAGAGAAGAAAACAATGACAAGTAGAAAGTACTTCACTTCAATAGCTCATCACATGAATCCTAAAATATGATGCTAGTTGATCTGATCCAGTCTGCTACTCGAAATTTGCAACAAAAAAGCCTTCAAGTCCAACAAAAATGACTATATAAATCTTCAGCAATTTATTCCATAATAATACTTCAAAGGATGAAGTATTTATACAAATTCTTAAAATAAAATATCTTGAAAAAATATCAAGATTGGTTTACAAATATCTCAAACTGTTTTACATAAATGAAACTTAAATAAAGGACACTAAAAACTAATGAATATATTTGGCACTATACTTATGGATTTCTGGTGACAAAGAAATAATTCAAATTTTATATCAACTCTTAGTTGATGATGAGGCATCCAAGTCACTAACTGTCTCCTTCCTTTGTGCATTTTTCTCTAGAAATTCTGCAAACTTGGGACCAATGATATATTTTTATATTTCAATCCAAAATAGATGTATAAAACATGAAATATTTTTTTGTATATAAATATGTTACCAATATAAACCTCTCTCAGTTTCCCAAAATTCAATTCCAAGTGTTCACAAGAGGCTCTGCAAAATTATGTGTAAAACAGAATTTTGCACAATTTGAAAATCAGCCTATGAAGATGTGCATGTATCTCTCATTCTATAATACCTGTGCATAAAGTGAGATAGGTTTTTGTATCTTAGAATCTTAGAAACATAAACCTCCTCTAGTTTTTCAAAATTCATCTTGGATTGAGCAAAATAGTTTCTACAAAACTATGACTTAAACAAGAAATTTCTGCAAAAATGTCCCTTCATGCTCTGTTTTCATCTTTTAACTTTAATGTTCTTTTAACTATTTTTACTTTCACTTTGGATAAAATTCATTGTTTCTGGTGAAAATGTTTTCATCCCTCTTTTACCATTACTGCCTCCATGTTTACTTTTACTGTTTTACCTTGAATGCTTTGTTTTTCCTGATTTGACTTTCACTCTGACTTTCATTAGATACACTTTAGTTTTGATGCTCTTTGACTATTCTGTTTTCATTGTTTTGATGTTTTATTGAAAGAAAACATGTTGTAGGTGGCAAAAATTATCTTTTGAAGAAGTAAATGATTTTTTTTTTTTCATTTGAATGTGCCTTTGTTCCTTGTCTGCCTCTGTTTTATCTTTAATCCCTGATTTAGGTTTGCTAACTTGATTTATTCTTTTAACTGTTGCCCTCACTATATTTTTCTTTAGCCCTGCCTTTATCTCTATTTTTATGACCGATTCTCCTTTATTTTTCCTTTGATATTTGACTTTATCATTTAAACCTTTGATCTTTAAAACCTTTAATCTTCTCAGTCTTCTGACTGTCTTTTCTTCTTACTGTGCCTTCTATTTGTGTGTGCTGTGTAGGTGTGCATTATTTTGTTGCTAGAGGGTTTTAATAATCCACAGAGGATCATGATTCGTTGGTCATTAAGAATGTTTTTTTTCCTTTGGTCCCATAAATATGAAATAAACACCTGGATCATCACCCAGTTTTTTATTAAAACATTTTTTGGACCTTTGGAATGTTTTTATGCGTTTCCACCATTAAACCTGCACATAAAATGAATAATTAAATCTTTAAATCCTGCATAGAGGGATTTTATGTGTTTATCGGGGTTTCTAATTGCTATGAAAATCTTTGGAAATGAACTGGACACTTCCATTTATTTTGACAGCAAATGCAGGCTATTTTTGACTAGTTTTGAGTATAAATCAAAATACAGGCTTTGTTTCAACAGGGAGGACAAATACAATGAGATAGTGCAGAAAAAGGGATTAATGGTGTGATTTAAGAATTTATTTGGCAATTTAGGTTTAAACTGAGCTAGAATTAATGTCAATCACATAGGGAAAACTGGTGGTTTTCAGGCTTCGAAGGCGAAAAAATGCGAGTGGTTATCCCGATGGATTAAGGTGGTAAGCGGTTTTAGTTGGATCAGATGCGATCCAATAGAAGTGGGCCATGTGGAGGAGAGAGGAAAGGGTGAAACAACCCATTTCGCATGGAAAGGAGAGGTGTTAATATCGCAGAACTAAAAATGCGATATGGATTTGTGGTCGTCGGATCTGGGGATTGGGATGCGAACAACTGCGATTGAGTTTTGGAGTTGCTCGACAGTGGGACGTGGGGCTCGGGTCTTTTATATGGCGGGGTTGGTTTTAACGTTAAAAATATATTTTTATAACATAAAAAACATTGTATTATTTTATTTGTGGGGTATATAATAACATAGCGTATAAAAAATTTAACAAGTGTTTTATAACTATTGGGAGCAGAATTAATTTATAAGTGTTACACTAAAAATTGTCACCATGAAATTTAGCTGTCTATATGGGTTCATAATTACCTATTTATTGCTCCCTTAGAGGTTCAAAATCATAAATTTCCTAAACCAAGTCTTGGAATTGTAGAAAAGCTCATTAAAACCCTAAAAATCCTAACTCCGCACTTTTCCTAGTCATTTCCTGCGGTACCACGATTTATTGCTATAAAACCTGTGGCACATCCTGCATGTTCTGCTCATTAAAACTGCGGACCCCTGTAAAAGGTAAAATAAAAAGAAAATTAAGTTCTAGAAGCCCATCTGGTCGAATATTCTCATAGCTGGAGCCTTCTATAAGCGCTATCTGGTCGAGCTTCGCCCCTTCTATTCATGAACCTCTATCCCTTCAGAAATGGAGCTATCCCTTGGTTTTTGGAGCTAAAATCCCATTATGAGAGGGATTTATCCCTTCCTTATTGGAACTTAAACTACCTCCCTTCTGCTATAAATTGAAACCATGTTTCAGTCTCAAGAGTACTTAGTAGAGTTTAGGAAGTACTTACTTCTTGCTTTGGAGAGAGTACTTATAACTGATAGTTTTGAGGTGAATTGCTGAAGAAATTATACTCTCCACATTTGGCATCATTGGAATGAGAAGGATTACATACTCATCGCCATAGTTTCATGCTAATTCATAGAGTTGGAGTCTTGTCAAATTGAGGAAAACGGCTTTTCGGGTCCCCGGAAGAACCTATACAAACATCAAGGCGTCAAGGTTGTAAGGTTTCTTATTTTCATTCAAAGTTAATACAAATTGATTCTATTTTATAAGTAAGTTGTTCATGTATCTTTTGAATAACTTAATTATTGGATTCCTTGATCACTAAGATAGATTATTGCTTTTGAATTATCATATCTTGCAGATTCTTTTGATCTCTTTTCCTTATCTTTGATCACAGATCTTACATGCTGGATCGATATCTTCTGGAGCGACTGGATTGAAGATCGAGTAAGTGTTGGACTTCAGGTAGGAGCATCTCTCCATAGTTAATTAATAATTCTTAAGCATAATGGTCTAGATAAAATGGTCTACATTTGTCTGTTTGTTTCTATATATCCTTAGGATACTAGGGAGATCATTCTTGTCCACAAGAAGGATTTATCCGTGTAACAAAATGGAGACTCCACTGGGGAATAGAACTTAGTTTTCCTTTTTATTTTTTCAGTTTGAATTTTAAGAGTCTTCTGATTTTGATTAGTCTTAAAACTAGGTTGGGTAGATAACTTATCAGATTCCCTGAAAAGCATATCTGAATTTTTATTTTTTCTCTATGTTTCTTGGCCTCCGCGATTTTCATTTGAAAATAGTGCAGCATCCTCCGCAGTTTGTAGTTTAGAATAGTGCGGTACCACTCTGTTCTCTATTAGAACCTACAAAATTGTGGAAATTTTTTGAAAAAGTTAAAATTCTATTTTCAGGAGCCATATTACCAGATTCTTTGTGTTTGCCCCAATTTGTCTTAACTGTCAAAGTATTACGTATGAATTTCTTTACAGTCTCATCAGTCTCTGTTAAGTTAATTGGGTGTTTTGAGTTTCTTTTTTGAGAAATTCTTAATTTGATTTCCTTTGGTCATTACTTCGAGGTTTGTCTCAGTCTCTTAGCAATTTTATCTAAGTGTTAATCGCCTTTGAGTGTTTTTATTTTTGAACTTTGGAACTCTCACCCAATTTTCTTTACCTACACTTGATTGTTTCTTTAGATCACATTAGAATCATCTTGTGTCTAAGAATTCTCTTGCATAGATCACATTTGCATAATTATAATTCTCATTTTCAGAATATGAATGAAAAATGTCCATAGATTACATTTTCATACTTTTCAAGTGAATTGTGCATAAATTACAATTGCATAGTTTACATTCTGGAAAAATCAATCATAGATTTAGATTATTTGATTTGATTTGAATTTACATGTTTTTATGCTTGTTTTAAAACATAAAAATAAAAAATTGGAATTGACTAGCATTAGTTTTTCTTGATAAAATTAGTGCATTAGAGAATTTGTTATATTTTCTCTTATTTATCAATATTTGCATTGTTGGAAGTGAATGGAACCTCTCTCCTTACTTTAGTTAGGATTCATCGAAGTGAAAGATTACATTATCATATTCGATTGCATTCAATTTTGGGTCAGGTCATAACACCATTGGTTTCATATCCATTTACCCTGTGAGTAATAACAGCCCAAATAACACAGCGCTTAATAAAATTTATTTAGAAATTTTTACATTTTCTAGGGCTCTTTCCACCAATCTAGCTTATGCTACTACTTTGGAATAGGTTGTAGTTAACGTTCCAAAGAAACTAAACAAAAAATAGTATCTTGCGGTAAGGAAAAATTCCAATTGTTGCAATTGTGCTCTGGGAAGCTCTTCTTAAAAGAGTCAAGCACAAGATCATATCCGAACTAGTGAGGTAATTGTACCTATCTCATTGGGAAAGATAGCAGATGTACACGTATTAAAAATGGTAAACCTCGAATATACCATTGTCAAGGAGCCTGTGGTCACTTGTTGGTAAACCTTGGATTATGTCAAGGAGCCTTCAAGGGGATTGAGCTTGTTACTCTTCCCTTGTGTGTATATCAGATCGTAGACTATTCCCCCGATGCAGTTGTCTCAGTTGGTGACCTTAGTGGCCAGAATCTTTAGGATATTTCCCAAGGTGATAGTGGAGGGAAGGTCCCACTGTACCTGGAATATACGTTGATTAGACTCACTTGGACTTTCCGGAGGGCGCACTTCGCTTCGAGATGGCATAGTGGAGGTACTTGCACCAAACTATTCCATTAAGCAGGTTGTCAGGGTAACTGTTCCAACCGCTAGTTTTCCACATTAATTTCTATGACGTTGGATTTCATCACCAACTAGTGTTTTTATTGTGGAAACACACTGTTTGTGTGTGGTTTGACTCCTAGATTTGATAGCGCGTGTTCATTTGTTTGTTTTTAATTTTTAGAGACCGTAGGTGTGAATTGTGAATTTTAATTCTTAGGTGTGAATTGTAAATAGTGAATATTTTTAAATTGTGAATAAAATTCACTGAAGTTGAAATTAATGGCAACTGTTCTAGAATTTACCAACCAAGGAACCCCTCTTAATGAGAATCCTAGTAATTTTTCTTGCTTTAGAAATGTTGGTCCTCCTTATATGGCTACATTGTCATTACCTGGATTTACAATAGGTTTACCGGTATGGTTATTTTCAACTTCATTGGCCTCGAATACTCAAATTGTTCCACCTCAACAGAGTTCACCACCTCAACATAAACAACCTCAGTTGACCCTTTACCTTCTTCTCCCAACATGCCTTCCTCCCTTTCTTCTTCTTCGCTTGGTAAAAACCTTAATGCTAGTAACCAGGTGGCTAAGAAGAAGAATAAAGGGAAGAAGAAGAAGAAGCAAGATAAGAAAGAAGTCAACCAACCAACCATGGTTGTAAGTGTTAGTAATGTTGAGGAAACCTCCAATGTGCATCATAAACCCAAATTCCCTTGCAATATTTGTAAGGGTGACCACTTACTTATAAATTGTCCTGGTATTCCAAAGTTCTTGGAATTATGGTTTAAAAATTCTCATAAACTTATCATTGATCCATTAACCAGTGATTCTAAGGTTCCTGGGAAAAAGGGTAAAGTTAGGTTTCCTTGTAATTTATGCAAAGGGAGTCATCAAAATCACATTTTCCCTCACATGGATGAAGCCTAAAAATTGTTGGAAAACCTTACTGTTCCACAACAACAACTTCCAACTGGTTATCGTAAAATTTCTCCCAACCTACCTGCAACTGACGAAGTGATTGATATAATTCCAAGTACAGTCAATCCCACTCTTCCATTGGAGAGTGAAACTCATATCACTCAAGTTGATGATCAATTAGTTGATCAAGTGGTCGACTTGATTTCACATCCGGTCTATTCCACTCTCCCTGTAGAGAGTGAAACCCATACCTCTCAGGTTCTTCTAGTTACATCAGATTCTTCTACGCTAGGGGGAATTTCACCTATTTCTACAGAACCCCCTGCAAGTACTGAGGTCTTTTCCTTTAATTGGAATAGACTGAAAGAACCTCGTCTTCCTTCTTCAATCCCTTTCCAAATCATTGTGAAGGTTTGTGGTAAGAATTTTCGTTGCATGAATGTAGATGAAGATGCTTCTGTTAGTATTTTATCCTCAACTTCTTGGAAAGCTATGGTTTCCCCTCAGCTTGTGCCTGTTACATAGAATCTGTTAGCTTTTAACAGAACCATTGGTGAACCTTCCTAAGTTTCCTATTACTTTGGAAGGTAAAACTGTCTGTATTGATCTTATGGTACTTTGAGGCCCCTTGGATTTCAATTTTCTCCTTGGGCGAGACTATGTCTATACAATGAAAGCTGTCATATCGACACTCTTTCGCATGATGTCTTTCCCTCACAATGGACACATTGTGACTGTTGACCAAATTTCATTCACTAGTCTTGATTCGACTACCATTAATCCGACACCCCTAAATTTTCCATATATAGAAGTGGTATCTACCCCGCCATGGGTTAATTATGTGGCAACTAGTCCCATGTTTTCAGTTACCAATGCAAGCGAGCCTCTCACTATTTTCTCGTCTTCCGTTGACTTAGATCCAGTAATTGACATGGTAAACCCTATGGGATTATTTGAACACGATGTTATTATCCCTTACCTTGACATTTGTTCGTTCTAGAGAACCGTTCTTCCATCTGATGAAGACCTCTTGGAAGCCATGATCGAGGAATGTCCCTTGAAATGTGTTTCTTCCTGTTGGAAGACATGATATAGGTTCCCCATGAGGATAGTTCCTTTTACTGTGTAAACCTCGTTAAAAAAGTGAATCAGTTCATCATGAGCATAGTTCCTTTTCTTGTGTTAAACTCATTAAAAAATGAAACAAGGTTCTATGAGGATAGTTCTTTTCCTGTGTCAACCTCGTTAAAAAATGAATCAGGAAATGAGGACAGTTATTTTCCTGTGTCAACCTCGTTAAAAAATGAAATAGATCCCATGAGGATGGTTCCTTTTATTGTGTCAACTTCGTTAAAAAATGAAATAGTCCCTTATGAGGATAGTTCTTTTTCCTGTGCCAACCTCGTTAAAAAATGAAACATGCCACCTTGAGGATTGTTCCTTTTACTGTGTTAACCTCGTTAAAAAATGAACCAGTGGGTAATGAGCATAGTTCCTTTTCTTGTGTCAAGTTCATTAAAAAATGAAACAAAGTGTCGTGAGGAAAGTTCTTTTCCTGTGTCAACCTTATTAAAAAATGAAACAGGTTCCCATTGAGGATAGTTCCTTTTAGTGTGTCAACCTAATTAAAAAATGAAACCTGTCTTCACAAGGATAGTTCTTTTACCGTGTCAACCTCATTAAAAAATGAAACATTCCCTTTAGAGGATAGTTCCTTTCACTGTGTCAACCTCGTTAAAAAATGAAGCAAGTCCATGAGGATAGTTCCTTTTACTATGTCAACCTCGTTTAAAAATGAAACAGATACCATGAGCATAGTTCTTTTCTTGTGTCAAGATCATTTAAAAGTGAAACAAATCCTCTCCTAATTAAGTCGATTCTTTCATCCAATATCATAAATTAACCTTCATTCCATCCACCTATTAGTAACTAGTAGTCTACTTAGTTGAATGAAATGAAGCTTAGGGGGCATATGATCTAGCAAGCTACACTTCGAGAGCATTGGAACTTATTCCAAACACAGTTTCATTTGTTTCAAGCTTGTGTAAAAATGAAACCACTTTCAAGCATAGTTTCCCTACGTTTCAAGCTTGTGTAAAAATGAAATCACTCTCAAGCACAGTTTTCCTATGTTTCAAGCTTGTGTAAAAATGAAACCACTTTCAAGAATAGTTTCCCTACGTTTCAAGCTTGTGTAAAAATGAAATCACTCTCAAGCACAATTTTCCTATGTTTCAAGCTTGTGTAAAATTGAAACCACTCTCAAGCATAATTTTTCCTATCTTTCAAGATTGTATAAAAATGAAACCTATCTCGAGTCCATTTCGGTTATTATTTTCAAGACTCATTAAACTCATGAAAATCCCGAGATTATTTTTCTATTTTTCATTCTCGTAAAACACATGAAAATGTCAAGTTCTTTCTGTCTTTTTCTACTCGTAAATTAACTTGAAAGTCGACCAACTGAGTATACTTTTATCACTTTTTCGGGCTCTTGAAAATTATGAAAAAGCGAAACCCTGGAGTTCTCTTTTAAGCCCTTTTCAGACTCTCTAAATATGAAAAGATCGCCGAGTACTTAACTATTTGAACTCGTTAAAAGAAATGAACAGTCGTCCTTTCAGTATAAGTTTACCCCTTTTCCGGACAAAAATGGACTATTTACGAAAAAGGTATACGTTGACTAATCATGGTCAATAGAGTTCTCTCCTGCATTATTTTATCATTTTTCGGGCTTGAGAGACTAAATTTACGAAAAATTACACCCATGGAGTTTTCTTAAGTTTTTCTTCTGACTCCCTAAAAATGAAAAACACTGAGTTTCACCTATATTGGACTCATTAAAACTTAATACTAAAGGACTTGTCAATTATAAACAAGAACGAACCACTCCTTCTGTTATCACCCAAAAAGTTTCAAAACATCATTGTGTCAACTTTACTTTTGGTCATGATTTCAAGGAGGTCTTAGATAGGTTTTGAGTCATTTCATGATTGAAAGTGTAAGTAATAGGCTTAGAGTCTCAAAAGTTTCATTTTCATATCCAAATAAAGTTTGACAACCTTATTCCATGGTTTAAAGGTCTCATATTCCTTTTAGAAGTCGTATCTTAAACCCTTTGAAATTTTTTCTGAAATTAGCCACGAAACCACACTTTTGTAGCACAGCCAGTGTAAAAAACCATTTTTTCACTACAAAAGCACTGCTACTTTCGTAGCGCGCTACAAAACTGCTCAAGCATCCTTTTTCATCAAAAAACTCTGTTTTCTAGTTTTAGTAGTAAATTTCCAAGGAGGTTTATGGGCAACTGAAAAAGAATTTTTAAAAAATGAAAGAGGTTTTTGTTCCTAACATACCTAAATACAAAAATTTATTTCATTTTCTTCAAATTAATTATGAGGTGGGAGAAATTTATGACTCAACTTGCGCTACGAAATTACTGAAAGTCATTGAGAGAAAAACTCTGCTTTCTGGTTTTAGTATTTCACTTCAAGATCCATTTATGGCCATAAGAAAAGGTCTTTTGGAATTATGAAGGAGTTTTCTCTTCATAAAATCTCTAGATACAATAACCTATCTCACTTTTCTCACAAGTGTTACTAGTTGGGAGATACAAGGATTTCTTTGAAGCCATATTTTCAGAAATCAGAATTTTCCAGTTTTACACATCTTGTTCAAAGACAGTTTCTGGGCAGTAGGAGACATATTTCAAAAAAAAAGAGAGGTTTTTGTTCAAGAAATATTGGTATCCAAAAGCCTCCTTCAGTTTCTCAAAATACAGTTTGGATGAGGAGATACAAGCTCTATCTCAACACCTATTTTTCAAGTAAAAACAATAAAACAGGGAAATGGAACAAGTGCAAAAAATGATAAATCTTAAATCAGTTTGTCATTAAGAAGAAGACCAATTTTTAGGTAAAAAAATTTTAAAGTCAAGTTGTTATGATTTTGATGTTGACACCAATCCTTAAAGAATGTTAAATATCCTCAAACTATAAATTTATGAAAACTCTGTTAAAGGGAGCATACACAACAATTTCATAGCGCGCTACGAAACTGCTGAAGATGAGTTTTTGACATTTTGCAGATATATTTTGGAGGTAAATATTGTTGGGTTTCAAGTTTTGATGCTGCTAGTGGAAAGCTAAGGATCACAGATGAATAATCAGATTGCAAAGTAGAAGAAAGAATGGTTAAAATAAGTGTTTTACAGTGATATAAAAACTGCGCTACGAAAACAGGCTATTTTCGTAGCACAGTCATATCTCATCTCCTTTGACACTTTTTTGAATATTTCCTTTTGCACAGGTGGAAGATTGAAGTTTCAATGGTATATTAGCACATGTGACACATATAAAATAGTCATCAATGTTAATAAGTTGCTTGAAGATAAACATGGAAGATAAGGGCTAAAAAACAAGGAATCTGTCTCCTGGATTTTAGGGCAGTTTTTGTCATGATCAGCATGAATACATCAAAGGTGGAGGCATCATCCAAATTTGACATCTTGGGATTGTAGCTGGAAAAGGAAGCATTAAATTTTAGATAAGGTTGTTGCAAGCATATTTAGGAGTTTCACTCCTATTTGGATTAGGACTCTTCAAAGACTGTTTACTTGTCATTTTGTAATTAAAACTCTGTTTTATGGTTAGATTAGGTGTCATGTATGGGAATTCGAATTCTCCTAGTGGTGGATCATGGAATCCAAGATTTTAAAGGCTCTATATAAAGCATTAGGTCGAATTCATCAGGGTTGGCATTTTTATTAGCAAAAGAAACTGTGGTATTGTAGCAGACTGTGTGTTGTTTCAACTTAATATAGAGATTGGTTTTACTACTTAAGATTCAAAAGGGGTTTATGTGTTTTATATTTCTATGGCCTTTTTCAATTACCTATTTGCAGTGGTATGAGCATGTGTTACTTAGAATTCATTGGATAATGCTCTAACTTCCTTCACATTCTTGTAGATTGTGTTTATTCACTGTGTTACTGTTTCACTTATAAACCTAAACTCCAAGTACCTTGACTTCCATGTTTAGCTGATTATGATGTTTTGTTGAAGACTAATTTGACTCCATGGCCCAATAGATGTTTGCTAATCTGTAATTCAACCAGTTATACATTTTTGTCCATTTTTATTTCTAGATTTAGCCATCTAATCATTAATTAAAAATATTAAACCTATTGAGAGAGCCCTCTGAGGTTGAGGAGGCTAAGCCTCAGCCAAACGTTTCATTTGAAAGAGTTAATCAGAGTCTACTTGATCAGCAGCCTATTAGGGTCAGGTTTTGTGATAATATTTTGGTGCGTCTGCCGGAAGCCTGAAGATTATTCATTCCCAAAATCAAGAAGCTGAAATTCTGAAGGTAGCAGGAGCTCAACAATATTTTCAAGACTATAGAACTACCTTGGCGACTCCATTGTTTAATAATTCAAAATTCATAGATTCATGGTGATTCCATTGGACTTATGAAGAGCTAAGATGCTGCCATTCTTGTTTCAAGGTATGCATGTATAAATTTTTCAGGAATTCATGGTTTCCCAAATCATTTTCCTAATGATACATATTTTTTAAGGAATGGTCCAAAATTAAATGGAGAAGATTTGAGTTTGACTTTGAAGCATAGATCATATTTCTGTGATTTTACTAAGCTTCTTAGAGTCAAACATGAAGATGCTTGCATTATGTTGTTCTATGATTCATTTCAAGGGAAATGTAAACAATGGATTGAAAGTTTTCCTGTCAGATCTGTTAAGTCATTTGCAAACTTTTGGCTTATGCTTTTGGAGGAATGGATAGACAGAACAAATTTGGTGGAAAAATCTCCTTCAATTCAAGGTTTCAAACAATGGAATGATGATCATATTAATGAAGAAATAGATGAAAATTTTTCTTTGTCCTTTTCTTCTTATCTAAAATCAATTGAGTGTAAGATAGAAGATAAGATTAAATTTTTGGATGAAGTTGCTAAGAACATTGAGAAAGACATTGAAGGTTTACAAGGTCAAATTCAATCATATAGTCTTCATCATCATGATCATCCTTTTCAAAAGCTTTCTATGGCAGAACACAAAGAGAGGGTGTTGCTTCCTTTCCCTTTTGAGATTGAGGAAGAATACACTGTTTTTGAAGATCAGTTTGAACAGCCAGAATGTTATGAGAATCATCAAACTAATCATGTCTTATTTGAACCTATAGCTGACTACATGGAAAATATTTACTGTTCAGATTTCCAGTTATATTTTCATCTTGAAGATCAGTTACATCTCATGTTCACTCGGTTGTTTCAGTATCATGGTTATTTTTGGTTCAAGAACAGTCAAGAGATTCAAGTGTCAGATCAGATCATTGACTGGCTTCATTGGAAGTTTCATGTTCCTTGAGCTACAAATGGAGATTGCAGCTGCTAGGGTAGGTAGGAGTATGTGAAAATAAGCTCAAGGTTGACTGAGCATTTTTTTAGTAGGTACAGTTTGAGTGCTTCTTGCAGAGATCATCAAACTTGAGCTCGAGGTGAAGGCCATAAAAGTTTGAAGTAGATTGGGCAGAATTTTAGAGTTTTTTTTAAAGGATGGATAGCAGCACTGGAGCTACCAGTTCTTAGTGTACCACAGGGGCACACTATTCCAAGTGGAGCCACTGTTATCACCCAAAAATTTTCAAAACATCATTGTGTCAACTTTGCTTTTGGTCATGATTTCAAGGAGGTCTCAGATAGGTTTTGAGTCATTTCATGATTGAAAGGGTAAGTAATAGGCGTAGAGTCTCAAAAGTGTCATTTTCATATCCAAATAAATTTTTACAACCTTATTCCATGGTTTAAAGGTCTCATATTCTTTTTAGAAGTCATACCTTAAACCCTTCGAATTTTTTTCTAAAATTTTCCATGAAACAACACTTTCATAGTGCAGCCAGTGTAAAAAACTAGTTTTGTGCTACGAAAGTGCTGCTACTTTTGTAGCGTGCTATGAAACTGTTGAAGCAACCTTTTTCATCAAAAAACTCTATTTTCTAGTTTTAGTAGTAAATTTCCAAGGAGGTTTATGGGCAACTGAAAACGAATTTTTGCAAAATGAAAGAGGTTTCTCTTCCTAACATACCTAAATAAAAAAACCTCTTTCCGTTTCATCAAATTCATTATGAGGTGGGAGATATTGATGAATAAACTTGCACTACAAAACTGCTGAAAGTCATTGAGAGAAAAACTCTAGTTTCTGATTTTAATAGTTCACTTCAAGATCAGTTTTCAACCATAAGAAAAGGTAGTTTGGAATTATGAAGGAGGTTTATCTTCATAAAATATCCAGATACAATAACCTATATCACTTTTCTCATAAGTGTTACCAGTTGGGATATATAAGGATTTATTTAAAGCCATATGTTTAGAAATCAGAATTTTCTAGTTTTACACATGTTGTTCAAAGACAGTTTCTGGGCAGTAGGAGAGGTATTTCAAAAAAAAAAGAGAGGTTTTTGTTCAAGACAGATTGATCTCAAAAAGCCTCTTTCCATTTCTCAAAATACATTTTTTATGAGGAGATAAAAGCTCCATCTCAACACCTATGTTTTAGGTAAAAACAGTAAAATAGGGAAATGGAACAAGTGCAGAAAATGATAAATCTTAAATCAGTTTTTCATTAAGAAGAAGACCAATTTTGAGGTAAAACACTTTTAAATTCAATTTTTTATGCTTTTTATGTTTACACCAATCCTTGAAGAATATTAAATATCCTCAAACTCTATATTTCTGAAAATTGTATTAAAGGGAGCATACACAGTAGTTTCGTAGTGCGCTACGAAATTGCTGAAGATGAGTTTTTGACATTTTTCATATGTATTTTGGAGGTAAGGATTGTTGGGTTTCAAGTTTTTATGCTATTGGTGGAAATATGAGGATCAAAGATGAAGAATTAGATTGCAAAGTAGAAGAAAGAATGGTTAAAAGAAGTGTTTTACAGTGATATAAAAACTGTGCTACGAAAACAGGCTATTTTCGTAGCAAGTCATATCTCATCTCCTTTTAAAATTTTTCGAATATTTATTTTTTCACAGGTGGAAGATTGAAGTTTAAATGGTATATTAGCACATGTGACACATATAAAACAATCATCAATGTTAACAAGCTTCTTGAAGATAAACATGGAAGATAAGGGCTAAAAAATAGGAAATCTATCTCCTGATTTCTAGGGCAATTTTTGTCATGATCAGAATGAATACATCAAAGGTGGAGGCATCATCCAAATTTGAACTCTTAGGATTGTATATGGAAAAGGAAGCATTAAATTTTAGATAAGGTTGTTGCAATAATATTTAGGAGTTTCACTCCTATTTGGATTAGGACTCTTCAAAGACTGTTTACTTGTCATTTTGTAATTAAAAGTCTGTTTTATGGTTAG
The DNA here is from genome assembly GCA_034641835.2 of Pinus albicaulis. NCBI lineage: Eukaryota > Viridiplantae > Streptophyta > Pinopsida > Pinales > Pinaceae > Pinus > Pinus albicaulis. Next base: position 687,461,185 of record CM076572.1, on the reverse strand, counting down.
ATTAGGTGTCATGTATGGGAATTCGAATTCTCCTAGTGGTGAATCATGGAATCCAAGATTGTAAAGGCTCTATATGAAGCATTAGGTCCAATTCATTAGGGTTGGCATTTTTATTAGCAAAAGAAACTGTGTTATTGTAGCAAACTGTGTGTTGTTTCAACTTAATACAGAGATTAGTTTTACTACTCAAGATTCACAAGGGGTTTATGTGTTTGATATTTATATGGCATTTTTAAATTACCTATTTGTAGTGGTATGAGCATGTGTTACTTATAATTCATTGGATAATGCTTTAACTTCCTTCACATTCTTGTAGACTGTGTTTATTCACTGTGTTAAAGTTTCACTTATAAACCTAAACTCCAAGTGCCTTGACTTCCATGTTTAGCTGATTATGATGTTTTGTTGAAGACTACTTTGAATCCATGGCCCAAAAGATGTTTTATAATTTGTAATTCAACCAGTTATACATTTTTTTCCATTTTTATTTCTAGAGTTAGCCATCTAATCATTAATTAAAAATCTTAAACCTATTGAGAGAGCCCTCTCAGGTTGAGGAGGTCAAGCCTCAGCCAAAATTTTGGTTTGAAAGAGTTACTCAGAGTCTACTTGATCAACAGCCTATCAGGGTCAGATTTTGTGATAACACCTTCTTAGGGTTCAATTTTAATATTAATTTTGACTCATCCAAAGGATGAGCTTATATAACAAGAAAATTTTATCCTCCTCAAGATTTTCAAAAATAAAGAGGTACTTGCCAGAAATGGTTGGGGAAAAGAGAGAAAATGAATCCAGTTGTCACACTTCGTTTCAAAAACTTGTATACCACTCTTGAACATGACACTTTTGTCATAGTCATATTTCAGTTGGGAAAATCATGTTGCCAAACAGTTAATCGAACCACATTTAAAGTCTTCAACCGGTTTCTGGGTATTAGCTTTAGGTCAATCGTCACCATCTGCAATGTTGTTATGTGTTCAAGAGATTAGTTTAATAAACCATTCATTGCAAAAATTTGTCTCCATTCACATTGACTATCCCTGTGTCAGTCCTTGCTAAAAAAAAATCAAAACTTGATCTAATGGTTTCATGTTGTGGGCTTTCCTACGACGGGTCATTTTCTATTGACGACAACTCATCATCTAGAAAATTGATCAAGAATCCTATCAGTACCTTTGGATCTGCATGCCCTAATGGTAGGTTTCTTGCCTTCGATGATAGGTTGCATCATTGATCTTCGATCGAATGATTCTGTGAAGTGTTTGACTTCAAATCATTCATTCACACTTCATGGATTGTACTGAGTACTTTGAGAACCATTGTCATTATTGGTGGTTTCTCTCACACTTGTTAACAGTTCACACCAATGAATTTGACACAATCAATCGCATGGATAGAATCGTACTAGTTCGAGAAGCAGGAATCAAGACCTTGGATCTAGTTTCCACCATCCAGGCTATGAGGAGTTTTATTATTCATCATACAGTAGACTACTTATAACAGATGGCTGTGTCCATGCCATGTCTACTACTTCATGTAATTCTAAAATCATTTCTATATCAGAACATGTAGTTAGTTTTGATCTGAGTATGAGAATTCCTACCTCAGTGATGATATACATATATATATATATATATATGCTTGCATTGAATGTTTTTTCCAGGTTTCAACTGGTGTGCCTACAGCCAAATCCTCAGAAAGATAAAGCACTTCACTCTTCAGAATTATTTATAACTCTTCAGACTTCGCACTTTAGGGGGCAATCTGTTACACTAAAAATTGTCACCATGACATTTAGCTATATATATGGGTTCATCATTACCTATTTATTTCTCCCTTAGAGGTCCAAAATCATAAAATTCCTAAACCAAGACTTGGAATTGGAGAAAAGCTCATTAAAACCCTAAAAAGCCTAACTCTGCACTTTTCCTAGTCATTTCCTGCAGTACTGTGGTTTATTGCTATAAAACCTACGACACATCCTGCATGTTCTGCTCATTAAAACTACAGACCCCCATAAAAGGTAAAATAAAAAGAAAAGTAAGTTCTAGAAGCCCATCTAGTTGAATATTCTTTTAGCTGGAACCTTCTATAAGCGATATTTGGTTGAGCTTCGCCCCTTCCATTCATGAACCTCTATCCATTCATAAATGGAGCTATCCCTTGGTTTTTGGAGCCAAAATTCCATTATCAGAGGGCTTTATCCCTTCCTTATTGGAACTGAAACTACCTCCCTTTTGCTATAAATTAAGACCATGTTTCAGTCTCAAGAGTACTTAGTAAAGTTCAGAAATTACTTACTTCTTGCTTTGGAGAGAGTACTTAGAAATTGATAGTTTTGAGGTGAATTGCTGAAGAAATTATACTCTCCACATTTGGAATCATTGACATGAGAAGGATTACATACTCATCGCCATAGTTTCATGCTAATTCAGAGAGTTGGAGTCTTGTCAAACTGAGGAAAATGACTGTTCGGGACCCTGGAAGAACCTGTACAAACATCAAGGCGTCAAGGTTGTAAGGTTTCTTATTTTCATTCAAATTTAATACAAATGGATTCTATTTTCTCATTAAGTTGTTCATGTATCTTTTGAATAATTTAATTCTTGGATTCCTTGATCACTAAGATAGATTATTTCTTTTGAATTATCATATCTTGCAGATGATTTTCATCTCTTTTTCTTATCTTTGATCGCAGATCTTACATGCTAGATTGATATCTTCTGGAGCATCTGGATTGAAGATCGAGTAGGCATTGGACTTCAGGTAGGAGCATCTCTCCATAGTTAATTAATAATTCTTAAGCATAATGGTCTGGAGAAAATGGTCTACATTTGTCTGTTTGTTTCTTGATATCCTTAGGATACTAGGGAGATCATTATTGTCTGCAAGAAGGATTTATCCTTGTAACAATAAGATATGTTTAAACCTATGGGAAAAAGGGTGGGGGTTTATTTAAACATGTGGGATAAATAAACATAGGTTTAACTTAAAATAAGTGGTTTTTTTTGGATATTAATATATAAATAAATCAATATATATGGGAAAAGTTGCTTATAAGGATTTAATACTTAGGTTAGAAATTAATATGAAATGGAGAATGTAATGAAATGATTTAAAATACATAATTTTAAACTAAGTAAAGTGTAAATAGGTCATTTAAGCATAATTTGTCCCATTTTGATTTTTTACACATAGACTTAGGATAAAATGAATTTTATGGGTTTTTGAGTGTTTTTTGAATAAAAATGAAATTAGTCAAGGGGGGGTTTTACTTTTATGAGTAAAAAAAGGTGTTTTACTTAGGAAAAGGGATTGTATTTCTTGGAAAATGGTGAATATGCTAATGAAATGGTTTTTTATATAGGGAATCTGATATTTTTAACCAATCAGTTACTAAGCCTTGGGTCCGGTCCCAACAGAAGTCAGAGAAATGCTCTGAGCCTCTTTAACTAAAGGTTTTGAATACTGGATCATTGTGGGGGAGGGGAAATTAGTAATTTTTCCCAATGATGCTTTATTACATGCCTTTCACAATTGCTTTCTACCTACCCATCATGATTCTAACATTTTTTACTTCATTTGCATGGGTGCATTTAAGCTTGCAACCCTAAATCCATTTTTATTTCAAAGCATAAATCTATCTAAGTCTAACCTTATCTCATCTGAGGGCTTAGATTAAACTATTGAGCTCCTCATTTATTCTCTAACTATATACTGATTTGTCAAGTTTAAACTGTTTGACATATCTTTATTCTCTATCTAAAACCTGAAATTCAAAGCATGAAAAGTTAAGATTAAACTATTTAACTGATCATGGATTATGGAATTTTGAACAATCTACACATAATCATTATTTTTAATATTCCCAATTAGCCACTGCTACTTGGAATATTATAACTGCTCCATTTTTTAAATAAAAGAGTAGGGAGGACAATAAAACATATCCCAGTGTGAAAAGGGATTGAATTAGGAGGACAAATAAAGCCACCTTGGTGTGAAATAGGGGCAAAGCAATGATATAGCTCTAGTTTACCAAGTCAACAATGTTGTTACAAGAGGAGGGAGACTAGCTAGGGCAGTGCAGTTTTGAAAGGGGAATCTTCTCAAGGAAGACACATCATCAATGAGTGGGGTTCGGGGTGAGGAAGGTCACCAAGGATAAGAAGGAGGAGATAGTAGCAAGGGAAGGCATTGAGTATTCATCTTTTTTTTGGTCTTTTGACTGATTGCAAGCTTCAATTGTTTAGCTGGAGTTGCAGCACTGTTTAGTGCAAAGAATTCTCATGCTGGAATTCCATCTTCACCTTTGGTCTAGCTGATTGGGAGATCTAAGGAGGAGGTCCTGAGCTCAATTATAATTATTTATCTTGAGGATAAAAATTATACATCATATACAGTGCATTCAATCCCAGTAAATACATCATCTCTGCAGTAGTAGCAGCAACTGGGTCATACCTTCCTATTTTGTGGTTGTTTCAGAAGAGGAGGTGTATATTTCACTCCAGGAGGTCTATTGAGGAAGGCCTTCGGCCAATTTATATATTATTTATATATTTAATATTAAATTTATTATTTTCTAATACAGAGTTGCTGGGTACAGTGTTATTTTCTGCAGTGCTGCATTTTATGTTGCTATTTTTCCAGAAACCCTTGCTGGGGTGTTCCGATGTGCTTGTAAAAGAGGTAAAACCTCTCATTTCTGATTCCATGATTAATGAAAGCTCTAGATATATATTAAATCATATTTTTCTATATATTTCATAATAAAAATTACGCTGCTGCCGTCTTCAGCAGTTCTATTTTGTGAAGTTGCGGGATTGGGGTGTTTTTGAGCACATATGAGTTGGGGAGATTTGTTTACGGTAGCTAGAATGATTTGTTTCTAATGCCATTTCATATTTAAGCTACATAAAACATATATAAGAGGATACAAGTCCTTCTATGTGTTTTTATTGCATGGTTTTCCTTATACAACGTCCTCATTGGAGATATTGTAGAAATTCCTAAAAAGGAATATTACATTGGTATCAAAGCTCTTCTCTTGGCTCAACTTATGGAGGAAATTTATCTTCAGTATGGAGGATGAAGACATTTCGAATCTCCTACTTCAACCCCTGCAAAATATTGCAAGGGACCTCAAGGAGATGACACATGAAGGGGATTCTATAGAGTTTTGCCATGAGGCAAGCACCAGCACTGCAAATGGCATGGGGATTTCAGCTGCATTACAACGCTCTACCATGCATTCATTTCTAACTTAGGGATATAAGGAGGGAACACTGGGAGAATATTTTGAAGAATATGAACTCCAATCTCAAGGGTTTAAGGAGCACTTGAGCTTTCAGGAGTTTTGTCGGATCAAGGATGGGAGGAGGATTAATCCTCATCCAAAGGAGGAGAAATTGATGCAGGGATCAGACCTACAACATAGTATGGTAGGGTTCTTATTGCCCACATTTGATGGGACACCTAAGTGCACAACCAAGGCTTGGGTGGAGAAGCTGGACACATACTTCCAGCTCAACAAGGTTTCTGAGATAGAAGCCATCAAGATAGCTGCGCTGCACCTAGAAGGGGAAGCTCAAGAATGGTGGTTTAATGGAATGACCACACTTGGGCATCATCATGTCACTTCATACTCAGCTTTCACCAAGAATCTAGTGGAGAGGTTTGATCCAAGAGATCTGGAAGCCAACTTTGCCACGTTAACCAAGCTCAAGAAGGAGGGAGATCTTGAGGATTATATTGCTGAGTATTTGTAGCTTTCAGTGATGGTATCCAACCTCACTATGAGCAGGAAGGTGTGCATGTTTATTAATGGGATGGTTGAACCATTGCAAGGGTTGGTCAAATCCACTAAACCAACCACACTCCTTGAAGCTATGGAGAAAGCTAGAGATCTACAACACATATTTCTCAGGGCAAGAACCTTTTTGCAGCAGGAGACTTACTCAAGACCAAGGAAGACAATCCATGTATGGAATTTGGAGGGAGAATGTGTTGCAGGAAGGACACATCATGACAAGACCTTCTCCAAGAAGGATGCCAACACTTTACAATCCATGGAAGACTTTGCTCCAAGAGGGGGAGCTATTGTAGCGTTAAGAGGAGTCCCAAAGTATCTAACCTTGAGGGTGAGATATACGATCATGGGGAAAAGAGTCTATGTGTTGATAGATAGTGGAGCCACTCATAATTTTACTGATGCACAGCTAGTACAAAGGAGAGGAATCTGCATGGAGGAGTTTGAGGGATTCTCAGTTTTGGTCCCAGGAGCTATGACCCTGCAATGTGCCAAGTATGTTCTGGCACTAACCATTACCATGGGGACCTACACATTGACAGACCACTTCTTTGTGGTAGACATTCCAGACACCAATGTCATATTTGGATTTTAGTGGTTAATCACCCTTGGGAGAGTCACCACTAAATGGAGAACTTTGGATATGGAATGGACAGGAGGGAAGGATGGCCAACAACAAAATATCAAGGGTATAAACACATACCCCCCTCAGGTTGTTTTAGCACACATGATGGAGGAAGATTTGCTCAGAGGGGATGTTGAATGGGAAGTAGAGATGCATATATCGTAGGTGAAGGGCAAGGATTCACCAGTGCATCTAGATGTTCAATCTCTCTTGGACCAGTATTCTACAGTATTTGGAGATATCCCACCAGGGAGACCTCCTGACCGAGGGTTTGAACACACTATGGAGTTGGAGCAAGGGATCCAAGCAGTAATCACCACTCCTTATAGGCATCCCAAAGCTTATAGGGATGAGATTGAGAGGGCTATCCAAGAGCTGCTAGCTCTAGGACACATCCGGCCCAGTACTAGTCCTTTTTCTTCTTCAGTGGTCTTAGTAAAGAAGAAAGATGGTACATTGAGGATGTGCATTGACTATAGGGCCTTGAACAAGAAGACCATGAAGAACAGGTACCCTATACCCAGGATCGATGAAATCATGGATGAGTTGAGGGGATCTAAATACTTCTCCAAGATTGATTTGAGATCCAGGCATCATCAAATCAACGTGAGGGAGCAAGATATCCCCAAGATAGCATTCAGATGTCACTATGGGCATTTTTGAGTTTCTGTTAATGCCCTTTGGATTGACCAATGCCCCATCAACTTTCCAATCCTACATGAACCACATATTCCGTGGAAATTTGAGAAATTTTGTATTGGTCTTCTTTGATTATATTCTAATCTACAACCGCACTTGGGAGGAGCACTTGCAGCATATTGAGACAGCTTTGCATATCCTCAAGGAGCAACAATTTTATGCCAAGCTCTCCAAATGTGAATTTGGTGTTAAGTCTCTATATAAATAGTGTAGTCCCTTATTATGTTAGTGTAGCCTCCCTTAGTGTTATTGTTGTACCCCTGTAACCCCCATATTTTTATTATTGTGCCCTTACATTATTATTGTTAGGTCGGTTGGTATTACATTATGGCCCCACTAGGATTACATTATGGCCCCATGGACTCCTATATATAGAAAGGAGGTTTTGTCATTTGTATAATCCAAGAATTGTTCATTCATGTAATGTATTGGAGGTTTCCCCCTTGAAGTGGCTTATTTATAAGGCGTTGATATCTCTTTTCTTCTCTTTTTGGAGCTGTTTTCACAACATTTGGTATCAGAGCTTTGGGATTCTAGGGTTTTGCTGCGCCAAACAGGTCAGTGTGGAATTTTCACTATAAATTTTTTCCTACAAAGGTTCAGAATCTGAAATTTTTAGAGCGTTAAGCCAAAATCCTGAGGAACATCATAGCAAAATTTCAGACCTTGGTTCGTAACAGTTTCAGAGATATGATTTGTGCAAGTTAGGTCATTTTGCAGGCTCCTGAATTTAACCTAAACAGCTCATTGCAGTATTGTCATAATAAATTTTTTTCTACAAAGGTTCAGAAGCTAAAAGTTTTAGAGTGATTAACTGAGATCCTAAGGAACATCAAGCTTGGTTCGTAGTATTTTAGGAGATATGATCTATGGAAGTTAGGTCTTTTTCAGGCTCCCAAAATTTATCTCAAATAGGTGATCGTGGGAAAATATTCATAGCTCTCTCTATGAGCATCGGATTGGAATGCTATAAAATGTGATCACAAGTACACGGACTGCAATTTTTGGTCTATCAATTTCATAGCCAAAGGAGGAAACAGTGACACGTGGCAAGTCGTACAAGTTCGCTCTACTGAACCAGTCCAAAATTGGGTCATTGTGGGAGATTGGACATAACTTTGTCTTGAAGAATCCAAATCAAATCAAACCTGTGGAATTTGAAAGAAGTATTAGAGGGCTACTACAAGGCTGAATTTCAGATATTTAGGATCTGCAATTATAGATATAATTCAATTTCAATTTCGAGCTCCTCAAAAGCAAGAAAAAGGTCATCGCGGAATTTTCGCTATAACCTTTTTTTCTACGAAGGTTCCAAAGCTTAAATTTTTAGAGTGCGAAGCTGAAATCCTGAGGAACATCTTTGCAAAATTTTAGAGCTTGGTTCACAATATTTTCAGAGATATGATCTGTGCAAGTTAGGTCATTTTCCAGGCTCCTGAATTTAACGTAAACAGGTCAACGTGGTATTTTCATAATAACGTTTTTTCTACGAAGGTTTAGAAGCTGAAATTTTTAGAGTGTGAAGATGAAATCCTGAGGAACATTTTTGCAAAATTTTAGATATTGGTTCGTAATATGTTTGGAGATATGATTTGTGGAAGTTAGAGCTTTTTCAAGCTTCTAAATTTCATCTCAAAGAGGTGATCGTGAGAAAATCTTCATAGCTCTCTCTCTGAGCATCGAATTGGAATGCTGTAAAAAGTGACCACAAGTAAACGGAACATAGTTTTATTTATATAAATTTTAGAGCCAATGGAGGAAACAATGACACATGGAAAGTCGTACAAGTTTGCTTTACTGGACCAGTCCAAAATTGGGTCATTGTGGGAGATTGGACATAACTTTGTCTTGAAGAATCCTAATCATATCAGACCTGTGGAATTTGAAAGAAGCGTTAGAGGGCTACTACAGGGCTTAATTTTAGATATTTAGGATCTGAAATTATAGATATAATTCAATTTCAATATCAAGCTCCTTAAAAGCAAGAAAAAGGTGTGTATTTGGTTTTTAAAATTGCATAAAGTTTGTTTGAAGAAGCAGTTTGAAGTGATTCCAAGGGCATATTTTAGAATTTTTATCAGTATTGGGTTCTATAATGCCTCCAAAAAATAATTCCATACCCATTACGCCCTCAAAAAGCTATACTATGACGCATGAAGAGGAATAATTACAGTATGAGATATCAAAATTACGGTACCAAGTGCAACAAATTTCGATCTTACGAAGAGCAACCAAAGATGACATAGATGGTTTAAAAGAAGAAATGAAGGCTAAGTTGGATGGTTTTAAGGATCAAGTAATAGCTAATATGGATGATAAATTAGTGGAAGATCACATTTAGCATCAACAACAAGTTCTCCAACTCTCAAAGGATAACCTAACTTTGGTGCAGAATCTAATGAAACAACAGGAAGATCAACATCACATTGAAAGAAATTTTGAAGCAGTCACACAAACAAGAACTCGACAAGTACGATCAATTTCAGAGTATCTCATAAAGTGGATGAAATTTTATATAGAATATTCCACATGGGAGGATGAGGATTTTATACAGAAGCATCAAGAAATAATCAAGCGTTGAGGACAACACTTGTTTGAAGGAGAGGAGCATGTTAAGTCCCTATATTAATAGTGTAGTCCCTTATTATGTTAGTGTATCCCCCCTTAATGTTATTGTTGTACCCCTGTAACCCCCATATTGTTATTATTGTGCCCTTACATTATTATTTTTAGGTCGGCTAGTATTACATTGTGGCCCCACTAGGATTACATTATGGCCCCATGGACTCCTATATATAGAAAGGAGGTTTTTTCATTTTTATAATCCAAGAATTGTTCATTCATTTAATGTATTGGAGGTTTCCCCCTCGAAGTGGCTTATTTCTAAGGCGTTGATATCTCTTTTATTCTCTTTTTGGAGTTGGTTTCAAAACATTTGGCCTCACAGAGATGTTGTATTTAGGGCACATCATAGGAGTAGATGGAGTGAGTGTACATGAGGAGAAGATCCAGGCTATCAGAGATTGGCCTGAGCCCAGGAATGTTACATAAATCAGAGGGTTTGTGGGCATATGCACTTATTATTGGAAGTTTGTGAAAGGGTTTTCACAACTAGCAGCACCCCTGACAGACTTTACAAAGAAAGGAGCTTTCCATTGGACACCTACAATGCAAAGGGCTTTTGATAAGCTCAAAGAGGTAATGAGTAGTTGTCCTATTTTGGTTTTGCCTGAATTTTCTCAACCTTTTTTTCTAGAATGTGATGCATCAAGTGAAGGTATTGGGGCAGTATTGATGCAAGGTGGGCATCCTATAGCCTTTGAGAGTAGGAAGCTACTCCCTCATGATAGGTTGTACCCCATATTTGATAAAGAAATGTTGGCAATCATGCATGCATTAGCCAAATTCTGGAAATACTTGGTGGGGAACAAGTTCAAGGTGTAGACTGACCATAACAGTCCTAGATTCTTCCTTGAACAGAAACAACTCTAGGAGAGACAATAGAAGTGGGCGAGAAAAATCTAAGCTTATGACTTTTACATAGAGTATGTCAAGGGGAAGATCAATATAGTAGCTGATGCACTATCCAGGAGGCCTACATCGCTATCTTTGAGGGGCATGGACGCAGATTGGAAAACTCAACTTTTAGTTGAGTATTCCAAAGATGACTTTGCATGTGAGATACTTGATGGGGTGGTATCGGATGAGAGGTTTAAAGTAATGGATGATGTCATATATTATCGGGACCAGATCTTCTTGGCTAAGAACTCCAAGCTCAAGGAGAAGATCTCGTTGGCATCACATGATTCCCCACTTGCCGGGCATCAAGGTTTCACAAAGACTTACAGGGCCATAAGGGAGAGATTCTCATGGAAGGGTCTTAAGGAGGATTTTCTTTGACATGTCAGAGAGTGCACCATTTTCCAGAAAAATAAGGGAGAACACACCCACCCTGCTGGGTTATTGCAGCCACTACCTATTCCGGATGGGAAGTGGGAAAGTATCTCTATGGACTTCATCACCGGCTTACCGACAGTACAGGATAAGGATTGTATCTTTGTTGTTGTTGATAGACTAACAAATTACTCTCATTTCTTTTCCATTTCTGCACATTATACTGCTTCATAGGTAGTTGAGCTCTTCTTTAGAGATGTATTTAGACCCCATGGTCTCCCAAGGACCATAGTGAGTGATCAGGACAACCGCTTCATGGGTGGCTTTTGGCAGGAAATTTTCCGGTTAGTGGGGACTGATTTGACTCCAAGCACTAGCTATCATCCCCAAACCGATGGAAAGACCGAGATAGTGAACAAGTGGCTAGAAGGCTACTTGAGGAACTATGTGGTAGGGCAGCAGAGAGCTTGGCTGCGTTGGCTCCACTCGGGGGAGTATTGTTACAACACTACTCACCATATTTATATTGGCATGACTCCATTCCAAGCCTTATATGGGTATGAGGCACTCTCATTTTCTGATGTGATGTTTGGGGCAAGTAAGGCTCCAAGGGAAAAGGAATGGATTTAGGAGAACTAGGACATACTCAGGGCACTCAAGGACAACATTGCTACTGCCCAAAACTAGTAGAATATGTATGTAGATCGAGGTCGGATAGAAAGACAGTTTGAGGTGGGGGATCTTGTCTATCTATGTCTTCAACCTTACAAATAGTCCACACTCAAGGAGAAGGGAGCTGCGAAGCTCAAACCCCATTTCTATGGGCCATACAGGGTGGTCAAATGTATCGATAAGGTAACATATGAGTTGGAGCTTCCTAAGGGCAGCAAGATCCACAATATCTTCCATGTTTCTTACCTCAAAAAGGACATTGGGAGGAATGTAGTTGCCAACATGGATCTCCCCCCTATCGATGATGAGGGCCACCTGATTTTGCAGCTAGAAGCCATATTAGACACAAGGGAGAGGCAACTAAGAAAAAGAGTCATCAAAGAATATCTGATTCGATGGAGGAATCTACCAGATGAGGATGCCACTTGGGAGGGAGAGAAAATATTGCAGCACTATTCTTTATTGTTGCTTGTGGGGAAGAAAATTTTGAGCGGGGAGGACTGTAATATTCCCAATTAGCCACTTCTACTTGGAATATTATAACTGCTCCATTTTTGAAATAAAAGAGTAGGGAGGACAATAAAACATATCCCAGTGTGAAAAGGGATTGAATTAGGAGGACAAATAAAGCCACCTTGGTGTGAAATAGGGGCAAAGCAATGAGCTAGCTCTAGTTGACCGAGTCAATAATGTTGTTACAAGAGGAGGGAGACTAGCTAGGGCAGCATAGTTTTGAAAGGGGAATCTTCTTAAGGAAGACACATCATCAATGAATGGGGTTCGGGGTGAGGAAGCTCACCAAGGATAAGAAGGAGGAGATAGTAGCAAGGGAAGGAATTGAGTATTCATATCTTTTTTGGTCTTTTGACTGATTGCAAGCTTCAGCTATTTAGCTAGAGTTGCAGCACTGTTTAGTGCAAAGAATTCTCATGCGGGAATTCCATCTTCACCTTTGGTCTAGCTGATTGGGAGATCTAAGGAGGAGGTCCTGAGCTCAATTCTCATTATTTATCTTGAGGATAACCATTATACATCATATACAGTGCATTCACTCCCAGTAACTGCGTCATTTCTGCAGTAGCAGCAGCACTTGGGTCATACCTTCCTATTTTGTGCTTGTTTCAGAAGAGGAGGTGTCTATTTCACTCCAGGAGGTCTATTGAGGAAGGCCTTCAGCCAATTTCTATATTTTTTGTCTATTTTAGATTACATTTATTATTTTATAATACAAATTTTCTGGGTATAGTGTTATTTTATGCAGTGTTGCATTTTATGTTGCTATTTTGCCGGAAACCCTTGTTGGGGTGTTCCGATGTGCTTGTAAAAGAGGTCAAACCTCTCATTTCTGATTCCATGATTAATGAAAGCTCTAGATATGTATGAAATCATATTTTTCTATATATGTCATAATAAAAATTACGCTATTGCAGTCTTCAGTAGTTCTAATTTGTGAAGTTGCGGGATTGGGGTGTTTTTGAGCATATATGAGTTGGGGAGATTTGTTTAGGGTAGTTAGAATGATTTGTTTCTGATGCCATTTCATATTTAAGCTAAATACAACATATATAAGAGGATCCAAGTCCTGTTCTGTGTTTTTATTGCATGGTTTTCCTTATACAGCGTCCTCATTGGAGATATTGCAGAAATTCCTGAAAAGGAATATTACATTATTCTTGCAGTAAAAGTAAATAGTATGGGAATTTTGACTTGCTCACTTTCAGGTCTTATTTTTATCTCTTTTTTCTTTTGGGGTCTATTTTTTCTAAGTCCTTTGATCTTTCTTTTAGGAATTTTATCCTCTTTTAATTTTTTTATTATTTTCAAATATGGGAAAACAACTTTCAAAAAGAAAGGTATGTACATATTTACAAGACTATCAAATTCAATTAAAAAATTATGAATCCTATTATTATAGGACCCTAACAGTGGCTCCACATGGGGATGACATCTCCTTGTGAGATGTCAAGAACACCATCGACTAGTATCTTGATCCATTGGGCCAATCCCAAACATGCATATGCTATGATTGGAATGGAATTTACACCTTTTTCTGCAAAATGAAATCTTATTTGAGACTAAAAAGTGGTGCAAATTTCAAACCAAACTACTACATCATCAATATTTTAGGGCCTTTTCCTTGGCTTCCAAATCTTAATGAATTATTTCAAACTAGCTGAAAACTGAAAACTGAAATAAGTTGAAATCCTACCTACTCACTCTAATGAGTTGTACAACTGCTGGTTAGGTAAAATGAAATAGCCAATGCAACCATTCAAGCATTATGTACTTTGATAGATTTTTCTGCATTTTCTTGTTGCTTATCAAAATTGTAATTCTGCAACCTATTAGAAATTTGTCAACAAATGAGAGAATAAGGAAATACTTGATTTCCTTTGTTGACTCTAGAAATTATATAACAGGATCTTATGAGGTATATGTACAAATGTTCAGTTGATCCAAGGAACTGTACCTTTGTTTTGAATGGCCTCCATGCCATGAGACTAAAATGTCATTTTAAACTTTATTTCCTTGCAAAATCAACCTATGGTTGTTCTGAGATAATTTAATATTTTCAGATAAGATTTGTGATGATTTTTCTACTGCTGGACATGCATGTTTGTTGAAAATTTTATCATCTTGATAATGAAGCTTATTGTTAGTTAAAGGAGAAATATTTTGATTTCATTTATCATTAATCACTATTTGATCATGAAAAAATTTGAAATATTGCTGCAATTTATATATGGGTTTTAATGGAACTTCATAGATTTCTAGGGGTTGTTCATCCTTTAAAATATGAAATTCTTTAGAACATAATGGTATAGAAATTTCTTTCAAAATTTATGAACTTTCTTCTTCACTCCCATATTTGATGTGTATTGTCTGATCACTGTATTTGAGCTACTGAAATTGAACTTCCTCATCCCACAAACAAGCTAGTGATTGCTCTGTGAAGTTAGCTTGAATTTGGATAACATAATTATCATCATACTGATCATACTTAGGCAAATCTTCAAAAGAAGGAATTTCATCAATCATACACATTAGATCAGCAGATTTCTTTTCCAGCAATCCTGATATATCTTGATTAGATTGGTTGCATTCTATTTGAAGGTAAAAATTTTGCTCAATAGGAGTACTATTAGGCAATGGGCCTTTTTGGGAAGGTAGAACAACATGAGAATCAACCTGTTCTTATGTCTCTTCATGGATAAAAACTTTATTACATACATCAACATTAGAATAAGTAGAAACAATTTCTTCATTATGTAAATATTTTGAGGATGGTTGCATGTTTAGAAGCAAATTGATTTCTTCTTCGGTGAGGGGGGGTGGGAATCTTTGAATTCTTAGATTTGAATAACAATTGTTTTTTCTCTTATGTAAAAATTTATCACGAGGTTGAATATTTTCTTTAACTTCATTCAAAACATTATATGAAACATCATTTGTTACTACAGAGGGGCTTTGTGGATCTTGATTCATCTCCTGATCTATTTCATCTTTGATTAACTCCTCTTGATTATCATGACACTTAACTTGAGAATGAAAGTTATGGACTGCTACTAATAAATCTTTAGGATGCCAATTTCCTAAATCTTCATTAATATTTTTAAGGTAATGTATGAGATATTCAGCTTGATCACAACAATTTTCAGCTAATGATAAAGATGGAAAATCTTCTTTGTAATGCTCATAAAATACCTTGTGAAAATCCTTTAAAGAAAATAAACTAGCAGGTTTAAGAGCTTCATACCATTCCCTTGCTTTTCCTTCTAAGTTTGCCATGAATAGCTTCATGAGGCAATCCTCATGCCTGTCAAACTAGGAGGTAACTCCTCAAAATCAGAATGTGTATTAGCTGAAGAATGCACATGGATTTATACATGGAGGTGAGGCTATTGGGATTCATCTCCCAATGACTCTTGGCCTTCCTTATTTCCTAATATTAATTAATATACAATATTAAATATGCACACCCATCCATAGGATTGGGTGTCAACATTCCCCCCTTTAATCTGAAGGGATGTTGGTGAGTCCAATCATCGATCTGAACTTTTCAAACTTTTCTCTTCCAAGTGCTTTGGTGAAGATGTCAACAGTTTGCTCATTTGTAGAACAATGATGTAGATGGATGGTTTTGGCCTGAACATGATGTCGAATTAGATGGTACTTTGTATTGATGTGCTTTGTTCGATCATGGAGCTTTGGGTTCTTGGCCAACTTTATTGCAGAAGTGTTGTCGATCATGAGTGGTGTGGAATACATTTGTTTCATCTGCAAATCTTCCAGGATTTTCCGGAGCCACACAATTTCCTTTTTGCTTCAGCTGCTGCCACATATTCTACCTCGGTCGTGGAATCTGCTGGAACTGACTGTTTGCGTGATCTCCATGAGACAGCTCCTGATCCAAGACTCATGGTGTAACCTGTAGTAGACACCCCTGTTTCTTTGTCGCCATCAAAGTCTGAATCAGAGTATCCGGTCAAGATGAAGTCGCCTACCCGTGTATATTTGAGTCCAAAGTCTTGAGTCCCCTTCAAGTACCTTAGCACTCTTTTTGCAGCAGACCAATGTCCTTCACAAGGTTTTTGCATGAACCTTGAGAGGATTCCAACAGCAAATGAAATGTCAGGTCTGGTGGTGGTCAGGTAGATAAGACTTCTTACAAGCTGTCTATACTTAGTTGCATCCTCAAATTCCTTCCCTTCAATAGATGTGAGCTTCAAGTTTTGTTCCACTGGAGTGGTTAAGGGATTACAGTCATTCATGCCAAATTTGTTCAAGAGATATCCAATGTACTTCTTTTGAGAAAGAAATATGAATTTAGGATGTTGAATTACTTCAATACCCAAATAGTAATGAACATGACCCAAATCAGTCATTTCAAAACCTTTCTTCAACTCTTTCTTCATGGATGCAATATAGCTCTCATTGTTTCCTGTTATCAAAAGATCATCTACATATACCACAAGATATACAATTGTTTTTCCAACTTCTTAACAAAAAAAGTTGCATCATCAAGATCAAAATGTTTGAAATCAAGTTTCAGAAGATGCTCGGTCAACTTCTCATACCAGGCTCGTGGTGCTTGCTTGAGGCCATACAAGGATTTTACAAGTTTGCAAACTTTGTGTTCTTGATCCTTTATCACAAATCCTTCTGGCTGGGACATATAAACTTTCTCCTTTAGATATCCATTCAAGAAGGCTATTTTTACATCCATCTGATGGACTTTCCATCCATTCTGAGCTGTTAAGGCAAAGAGAGTCCGGATGGTGGTCCATTTTTCTATGGGAGCAAAAGTTTCTTCATAATCGACTCCTTTTTTTTGTGCGAATCCTTTTGCCACAAGCCTAGCCTTGTGCTTGTCAAGTGAGCCATCTGCTTTGTACTTGTTCTTTTAGACTCACTTACAGCCAATTGGTTTCGTTCCCAAAGGCGGATCAACCAGCTTCCAAGTGCCATTCTTTATCAAGGCATCACACTCCTTCTGCATCGCTTCTTTCCATTCATCATGAGAAGCGGCTTCTTTGAAGGAAGTTGGTTCATGATCTGTAGACAAACTCAATTCACAGTTATAAGAAATATCCATATCAACAGGGGAATCAGAATTATCTACATCACCTTCGATTTGTTGAGTGTAACTTCTTGTTCCTGTTTTTCCAACCTCATCAGGATGAACATTCTCCAGTGTCTTTGTCAGCCATTTGGGAGGACCTTTCTGAGATGGCCCAGGCTGGTCATTTGACTAAGTTGGGATTGATTCAAGATTCAATCTCCCAATTCTATCAATCACATCATCCAATGTGTCATCCGTGGTTGTTTCTTCATGTGGGGGTGAGAGTGCTTCAGGATATGATTCCACAGTTTGATTCAATATCGGAATCCCCCCTTCAAGATGTGGAATCACATTATCAAATTCTTGGAAAGACTTTGCATGTGTGAATCTATCCAAGCGATCAAGTTGCCGCTCAACAACCTTGTCACTCTTGGAAGATTCAAGAAAGATGACATCTCTTGCTATCACAAACTTCTTATTTGCTTCATCATAGAGACGATATCCTTTGGAGGTATTGGAGTACCCCAAGAAGATACATTTTCTGCTTCTAGCACCAAGTTTGTTCCTTTGACCCTTGGGTATCAAGGCATAACAGGTGGACCCAAAGACCCTAAAATGCTTTATCGAAGGAATGTGGCCATGCCACATTTCAAAAGGAGTTTTGTTTCTAATTGAACTTGAAGGACACCTATTCTTTATGTAAACAGCACATAGAACTGCATCAGCCCAAAACATCAATTTTACATTTTTGAAAAATAACATGGAGCGAACCATATTTAAAATAGTTCTGTTCATTCTTTCAGCTACACCGTTCTGTTGGGGATTATATGGCACAGTTGTTTGATGTTTGATTCCATGTTGACGAAGATAATTTTCAAATTCGTTTGAAGTGTATTCTTTTCCATTATCAGTACGTAGAGAGCTAATATGTGTTTGTGCATCATTTTCAATCCATGCATGAAAATTCTTGAAAGTTTGAAAAGCATCAGACTTATTCTTCAGTAAGTAAATCCAACACATTCTGGTGTAGTCATCAATAAATGTCATCATGTATTTGTTTCCATTTGCAGAATAAATAGGCATAGGGCCACATAAATCTGAATGAACAAGTTCAAGTTTTCTATGTGCTCCGGAGTGTGAATCATGAAATGGTTGTTTGCTATGCTTTCCTAGAATACAAGCATCACATTCCTTAGGTTTTCTAGGAATTGTAGGCAATCCATTAACACCATTTTTCTTCAACAAACGAAGGCTTTCATAGTTTAAGTGTCCAAATCTAGCATGCCATAAAAGACTTGATGGGAATGTACCTTCATCATGATGTGAACTGAATGCAAAGTTTTGAGCATGAGCAGATGAACCTTTCAGCTTCAAGAGTCTCCCTTCTTCTATTCCCTCCATGACAAGTGAGCGATCTGATGCTTTTCTGACCTCTGCCTTGCCATCAAACAAGTGAATTGAGTGTCCTTGCTGCCGGATTTCGACCAGGGACAACAAGTTTCTCTTCAACTCAGGGAGGTATAGAACCTCATGTAGGATATGATCCGGAAGACCAGGAAGTTTAAGCCTGACTATGCCAAGCCCTGATGGCTTGAGTTTGGATTTATCTGCGAAATATACTGCTCCATCAACTTTGTCAGTGAATTCTTCAAAAAAATCTTTTCTAAATATCATGTGACATGTTGCTCCTGAATCTAGCAACCAATCATCTCTCCATGAAGTAAATGAAACATCAAATAGGTTTTCAGTTACTCCATTGTTACAATGTGCTAGAACATAGTGAGCAGATTCAGGTGCTTTACCTTTGTCTTCGTCATTAGTTTTACCTTTGTCTTGATTTCTTTGCTGCTCAATTTTCTCCCATGGTGTTCTGCATTTGGATGCATCATGTCCATCTCTATTGCAACGTGTGCAATGAAGATTGGATTTGTCAGCTTGTCTGCCCCCCCTTTCTGTGAAGTTTCTTCTTCCTCTTCCTCTTCTGCCACCTCTTCCTCTGGATGAATCTGGAGCATGACTCTTTTTCCTATGTGCCAAGTATGCAGCCTCTTCGGAAGATGAAGGGACTGTCATCTTCCCAAAAGCTTTCTCTCTTTCTGCAAAATTTTTCTCAAGTTTATCAAAGGTGATATGCTCAAAGTTTCCACTTGCTTGCAAGGACTCAAGATAATGTGAGTAAGTCGGATATAATGCCTTAACATATGCTATGAGAGATATGTCCATTTTTACACCAGTGTTTTCAATGTCATGCATTATAGATCTTACTTCTGAAGCTAAAGCAAGGGGATCATCATTCTTCATTTCAAGAATGAACAGCTTAATCATCAATTGAACATTTTCTAATTCTGAATGTGAGTCATAGAGTTCTTTTAGCTTGTTCAAGGCATCATAGGCATTTGAGAATGATGAAATATGGTGACTCACCTCTTCACTTACGGAGGTTGCAATCAAGGCATATGCCTTGCAGTTCTTATTTTCCCAAATGGCAAGCTCTTTGTCTGAAGTGGGCTTTGCTGGTGGGTTTTCTTCTTGTCCTTCACAGATTCCTTTCCACAGCTCATTAAAAATGAGTGTGTGTTTAATCTTCTGAGACCATTCAAGATAGTTCTCTTTGCCGGAGAGAAACACCCCAACAATTGAGATGAGAGAATGCATTAGATTGCTGGAAAAAAAAATCTTTTGAAGAGGAAAAATTTCTGCTATAAAAACTTTCAACTCTTGAAATATTTCAATTAAAGGGGCAAAAAATCTTGCTGGAAAAATATTCTGAGTTTAAAAAACTCTTTGCCGGAAACTAAATTCTGCACAAAAACTCTTGCTGAAGACTGAATTTAAATGGACAAAAAACTCTTTGCTAAAAATACTGATTCTGCACCAAAAAAAAAAATTTTTTTTTTGTGTGTTTGAAAAAGAATTGTATTTAAAGTATGGTTGGGGGGTATATGACTGGGGAAGCGGTATGGAATATAATGAATGGTGGTATCAAATGTATGAATGTATGAATGGTGGTATCGAATGTATGAATGTATGAATGGCGGTAGCGTATTAAAATGGTGGTAGTAAATACAATATGGAGGTGCGGTATTAAATGCAAAGGGCGGTATATAATATATACAATGGACATAGGGCTATATATATATATGAAAAAACGGTATAAGGTGTTAATGGAGGCAGTATAAAGTAGGAGGTGGTTTTTTTTATAAGCAGCGTGGAGTATATGAAACAACGTATTATGTGGGCGGAAATATGGTGGAGGTTGTGGGTTCAAAACCCGAGCCACGCTCCCTATCCTTTGACCACTTATAATATAACACCACACTGACTTAACGAAACTGCAGTCGATGTTGAAGGTTTGGTTGAGCGCGCGGGTGTGACAATGGTACTATGGAATAGACAGCGGAGTTTTGAATAATGGAAAAACTCTGTGCGTATCAAACCAGTCGGAGTTTTGAGCAGTCAATGGAGGGGCGGAATGAAAATAATGATGGGCGGTATTTGAGAAGGGTGGTAATGAATGTGGAAAATGTTACACAATGTAAGGGCGGTATTAAATGTATATATAAGTGGTATTAACATATGACAGAGCATATATATAAGCGGTATTTAACATATGATAGAGTGCTGGAAAATAAATGGAGATAACGCGTTATATGACAGTCATATAAGAAAACCGCTGTCGGACTTTATTCCGCAGAGATGAGTCGACACCTGCGTGTATACCTACGTTAAGGAGGCGGATGGTGAACGCTGTATCGAACTATGATAAACCAGGATGGTGAACGCTGTTAAGGAGGCGGATGGTGAACGCTGTATTGAACTATGATAAACCAGGAAGGCAACGTGATGTATCACAATGGAGATGATGTGCTTATTGGAATGGAGGGCGTTATGGTATATGGTATGGAATGGAGCGCGTAGGGATTTTGAAATATGACAGTGCTGGGAGTGAGGGAAGTGTGAGTGCGGAGAGGGAGAGAGTTGGGTATTGCAGGGGGAGATAGAAGTGAGGGGGCGAAAGAGAAGGGAAGGCGTTGGGTAGGTGAGTCGATGGAGAATGAAGGAGGCCCAAAAGGCCATTACAATTTTTTTTTTGAAATGGAATCTTGCAGAATGACAGAGGAGCCTGCAATTTGTAGAATGACAGAGGAGCCTGCAGTCTTCAGGAGCTGCAGGAGCTGGAGCTGCAAATGTCAGGGCTATATAGAGAAAAAAAAATGCAGAATAACAGTCTAGCAATTAAGAGCAGCAAAAAACTATTAATAAAAATTGACTGAGCAAAGGAGAGGGAGTTACACCACAGGAAGAAATGCCAATAGTGGAGCTGGGTCTGATACCATGTCAAACCAGGAGGTAACTCCTCAAAATCAGAATGTGTATTAGCTGAAGAATGCACATGGATTTATACATGGAGGTGAGGCTATTGGGATTCATCTCCCAATGACTCTTGGCCTTCCTTATTTCCTAATATTAATTAATATACAATATTAAATATGCACACCCATCCATAGGATTAGGTGTCAACAATGCCAACCATCCTTCAATCTCCACGAGTGTATATGAAATTTAATGAGATGTAAAAAAGTATCATCAATATTCTCATCTTGAAACATAGGAAGATTTTTATCCCAATTTACCTTTGGTAGTTTGTGTGGAAATCCAGGTATGTGATCTCTGCTCATGGGAGCATACCTGTGTTGTATTCTTGGGTTCATCTTGTAAATCAGTCATAAAGAAGGGCCACTATATATATACAAACAAGCTAGATCCTTCTACCAGTGGAGTCTTAAATTTTATTTTTTAAATTTATTTGGAGTCGCCAGGTGAATGATTTTAACCTTTGTGTGTCTGAGCAATGTCCATCATCATATATCATATCTGATCCTTGTATAATCTTTATGAAGAAGATGTTCTTCCCCAGTATGGTTTCCAATATGTTATCACTCAGTAATTTCTCAAGGATAAATAAATAAATAGTCCGAGGTAACCACAAACCTACTTTTAAACTCTAGGATCTAGCCTTCCTAGGGTTCAGAGAGGGCTCTCTCTGTAAGATTTAACTTTTTATTATTATTATAAGATATTAGGCTAGTTATGATTGTGCAATTTGGTTTTGATTTGGTTTGGTTTGGTGGGAAAAATCACTTAATGAGATGGATAGTGGGAAATATGATTGTCCATTGGGCTACGGAGTCAAAAGTCAAGCAGACAGAACTAGGGTCAAGGTCAAAAAGTCAAATGTTTTCAGGGCAAGATAGATAAGCCTTTGGAGATCTTGGGAGGTTTTTTGGTGAAGTGGTATGATTGGGATAAAGAAAAATGAAGGGTTCTTTGATCCAGAAAAAGGAAGTAGTAGGCAGAGGTCAAACGAAAGAGGGAGCAATTAAGGGTTCCCTACCTTGGAATCAACAAAAAACATAGAAATGATAAACAGTAAAGACAAGGTGCTTTTAAAAAATCATGAAATAAAACTCCTCTTTATTCATTCAAATTTATAACACATAATGGATGCATGAAACAAAGAAGAAAACAATGACAAGTAGAAAGTACTTCACTTCAATAGCTCATCACATGAATCTTGAAATATGATGCTAGTTGATTTGATCCAGTCTGCTACTCAAAATTTGCAACACAAAAGCCTTAAAATCCAAAAAAAATGACTATATAAATATTCAGTAATTTATTCCACAATAATACTTCAAAGGATGAAGTATTTATACAAATTCTTAAACTAAACTATCTTGAAAAAATATCAAGATTGGTTTACAAATATCTCAAATTGTTTTACATAAATAGAACTTAAATAAAGGACTCTCAAAACTAATGAATCTATTTGGCACTATACTTATGAATTTATGGTTACAAAGAATATAATTAGAATTTTATATCAACTCTTAGTTGATGATGAGGCATCCAAGTCACTAACTGTCTCCTTCCTTTGCGCATTTTTCTCTAGATATTCTGCAAAGTTGGGGTCCAATGATATATTTTTCTATTTAAATCCGAAATAGATATGTAAAGAGTGAAAGAGGTTTTTGTAGATAAATATGTTACTAAGATAAACCTCTCTCAGTTTCCCAAAATTAAATACCAGCTGTTCACAATAGGCTCTTCCAAAATATGTGTAAAACAAAATTTTGCACAATCTAAAAATTAGCCTGTGACGATGTGCATGTATCTCTCATTCTGTAATACCTGTGCATAAAGTGAGATAGGTTTTTGTATCTTAGCATATTAGGAACTTAAAAATCCTCCAGGTTTTCAAAATTCATCTTGGATTGACCATAATAGTTTTTGAAAAAATATGACTTAAACAGGAAATTTCTGCAAAAATGTCCGTTCATGCTTTGTTTTCATCTTTTAACTTTACTATTCTTTTAAATTTTTTTACTTTCACTTTGGATAAAATTCATTTTTCCTAGTGAAAATGTTTTCATCATTGTTTAACCATTACTGCCTCCATGTTTACTTTTACTATTTTACCTTGAATGCTTTGTTTTTTCTGATTTGACTTTCACTTTACTTTCATCTGATACACTTTAGTTCTGATGTTCTTTGACTGTTCTGTTTTCACTGTTTTGATGTTTTATTGAAATAAAACATGTTGTAGGTGGAAAAAAATATCTTTTGAAGAAGGAAATGACTTTTCTTTTTCATTTGAATGTGCCTTTGTGTCTTATCTGCCTCTGTTTTATCTTTAATCTCTAATTTAGGTCTCCTAACTTGATTTATTCTTTTAACTGTTGGCCTCACTGTCTTTTTCTTTATCCCTGCCTTTATCTCTATTTTTATGATTGATTCTCCTTTATTTTGCCTTTAATCTTTGACTTTATCATTTAAACCTTTGATCTTTAAAACGTTTAATCTTCTTGGTCTTCTGACTATCTTTTCTTCTTACTATGCCTTCTGTTTGTGTGTGTTGTGCAGGTGTGCATTATTTCGCTGTAGGAGGGTTTTAATAATCCACCTAGGATCATGATTCATCGGTGATTAAGCATGGTTTTTTCCTCTGGTCCCATAAAGATGAAATAAACCCCTGGATCATCACCTAGTTTTTTATTAAAACATTTTTTGGACCTTTGGAATGTTTTTATGCATTTCCACCATTAAACCTGCATATAAACGAATAATTAAATCTTTAAATCTTGCGTAGAGGGATTTTCTCCGTTTATCGGGGTTTATTATGGCTATGGAAATCTTTAGAAATGAACTGGACGCTTCCAATGATTTTGATAGCAAATGTGGGCTGTTTTTGACTATTTTTTAGTATAAATCAAAATACAGGCTTTGTTTCAATAGGGAGGACAAATACAGTGAGATAGTGCAGAAAAATGGATTAATGGTGCAATTTTGGAATTTATTTGGAAATTTAGGTTTAAACTAACCTGCAATTAATGTCAATCACATCGGGCAAACTGGTGGTTTTCAGGCTTCGAAGGCGAAAAACCGTGAGTGGTTATCGCGCTGGATTAAGGTGGTAAGCGGTTTTAGTTGGATCAGATGCGATCCAATAGAACTGGGCCACATGGAGGAGAGAGAAAAGGGCAAAACAACCCATTTCACATCGAAAGGAAAGGTGTTAAGATCGTGCAACTAAAAATACGATATGGATTTGTGGTCGTCGGATCTAAGGATCAGGATGCGAACGACTGCGATTGAGTTTTGGAGTTTATTGGCAGTGGGACATGGGGCTTGGGTCTTTTATATGGCGAGGTTGGTTTTAAACGTTAAAAATATATTTTTATAACGTAAAAAACATTGTATTATTTGATTGGCCGGGTATATAATAACATAGCGTATAAAATATTTAACAAGTGTTTTATAACTATTGGGAGCGGAATTAATTTATAAGATATGTTTCAACCTATGGAAAAAAGGGCGGGGGTTTATTTAAACATGTGGGATAAATAAACATAGGTTTAACTTAAAATAAGTGGGCTTTTTGAGATATTAATATATAAAGAAATTAATATATACAACAAAAGTTTCTTATAAGGATTTAATACTTAGGTTAGAAACTAATATGAAATGGAGAATGTAATGAAATGATTTAAAATAAATAATTTTAAACTAAGTAAAGTGTAAATAGGTCATTTAAGCATAATTTGTTCCATTTTGATTTTTTACACATAGACTTAGGATAAAATGCATTTTATGGGTTTTTGAGTGTTTTTTGAATGAAAATGAAATTAGTCAAGGGGGGTGGGGGGTTTACTTTTCTAAGTAAAAAAAGGTGTTTTACTTAGGAAAAGGGAATCCGATATTTTATCTAGGGAATCCGATATTTCTAACCAATCAGTTACTAAGCCTTGGGTCCAGTCCCAACAAGAGTCAGAGAAATGCTTTGAGCCTCTTTAATTGAAGGTTTTGAATACTAGATCATTGTGGGGGAGGGGAAATTAGTACTTTTGCCCAATGATGCTTTATTATATGCCTACCACAATTTATTTCTACCTACCCATCATTATTCTAACATTTTTTACTTCATTTGCATGGGTGCATTTAAGCTTTCAACCCTAAATCCATTTTTCTTTCAAAGCATAAATCTATGTAAGTCTAACCTTATTTCATCCGAGGGCTCAGATTAGACTATTGAGCTCCTCATTTATTCTCTAACTATCTACTGATTTGTCAATTTTAAACTGTTTGAAATATCTTTATTCTCTATGTAAAACATGAAATTAAAAGCATGAAAAGTTAAGATTAAACTATTTAACTGATCATGGATTATGGCATTTTGAACAATCTGCACATAATCATTATTCTTGCAGTAAAAGTAAATAGTAGTGGAATTTTGACTTGCTCACTTTCAGGTCTTATTTTTATCTCTTTTTTCTTTTGGGGTCTATTTTTTCTAAGTCCTTTGATCTTTCTTTTAGTACTTTTACCCTCTTTTCATTTTATTATTATTTTCAAATATGGGAAAACAACTTGCAGAAAGCAAGGTATGTACATATTTACAAGACTATCAAAGTCAATTCAAAAATTATGAATCCTATTATTATAGGACTCTAACTAATGCAACATGGGACCTTTCATCTCCCTTTTCTCCTAATTTCCATTATTTTCATAAATAAATGTGCCAAATATTCCATTTTTCCTTTCCAAATCCTTTGCCTTTGCTAATTTCCTTAGCCATAATAAACCAAATTAACACCCACTAGGATGTTTTTTCCCAACATTCAGCTTAGAATAAGTGTCCCATCAACCGTGGTTATTATTTTTAACTTTATTACATGGAATGTTCACCAGGGTTGTCACAGAACCCTCCCCCTTGGGGGACACATTCATCAGTGTTCAACCATACATTTAACTTGAGGAAAATCGTTGAAAAGAAACCATACTGCCCATGGAGCTTTATAGCATAGCTTGATGCAGTATTTACAATGATCACCCTGCTGAAAAGAAAACCAACATCACATCATAACAACATGACAACTATAATGACATGAAACCATACAACTCCCAAAGAGGGAACTAGGGGCATAACCTCTCCCATAGCTGCTTTTCGGAACAACTCAAAATATACATCATATGATTCTACCCTCTTATTCCAGATACAAACCCCAAATTATTTCGCATGAAATTTTAAAATATCCTCGAATTCCTTTGTATCCATTACATGTTTCTCTAAACGATGAGGGGCCTTGCAAAGAGAGTATCAAAATTCAAGGTTTTCATATTCTTCTAAGATAGTAATAATTGGCCCCTAAGCTTGCTTATATTTTAACACCCTCCTCCCACGTTTATCCAAGTTTACTGGTCCACCAGGGCAAACATGTGACGAAGAGTTATATGATATGATTCAACCTACTAGATCACCTTCAGGAAGTGGAATAAAAAAAAAAAACCTTACTGACCTCCTTCGGGTGCTACATGACCCCAAGGGCTAAACCACCTTTCCAAGTGTCCAAACCCTGAGTTAAATTTCCTTTTCACTAATCTAGAGTCCTTGTTGCATGCACAAGCCTACACCCATGTGATTTTAGGCTTCTAATTGCATGAATAACCATTGCAAGGGTGTGACTGAAGTCGTTTTCAGCCAGTTATATGTCCAAGACCACGAAATCTATGCCACCTTTTCAGGATTGACTCAAGGTCACTGCCCATAACCTAATGAAACTTTCCAAAACCATAAATGACACTAATAAAAAGCCTCTAAAAAAAATTTGATCAAGGAATTGACATAACCAAGCATAACCATGACAAACATTTTGATG
This sequence comes from Pinus albicaulis, assembly GCA_034641835.2. Lineage (NCBI taxonomy): Eukaryota > Viridiplantae > Streptophyta > Pinopsida > Pinales > Pinaceae > Pinus > Pinus albicaulis. The sequence goes on along the minus strand of CM076572.1, from coordinate 687,433,709 downwards.
GGAATCACGATTTCCTTTTCCTTTGAGGGTTTTTGCTCTGGATGTGGTAGACCCTATTCAGTGGGAGATCTACGAGATCGATTCTTATGGTGAAAGAATATGGTGAGTAGTGGTTAGGATATTGTTTATTTTTCTCAAGGCTTTACCCCGAACCCTGTGCAGGGGGGCTACCGCCCCCTTGTAAACCCCCCAACAGGGTGGGGCGCAACCCCCCATGTTGCACCTAGCATAATGAAAGGGGTGCGGTCGCCCCCCTTCTTACCCCCCTCTTCACGCAAGGGGATAGTCGTGGAAATAATATAACACACACCCAACATTCTCCCACTTATTGTTTTCTTTCCACAAGGGGGCCAGAAGAGAGCTTAATAATTGGTCCAGCCTTGCAACACCCATTTTTTCTCTACACCAAGAGAAATTATCAGTGCTCACAGACTTCAAAAATTCATCTGCAACATTCTTCAAAGTGTCCACCTTTACTTGAAACACATTTTTATCCTCAACCATATCTCTCACAAAGTGATATAGAACATCAATGTGCATTTTCTTTGAATGATAAGCAAGGTTCTTAGCCAAGAAAATTGCACTTTGGATATCACACTCTATCCTTATAGCTTGCTACACCAACCTCATACATGAACACATTCTCTGCAACCAAACTGCTTCCTTACTTGCATGAGTGGTTGCCATGTATTCAACCTCTATAGTTGAAAGAACCACTATAGACTGCATTTTTATCATCCAACTGACTGCTCCTCTAAATAGGTTAAACACATACCCACTTGTAGATATTCTCTAATCTAGATCACTAGCTCAATTTGTATCAACAAAGACACAGATATCAAAAAATATATCTAATCCTAGTCTTCCCTGGTAGCGCAAACCATAATCACTAGTGCCACGCAAATACCTGAAAACCCGTTGCAATGTTGTCCAATGCTCCTTCCTTGGTTTTTACATAAACCAGCTCAATACTCCCACTGCATCTGAAATGTATGTTCTAGTACATACAATTGCATACATCAAGCTACCCATTGCACTTGCATATGGAACACAGGACATGTCCTCTTTTTCTTCTTGTGCCTTGTGACATTTTTCAGTAGCTAACTTAACACCTATAGGAATAGGAACCTTCACCGATTTACTATCTTGCATATTGAACCTATGTAATATTGTCTCGACATACTTCCTCTAGTTTAACCAAAGCTTCCTCTTTTCCCAACCTTGTTTAATTTCCATGCCCAAAATATAGTTTGCAACACCAAGATCCTTCATGTCGAATTTGGAGAACAATTGTGTCTTCAAATCCTGGATAATTTATTTTTCATTTCCAACCAAAAACATATCATCCACATAAAAGAACAAATAAATAACATGGGCATAAATGAATTTAAAATACACACAGTGGTCCTCTTTTCTTCTGGTGAAGTCAAGTCCCCATATATCTGTATCAATTTTTTGATACCACATCCTTGGTGACTGTTTTAACCCATATAGAGAATTTTTTAACCAGCATACCAGTTCTTTCTTACCCTTCACCGCAAATACTTCAGGTTTCTTCATGTAGATCTCCTCCTCCAAATCCCCATGACGAAATTTTGTCTTCACATCCATCTGTTCTACCTCAAAATCAAATGGAACAACAACAAATAAAAGTAATCTAATAGAAGTTACATGGAAATAGGAGAAAAAAATATCACTAAAATCAATTCCCGACACCTGGAAATAACCTTTTGCTACCAACTAATATTTATTTCTCTCACCTTGCCTTCTGCATTCATCTTCTTCTTGAACACCCGTTTTCTTCCAATGGGTTTCCTACTAGCTGACAACTCCACTAGATCCCATGCTTCATTTTTGTCCACAGATGCCATTTCAACAACTATGGCCTCTTTCTAAAGTTTTCCATCCTTTGAATCAACTGCATCCCTGACAGTTATGGGATCATCATCAGTGATAGATAAAGAAAAAATTGAACAAAAAGTAGATGGATAATACCTTTTTGGGTTCCTTCTTTCTCAAAATGATCTTCTCATAGTCGAAGTGTGTGGCTCTTCCTCTTTTGAATCTTGTTCTATTGTAGAGTTTAATTATTCCCGCTTTAGCTCAAACTATCTCTTCTCAGGTTTCTTTGGTAGGAATTCATGTTTAAAAACATATTTCACCTCTCTAAACACCACATCTCGGATGTATACAACCTTCCTTGTTTTTGGGTTATGAGGCTTATAACCTTTTAAACCATCCTTATACCCAATAAAGATGCACCTTTCAGATTTACTATCCAACTTGTTTCTTTTCTCCTTTGGAACATGTACATATGCATCACAAAAAATTAATCTCAGATGTGAAAGAGAAGGTTTCTTACCAGTCCATACTTGATGTGGAGTCTTATCCTCCAACGCTAATGAAGGTGATATGCTAACCATGTAACATGCAATCTCTGCTACATCTTCCTATAATTCCTTTCCTAAACCGACACCACTGATCATGCTTCTTTCCTTTTCCATCAACGTCTTGTTCATTATTTCTGAAACTTTGTTTTTTTGAGGTGTGTATGGAGTAGTATTTTTCCGGTCTATACCACACTTCTTACAAAACTCTTCAAATTCATTCTTGCAGAATTCTCCACCATTATCTGTCTTCATTCAATTTATCTTCTTCCTTTTATGCTTTTCCACTAGAGCCCTAAATTCATTAAACTTGTCAAATACTTCAGATTTATTCTCGAGGAAATATATCCATGTATTACTCCAAAAGCCATCTATAAATGAAACATAGTAGAAAAAATTACCCAGTGATGGAACCGACATAGGTCCAAACACATGAATGTGCGTAAGCTCTAATATCTTGTTATCCCTCTTAGCACCAGAAGGTAAACTCACCCAAGTTTGCTTCCCATATACACAATGTTCACAAAAATCTAAATGTAGAGAGAAATTAGACATACCTTATACCATACCATTACCATTTAGTATTCGAAGGCCCTTCTCTCCAATATTTCTAAGACTTTGATGACATAGCATGGTCTTTTCTCTAGAGACCACTATGCTTTCTGCTCCACTTTTAGGAACCACATAATTTTTGTACCCATCAATAACAGTGCTACCCAGAAGCTTGTACAAAGTTCCAATCTGAACTCCCCGCATCAATATCAGTGCTCTCTGAGCCATATTTCATGTATCTTTCTCAAACACTATTTTTACACCTACATCATCCATGTTTCTTACAGAAATCAGATTTTTGGCCAATGCAGGAATATGCAGAACACCATGAAGTGTTCTAATCCTTCCACCTTGCAACTTCAGCTTGAATTTTCCACGTCCGATGATTCTTTCATTCTTATCATCCCATAAGAAGACATCACCACATCATACGTCTCATACTCGTAGAACCACTCCCTATGGGGAGTGAAGAGAAGGGATGCACCTGAGTCAATCAACCATGCCTCATGCTCTACATGTGTATTTGAAGAAGCCAAGTGTTACACTAATTTTCGGTCATCTAACCTATTACTATTAGATGCACTAAATTACACCATGTAAGACCAATTTTACCATAGTAAAATCACTCTCACTATGAAAAATAATTTAATAACCTGTAGTTTATTAAGTTATTTATGGTCTAAACAAGAAACCCCATGAGGAATAATTAAATAAATTCTCATTTGTTTGATTTTCCTCTAGGGAAAATCAATTAAACCACTGTTTAATTAATATTCCTAGTCATATTTAACCCAAAGCAGGAAAATTAATTAGATAAATAATTATTTATCTTATTATATTCTAGGAATAGTTATTTAAATCATTATTTAAAAATATTCCTTGTTAAATTTGATGAAATCATTTAAAAATAATTGAATAAATCATTATTTATTAAATTATTCTTTAACCATATTCTTAAAATAATAAATAAATCATTTATTTATTTATTATTTCTAAATAAATCGATTTGACCAAATTCAAATTCCTTTTCACTCCAACAAAAATAATAAAATATTCTATAAAATTGGATCTAGGTTTGGTTAATAATATTTTAATTATTCACCAATATCTAGATTAACTCAATATTTTGTTATAAATAGAAGGGTTTTTCCATTCATTCACTACCTTTTTTTTCCTAGAGATCACTCTTGATCTATACTTTTGGTCTGACTTTGATCCTCCCATCATTGTCATATGTAATGTTCCCAAATCAGAACAACTAGCAATCCATGGCTGGAAAACGCATTTTCCAGAAATGGAGACGACAGGATTTGATACTAAGACCTGGATCCCCTAGACCAATGTGTCTAAGACCAAAATCCAAGAGTTGGGATCAAATAAATCCTTCTAGAGTGGTTAAACAAATCTCCCACTGCTAGATGTCTTCAAAAAGTGCCCGGTGAAGGGACTGCAACTATACATGAGCATACCTTAAAAAGACAGCGTTATTTTATGAGCTGTGAGACAAGAAGATGTACATATAGCCAAGAATGATGTTATAGCAGTAAAATAATACAATTTCTTGAGGAAAAAACCTCTCAAGAAAGGCAATGCAAGCCTCAAAGGGACATGTACATGAAAGTAGAAGAACACTACTAATATTTTTGCATAAACCCAGGCTAAGAGGACGCAGTTTATAGAAGTTACTACTCCATATTACATTATAAATAAAAAATATGGAAATGATATAGCTAAAATAAAATAGGGGAGAAAATCTCTAATACTTAGAAGCAATAAAACATCAATCCTCCAAGGGATTGGCTGAAATACACAAAATGGAAAAAATACCGGAGTTGCTGTGTAGCTGCAGCAACTCAAATCTGGAACTCCATAGAGAAGGCTAAAGATGATGAGCAATCTGAAGTAGACCTTCTCCAATGGATCTCCAAAGTGGAAGGTTGATCCTTACACTTGAGATCCAACCCTCCAAACAATACTGCAATCCCTCACTGCAAGTGCCCCATGAAAATAACGTAGTCCAAGAGGGTAACTACGCTGTGGGTGGAATAAAATGAAATGGCCAAATGCCAAGATCTGAAAATAAGCTCCCAAGCTTCCAATATGATCTCCCAAATAAAGGGAAGACTCTCTCTCTGAAAATGATGAGATGGAAGAGGTGTTGTGAAGTCTTCACTACAAAACCCTACAACACAGAGTTATGCTGCTGCAGCAATAACGTTGTCCTGGAGGAAGATGCTTTGGCCTTGAGCCAAGAGATGTGAAGAATGAAGAACCAACCTTAAAGAGGTCTCTCAAGAAAGTGAGGAAATCGTAAATAGGAATTCCTCGACAATTCTTGCTAAACAACAAAGAATGCACAATGTTTGAATATACATGAAATGAATAATACAAGCATGAATAACAATGGCTCTCCCCCTCTTCATATATAGCAAGTGAAGGCTCTCTCTACATGGGCCCCATCCATTAGGGTTTCCTCCATAAAGGAATATTCCCTCCTCTATCTCTGCGCTACCCCATGTAGTGCTTTCCACCTCATACACAACGCTGTTTGACTTGGTCAAGCTTAACCAAGCCTCTTTGCAAAATGTCCCCTTTCACACATGAGGGTGTGAAATCTAGTTCCAAGGTTGATCCCCTTTCATACTAGAGGTATTTTATCCATGATTTTATTATGAATGGGCCTCCTTACCCAATTATTCATCTCCTAAGTGAAAATAGACAAAATTAATATTCCAATTTAATTAAGGAAAAAATTGGAATATTACATCATATTTTCCTAATTTTTTCTTGTGAGCTCCCTTTGAGTTCTATTTTTTCTGGGTTTTCTACACCATCAAGAGAGAGAGAGATATTATATCTGAAGCATTGAGGAAATACAAGAACCCATTCCATTGAGGGGGACTAGTCAAATCTTTCTATGTTCCCTTCCCAGGTGTCATAATACAAAAATTCTTTAAAATTCTTGTCTTGTTCATTGGATGCATGGAGAAACTCTTGCTTATTTTTTGTTGTTTAATGTATTTAACTAAATAGATATGGATTTTTGTATACACATTAAACATGTATTTGATGTTAGGGATGTTTGTTATACATAGCTAAAGTGATCTTTTTCGTACGCTTGCGATTAGAATTCACACTAACAATTGGCGACTCCACAAGGGTTTATAATTACAACTGTTGTCGTTTTTCAGATCCCTACATGAAAAACTGCTTCAACCCCTAGGGTTTTTCTTCAGCTTCTTATTTTTCATTCCTTGATGTTTTTTTTAACCTTTTTAACCCTAAAAAAGTAAAAATTCTAACTTCCGTGTGTTTATGGACCTTTTACATAGGTAACATATATCAACCCCAGTAGAGACGACAATTTTTTATGAAACCTGCTCCTGAGAAAGTCAGGAGTGAAGGTTGCACTTTTTTGCCCAAAACCTATGACCTCAGCTCTCAGGTAGTGGATAACAGCTTGAAAACTGTGACCTCAACGGAAAACTGGTTAGAACCCGTGACCTGTACTTTTTGCGGGATTTTTTCCTGGGTTTTTCTGGGGCACTGTTCAGGGTTGTTTGACCTCTCTTTTCACCTGTCTTGGACCTTTACTTGCATATTTTTACTCATAGAAATAGGAACCAAGACCCTTAGGGCTTTAGTACGCTTCCACCTTTTTAGGAGGAGATTAGCTGAAGCAGGTCTTCTGAGATTTCAATGTTTTTCAACCATTTTTCAGATCTGAACTTGCACTTTCAGATCCATTTCAGATCGATTATTTATCCATCCAAAACACATATTTTTAGTTTTATTTGGTCCTCCTTTAGGGTCCCCTCCATTTCCCTTTAGGTTGTGTCCTTTCACCACCTTTTTCCTTCTAGTTTTTTGTTGTTTTTCTGCACCCCTTTCCAGAAAATCTGACCCTTAGATCCTTGTCCCTCTTGACCTTAGATCAATTGGCCATTTTTTGTGTTTTGAGTAGATTTCGACCACCCATAGACTAGTTGTTGGGAAGCTCTCCTCCTTTGGTTTAAATTTATGCATCTTTAGTTGTTTGTTTTACTGTCGCTTTCAGTTTCCTTTACTATCGCTCTCAGTTTTATTTACAGTTATACAACATATATATATATATATATATATATATATATATATATATATATATATATATATATATATATATATATATATATATATATATATATATATTCTCTACAAATGGATGGGATTAGTTAAAATTAACACACTTATCACATACACACACACCTAAAGTGAAGGGCGCCTGGTTTACACTGCCAGGAGAAGAATTAAACATTGTAATAAATTGATCTGCAACTCCCTACCCTTGTTTACCTCTCTTCCTTATTGGGTTCTGTGTCTCTTTACCATCATTGCGCCCCCAAGGCATTTATCTTGGAGACTCCAAGGAATTCATCCTTAATTTATGTTAGGAAGACTTACTCCTCCACGTAGGGTCCTAGTTCATCCTCCTTTGAGTCCCCATTCTGACTCTGATTCTGGTTCATCGAGTTCCCCTTCTAGTTCTTTCCTCGGCTCTCCTCCACCTTTCACCTTCATCATGTCTGGTTCAGGACCTAACGCTGCTAGTGGCCCCAACCCTAATGCTAGAAATTCCATTAGTGGTGCCACAACAGGAACTATTTTGGCTGCTCCCTTGCTTCCTTATATGGCAGGCCTAAGCCTTCCCAATTTTAGCTAGTTGATTAATGACCCCATACACCATGATCTAGGTTGGCCTGCTATGCCAACCAAGCTTCCTTCAAAAATCCCCAAGTTTGAAGTAAATGCTGGAGAGGATCCTACCAACCATGTTTGTTCTTTCCACATGTGGTGTTCATCTAACTACATCACCGATGACGATATCCGTCTTCAATTATTCCAACATACACTTACTAGAGAACCTTCCAAGTGGTATGTCGACCAAGCCTCCTCCTCTCCTACTACTTTTGCAACTCTTGCCAAGGATTTTCTATCTTACTTCCAACTTCCCCTTTGCTATGACACTGGTACCGAATTATTGACCTCTTTCCGTCAAACTTCTGCCACCTGCCTATCTGACCATATTCAAGGATGGTGCAGAAGGAAGAGCCTATATCGAGCCCCTATTTTCCAAGACCGTGCCTACATGGATTGGTTTCTCAGATCCCTTTTTCCCGCTATTGGTAAATATGTCGCATCTCACTTTTCTCAGACTGAGGAAGTTGCCCTCTAGATTGCATTGAAACATGACTTGATCTACACATAATCTGGTTATGTTTATACCGTCTTACCTGATCACCCTAGACTTGGTGGTGTCACCACACCGGGGGCATCTCATGTAGCCGATGATATCGTTGGATCCCTTTTACATCGGTACACTCATCCTCCCATGGGTTATTATTTCCCTCAAGGAGGAGCCAACTCTTCTAGCACCTTTCCCCCTCTTGATAGCATGTATCCAGGACACGACATGCCTCACGCCTTTGCCCAACCGCATCCTCCGATTCCAGGGCATGATTTTTCCCAACCTGTTTACCCCAATGTTTCTCAATCTCCTTATTATCTGTATCTGTAGCCTAGTGCTCCTCATCCTCCCTTGTCTTCACAAGCTCTGCAACAAAAAAAAACCCCCCCTCAAGGTCAGGTGTATGCATAGGAGAGTGCGACTAATCCTCCCACTTTCAAAAATAATAGGAAAGGCAACCAAAACCAACCCACTCCAGGTAATCTTGGAAACAATCCCCAAGGGAATGCATCTAACACTACAACCCAGCAACAGGGCACCCAGCCCAAGCAGGATAGGCCTATTCACACGAGTAAGCCTTTTTCTTGTTGCGATGTCTATTGTAACTATCCCCATGATTATCCCCTTTTACCTCAAATGCCTAAAATGTGGGAAGCTCAAGCAGCATCCTGAGGACAGTAAGCCTCTCCTTTGGTTACTCCTAATGATGCCCCTACTCAAATGGTTGTGTTTACCAATCCTTTCCCTCAGTAAGGATATGTGGCTACCCAACCCCCTGAAGGTCAGGCGACTGCTCAACCTCCTTCATTTGGTACCTCTGATTACCAGATCCTCATGATGAACTTTGACCATACCAATACTGCTGACCTCAACCTTCAGATTCAGTCCCGCCAGTACAACAAGCCCCCTGCTACATTTTCCACTGAGCCCCCATCTTCAGGTCCCACAAAGCCCCTTTTGACACCCAATGGTCCTTTACAGATCCCTCTGATTAAGGCAGAGGTTAATACCAAGATCCTCAAGGGACCATTACACCGAAACATTTATTTTGGTAAATCTATGCTATAGGATAAAATTCTTGGGTTGTTGGTTATCAAATATCCCTCTCAGGGCTTTCCGGTGCCCGAGGCAGACAGTAAGATTAGCTGTATAGTTCAAAAAGAAGGCACATACATGTTCATATTAACTTAAAACAACTTGATAGAATGAGATAGAATATTACCTCTTTAATGATCTTGGAGTCCCTTGGAGAGCACTAGGCAGTGAAGCAGGAGTTCTCCTTCACCAGCTCCAAATCTTGGCCCTGCAATCAATTAAAGCACCCGTGTAATCTCTAACATAACATATATTTCCTATAAATTAAGCCAATATATAATAAAAACTTAAACTATGCACATCTAAGCCATTCATCTCATGCTATATAACTGATTAAATAACAATTAAAATATCAACGCATAGAATGGACAAAACAGATACAGTTCTATTGATTTATAAAAAAGGAGGATTACAACTGTCGGTTGTACCAAGCCCTCCTCACTCTTCCAATCTCTCTATCTCTCAAAGTGGTGATGTCTTGATCAACAAGTTCTCAATGAACCTCTTTGACCTTTGACCTTCACACTACAACAATGATCTCTACTTCACAGTATGCAAAAACTTTGACAATCCTTCGACCTTGAACCAAGAGCCTTCAACTCCATTTTATAGGAGATGGAGAGAGAAATCATTGCCCTTCTCTTTCCACCAGTTTTGAATAGAAAAAACCAAGATGTTTCCTCAACCTCCGTGCTTTTGCCTTCTTTGAGAGTTCAGTTGTTTATGGCAAGGCCCAATAAGAGTTGGTGCTTTGCAGTTTCCTTTTTGTACTGAATCTCTTGTGAGAAAAATCTGGAGATTCAAATCATTCTCCACGGGTTTTTCCTATTTCAAACTTAAAACACGGGTAACACTGCCCTCTAGAGTAAACAAAGCATTTCCCTAGCCACTAACGCAGCCCATTCACTGATCAGCTACATTATAACGCTCTTGTGTTGTTATAGTGAGGCGTTACCTTGGCAGAAATAGGTTTAGTTTAGGTCTTTGTATTCCTTCCATATTTATCTTCTCCTCTGAGCTGATGAGGAGGTATTTTGACCTGTAACAGATGCCCCCTAAAGTTTGAGGTCAGAGACGAAGATGATGGCCAAAATACTTTACAATGTGTGTAGTAGAGATAAAGAGATTGAATGACTGAGGAAAACCTAAAACAACAACATATGTCAGAAAATATAGTATCTGCCTTGAGTCAGGCATTCCCATGCTCAGTAGCTTAAGCAGCATGATTTATCTAGAATAGAGATATGAAGAATCTGTCCACCGAGAAGCACAATGTGGAAGTGTCTGTCACAACAGGATCAGGCTGAAGAAGCTGTCTCCATAAATAATATCGCAACTTGGGGAAGGGAACACAAATTTAATGATGTAACCTTTGCCCCAAGGTTTTGACCGCCGATTCAGTAAAACTGCATATTTCTCAACATGTGAATGAAGGAGCTGTCGTCGAACATGTGAGAAATCGTCTGATTACCAGTCGATGATAGAAACTGCTAACAGACGCGAAGGTGGCCACCGATAATGATGATGGTCCCTAAGATGCACAGTAAAATCTAGTGAGTGTGAATAAAATGAGTTGAATTCGAACACTCGTAGAATCATTTGACCAGGAGCCAATGATGAAGACTCCTGATCAAACACAAGACTACCTTCCACTTATGTCTGCAAGTATCCGAGTACTGATGGGTTTCTGGATCAACTTCCTAGATAAGATGTTGAAGTCGATAGGAAGAGATATGTTGAAAGGTAGGCACTGAGGCATCCTACATCAGTCAACATGAAATGGAAACCAAATTATTTTTTTTATGATTTAGATAATGAAGAGTAAATGGGGACATCGGACGAAAAATAATTTCTGGCATAATGAGCGGTTTGGTTGATAAGAGGAGCAGTAGATGGCGAGATTTGCTTGAACAATAGAAGGCACTGTAACAGGGTACTAGGCAACTGAGACTTAATGAACACCAAAGAGTGTGTTAAGATTTGACCAGTGTAGTGACACTGGGAGATGAAGGCTAATACTCATAGATGGTAGGGTTTGGCTAACTACGAAAGAGTTTTCTGGGAAGTGCCATGTTCAAGATTTTTGCTACCAAATCGACCTTTCTGAAATGTAGCAGAGGTAGTATCCATTTTGTCCAAATTTTTCCCCATCTGATTAAGTTTAACGAGTCCAGACGAGTAAACTCGACAAATTTTTCATGTTTAGAGAGTCTGAAAAATATCATAAAACACAACTCTGTGCCCCATCTGATTAGGTTTAACGAGTCCAAATGAGTAAACTCGGTGAATTTTTCATGTTTAGAGAGTCTGAAAAATATCGTAAAAGACAATTCCGTTGGGGTACCTTTGTCATGTCTTGATAACCGGGCATGGCAAAGGGAGAATAGTAAGCCCGAAACAGTTCATTTTCTATGAGTTAGTCCATCAAAGTTGGAAAAGTGAGAAATCTATGTTCGATGGACATCTACCTCATTTTGTTATGAGTACGAGGAGACAGAGTAAACTCAGTACTATTTGTGAAATTTTAACGAGTCCAAAAAAGAAAAACTCGGTGTCCTCCATGAAATTTTAACGAGTCATGCGGAGAAAAATTGGTTACTTTTTCAGTTTAAAGAGCTTTGAAAAAGAGGAAAAGAATGGCTCCTTACTCTCTGTCGTGGTTGTTTAGCGAGCCTGAAAAAGTCAAATCGTGGGTTTTTTTAGTTTTACAAGTGAGAAAAAGTTCCCTAAAAAGAAAGCTCAGTGCTTCTTCATATCAGTTTTAACGAGTCTGAAGAAGAGGACTCTAGGTTTTTCGGATTAACGAGCAAGAAAAATACCATAAAAAGAATGCTGGATATCAGCTTCTTATAAGTTTAACGAGTTCGAAGAAGGGAACTCGAGGTTTTTCGGATTAACAAGCAAGAAAAATACCGTAAAAATAATGCTTGAAGCTTCTTCGAGTAAGTTTAATGAGCCCGAAGAAGAGGACTCAAGGTTTTTTGGATTAACGAGCAAGAAAAATACCCTAAAAAGAATGCTCAGAATTTATTGATCTCTTTCTCGTCAATAGAAGGATCTATGATGGGAATTTTCTTGTAAGAACAAGCAAACACATCGTGGAATTCCTTGAAAATGGATGTGAAGCATGCAATTTCCTCAGGATTGCAATCTGCTCCAATCTAAATATTTTCCACGATACTCGTTTTGACTGAGATATCTATGAGCATTGTCTTAGAAATATTACCCATGTTCCCTTCTGAATCAATAGTTTGAACAGTCGTGTAAGTGGAGGGAACCATCTCAGGTAGGTCAAAGGATGGGATTTCAGTTTTTATCACGTTTGAGTCAATCATCAAAGCGCGATGGTGAAACTCTCCCCAGGGTCTTCTTCTAGGGACATGATCTCTCGAATAGCTTCGTCTGTGGGAAAGACTTCTTTGAGGAGATCCTTAGAGAGAATTGTGATGGGTGGGAGGTTTGTACCTTTGGTCGAAACCATAGCAGTGGAGGGTTCAGATGTGATTTGGATGGCTTGGTAAGCCAACTCGGCCGGTGAGAGCGGCATCTGATCTCCGTAGGAATCAATGTCTGAAGGTTCCGGGATGATCCATGGGTCGATAGAGCCATCCAAAGTGGTGGATATCATTGCAACTGTGTTTGGGTTCGGTGGCGGCGGGAGAGGAAAACAACCCAGTAGGGAAGATGTCTTCAGAAGACCAGTATCAATGTTGATGTAAGAGTCAGGAAAGCCTCCTATTAGGGGTACAATGCTACTTGGTAACGTGGTATAATCAGGGGTACAGAAGAATAACTGATCCACTGTGACTATTTGTGAGTCGGAAGACCGAAGAAACAATGGTGGTCATGGCATAAGACCAACTGTGACCAAGCAATAGATTATAGTCGAGATGGAGCTCTACGACTTCAACGTCCACGGTTACCATTTTCCCACTCAGAGTGATGGGAAAGATAGAAAGGTATCCTTTTGGGAGGAATGTGTGGCCATCGAAAGCTTTAAGGGAATTCGACATCAGTGTTAAGGTAGGAGAACCTTAATTGAGCCAGCAAGCTTGTGACATAACGCAGGTCAAAGCACCTTCGTCTATGACAGTGCGATGGATTGGTCTCCCTTTCGACACAACCTGCACCTGGAATGCGAGTTGGTGTGAGAGGCGAGGTTTAGATTTTTCCATATCAAATATAGCTAACATGGAATCCTGGGGGTCAATTCCACCAATGGCCGAAAGCAAGGCTTTCCTTTGTGCTGGACATGTTTGTAATACTTCGAGAGCAGACATAGCTGACGGTGCCTGCGCCAAATCTTCTACAATGTTGTAGTTTTGGGCTGCACGTGCAGAGGTGTTATGAGTCGTGCGTCGAAGTGTCCCTTGGGGGGATGAATCATGGGGTCAGCAGTAGGCCGTTTGATATGAAAATCGTTGGGCGGTGGTGGATTTGAACTAGTACCAGGTTCTTGAGCATCTATGGTAGGATTTCCATAAAATTTGGCTCGTGTTTGAAGTTCAACACTCCCAATGCCATAAATGGCGGATGGTCCTTCACCAGAAGGATGTGAACCACCGTTTCCCCGTTGATGGGGTTGTGGCAGATTGTCAACCATGTGTTGATGTTGCTACTGTTGATTAGGGAAAGGATTATGAAGAACGGCAGGTGTTCGCCCAGAATTCTTGTTTGCAATAAAATCGGTGCATTCCTGTAGCCGAGGACATTTGTATGTCAAGTGGTCCTTCGCACAGATCTTGCAAGGAAATTTCATGGGTTTATCCTTCCCTTTGTCATTTTTGGCAGCGTTTTTCTGATTAGGGTTATTTTGATTGTCTGACTGCTATTCCGAAGAAGATGTCTTTTTCTTGTTATTTTTATTTTTCCCACTAGGTTTTTGTGAAGTTTGCACAGAATTTACCTCAGCGGCAGGAAGAGTAATTATTTGGTGAGGGGCGGTGGCAACCAAAGATGGCTGGGAGGCTTGGCCCCAAGACTATTTTGTGGCTACACTAGAGATTGTGCCAACGAGACCGTCGGCATGAGCTCCGGTTTTCTGAGTAGCCGGAGGATTTGGGTTACCAGGGGCATTGGGGAGGAAATCACATAGCGTGCCAGATTGTGAATAAATTAATTCCAAATTTTGGGAACGAATAATGCATTGATCTTCTATAACCACACCAGAAAGGCCAATGTCTTTAGAGATGTGGGGTTAGAGAGACTTACAAAACCAATTAGCTAACAGATGAACTGGGATTGGTGCTTTGACTAGCCTCCTCCTACGTCTCCATTCATGAATGTGATCAGAGATATGGGTGGCGGTGTCTTGGCATAGTGAGGTTAACAATTCCGTTTTGGTTTCAAATCTGATTGGTAATTGGAAGTCCTTTAGAAACTCCGTCGCTAAAGTGCCAAAAGTGTTGACGGCAGCACGTGGCAATTCAATATACCACTTGGCAGCATTGCCTGTAAGGGTGCGGGGAAACAGTCAAAGCCGGACACTATCATCCACCATGGAATTGGATATAGACCATAGATGAAAGGTAGTGATGTGTGCGGCTGGGTCGTCCCCTTGTTTCCCATCGAACTTTGGGATGTCAAAAGGAATCTTGTGCAGTACTGGAGGCTAGAGCAGGTTGTGATTGATGGGATCATTAGTCAGTTTATGGATATCGGGGATGTCCAGAGCTGCCAAAAATGGAAATTGTGGATTTGCCCTCGAATCTAACCAAGGAAGTATGGGCTGAATATTTAGACCATAGGGTCCACCCATCAATGTGTTACTAGAAGGATAAGTAGGACTTTGATAAAAATTTCCTATAGGTGGAGAGGTAGGGACATATGGTTGCTGTCCATAGGGCAATTGTATTGCGGGGTGAATAGTTGGTTGGCCCCAGTATAAAAGTTCCCTCCCATTCTAGATGGAGGTTGGGGTGGGTTAGTCCATATGGATGCAATATAGTTTCCCAGAGGCATGCTACTACTTGCATAGAACGGCAACGACATAGACCCTACACCTCTATTCGAACCACTTAAGGGAATAGTATTAACAATAGGTTGTCCCATTTGTCCTAAGGATTGTAAGGGAGGTGAAATGTTCCCTATTCCTTGCGTGCTGGTGACACTACCCCGTGGTATAGTGGCCAAGGGGTTTGAACTCAGAAAAGGGTTCCAACCGAAAGGGTTGCTAAAAGGAACCGAAGTAGTCACACTCATGGGAGGAGAAACCATGGGTCCCAACGTGGTCATGGTAGGAGTAGATCCCGAAGGATTCGGTGAGCTACTGGCAGTTGTGATGACTGTAGTGTTTGGATTAGGTATATGTTGACTACTAGGGTTACCTAGTGATGGAATAGAACTGACAACTGACGGGGAGGATGGTGGCGAACCTGGGATGGTTGCCATTAGCATCGACCCTGTGGATACCGGTGGTGAAATGGATGTTTGTGCGGCTGAAGACATATCTTGGCGTGGTGGAATCTGAACTATCGCAGGCCCCAACGGATTAATGAGTGGAGGATTGTAATGAGGTAAAACCCCTTCCGCGAAAGGGTCCTCTGGAAATTCCATATGATACGAGGCTATGTGTAAATTAGTGTTTGTCAGTAGAGACTACTCTTCCGTAGAAGGAACGGGTTCACCAAGGTTCAGTTGTTCCTCAAGAGGCAGAGGAGGTAGACCTTGTTGTCGTCGAGATAGACGACATGGGTCGGACGATGCCACGGTGACATGTTTATTTTTAACAACTTTTAATAAATTGTGATGTATTATAAAGTCTCAATGACAATAACCACACACCTAAGAAAGAAAAAAGGACTCTCTAAAATCAATCAGCAAGTAGCCAAAAAAGGGTGCCCTATCTAAGTACTACCATTTGCTAGTGATGAAATCCAGTATCACAATAGTATACAGAGAGGGTTGGTCGAAAGTACAGTTACGGTCACTCTAGAGCTTCGCTCAAACCTCTAACGATAGGTGTAAGCACTCTCGTGAAGACGAGTACCCTCCTAAAGACCGAATATAGAGTGGGTTCGTCTGTTTCAGGTACCAGGACAACCTGTCCCAGTCACCTTGTGTAGGTCCCTAAAAAGTATGGCCACTAAAGATACCTCAAATCACAGACATCATCAAGGGGGTCCACGATCAAGGACAACATGCTATATGAGCAGAATACCTAGATCCCCGATCTAGTTTCGACATCCCTGAAAGGAACCCCAATATATAACACACCCACCGGATGCAGTCGAAGGCAGGCTGCCTTCTTGTGCACCCAAGTGTTGTCTTGCGCTGAGCTCCGGTAAAGGAACAGTCCTGATAATATGAGTGCAGTAGGATTTTTCTCGTTAATGAATCTAGTTTCAAGTTTTGAGATCTTGGGTGATTTTCTCACTTTTCTTAACCCAAAATCCTAGCCTGAACTACTGTTGGTGTGAACTCAAAAAGAGTAATGTGATTGATTTTATTATCGCTTGATTCTTAGTGTACTTGATTATTATTCTTGCAGAGGGGGAGTGGACGTATGAAATGTAATGAGACTCTAACTCAAGAAACCATGCAAAATATGCTCTAAATATTCAATTCGATGAAGAGAATTTCTACAAGGGGAGGTTTCTTTTCAACATCCATGCACTAACATTCAAATAGCACAGTTCAACTTTAAAGATTCAAACTTCTATCTACCTCTTCTTAACAGTCTATGAACTGAAATTTTTAGAATTAACTCAGCTAGATGTAGAAAAACTAAAAAAAAAAAAATCTTCTCTAAAAATTAAATGCTTTCGACACTAAATTTTCAAACAAGAGAAAACAAACAAAAATGCCAGCTTAGTAAACAAGCACAGTGATTCAGTCAAGGAGAGATACTGATGGCCAAAAAACTCTGCAACCAAAACACAATCTCAGCAGTGAACACAAAATTTTGGTTGAGTAATGCACTGTCTCTGAGTAAAGACAACGTTAATCCAGAGACTAACACATTGCATTTAAGCAGAGCCATCGTTATAATGCACTGGAAAACCCAGAGAGGTAGCATTAGCCAGGGAAAATTTCTTCAGATGGTCAAACAGAAATAGGATTGAACTCTGCGAGCTTTTAAAATGTTTACTGGGCATAAATACTAGTCATAAGGGTTTGTGAACAGAGGAAATAAGAGAGGAGGAAAGAAATAGTCCGGAAACTATGGGTAAACTCCCCAGTGGAGTCACCAATTTTGCTATAGGGTAAAATGTTTGGGTTGTTGGTTATCGAATATCCCTCTCAAGGCTTTCCGGTGCCCGAGGCAGACAATAATATTAGTTGTATAGTTCACAAAGAAGGCACATACATGTTCATATTAACTTAAAACAACTTGATAGAACGAGATAGAATATTACCTCTTTAATGATCTTGGAGTCCCTTGGAGAGCACTAGGCATCGAAGCAGGAGTTCTCCTTCACCAGCTCCAAATCTTGGCCCTGCAATCAATTAAAGCACCCGTGTAATCTCTACCATAACATATATGTCCTATCAATTAAGCCAATATATAATAAACACTTAAACTATGCACATCTAATCCATTCATCTCATGCTATATAAGTGATTAAATAACAATGAAAATATCAATGCGTAGAATGGACAAAACATATATAGTTCTATTGATTTATAAAAAAGGAGGATTACAATCGTCGGTTGTACCAAGCCCTCCTCAGCCTTCCAATCTCTCTATCTCTCAAAGTGGCG
Organism: Pinus albicaulis; assembly: GCA_034641835.2. NCBI lineage: Eukaryota > Viridiplantae > Streptophyta > Pinopsida > Pinales > Pinaceae > Pinus > Pinus albicaulis. Next base: position 687,415,748 of record CM076572.1, on the reverse strand, counting down.
ATGTCTTGATCAACAAGTTCTCAATGAACCTCTTTGACCTTTGACCTTCACACTACAACAATGATCTCTACTTCACAAGTATGCAAAAACTTTGACAATCCTTCAACCTTGAACCAAGAGCCTTCAACTCCATTTTATAGGAGATGGAGAGAGAAATCATTGCCCTTCTCTTTCCACCAGTTCTAAATAGAAAAAACCAAGATGTTTCCTCAACCTCCATGCTTTTGCCTTCTTTGAGAGTTCAGTTGTTTATGGAAAGGCCCAATAAGATTTGGTGCTTTACAGTTTCCTTTTTGTACTGATTCTCTTGTGAGAAAAAGCTGGAGATTCAAATAATTTTACACAAGTTTTTCCCGTTTCAAACTTAAAACACTGGTAATGTTTCCCTCTCGTGTAAACAGAGCATTGTCCTAGCCACTAACCCGGCCCATTCACTGATCAGCTGCATTATAACGCTCTTGTGTTGTTATAGTGAGGCGTTGCCTTGGCAGAAATAGGTTTAGTTTAAGTCTTTGTATTCCTTCAATATTTATCTTCTCCTCTGAGCTGATGAGGAGGTATTTTGACCTATAACGATCCACCCACTCCTACTGTATAGTAGATGACTTGGCTCAATCCCCTACCTCCATGTCAACGTTGGAATTCCTCCATACATGCTCGTCAAAAAGAAAAGTTCTACTAACTACTATGGGCACCGTGGATCCTTCAGATGATCGTTTGATTGTCGTTGATGTTGACAAGTTAGAGCATCCCCCCCTTCATGCATCCATCGCCTTCCAAATACCTATCAATATCGGGAATTCCAACATCTCCCATTGTATCATTGACGAGGGGGAATCCACTTTCGTGATGCCCGCTTCTCTTTGGAAGCAGCTTAAATCTCCCGAGTTAGCCCCTTGCAATATCACCCTCAGTGCGTGGGATCACCACTCTTCTCAGCCCCTTTGCATGTTCCGAAATTTTCCTATTACTCTTGTGGGAAAGATTGTTTGTGTTGACATTGAAGTCATTGATGCCCCCTTAGACTAAAAAATTCTATTGGGTCGTAGCTACACTTATTCGATGTCTGCTGTCCCATATGTGATTCACTATAAGATGTGCTTTCCTCACAAAAGAAATATTGTCACTATAGATCAGCTGACATATTATGAACCGAAGTCTCAGACCTCTCCATATTCCATTATTTCTTCAGTGGTGAATAAAAAAATAGTCGAACCTCCGACCGGTGTCTCACCCAGAGTCTATAAATATTCCTCTTTTCTTGGTTCATTCCCTGGTCTCCCCCCTCTCATCTCTGGCCCTAGCTCGTTGAATGTTTGCATGATGAAATCATCTCGATTCAACCTCAAATGGTCTAGTTTGACTAGTCATTAGCCCTGCCCTTTGCAACCTGCTCCTACTACTTCGAATCAACCTTCAGGACCCCCTCCTCAAGGCCCTTCATCTGTAGCTAGTGTACTTGATCATCTCTTTCCTCTTGGAATGGTTCCCCCTGGCCTTAACCATCCCAGAGCTGTCTTGCCTAGCCATTACCCCTCTGGTTAGAAATCATTTCTTTCTCCCCCTGCTAGATTATTTGGTGTTATGGCTACCTTGTCCCTTCCCAACATGACCTTGGGGATCCCAATTTGTTACATTGATCCCCCAGCCAATACCCCACTTGGTTAGCCCAAACCCTACACTGCTTTGACCCTAGTCCAACCGGTCACCATGAACCCTCCCTTTGTTGTTGTGCCTCAACCACCTCAACAGGAACCTACTCCTGTTGCGAAAGCCTAGGGTGAGGGGGGCAAAGCCTGCAAAAAGGAACTTAATGAAAAGGCTACCAAGACTCCTTAGCCTCCATTGTGTACACCTCCAAGTGCTTTATGTGATGTTTTTAGTCATGCCACCCATAATTTTCCTGAATTTCCTCGTATCAAGCCCATGGTAAATGAAGCATATCCCGAGTCTGATATCCCAGAGGTTCATGTTATTTCACCTGATTAAGCATCGAAACTCAAGACTTTGCACACAAATAATCCTTATGCTTTGTGTGATTTCCATGGCCACTATACTCACCTCTATCCCCATCTTGAAGACTACCACACCACTTTAGAAGTGGTTCACCAATTAGAGGCCAAGCGCAATGAGTCCACCTCTCCCTTACTTGCGAGTTTTGCTTTGATAGAACCATAGGACACATCTGCTCCCATTGAAATTCCCCCACCCGATGTCGAGATGAGGAAGCCTTCATCCACTATCCTCTACCTGTCATCATATATGAGATCGATGGTGGAAGACCCCTTTGGGGCTTTCCCTTATGTTTCACCTGACCTCCCTTCAGCGATCACCCTGGGCTCAACATCGGTGGATCCTTCATCTACTTTTTTTTGTTCCCCCTCCGTGACGATGCACATGTGAACCTCTCTTCTCTTGATGATGAGTCACGTAGGTTCGCCGCGTCATGTGGTCATCCTTCCACCAATTAGCCCATATTATAGTATGATGATGACATTATGGAAGCATTTAACACCCCTGAATTTATCTACCCCCACTTACATCGAACCCATGCATTCGATCCACATACACCTTGTGGTCATTACATTGACACCCAATGTTTGGGTACGGGGGCATTTATATTTGAGAGTCTAGGAGAAACAATTATCCACAACCCTCCTAGTGCATCCGGTAGTGTCAACTCTAGTACCATTATTCTTCCCCATTTTGAAGAATATCTAGAATCCTATATCACTTCAGATCAGTTTAGGGATGATCCAATTCATCATTCCTTCATCTTACATCAACAACCTAGTCCCCTAGACATTGTTGTTGACCAACCTATGTGTTCTCTAGGTGAGAACCAATTCATTATATCCAAATCCACTCTTTGGGATAGTGACACCATGTATGCGAACCTAAAAATTTAGTCCATTTGCTTCATGTATGCAGCACCAAAATATATTGGTAATCCTCCATTCCCTTTCTCGAATTGCATTTATCCATTCTTCCCACAAAATATAACCATAACATAAACAAATAACGAACCACATCATATAAATATGTTTATATTCCACTTTTATAAATAAATTTGGCATGACCATAACATACTTGGGGGCACCTATGCCCCTATACCTTCTCATCATCCTCTTGAGGATTTAGGGCCTATGATACTGAAGGCTTGAATCCATTATTTCAACACTTGGAACACCATGGCTCTCCACAAAAATCCTCTAGCTAGGGGCATAATCCCCACCTTCCCATACTAGATCACTCCCCCCCATCACATATGCTTGGGGGCATGATGGCACCCCTAGCCACCTTCTCACTTGATTTTCGTAAGTCTCGGCCTAGATCCCACCAATCTAGATATTATCGATTTTCCTCCCATTCCTTGGATAGTTGGACCTACCGGCCTCTTTGAAGAGCCATATATCGTAGATGTTTGATGCCCTATATCCAAATATTCTAGTTTGTGTGATACCATGCTTACCACTTGGTCACTGTTTTTGACTTGGTGGGTGGGGATGATTATAGAACTTCCCTGGCAGTTCATTCTTGTATTCTTTTCTTACCTTGATTCTTCACTAGGACCATCCTTCCAAAAATCATTAAGGCCACCTTTAGACAAGTAAGGTCACCCACCTAAAAGTCGCAGATCTCGATTCCAATGGTCGGTTTGTCCGCTATGATCTTCACAAGATTTAGGGCCTTTTCTCCTCTCTACATTCACCACAACAACACTTGCAAATGAATTAAATTGGAGGGAAATTTCCTTATTAAAAGAAAACCTAAAATTTTTCTTTTGAAAATTGAGACCAAACCATAGCTCGGTTTGACAAACTGTCAGCAGAGTTGGAAATATCTCACTGAGCACTCAAACGGGTATCCTTTTGTTTATGGTGATTTGATACCTCACTTGAAAGCCTTTTTTTTTCCAAGAAGGGTCACCTCGCCTCTTCTCAAAATCGAAGTTCTTCACTTGCGACACTTGTACTTGGGGAACCACTTTTCCTTCATACTTGTTGATGCTTGTGTCAATTTTTGTCGTGAGTAACCATCTTGTACTCATGTTTTTATGGTCCCCACTGGGCATGTTCTCTGTGGAAACATCGTCGAGTCGCCCTTCTTTAGAGCATCCGAGTTGAGTCATCAACACATCCATGAAGTTTGTCCCGAGTCCCTTTTGTCTCCCACCACAATCTTCCATCCTTCATTTCCTTATACCTCTCTTGTGTCACACATTTTGACCCCCAGTTATACTTTCCCCTATCCCCTATGGAGTTGAGTCAGTAGCTGCTAGGTCATTCATGCTCTTTATTATCTAACAAGGGAAGTCGTTAGCCTGCTACTTAGTAGCCCCCATTCCACCATCATCCCTGGTGTCACTCTATCAGTCACTCTACTATTATCCCTTGTGCCTTAGTTGAGGATCCCTTATTGCCTCACTTATGGCAGACCTCCTTCTGTCGACATTAACTTATTCATTCCAGAAGGCATGTCTAGAGGGCAGTGTACCTTGTTTCCAGCTTCCACTCTTGTTTGGTGCCTCAGATCAGGAAAAGGGACCCTTTATTGCCCTTTTACTTGATTTTTTCTCAGTTTCAACTCCTTATGGCATGATCAAGATCCATATACTTGATGTTTCAATGATGCAACAGATTGTACCAATGATTCCCAGGTGTGTGTGAGATGTTTCAGACCTCATGAGGGGGTAGCCCTTCAGGTAGCCCCCCACATGCCCAGATGACCTCTCTACTGTAGCCTTGGGTGCAGCTATACAGATTTGATGGTTCCGGCCTTAGCCACTTGCAGTGCATTTTTAGTTTTCATGTATCATTCATATTTTCAGAGCCCTTTCTTATTTTACAGGGCCTCTTTGGTTGTACTTATATCTCATGTACTCAGATATTATTGTATAAGTCCTTGCTGTTGTCCCAGGCACAGTATGTATGTGGGGTCCATTATCATGTTTTTTATCTTGCCCATGTTTATGCTGGCATGTAATATATTGTTCAGTCCCATGTTCACTAAATGCACCATTAGTCTTTGTACTTTGTTATCTCAGCATGCATAAGTATGCCTCCCCTGCCTCATGTAGAGCAGGTACTCACTCATAAAAGAGACTTGTCACACCTATAAGTCTCGCCTCCTTAGGGTCTTTTCCTCTCTTGCTTCAGTCTGCCTTATATTTCTCTCTCTGCCTCCCCTATGACGTCTAGTGATTGTGTTCTTACAATGTACTTCCGTCATAGGATTAGCTCCTAATGCTTGCATGTTGGGGGGAAATCTGTTACACCAAATTTTGGTCATCTAACCTGTTACTATTAGGTGGACTATGCCATGTAAGACCAATTTTACCATAGTAAAATTGCTCTCACTATGAAAAATAATTTAATAACCCATAGTTTATTATTTTTAGTCTAAATAGGAAACCCCATGAGGAATAATTAAATAAATCCTCATTTTTTTTATTTTACTCCAGGGATAATTAATTAAACCAATATTTAATTAATATTCCTAGTCAAATTTAACCCAAATCAGGAAAATTAATTAGATAAATCATTATTTATCTTATTCTTTTCTAGGAATAATTATTTAAATAATTATTTAAAAATATTCCTTGTTAAATTTGACTAAATCGTTTACAAATAATTGAATAAATAATTATTTATTTAATTATTCTTTAACCATATTCTTAAAATAATAAATAAATCATTTATTTATTTAATATTTTCTAAATAAAGGGATTTGACCAAATTCAAATTCCTTTTCCCTCCAACAAAAATAATAAAATATTCCATAAAAGTTGGATTGAAATTTGGTTAATAATATTTTAATTATGCACCAATATCTAGACTAACTCAATATTTTATTATAAATAAAAGGGGTTTTCCATTCATTCACTACCTTTTTTTCCCTAGAGATCAATCTTGATATATACTTTTGGCCCGACTTTGATCCTCTCATCATTGTCATATTTTTCTACTTTTTCTTGTGAGCTCCCTTTGAGTTCCATTTCGTTTGGGTTTTCCGCACCATCAATAGAGAAATATATTTGATCTGAAGTACTGATTACATGCAAGAACCCATCCCATTGAGGGGGACTAATAACATCTTTCTATGTTCCCTTCCCAAGTGTCATAATACAAAAATTCCTTAAAAATTATTGTCTTGTTCATTGGATGCATGGAGAAACTCTTGCTTATTTTTTTATGTTTAAGGTCTTTAACTGCATAGACCTGGATTTTTGTAGAATTTATTCTGATCACTAACTATAGATCTAAGGAAATTGACAAACACATTTGAGGTTAGGGTTGTTTTTTATGCACAACGAAAGTGAGATTTTTTCATATGCTTGTGATTAGAATTCAAGCTAACACCAAGTACACATACCCACCTTCATCTGAGGTGGTTTTCTCCTCTACAAAAGGAGCATCATCAGATCCATTTCCTTTCTAAGGAGCTTTAGATCTATAGTCCTTTTTGAAGTGCCCTTCCTTTCCATATTTCCAGCACACCTTTACAGGATTTCCTAGGGATTTAGATATCCCTCTAGATTTATATCTCCCACTCGAGAAATTATTTGTGTTTCTATTCTAGGACCATCCTCATACAGACAAGGCATCTCCATTCTAACCCTCCATTATTTTCCATATCATTTCATCTGACAGCAAGGCTAAGATAATTTCATAAAACTTCAAGGTAGTTGTATTGCTACCTACTGCAACAACCAGACTATCCCATGAATTTGGTAGAGAGCACAACAAACTGATGCACTTATCTTCATATGAAAATTCAACATCAACAGATAAAAACTGAATTACCAAAATAATAAAGGTGTTCAGATGCCCTGTTAGTGAGTCTCCATCCTTCATCCTTAGGTTATACAACTTTTTTTGTAGGAACAATTTGTTCACCAGAGACTTAGATTGACACAAATTCCCTAACTTGTCCCAAAAAGCCTTCACCATAGTTTCCCCAAATACATTCAAAAATACCGAATCTGAGATACAAAACCATATTTTTCTCTTTGATTTTAGATCCAAATTCACCCAGTCTTCATACAAAATTTTCGTTGGTTTAGTCCCCAGATCTACCAAGATCCAATGATCTTTGCCCAACAACAGATCCTCCATATTGAGCTTCCACAACTCAAAAATCTGACCATTAAATTTCTTGATCTCTATCTTTCTGATGCTCACCATATTCTTTTACCATAAGAATCGACCCCGCATATCTCCCACTGAACAAGGTCTACCACAGCTTAAGAAAAAACCCCTCACCATCAAAGGCATCCCCTTGAAGTCGAAATAAATATGATAAAAAATGTAGGTTTTAACCCTATATAGAATTGATTTGCAAATGAGCTCTTAAAACAAAAAATAGACAATAGCAAGTGCATAAAACATAAAAAATATATACACAAATATTTTCCTTTGGATCCCAAAATCGGGACTATCAAATTGATTTTTCATTATATTCCTTTCAATGTTACAACACATATATATACACACTGAAAAATTCATAAACCACAATTCATTAATCTTTGATTAGAACATAACTATAGTTCCCTTGACCTGATCTATAAATTACCATGGATAGAAAACTAGCATGCCCAAATCCATGTGATAAACCCATGCATGTGTGTCTAGTCATGGAAAGAATATAACACACACCCAACACATTTCGTAAAACATATGGCATACATGTAATATATAGGTCATGAATGAAAATATGAACATAGTGGTATGAATACTTATCTGATAGTCATGAAGAAGGTATAATGTCATCTCATAATAAGTGCAATAACATCTATTAGCTCATGCATTCATCAACCATTCATATATTCATCAAACATGTCAAGAGGAATAAACAATATACATCATATAACCAAAAAATAACCAACATATAAACCATAAAATAACCATCATATAAACCCTGGGAACTAAACCGTAATATCACCATAATAATAAATACATGTATACATGTATCACGATAAAAAATACCTCTTATTAACATATGAAAATGCCAACCAAGTTAAGGACTTCCACATACCACCTGCTCATATATTGGGTTGAACTAAATATTTCTTTCAACTAGTCACCCCCATGCCATATTCCAAGCATGAATTTGGGATCTCATGGAATAAATAAAACAAATCAAACCAGGACTTCCAAAGGCCAAACCGCCTCAACTCTCAACCAACGATTCCACCTCATGGTCGGAAATCACTAACCATCATCTGATCGGTCTCTACCAAAGTTTACCAAGGCTCTATAGAATTTTTTCCAACTCGAATTCTAGTAATAGTAACTAAACCCACAATTTTCGATGGGATCCAAAGCGCTTTTCCAACCAAGGGTTCCAAGACTAGTAACTAAACTCACAATTAATGTCGGGCTCCAGAGCATTTTTCCAACCAAGACTTCTAGGACTAGTAACTCAACCCACCAAGGGCTCTAGAGCATTTTTCCAACCAAGGCTTACAAGACTAGTAACTCAACCCACAACCAAAGGAACATGAGCATCAACCAGAAAGCAAAGATAAAGCCCACAACACCATGGTTATCTAGGAAATGGCAAGGCTAGGAAAAGCTACTGTCAATCTAGGAAATCCACCATGCCAATGACATATCATAACCAAGAAACCACATGCATGTAACATGCATACCAAAAGCAACAAGGAAATCATAAATGCAACTCGATACTTGTAAAGCAGTATAGTTGTAGTTGTTGATCCCGTTGTTCCCTTGTGTTTTCCCGCTTTCCTTTGTCTTCTTTCTCCAAATCCAAGGTATTCCAAAAATCCTCCAAGAGTTCTCTAAGAAAATTCAAGTGTGAAAGAGTATGAGAGAGTAGAGAATAGAGAGAGAGCTCAATCATAGAACTCTCAAAAGGATAACACTGACAAAAATCCATGAAATTATCCTTAGAATACTTTTTATCATTGAGGCCTCCAATTTCTTCATTTTCCTTCTATTTCCCCCTCATGAAAATTTGAGACCTTCCACCTTCCTTTTCTCCTATTTTCCTTTATTTAATAAATAAAACACAATACCAATTAATGCTAGTTTTCCTTTTCCAATGGCTCTACCAATTTCCTTATTCACAATAAACCAAATGAACTCCCGCTAGGATGTTTTTCCCACAATTTAACTTCGAATATGTGTCCCATGACCTTGGTATTATATTTTTTTTTCCTTTATTAACTTTATTACATGGATTTTTGACCAGGGATGTTACAGAACCCTCTCCACTTGGGGAACACTGTCCTCAATGTTTAATTACACCTATAAATAGTAAGACCATTGAAAATCAAAACATACTTCCCATGGAGCTTTCTAACCCAGCTCGTTGCAGTATTTACAATAACAACCACATAAACACTCATGTACAACCAAAAAATAATCATACTGTCTATGGATCTTTTTAATACAACTCAATACAATATTTAAAATAATATATACATATACACATATGCACATTCTCTCAACCCGCAAATAAAAGGATATTATGCTCATATCAATCAATAAGAGAATCTAGCAGCTCACACCTCCACCCTCAAAGTAGTACTAGGAATCATTTTCTTCCGAGGAAGTCCAGAATCCATTTCTAAAGTCAAACCTGCATCCATTTTCCAACGTTACAATCCTACACCACTTTTTCTCTTAGTGAATAGTTACTGATTCATTGTTCTAGGGCACACTCCCAATGTGAATTTGATTCCATCTAGCAATGCTAATGACAAAAATAAATGTATCCCTCTACTTTCCCTTATATTATACACAATCCCTAAGGAAATAAGGTCACCCCCTTCCATGCAACTGCACACCTTCCAAGTTTTTCAGGCATCCCCTTCTCTGCTACACAGTCCCTCGGGCGATCCCTCCCTAGGAAAATTTTCCTTGCATCAGAAGGTCCAAAAACCAAGGCATATCCCTACCTAAAACCATCATACTAGTCATAGCATGGCCATGGAAATCGATGGACACTATTGGTTACCAATGTCCCACAATTTCCCTACTCTTGAAGTTCTTTACCAACATACTACTTCTTGTTCCAATTCCTTTCAATGATGCTGCTAATTCTCTTGAAGTTAGTTTCAACCACCCAACTGGGAATTTCATGATTTCCTGCACTAAGAACATAATTTCCATTAGACTCAAAATGAATTGAAATAAATTCAAATCACACCTCATTGGTATATTTTTAATAAGGTACACTTGAAATTTTGTTTACTTCCTATCACAACAAGTCAACTAGCTGTTTGATCAAATCATTAAGTATAAGAATATCACAAACAGTTAGCTCAAAATGAAGCCATCATAAATAAAAATCATAAATCACATGTAACAATCATAAGTTAGAGTCATATATCACATGTATAATTAAAACTAAAATAAAACATTGATACTTATCCTTCAATCAGTCTCTTGCTTCTACCTTTTTCCTTTTCGTACACACACCAGATCAATTGCCACACTCGAAAAACATCTAACACCTTCTCTTATACTGAATTTTGCAACAAGAAACAGTGAAGGAGGCATCCTAAAACATCATCCTTGATCCTAGGTGGGGCCCACACAGGCTATTTTTAGGTGTATGTCTATTTTTATACATGGTGATCATATTTTAGAAGTTGCAGGATGCTATTTGTGGATGGTTGGTCAAATGTGAAAAAAGATGAAGTTATATTTTAGAAGATTGGGCGAATTCTATTTATAGATCATCGATCTAAAAATAGATGCATGTCAATTATTATTAGCTCTTAATAATAATCAGACTCTAAACAACAACTTATTCTCTTGGAGCACTTAATTTCGGCATACAAATTTGTCAAATCAGTGGGCTGAAGGAATTACGCAATTCCTAAGAATTTACTAGAGTTCATGGATGGATGATTCAGTTAGAACTGAAGTGGGAAAGTTATGACAGATTTGGAAGAGTAGTTCATGGAGTTGTATTCAGTTTTACTCAGTTAGACTCAGTTGAGCTAGTTGTATCTAATCTAACTTAATGATACACTAGTGAGAGTGGAGCGAATTAATTGGTTAATTAATTCACAAATAATAACTCATTAATCAACTGAACAATACAACAGTTAACTACAGTGCATGTCAAATCCAGTGGAGACCTATTGGAGAGATAGGTGAAAGGGCAAGATGGACTATCCGTTGTGACTACTAGTGATGCATGAATTGCATCTATATATAAATTGGAGTTGCCAATGGTAATAACACATTCAAGGAGAGTGGGATTGCATTGAATTTTTCTTTGTAATCAACTTGGATTGCGCAGTGGAGGCAAGATAGCAGGAGGGCAGAGATTGGTGCATGGATTTGTAGATTTCTTCTATGTTAGTGTGTGATGATTGATTGTACTGAGAGCTTGATGTACTAAGCTTTGTATGAGATTGTTACATGAACTCCATGATACATAATATATGATGGTTGGGGTTTTTAGCTTCAGGCTTTCCCGTTAAACAACTGTGTTATGTGTGTTTTTATTGCTTCATGTTTTTTTCAATTGTTGATTAAATTTCCGCAAGAATTATAGTGGAAAGATTCTGTATTTAGCAAGAAGATAAATATTGTTAGATCAGGAGAGTCCAGATATATACATGCATATTGTATATAATTTATACATGGTATCAAAGCTATGTTAATTACTGGAGATTGCTATTGTGAATCGGGGCTGAGTTTTGTGTTGGTGGAAAAAAATTCGAATTTGCTGAAGGAGTTTCTTGGTGTGATAGTTGAGTATACATTGAAATGTCTTTCAATGGGTTGTGGTTGGAGTATGCACTCGAGGGAAAATATAACTACATAGCCTGGAAGGACAGGATGGAGGCGGTGCTTGAAGATAATGGATTTAAGGAATTCATCGAGAGAGATGTTCCTAAGCCCACTTTAGCGAATGCTGCAGTACTTGACGCATGGAAAAAGAAAGTAGAAAGGATGAGGAGGATTCTGTTGGAAGGTGTGAGAGACCATATTTTCTCAAGCCTTCATGGGAAAGCCACTCCATATGCTATGTGGAAGGCTTTGACAGATTTTTTCCAAAGCAGAAGTGACCAGAGGAAGTTGGTGCTTAAAGACAAGCTTAGAAAAATAAAAATGGAGAAGAACGACACTATTCCAGTATACTTGACAAAGTTTGTCCAATGCAGGGATGAGCTTGGGAGTGTATGATTCAGTGTTGATGATGATGAATTGGTGAGCTTGGCTCTCCTTGGGCTTCTAAATATTTGGCATAGCTACGAAGACTCTGTCAATGGACGGGAGAAACTGCCGAGTTGGGAGCAACTTTGGTCAGATCTTGTGCAGGAGGAGATAAGGCGAAGTACCAGGGATGGATTTTCATCAAAGAATGAAGATGAAGAGGATTGTGCTTTGGTTTCCAAGGCAAAGAATAATAAGGCAAATAAATTCCATTCTATATCCGAGGTCGGTGAAGATGGCAAAGACCATGACATGTCCAAAGTGAAGTGTTTTCACTATCATGAGTTTGGACATATTGCCACAAATTTTCCACATAAGAAGAAGAAAAAGATGACTATTGGAGCTACATCTAGTGAGGCTCTTGCCTTGAAATTTGAGCTTGACTTCTCATTGATTGCATGCATGGTGTCTAGTGCATTGGGATCGGGGTGGTACTTTGATAGTGGTGCTTCCTTTCACATGATGGGGGATGTGAAAATTTTCAGTGACTTGATGGAGAAATATTTCCAGTTGCATGTTGAGTTGGGTGAAAATGGAAGATACAGTGCGAACGACATTGGTACCATTACCTTTTAGAGGGAATCAGGTAAACTCATTCTTTTACAAGATGTTGTGCATGTTCCAGGTTTAAAGAAGAATTTAATCTCAGTCGCAATGTTAGAGGATAAAGGCTATGATGTTGTCTTTAGTGAAGGAAAAGTTTTCCTTTGGCACAAAGCAACAGGGCAAGTCAAGAAGGCTAGGATTCGAGCTAAGAATCTCTACAGACTTGAAGTAGATGGGATTTATACGGAGCTTCCTACTGTTGGGAAGTGTGAGAAAGCCATGTAATTGAAGCTTGAGAGGGAGCAGGATTTTCATGTAGGTAAGAGTGAACCTCAGGATGTGGAGTAGGCACCAGATGAGGATCATGGAGTGGGAGAAACCACTCATGTAGAGAAATTTCGTGCCAGATGGGAAAAGGGAGTGCATGAAGCTATACCACCAGGTGAGTGGTGGGGTGACATGCATGAGTAATCCAAGAAGAAATTTTTGGGCAGGATTCATTGAGATGGTGTGGATCTCATGAATTGAACCTGGCTACGAGGTGCCCACAGAGCAGCAATAGCATGATCAGTTAGATTGATGCAGGCAGATCAAAGTGACAGTGTTGGATACTGGAGCGCGTTTCAGAGTTGACAACAAGTGCAAAGTTCAACAACGTAGTGGTTCCTGAAGACATGTGCAATAATTAATCAGAATTCAAAGAATTTGATGACAAATGCATTATACTGATTGAGTTGTTTGGAGCCTTTCCATTTCGGAAGTGTTGCAGCAAGAGTTGCAGAGTAAATGCATGGAGTTGCAGGGCGCTTGCAAAGGTTGCAGGGCGAATGCATGGAGTTTCATGTTGCATGCAAAGGCAATCCTTTCTTGCTAAGAGGGAGTGTTGAAGTTTGCAACAAGAAACAGTGAAGGAGGCATCCTAAAACATCATCCTTGATCCTAGTTGGAAAATAATCACCTAAACTAGGTGGGGCCCACACAGGCTACTTTAAGGTGTATGTCTATTTTTAGAAATGGCGATCATATTTCAGAAGTTGCAGGATGCTATTTGTGGATGGTTGGTCAAATGTGAAAAATAGATGAAATTATATATTTATAAGATTGGGCGAAGTCTATTTTTAGCTCTTAATAATAATCAAACTCTAAACAACAACTTATTCTCCTGGAGCATTTAATTTTGGTATACATATTTGTCAAATCAGTGGGCTTAAGGAATTATGCAATTCCTAAGGGTTTACTGGAGTTCATGCATAGAGGACTCAGTTAGAACTGAGGTGGCAAAGTTATGACAGAGTTGGAAGAGTAGTTGATGGAGTTGTATTCAGTTTAACTCAGTTAGACTCAGTTGAGATAGTTGTATATAATCTAACTGAATGATACACTAGTGAGAGTGGAGTGAATTAATTATTTAATTAATTCACAAATAATAACTCATTAATCAACTGAACAATACAACAGTTAACTACAGTGCATGTCAGATCTAGTGGAGACCCAGTGGAGAGATAGGTGAAAGGGCAAGATGGAATATCCGTTGTGACTACTAGTGATGCATGAATTGCATCTATATATACATTGGCATTGCCAATGATAATAATGCAGTCAAGGAGAGTGGGATTGCATCGAATTTGTCTTTGTAATCAACTTGGATTGCGCAGTGGAGGAAGGCTAGTAGGAGGGCAGAGATTGGTGCATGGATTTGCAAATTTCTTCTATGTTAGTGTGTGACGATTGATTGTACTGAGAGCTTGATGTACTATATTTGTATGAGATTGTTACATGATCTCCATGATACATAATATATGATGGTTGGGGTTTTTAGCTTCCGGCTTTCCAGTTAAAAAACTGTGTTATGTGTGTTTTTATTGCTTCATGTGTTTTGCAATTGTTGATTAAATTTCCACAAAAATTATAGTGGAAGGATTCTGTATTTAGCAAGAAGATAAATATTGTTAGATCAGGAGAGTCTGGATATATACATGGATATTGTATATAATTTCTACATCTTCAACCACATACACATACACATAGTGTGCATCACACAAAAACAACCATACATGGCATACAAAACCATAAAATATATGCACCTACACATGACATACAACACATACACCTAAACTTGGTGTAAAACAAAACACGATAAATATACCTACATCCAATGTATGACACAACACAATATATACACCTGCATCTGGTGTACAACACAACACAATACATACACCTACATCTGGTGTACAACACAATACATATATATACACAGAGTACAACACAACAAATACACATGTCACGATACAATGCCTAAACAATACACATAACATAGTATTACATGTATACAACACCATATTTATGACGTGTACACAATACCACATGTTCACATGCCACCTTCACAATGCATGCACAAAACCACATGTGCACAACATCACATGCATGACATGTACATAGCATCACAGGTACACAACACCACATGCACGACATGTACACAAAACCACATGCACCAAAACCCCATGTACGACATGTACACAACACCACATGCACACAAAACCACATGTAAAATCATGCACACAAAACCACATGTACAATCATGCATGCAATACCACATGTACATATCACCATATGTACAACATGCACACCACGCCATATGTACACAACACTACATATGGAACATGCCCAAAGCACCTTATGTACACAACACCACATTAGGGAATTTTGAGGTCTAAAATGGGCCTCCTAAGGAAATTATAAACTAATAGTGGAAATAATAAAGTAATATTTGATGACATCATCAAAGTTTAGAGGGAGAAAAGAAAAAGCTACTTTTTCAACTCATATTTTTGATTTATCTCCCAAATGTTTTACTCAAATTTCGAGCAGTACATGTTGGATGAAAAATTTAATTCCTCATCCAAGGAGTACCCATGTTGCATACCTTGGATGGACCCTTCTACATGAAAAATGAGAAATACATGAAACACGTGATTGCAATCACATTTTTTCATGTATTTCTCATTTTTTGCATAGAAGGGTCCATTGAAAGTATGCAACATGGGTACTCCTTGGATGAGGAATTAAATATTGCATCCAACGAGTACTCCCGCTCGAAATTTGAGTAAAAACTTTGGGAGATAAGTTGAAAAAGTAGTTTTATTATTTTATTATTTTTTAATCATTTTATCCTTTTACTTAAAAAATTGTGAATCATCCCCCATGGTTGACATCATCATCTTGAATCCTATTGGTTCTTATAAAGTTTATTTTTGTTGTACATTTTTCTTAGGAGGCCCATTTTAGACCTCAAAATTCCCCTAATGCATTTCCAACATGCACACAACACCATATATACACAACACCGCATATTCAAAATGCACACAACACCATATGTACACAACACCACATATAAAATATGCACACAAGACCATCTATAGACCACACTGCATAGACAACATGTACACAACACCATATATACATATAATTGCATAAAAAACATGTACACAATAGCATATGTACATAGAACTGCATAAAAAACATCTACACAACACCATTTGTACATAGCACTGCATAAGAAACATGTACATAACATTGCATGCACACAACATCATAGGTACAACATGTACAACATATACATAATAGTAGTACTACACATCTAGAAACCACACTATCTCTACCAGGCAACCTTACTAGATGTTTCCCCTCAACATAGCTCATCAATTACATAAAGATAGGCATAGTAAAAACACATAATATCAAATCATATCCACATGATACTAACCTCATATATCTATCAGGGCTACTCTTCCCACTTGATTCCTCATAACCAAGAACGTCTTCAGGCCATTCACCTACATAAGCAATCATTCATCCACAAGAATGATATCTGATGAACTTTCTAGACAATGACATACATAAATGCATATATACATATAAACGTTAGCATAAAACAATCATGATCCCTGGCGGCCCTATTAAGCAATGAAACACACACACACACACACACACACACACACACACATATATAAACACTAGCATAAAATAATCATAATCCCCGAAGACCTTGTCAGATAACAACATACATTAATGTATACATATATAGACATCAACATAATCATGATCTCAACATAATTACTAGATATCATAAGGTTAAGGATAAGAGAACTTCCTTATTTGTGAACAATATTCACAAAAATGAGAGAAATATTTCCCAACATAGCTAAGTCATCTGATGCCCCAATTCCATTCACTTTACCTTACTTTATTACCTTTCGCATGATGATACTAACATCGTCGATTCATCCTAATGGAACCAACCAATTTAACTGGTTGTCATAATATTGCTTTAAATTTTCCTTATACATGCATTAGGCTTCATCCAAGTCTTAATTTCCTTGTTGGGTTTCATTCAGCTCTTCCCGAACTCCACTAACTTTCCTTTTTCCCAACCAATTCCAAAAAACCTCAAAACATAAAAGGAAATAACAAAAGAAAACAAGAAGAAAACCAAAAGAAAATGTTAGGTCCCTATATTACTAGTATAGTCCCTTATTGTTATTAGTGTAACCCCATTATTGTTATTATTGTACCCTTGTAACCCCCATTTTGTTATTATTGTGCCCTTAAATTGTTATTGTTAGGTCGGCTAGGATTACATTGTGGCCCACTAGGATTACATTATGGCCACATGGACTCCTATATATAGAAAGGAGGTTTTGTAAATTGTATCATCCAAGAATTTTTCATTTAGGAAATGTATCATAGGTTTCCCCCTCGAAGTGGCTTATTTATAAGGCATTTATATCTCTTTTCTTCTATTTTTGGAGCTAGTTACACAACATTTGGCATCAGAGGTTTGGATTATAAGGTTTCGCTGCTCCAAACAAGTCATCGTGGAATTTTCACTATAACTATTTTTCTATGAAGTTTCAGAAGTTGAAAGTTTTAGGGTGTGAAGCCTAAATCCTGAGGAACATCATCAAAAAATTTCAGAGCTTGGTTCACAATATTTTTGGAGATATGATCTGTGGAAGTTAGGTCTTTTTTCAGGCTCCTAAACAGGTCATCGTGGCATTTGTGCTATAATTTTTTTTCTACGAAGTTTCAGAAGCTGAAATTTTTATGGTGTGAAGCCAAAATCCTAAGGAAAATTTTCAAAAAAATTATAAGATTGGTTCGAAATATTTTCGGAGATATGATTTGTGGAAGGTAGTGCTTTTTCAGGCTCCTAAATTTCATCTCAAAGAGGCGATCGTGGGAAAATATTCATAACTCTCTCTCTGAGCATCGGATTGGAGTGCCATAAAAATTGGTCGCAAGTACACAGACTGTGGTTTCTTGGCTATCAATTTTAGAGCCGAAGGACAAAACAGTGACACGTGGAAAGTCGTACAAGTTCGCTCTACTGAACTAGTCCATAATTAGGTCATTGTGGGAGATTGCACACAACTTTGTCTTGGAGAATCCAAATCAGGTCAGACCTATGGCATTCAAAAGATAATTTAGAGGGCTATGTTGGTACATAAATTAAAATATACAAGTGCTACAATCACAGAGATATTCCAATTTCAATATCGAGCTCCTAAAAAGCAAGAAAAAGGTGTGTATTTTTTTCCGACCTGCATAAGTCTTGTTTGAAGAATCAATTTGAATTGATTCCAAGGGCATATTGTAAAGTAGATATCAGTATTGGGTTCTGAAATATGCGCTGTAAAAATAATTCAACACCCATTAAGCCTTCAGAAGGCTCTACTATGACTCATGAAGATGAAGAATTGCAACATGATCTATCAAAATTACAAGAGCAAGTGCAACAAATTTCACTCTCGCAAAGAGCAACAAAAAATGAACTGGAAGTTTTGAAGAAAGGCGTTGAAGCGAAGATGGACAATTTGAAGAAATACGTGGAAGCTAAGATGGATGGCATGGAAGTAGACATGAAAGACAACATGGAAAACATGAAGGATGATCTAAAAGAAGACATCGAAGGTTTGACAAAGTTGATACAATAAATGTTTCCTAATGGTGAAAATATAGTAGAAGAACCTCATGATGAGAACAAAATAAATGTTAATCGTGATTTCGTAAACTCTAATGTTGGCAGGAAGAACCACCATATTCCAAAAATGGATATGAGGAATTTTGATGGAAATGATCCCGTAACATGGATACTACAGATGGAGCAATATTTTGATCTCCATAACATGCAAAACACACAAAAGGTACGCATTACAACTTTACATTTAGAACAAAATACATTTGTATGGTATCGATGGCTTTGCTCCCGTAAAAAAATTGTCACTGGGTCCATTTTTACGGAGGAAATGATAGCACATTATGAGGATACAAAGAGAAACACCTTCTTTATCCAATTAATAAATCTCAAACAAAAGGGTTTAGTGGGGCAGCATATTGAGGACTTCCAAAAATTGAATATAAGGGTAACTGATATTCCAGAGGAACACAGGATCGATCTCTTCAAAGGCACTTTAAAGGATAACATCTAACATGAAGTTCATGTTTTGGAACAGGATTCATTGGAGAAGGCATTCAGGTTGGCAAGAAAAGTTGAATGTAAAATAATGGTGACAATGAAGCCTACCACTCAATTCTATAAAGAAGGTGTTGAGCTCCAAAGATGTTCTTTCTTCCACCACATTCCACTCCATTTCCTTTTTCCATTACTAATTACAGGTTCAAATGATCAATAGAATTAGTTAAAATTGCTTTAAGAATGAATATCATGACTAACTTGCTATGTTTTTATGATTTTGTCATTGTAGTACTTTTTGAACTAGATCTAGCTACAAAATGTAGACATTCTGTAGCTAGTTTCCGATTCTGTAGCTGTCTTCATGTCTATGCAGGTTTCAGGTGTCATCTTGGAGAAAAACACATATGGGCATATTCCACATCATTCCCTCATCATTTTTTGCTCTCCATGAAGTTTAAACGAAATTCTGTAGGCAGTTATGTACGTGGGAACTCAAACTAGGAGAGAGACTCCTAATAGGACAAGGATAGTCCAGATGTCCTTAATTCTATTATGTGACCACCATCAGAGTCCTAGTTTGGTTTTTATTTGGAAAGAAAATTATCCCTATGATATCTCAAGACAGTTATGTAATTTTTTATTATAAATATGGCTCGGGAAACCGAGGGACGAGGTTAGATTTTGTGATTGATTGCTAGATTTCAGAAGTCCAAAAACACTCTATTTTGAAGTAATTTCTCTCTAATGCAAGAAGTATCACTTTATTGAAAGCACTGAGTCAATCTTGAAGTAGATTTTGCGTGCTACTCCGGTGGTAGAGGGCCCTTGCCTCCTGAGCAGCCTTGTTTATACGGTTTAGATAAGTATTTTAGTCTCATTTTTCATTTCTAGCTTAAGTAGATTTCTGAATTTTATGTTTCATACTTGTTTACATTAATCATCACAGTTAGACTTACTCTTATAAACTCTTCCAAAATATCATCACGATGAATAAGGCATAGCTGTGGTGTTGTAGGTTTTAGTTGCATTTCCTTTCGTTAATTATCACAGCTAGACTTACTCTTATAAACTCTTCCAAAATATCATCACGATGAATAAGGCATAGTTGTGGTATTGTAGGTTTTAGTTTCTTGTTTACATTAAGTGTCACAGCCGGTCTTACTCTTACAAACTCTTCCAAAACATCATTAACAACGAATAAGAAACAGCTGTGGTGTCTTAGATTCTAGTTGTATTTGTTTTCAGTCTTATGTTTATGTTCAAATGCATTGAATAATACAACCATACTTGTTTTACAAACTCTTCCAAAATATCATTCCTATTGAACGAGATGGACTGTAGAATTCCATAGACTAGTTGCATGTTAATTTAGTTACAGCACTCCGGAGGTAGAATTCATTTAGTTCAGCTCTATCATTTCATTTCAAGTTTGATAATGGATTTTTAGTTTAACACTGTTCACTGTACTTCAAGTAGACTAGTAACACTCTAGTTTATTCTTATCTCACTGTATTAACATTCCAAGTTTAGTTGCTATCCATTGCATTTTAAATTGTATTAGTTGTTAAATTTAAATACCACGGTCTTCATTATTTACAAAACCTCTTTTGTTCCAAACTCATATTAATATATAATCATCTGGACAGAAGCTAGTATCAGTCTAAGGCCTGGAGTATTTTGCAACCTTTTTACCATTTCAAAAATAAGCCTTTTCTCAAAGACTATTCTAAAAATAAATCTATAACTTTTGAGTGAGGCCTAGTGGTGCTAAATTGAGTTGCAGAACAGAATTAGAAGCTAGTTTAGAGTAGAAATCGTATTATGCTACAAATGTTCTTTTCCAAATATGTTCCAATAAACCTTTAACCATGGATGAGATGTTGTAAAATTGTAAGTTGACTGTTTGATTGTTTATTTAGGAGAACTTCATTTACACTTAACTTTTCCATTTCTCAAGCTCTTCCAACACATCTTTAATGAATGAATTGGATAAGTTCAGGTTCATGTTGTGATTTATTCCCTTGCAATAAAGTCATTATCAAGCTTTGCATTTGTTGTTTGCCATTTATAGTTTAGGCTTTGTTATGTTTTAACACAACCAATAGCTTCTTTTCACCAGCACTTAGTTCTTTCCCTTTTCAACATAAAACCATAAAACCAAAAACATCATAAAACACTAAACAAAACGTAGTAAGAAACAAATACCTAGGCACATATAGTGCACCACACTTCAGCAGTTTACTAGCCCTGGTTGACAATTAATGAACTCAATTTAGGAACACTAGGTTGAGCACAAACATTTTGGCGCCATTGCCGGGAAGTGTAAATAGGTAGCCTTGTTTCTTAACTCCCAAAAACAATGATATGCGTAGAGAGAGAGACTCAAGGGGTAGATTCATAAGAAGCAAAAGCAGAAGTTTGATGCCTAGAACACCACTTGTTTCATCAAGACCTAGAGCCAACACACCTCCAACTCAGACCCACATTCAATCCTTTACTGATCCTAGACTTCCAGAAGACTTAAGATCAGATATTCCATTAGAAAGACCTTCCACTTCATCCAATGAACCTGTCTTAGAAGAAGATTCAAGGACCCCTGCTAGAGACACAAAGTTTTCCACTTCCACAGAAGAATCAACTATGGCAGAAGAAGGGGGAGGAGGAGTCTTTAATGGAGAACACACATTATTTGGAGGGGGTAGAGGTAGAGGTAGAGGATAAGGAGGTAGAGGTGCAGAAGGTGAAGGAGGTAGAGGAAGAGGTAGAAGAGAAATGGGAAGCTCTTTTGGGTTTCCTATAGTAGATGAAGAAACCAATACAACTATGAAAAATATTTCACCCTCTGTCCTTCGAAAATTTTATGGACTTAAAACTGAAGATCCTGAAACTTTCCTATTTGAATTGGAAGTCCTATGTAGAACTTATGACTACTTACAAGATGCTAAAAAACTTAAACTATTTCCTTCAACATTGAAAGGAGTAGCATTGAAGTGGTTTATGAGTTTGATCAATAGTTCTATTAGGACATGGGAAGACATGAAACAAGCATTTATAGAGAGGTATTTGGATTATTGTATGCCAATCAATCATAAGGAGGAAGTGTTTAAGATGTTACAAAAAGAAGATGAAAACCTGGAAGATTTTCTGGAGAGATTTCATTACAACATCAAAAGAGCAAAAATGGAGAACTTAGATCAAGACACTTTAAAAGCTCTCTTGTTGAAGACAATTAGGGATGAATGGTTGGATATACTTAACATGATGGGAAAAGGGGATATATCTTAGCTCACATTACCTAAAATATCTGAGTTATGTATTAACCTTTCAAGAGGGAAATCCAAAACTGTAAAAGGCCCAAGAGACCCTGCTCTTGCAAGGGCAAGTAAGTCTGCTTCTGGGACAGTAAGTAGGGCAGAAATAGGACATATTCTTGATTATTTCAAATATGACATCTTAGGGAGTCTTAGTGAACAAATAGACACCCTTAAGTTACAAAACAAGCAGAAAGCTGAATCTGATGCTTTAGCAATCTTTTGTCCCAAATGTAGAAAGAAGCATGCCTTGAGAGAATGTCCTTTGGTGCAAAAGTTGTAGAGACCTGTGTAATTTGTTCAGAAAAAAATGAGACCAAGAGTTGTCCTTCACTTCCTGGTCTTAAAGCTGTCTTTCAAGAAGATACTCCTACAAGTTCCACAAAATCTCTCGATTTTGTCTCTAGAAGGCCTTGGCAAGGACCTCAAACACAAGGATTTCATGATAAAATGTATAATCAACCCCCACCAAACTGGAATTCTTGGCAGCAACCTTGGCCCCAATTTCAAAATCAATCTCAAGCTTGGGTACAAGGAGCACAAAATCCCTATGGAAGATACTCCCAGTACTATCAATATCCACCATCCTACCCACCATACCCACATTTTTCTCCTCAAAATCCTCAACAAAATCCTCAACAGAATCCTCAAAATCCACAACATCAAAATCAACCACTCCCCTTACCATTTCCTCAGAAATCAAATCAGTTACCTGCTCAACCCATACCAAACCCCAACAATAAAAATCCTCAGAATACATACATGATAGAAGGTCAACAGTTTCCAACTTATTTAATTACTCCTCTGGACCTTAGTGATGTTCAACTTAGGTCTAGAAGAATACTTGAAAAGAGGAAACCTTCTGTGATCATACAAGAACAAGATAACTCTGAGGAAGATTCTCTATAGGAAAATAAAAGTCTTGAAGAAGACACATCTTTTCAGGACCCAAACATTGAAAAATCAAAACAAAAATAACCAATAATTTCAACTCCTGTATTAGAGCAGCCATCAACATCCACTCCTACACCTCCCTTTCCAGAAAGATTACAAATTGATAGGGGTGTAGAAAAACAAATTATGGTGCCTAATTATGATTTCCTAGATGAGCTAAGAAATGTTTGTATTAAGATTCCATTATTACAAGCTATCAAGGAAATTCCAATTTTAGCAAAGAAAATAAAGGAGTTGAGCATGAAGAAAACAAGAAAAAGAATAAGAGAGACAAAGAAAATTCAACTGGCAGGAAAAATAGTAGATATCATGATGGGTAAGATTGCTATTCCAAAGTATCTAGACCCAAGAAATCCAGTTGTTAAAATTCACATCAAAGGAATTGAGATCCAAAATACACTCATTGATTTAGGAGCAGCAATCAATATCATGAGTAGACAAATCATGGATAAACTGAAACTTCCTAATCTTCTCTTTACACCCACATTATTACAATTAGCAGACAGATCTGTGATCAAACTTGATGGGGTAATAGAAGACATTGCGGTATCCCTAGATTCTTGGGAGTACCCTGTGGATTTCATGATCCTAACTCCTAAGAATAATCTAGGAGGGCATCCAATTATATTAGGAAGACCTTGGTTAGCTACAACTAATGCTTTCATTAGTTGTAGATCCGGTGATATGTACATCTCTGATGGTAGTTCAACTAAGAAATTCACTTTGTATCCTCCAGCAAGGACAATTACAGATTTAGATGATACTCAATGGATAGAGGATGAAGAAGACTTACAACCTCTCTTCACAATTTCAGAAATTAGTGAAGATAGTCAAATTTTGAATACTTTAGAAAACTTTGAATCCTCTTCAGAACATAAACATGAACAATTTCAAGAAGAATCCAACATTGAGTTTTTGTCATCAAGGTAGATGTCTCTCTATTCCATGGATAAATTTGGCAGCTCTACAATTGAGATATTTCCAGGCAAAACTTTAAACATAAACAAGAACCTAGAAAAATCTCAACAAGAAGAGCTAGTCAAAATTTTACAGAGACATTCTTCTGCATATGCATGGGACTACACTGATATGAAAGG
Organism: Pinus albicaulis; assembly: GCA_034641835.2. Classification (NCBI taxonomy): domain Eukaryota; kingdom Viridiplantae; phylum Streptophyta; class Pinopsida; order Pinales; family Pinaceae; genus Pinus; species Pinus albicaulis. The sequence goes on along the minus strand of CM076572.1, from coordinate 687,391,162 downwards.
GATAAGTCCCAAGACTTGCACTCATCACATCTACATAGAGGAAAATTTTAAACCAATCAGACAACCTCAAATACGGATGAATCCAAATCTTAGGGAGATTGTTAAAGAAGAATTGCAGAAATTCTTGAATGTTAACTTTATCTATCCTATTTCAGATAGTCAGTGGATTTATGCTTTGGTAATTGTGCCAAAGAAAAATGGTAAATGGAGGGTATGTATTGACTACCGAGAATTAAACAAAGCTACTCTTAAAGATCATTTTCCCCTACCTTTCATAGATAAGGTATTAGATACCTTAGCTGGCAAAAAGTACTTCTCATTCCTAGATGGGTTTAGTGGTTATAATAAAATTCAAGTAGCACTTGAGGACCAAGACAAAACCACATTTACCTGTCCTTGGGGTACCTATGATTACCGAGTATTGCCATTTGGATTATGCAATGCACCTGCAACATTTCAAAGGGCAGTATTAGGAATTTTTTCAGATCTAATACATGATTGTGTAGAGGTATATATGGATGATTTCACAGTTTATGGAAACACATTTGAAGAAGCCTTAGCAAAATTGGAAAAAGTTTTAAAGAGATGTAAAGAAGCAAATCTTTCACTTAGTCATGAAAAGTGTTTTATGATGTTTACTGAAGGAATTGTTTTAGGACATCACATTTCAGGGGATGGGATTAGAGTTGATGAGTGAAAAGTTGAAGTCATCTCTAACTTATCTATTCCAAGTTGTCAAAAATATGTTAGGAGTTTTCTTGGATTTACAGGGTATTATCGAAGATTTATAGAGAACTTCACCAAGATAGCATCTCCACTCTTCAAATTACTTACCAAAGACTGTGAATTCAAATGGAATTCTGATTTCCAGTTAGCCTTTGAGACCCTGAAAACAAAAATTTCTGAAGCACATATTTTAAGGGGACCTAACTGGAAGTTACCTTTTCATATTTCAATAGATGCCTCAGATACAGCTCTAGGAGCAGTATTGGGACAAAAATACCTGATTCCTTATGCCATCTACTATACCAGTAAAAATTTGACTCCTGCAGAGTTAAACTATACTGTAACTGAAAGAGTTTTTAGTTGTTGTTCATGCCATAAACAAATTCAGACACTATATAACAGGCTATGAAACTTTTGTTCACACAGATCATTCTGCAATTAGATACTTAATGAACAAATCAATTACTAATGGCAGAGTCATAATATGGTTATTTCTTTTACAAGAATTCAACATTACCATTCTAGATATGCCTAGAAAACAAAACATAGTAGCTTATTTCCTATCTAGACTCCAAAACATCAAAGATGACACTCCAGTTGAAGATCAATTTCCTGATGAATATCTTTTTGCAATTTCTACCCAAACTCCTTGGTTTGCTGACATTGCTAATTATTTAGTTTCAGGAAAATTTCCTTCAATAATGAATGCAAGAGATAAAAGAAAAATCATTCATGACAGTGCAAAATATTCATGGGTTGCTAATGAGTTGTACAAGACTGGTCTAGATTTTATCATTAGGAGATGTGTTCGAGAAGATGAGATGCCTGAGATTCTCAAAGTATGTCATGATGAACCTTGTGGCAGACACTTTGCTGATAAGAGGACAACCTATAAGATCCTTCATTTAGGATATTATTGGCCTTCCTTGTTTAAAGATGCTAAAGAGTATGTCAAAAGGTGTGACAGTTGCCAAAGGGTAGGGAAACCTTCTCCTTCAGGTGAAATGCCATTACAACCTCAGGTACATATTAAACCTTTTGAAAAATGGGCTTTGGATTTTGTAGGACCTATTAGTCCTCCATCAAGACAAAAGAGATATATATTATTTTGCACTGATTATGTTACCAAATGGGTAGAGGCCAAGCCATTACTTTTTTCTACTGAAGCATCTGTAGTTAATTTTCTTTTTGACGATATTTTTACTCGTTTTGGTGTCCCAAGGAAAATTTTTACAGATCAAGGAGCTCAATTCACATCAAGGCTAGTGGAAAAAATGATGGAGAGGTACAAAATCAGACACAAAAAAATCTACTCCTTATCATCCACAAGCAAATGGTCAAGTGGAATCTACTAATAATTTTATTGAAGGGATCTTAACAAAGACTGTCCATTTACATAGAAAATATTGGGTAGATAGGCTTCCTGAAGCCTTGTGGGCCTATAGAACTACATGGAGAAGCACAACAGGCCATACTCATTATGAACTTGTTTATGGAAAGCAAGTTTTGTTTCCCATAGAGTTCCAGATTCAAAATTTCAAAATGGCAGTTCAGCTAGGACTTGATCTATCAGAGGCACAAAAGCACATATTGGAGAAGATTAATGAATTGGATGAGATCAGATAAGATACAGTTCATAAAACAAGTCTAGTCCAACAGCAAAGGACTAGATGGCATGACAAGTACATCAAGGAAAATAAGTTCAAGGAAGGTGACTGGGCTCTCTTGTTTGATTCAAAGTTCAAGGATTTTCAAGGTAAATTCCAAACACATTGGCTTGGGCCATATGAAATTATAAGTATTTTTGACAATGGAGCAATAAAAATCAGGACAATAGATGAAGAAGAGGTCACTTTTCTTGTGAATGGTTATAGATTGAAGCTGTATCATAAGCCACTCTCAAGAGAATAATTTGTCAAGAAATTCCAGGAAAGCAGTGATATAAAGTTAATGAAGAAGAATTTTTCTTCTTCATCAACTTAAGTGAATTTTCTGAAGTCACTTTATTGAAAAAATAAAGAAAAAAAGAAGAAAAGAAGTATAAACATGAAAACCAATCATTGATTGGCATGTTTATACAGAAAAGGTGGAGTGAAAATCAGAATCTTTCTGACACTCTAGCTTTTCAAATCTGTTCTTTCTGCAAGTAGTTATTACAAAATCATAAGTGCAGATTCATTTCACTTATGGTCCATCTCATTTTCCATTTCATTCATTCATCCATACTCCATTTCATTCATTCATCCACACTTCATTCACTTCACTCCATGCTCCACCTCATTTTCATTCCAGATTTTTAAAGTTTGATGTTTTTCTGAAATTGAATAATACATATCATGAATTGCAGGCCACTTCTCATACTTCACTCCATTTCATAAGATGTGATCCATTCCACTCCATTACTCACTTCATTCATATCCCATTACACCATATTTTATTATCCATCCTCACTCATTCCATACAACATTCCACTCTTGCTCCAAACCATTCCATTTCATGTTTCAAGTTCTCTACATGTACATTCTGCAATCAATCAGACATTCTGCAGCCAGTCAGACATTCTGCAACCAAACAGACATTCTGTAGCCAGAGAGCCTGAAAGCACTGTCTAGTAATCATTTGATCTGCAACAAAATGATCTTTCATATCCAAGAACAAGAAAAATCAAGAAGGTTATGAAGACTAAAAAATTAATGATTTTTAGGAGAGAACAAAGCATATGAAGAACACAAAAAAAAAAATCAGAGGAAAGGCAAAGGTAAAAGTTCTGATTATAATGACATATCATGAAAGATTTTAGTATAGTTTAAGTTATGAATAATTCAAAAATTTGTTTTAATTAATTTTGTTGATCATGCCTAACCAACCTCCCACAAGAACTTTGCATAAAACTCCTTTTATTCCACCATTTCAAATCTCATATTCGATCATCATTTAATCTAAATGGTTAAAGTGCTGAAGTGATTGGATTAGTCATGTCACTAGGCCAAATCATTTAATGATGATTTCGAATTCGTTACAAAATATCTCCGCGGTATTTTCTGCCGTGATATCTTTCAACTCATATACATCATCCTCACCTCATTATATTCATTCCGAAATCACTCCATATCATTCTTTCCCGTAGCCAACTCTTAACCATTTCAGTCTGTAAAACAGAGGAAACATCTGTGGGGAAAAAACATCTCTGTAACAGTCGTTGTCACCGTGAACAGAGGAGCAACAATTTGAAGGTTGGAAAGCGGAGTTATGGGTCTTATAGTGAGGAATGAATCGGTTGGCACTAAGTACTTGGAAGGTTATCCTCAAGTCAGAGAAATGTTACAACAAGCAGGGTGGTTGCAATTCTTTGAAAAATTCAGTGGGTTTCACAAAGAGGTGACCAAAACGTGATAAATTGAGTTGCAGAACAAAATTAGAAGTTAGTTTAGAGTAAAAATCTTATTGTGCTACAAATGTTCTTTTCCAAATATGTTCCAATGAAATTTTAATCATGGATGAGATGTTGTAACATTGTAAGTTGATTGTTTATTTAGGATAACTTCATTCACACTTAACTTGTCCATTTCTCAAGCTCTTCCAACACATCTTTAATGAATGAATTGGATAAGTTCAAGCTCATGTTGTGATTTATTTCCTTGAAATGAAGTCATTATCAAGCTTTGCATTTGTTGTTTGACAGCCATAGTTTAGGCTTTGTTTTATTTTAGTATTTGCATTTGTTGTTTGCAATCCATAGTTTAGGCCTTGTTCTTCTTTAATATAACCAATAGCTTCTTTTCACCAGCATTTAGTTCTTTCCCTTTTCAAACATAAAACCATAAAGCCATAAAACCAAAAACATCAGAAAACACTAAACACAACGTAGTGAGAAACAAATACCTAGGCACATATAGTGCACCACACTTCAGCAGCTTACCAACCCTGGTTGACAATTAGTGAACTCAATTTAGGAACACTAGGTTGAGCACAAACAGAAGGAAGTGTTGCTACGCTTAGATTTCCACAACCTACAAGGTTGACACCACAACAATTGGAAGAAAAAGAAGCAAAAAGGCTTTGCTACAGTTGTGATAGAAAATACACTAAAGGTCATAAGTGTGCTGAGAAGAAATTATTTTACATATATTGTGAAGAGGAAGAAGAAAATGAACAAGAAGAGGATATACACCAGGAACCAGCCCTAGAAGAGGAAGAAATGGATCCGACCATATCGTGTAATGCACTGGCAGGAATTACCACTCCTCAAACTCTCAAGATAGAAGGACATATCAAGAAGAAAAGGGTAATAGTGTTGATTGATTCAGGTAGCACCCATAATTTTATTCATTATAAGGTAGCCAAGGAATTAAATTGTTTCCTATACCCAGCACCCGAATGTCAAGTGATGGTTGCAAATGGAGGAACTATAAATTGCTCTGGAAAATGCCATAATATCAAGCTAACCATGGGGGAATATGTATTGACTAGTCCAATACTTTCCATTCCTATGGGAGGTGCTGATGTTGTACTAGGAGTACAATGGTTACAATCTTTGGGGACGATAGCTTTTAATTTTCAAGAAATTTTCTTGAAATTTTTTTCAGAAGGAAAGGAAGTCGAATTACGGGGTATTGCAGGGAAGCCAGGAAAGATAATAAGCTCTAATGTCATGACAAAGCTTCTAAAGAAATAAAAATGAGGTGTAATTGCACAATTATGCTCACTAGAAGTTCCAACATCAAAATCATCTATTTCTGCAGATCTCCAACAAGTCTTGGACAATCATTCCAAGGTGTTTGAAACTCCCAAAGGATTCCCACCTATTCGTGATCATGATCATGCTATTCATTTGATTCCAGGAATTGTTACTCCAAACATCAGGCCTTATAGATATCCTTACATCCAAAAGAGCTAAATTGAACGTATGATTGCAGAAATGTTAGAGGCGGGTATCGTTCAACCTAGTCAAAGTTCTTTCTCTGCTCCTATAGTATTGGTACACAAGAAGGATGGATCATGGCGAATGTGTCTAGATTATAGGGAGCTCAATAAGCTCACCATTAAAGATAAATTTCCCATTCCTGTGATTGATGAATTATTGGATGAATTACATGAAGTAATTTATTTTACCAAGTTGGATCTTCGTTCAGGATATCATCAAATTAGAATGAAGACTGAAGATATTCCAAAAACAACATTTCGAACTCATGAGGGTCATTATGAATTTTTGGTCATGCCTTTTGGCCTTACAATGCACCTTCTACATTTCAAGGGTTGATGAATTCCATTTTCAAACCCTTCCTTAGAAAATTTGTGCTAGTATTTTTTGATGATATACTAATCTACAGCAGGTCTTGGAAGGATCATGTTGAACATGTTGACAGGGTGCTCAAACTATTGCAGGAGAAACAATTATATGCAAAAAAGTCCAGATGTTTCTTTGGAGTACAAGAGGTGGAATATCTGGGTCATATTGTATCTCACGAGGGGGTTAAAGTGGACCCTAACAAAATTAAAGCCATTAAGGAATGGAAAGTTCCCACAACCATAAAGCGGTTGCGAGGATTTCTCGGGTTAACAGGGTATTATCGCAAGTTTGTTAAGAATTATGGGAGAATAGCAGCACCTCTAACAACATTATTGAAGAAAGATGCATTTTCATGGACTTCTGAAGCAACTAAGGCCTTTGAACGTCTTAAAGAGGCAATGTGCCTAGCACCGGTCTTAGCTACGCCAGACTTCACGAAAACCTTTATTGTGGAATGTGATGCCTCAGGAAATGGAATTGGTGCGGTTTTAATGCAAGAAGGAAGACCCATTGCTTTTGAAAGTCGTCCAATCAAAGGAAAGTATTTACAAAACCTATTTATGAGAAGGAAATGTTAGCAATACTGCATGCACTAAAGAAATGGCGAACTTACCTAATGGGAAGACACTTCAAGGTAAAAACTGATCATGATAGTCTTAAACACTTTTTGGAACAAGGACTATCTTCAGAAGAGCAGTAAAAATGGGTCACAAAGATGTTGGGTTGTGACTTTGAAATAATCTACAAAAAAGGAAAGCTTAATGTTGTTGCAGATGCACTCTCAAGAAAGAATGAAGAGGTGGAAGCATTGCTTTGTGCCATTTCTATTATCCAACCAGATTGGATAACTGAAGCAAGAGATGAATGGAAGAAGGACAAAGATGTATGGACACTCATTCAAAATTTTGCAGCAAGATCCTAGTACATCTGATACATTTAGTTCGAAAAATGATTCCTTATAGTACAAATATCACTTATATCTTTGTAAGAATTCCCAAATAAAACAAAATATTCTTCTGTAAATGCACACGTCTCCTTTAGGAGGACACTCGGGATTTTTAAAAACTTACCACAGGGTGAAGAAATAATTTTTTTGGGATGGCCTTAAATCTGATATTCAAAATTTTGTGGCAGAATGTTTGGTTTGCCAACAGAACAAAGTTGAGACAATTAAGAGCCCGAGACTTCTACAACCTTTATCCATTCCAAGTCAACGTTGGGAGGAGATTTCAATGGATTTTATCACAGGTTTACCTAAGTCCGAAGGAAAGAGTGTTATCATGGTGGTAGTTGATAGACTTACCAAGTATGCACACTTTTTTGCATTATCTCATCCATTTAAAACAAGTACAGTTGCTACTACATTTATAGACATAATTCAAAAGCTACATGGAAGCCCAAGGGTTATTGTGAGCGACAGAGATCCCATTTTTACTGGAAATTTTTGGACGAAGTTATTTTCTTGTTTGGGTACTCAATTAGCTCATAGCTCATCTTATCATCCTCAATCTGATGGTGAAACTGAGATAGTAAATAAATTCTTGAAAGGATATATTCGTTGTTTTGTATCTGATAAAAAAACACAATGGGTCAAGTGGTTACCTCTCACTGAGTGGTGGTATAACACTTCCTTCCATACTACAGCAAAAATGACCCCATTTATGGCACTTTATGGATATCATCCACCATCCATCACATCATCTTTAAGGGAAAATTTGAAGGTTCAAGCAGTGGAAGATCACATCGAGCATCAGCAAGAAGTTCTCCAACTCTTAAAGGATAAACTGAATTTGGCACAAAATCGAATGAAACAACAGGCAGATCAACATCGCAGCGAGAGAAGTTTTGATGTAGGAGATTGGGTATTTTTACGGCTACAACCATATAAACAAATGTCCCTCAAGCAAGCTAAGAAGGATAATAAATTATCGCCAAAGTACTATGGTCCTTACGAGGTGTTGCAAAAGATTGGTTCTATGGCATACAAATTGGAGCTTCCTGCTTCTTCGCGAGTACATCCAGTTTTCCATGTTTCATGCTTAAAGAAGGTTCTAGGTGAAAATCTTCCAGTTCAAACAATATTGCCAAAACTTGATGAAGAAGGAAAAATAATATTGGAACCTGAAGTGGTCATGGAAACAAGAACTCGACAGCTCCGGAATCGATCAATTTCAAAGTATCTCATCAAGTGGAAGAACTTACCCACTGAAGATTCTACATGGGAGGATGAGAATTTTATACAGAAGCACCCAGAGCTACTCAAGCGTTGAGGACAACACTTTTTTGAACGAGAGGGGCATGTTAGGTCCCTATATTACTAGTATAGTCCCTTATTGTTATTAGTGTAACCCCCTTATTGTTATTATTGTACCCTTGTAACCCCCATTTTGTTATTATTGTGCCCTTAAATTATTATTTTTAGGTCGGCTAGGATTACATTATGGCTCACTAGGATTACATTATGGCCACATGGACTCCTATATATAGAAAAGAGGTTTTGTAAATTGTATCATCCAAGAATTGTTCATTTATGTAATGTATTGGAGGTTTCCCCCTCGAAGTGGCTTATTTCTAAGGCATTGATATCTCTTTTCTTCTATTTTTGGAGCTGGTTACACAATAGAAAAACCATAATAAAACAATAGAAATACACCACCATTTTCCATACACTAGAAAAAAACAAAGCCACAATCAAGCGCAAAAAATCACAAAATACCAAAAGCACAAGACTAGCAACAAACACCATGGCTCAATCCCCATGGTTTCCCAATGCTTCCAAGGGTAAACCCAAACCTTCTTCAAGATTCCATGGCAGCCTCTTTTTCCATGCAATATCCTACATCATACTACCATAAACACACAACTGCTAATGCATAAATAAATATACCAATATATCGATTACCTTACCTTGGTGTGTGAAGCACGTTTCCTTGTAATGGAACACGTACATATATCATCTCTCAAGGGACCCAAATTCCTTGATGAATCCAACCATAACTAGAAAATATTTGTTATACCTCTCAAATATATGTTCATGAATATAACACATATCCACATAATGCCAGAAAAAAATGTTAAGAAGACTTCATGTATTCATGCAAAGCACTCATTCATTTGGAATTGCAGTTTCCAAACCTAACCAAAGTAATTATCACCCAATTCCTTTATTTTACCTTTCTTACCTTGCTACAATTGAATCTTATTATGTAGTATCACATCACCTAGTTGTTATTTATATAAAAAAATCAATTGTTACCTTGTCACGCTAATATCAAACATATTTCCCTACAAATTTTCACACATGTCATCCACATGTTCCAAAGATCAATACATTATATATATTAATTTGAAATAAACCTTTACCAAGAATAAAAACCATGTCATAGTAAACAATCAAATCATAGTCATTAATCATAATACTACAATTAGCACCCACTTACACTCAAGTACATATCAATTGTCTCAACACATATTATGTTAGTACAAACATCTTAAAACAAGATCATTCCTTCATGCAATCACATTGACACATACTCATATCATGCCACTAATCAAACATTCAAACAACTTGTAAATATGACATTTTAGATAAACCCAACAGACGACATAATCAGACTCATACCTCAATGTATATGAGGGGAGGCTATCACATCTACACAAGTCAGACCACATTAGTGCGACACAATATCACAAGTATATGGAATCATACATGAATATCATAACCATGACCATATGAAAAGGCTAATCTAGATTAACATGATACATATAACATCCATATCTTAGCCATAATGACCATAATCATCATGCATATGACTGCAATGGATATAACAACAGGTTAACTACCACACTTGACTATCTAACACATGTGCATATAACCACACTGATTAACTAGCATCTATCATGCATGTAACCACAGTAAAAATAGAATGAAAAACATGTATATAACCATACTGCATATAGCAACAATTAACCAACATACCTACATGCCAACCATACAAACCTGTATGCTGATCTACTCTTACCCCAAGGTATAGTGCTTCAACCATTCTCTTATGATCTACATCTCCTACTCTACCTCAACCAACATATCAACATCATGACATACCAACAACATCATGTTGACAAAAAATGCATACAATGGTCTCATGCATAACAAGCATAGCCATGGAAATGCATGCACAACAACATATAGACACTAACATGCATAACAAATGCATGTAAAATTGACATGCATTCATGAGAAGTACATCTAAAAACAACATCATAAACTTCTACATTTCAACACAAATGTAACAATGAACACCACCATGCATACATAACAAGAACATATACAACCTACATGCATGTAGGAAAAACACTTTCCTCCCATCTCCAAGGGTTGAACCATGCTCTGATACCACACTGTAATCCCCTCCTCCCACATTTACCCAAGTTTACCAGTCCACTGGGATAAAAATGTGATGAAGAGTTACTATGATATGATGAAACCTCCTAGATCACCTTAAGGAAGTGGAATCAACAAAACAAAACCTTATTGACCTTCCTCAAGTGCTACATGACCCCTAAGGGCTAAACCACTCTTCCAGGTGTCCAAACCCTGAGTTAACTTACATTTTCACTGATATGGGCTCCCATTCACATGCCCAAGCCTACATTCATGTGATTTTAGGCCTCCTGTCGCATGCATAACCACTGAAAGGGTGTGAATTTAGTATGTTTTAACTAGTTTTGTGCTTGAGACCGTGAAATCTGTGACACTTTTTAAGGGATAGATTCTAGGTCATTGCCCAAAACTTGATGAAAATTTCCAAAACGATAAATTTAAAAAATATAAAGCCTCTAACACAAAAATTTATCAAGGACTAGACATATCCAAGCCTAACCATGACATACATTTCGTCAAACATATGGAATACATGTAATCTATAGGTCATGAATGCATATATGAACATAGAAGTCTGAATACTTATTTGAGAATCATAAATAAGGTCTAATTACCTCTCATAATAGCTGTAATAAAATATATTAATTCATGCATTCATCAACCATTCATTTATTCATTAAACATGTCAAGATCCATTAAAATATACATCATATAACCAACAAATGAACAACATATAGACCAAAAAATAATCATCATATAAACCATGGCAACTCATCCATAATATCACCATAATAACAAATACATATATACATGAATTACAATAGAAAATACCTCTTATTAACATATGAAAATTCCAACGAAGTCACAGAATTCCACGTACCACTCGACCATAGACTGGGTTGAACCAAATATTTCTTCCAGTTAGTCACCCCCATGCCATATTCCAAACATGAATGTGGGATCTCATAGAATAACAAAAAAAACTCAAACTAGGCTTATAGAGGAAAAACAACCTTAGACATCAACCATTTATTCCACCTCATAGTTAGACATCACTAACCATCACCAGATCGATATCTACCAAATTTGTCCAGGGCTCCAAATTGTTTGTTATAACTCGACTTCTAGGACTAGTAACTCAACCCAAAGTTGCCACCAGGATCTAGAGAATTTGTCCAACCAAAGCTTCCAAGACTAGTAACTCAACCCACAACTGTCGCCGAGCTCCAGAGTGTTTGTCCAACCAAGGCTTCCAGGACTAGTAACTCAACCCACAATAAAAGGATCATGTGAATCAACCAGAAAACAAAGATAAAGGCCACAACACCATGGCTATCTAATAAATGGAAAGGCTACATAAAACCACTATCAATCTAGGAAATTCTCCATTCCAATGAAATTTCATAACCAAGAAACCACATGCATGTACCATGCATGCCAAAAATAGCAAGGAAATTATGCATGCAACTCGATACCTGAAAAAACATCTAGCAGTAGTTGTTGATCTCACTGTTCCCTACGTTTTCCTATTTTCCTTTTCATTCTTTCTCCAAACCAAAGGTATGCCCAAAATACTCCAAGAGTGCTCCAAGAAAACTCTAAGCGTACAAGATATGAGACAACCGAGAATAGAGAGAGAGATCCACCATAGAACTATCAAAAGGCTAACACTAACAAAAAGCCATGAACTGATCCTCAGAATCCTTTTTATCATCATGGCATTTAATTTATTAATTTTCCTTCAATTTCCCTCTCATGCAAATCTGTGCCTTTCACCTTCCTTCTCTCCTATTTTCCTTTATTTCATAAATGAAATACCAATTAATGCCAATTTTCCTTTTCCAATTTCCTTAGCCATAATCAACCAAATGAACATCATCTAGGATGTTTTTCCCACCATTCAGCTTGGAATGCATGTCACGTGACCTTGGTATTATATTTTCTTTCCTTTATTAACTTTATTACATGGATTTTTGACCAGGGCTGTTACATATATATTACAACTTGGAATGCATAAGACTTTGCTTCTAAAGCTATCATGTGCTCACAACTTTGTCCAATCAACACATAAATTGAAAAATGCACATGAATAATAAATTCACCTATGGAATCCAATGAAGTTGGTGAAATATTATTGAAATATTTGTAACTAAATTTAATGGATCATAGGGTGAATGTGGATGCATTCTATACAATCTTAGCATAGAGTTTTGACTCAATGGTGCTACATGCAACCTATTTTGACACTACAATAACTGGCATGTGAAACCCATATTTGGATTTGTGATACCTCGTGAAAATTTTATATACTAAAAAGCATATTCAAATATTCGACCTTTCCACCACATGAGATAATAAATAACCAATGAAATTCAGTGGGACACACCCTGATAACAACAGACAAACACTCTCCCACCTTTCTCACTTACCTCCTCAAAATAATGAAATGACTCATAAAATATACTCGTTATATCTTTAGATGGAGAATATTACAACCACAATGTCTTATATATGAAATATTTTTTGAAATATATCGGGCATACAAATCTGACACAGTTCCTCACATGGGTGATGCCATTCTCTTCAAGAATCTCTTTTATTTCTAGCGACTACATCACTACCCAAGTAAATATGATCTGCCACTCTTGAGAAATCCTTATAAAAGAAGGAAAAATTCTCCCTATTGACCTGGAATTTTGTGGGTTTTTCATTTCTTTGAACATAACAAAAATCAAGTGTCACATCCACCCCATTTCTCAAATTACTGCCATCCTTCTTCTCCCTAGGTGTTGCTGCAGTGAACCATTTTCGTATGCCATATGACCAAACCTTTGGCCACTCGTCCAAGCTTCTTCTAGAGATGATAGTGGTAGCATTGGTGGAAGGTATGACCTCACTTTATTTAGTTTTTGTGACCGAGGAGTAAGAGGAGGCCCTTAGTTTGTAATGTTGGGCACCTCTGCCAGCAACTGAAAATAAGACTGCACATCTGCATGGTTGCAGGTAGCAAGAATTGTAGGCCAAAAATGAGAGGATGACCATGATATAGACCCCAAAAATGTCTTATGAACATTATTATTCATTCTCCTTTGTTGTCCTTGTAGTTGTGCATTTGACACTTGGGTGTATAAAATGCACTGTGCTTGGTAGGGGAGGTTGCTTTCCTACAAGAAATGTCATAGGGAAAAATAAGTTGTTATATGGTTAGTGAAGCATCATAACATGTAGAAAACTATTTATAAAACATATCAAGCTACAATAGAGGATGAAACAAGAAAAAAAAAATACAAATATAATACAACCTCAATATCGAGTTTAAACAAACTAATAATACCAACGGAGAACGAATCCCATTTTATTAGTTGTTGGTGGTAAAAAAAGAGGTAGAACTCTAAAACACTCGTAATGAATCCTTAGAGCTATGGAGCTCTAATATTCAAAGCAGGGAGGGCTCTTCCCTTAAGCTCTTGCAAGCCTCTCTCTCTTCTCGAATGAGTGGTAAGATAATGGACAGTTGATGCACTTCTCCTCTTGGATTGAGATGTTGGATGGAAAACAAATGAATCCCTCCACTCCTTGCTTCTTAGACAACACACTCTTGGTTTTCTCTTAGGATTTTTGGCCACCATAAAAATGTTTTATAAATTATTCTTCCCATGGTGGTATTTTATAGGAAAAAATCAAATATCCTTCCCTCTCTTGGTACAATTGTGGATGGTGACCCAGGACGGGAGGTTGATTCCATTGTGTGATACACTTGAGGCCTCAAGGTGGCTCCAAGGTAGTTGTCCTTGGAGGCCTTGAGAGGTGAATCTTCTTCCTTAATTGTTCCAAGTGGTCTTGGATGGTGATCTTCTGCCATACCCAAGATTGCACAGATATTTGAGGGATAACCACGAAGATATCCGGTACTATCGAAGAAAAGGCCATGCGTAGCGCTTAGTGCCAATGATTTCTATGCACGAATTGATAAATTTTCCTGCTTGACCTTAGGAAAAGTTAAATTTTCTAGATTTTGTAATGTCTTTCTTTCCTGTAAATCCTTCTACTTGACATTTCATGATGTCCTTTTCCTGTTCGATTTTCCAGTGATAACAGTTTCCCCCTAATGTATGAGGTATAGGAAGAACTTTATTACGGAATTACATTATAGTTTTTGTTCTTTATAACCCATATTATGAGAGAGAGACAGTAACTTACGTGAAGCCTAAGGTTGGAGACCCCTTGTCATGAGTAAAAGAGGGACCATGTTCTGTTGAAAACCTACAGGAGATAGCATAAATACAATATTTCTACGAGGCGAGCATGTCCCATGCTCATGATTCTTTGGCTAGTTAAAGCCTATTTGACAGATAGAGTTGTTGTCTATGTCACTTGTATGGTAGTGAGCTATTCATTTGGTTGATAACGACGATTGATGACGCCCTCAGGGGAGTTTTTTTTTCTTTGACAATAGGTTGAATGAATTTCCCACATGCATAATCTTGGTATGGCATATTTTTATAGTAATTTCTCATTTTATGCATGGGTGTATGACTGGGACCTTACTGTGTAAGAATTACTGAAAGATATGCTTATGATGGCATGCGTCTTCGACGAATTCTGACAAAGTGCAATGGCTGTGGAGTACGATACCATCTTGACATGAAATATTGTGTTGTAGTCGAATGTTAGGAGGATTGATGGCATCAATGGGCAATGATGACTCCCATAGTGCCATCCAAGAATGCCCCTATTGAGGTGAGTAGCCATCTAAGGTACTACTTCCTTCTTGGGAAAATGGTTGTTGAAGTCGACAAGAAGGAAGCCTAAACTGGCCAAGAGAAATACTGATGCAAGGTACCAGGGTCTCTGATATAGCAGGTGGGGTATGAGAGGTTAACATAGGCATGATGGCGAGAAATGGCTGAAACTAATGATGGGAGTTAAATGGCCCAAGGTCGGAGCTTGTAAATGAAATTGGCGACAATCATAAAAATTTCTAGTGAGGAAAGCCCTAGAGTCGGTAGGACATCCAAGGTGGGTAAATGTTTGTTATGAAATTCATGGTGGCTTTGGGTGCAGGATGCGAAGCTTTGACCAAGGGTGATTAGGGATTGCTACCAGGGGACAAAAGTGGAAGGATGGGTGGGGAGGTTCTCCTAAAATATATTTTTACACTTGCCAAAATAATATAAAATGGGTTTGGATGTACCAACATGGAGATGGGTGCCCCAAAAACATGAAAATGATCACTCATTGATGATGTGAGGAAGGTGTTTTTGCTGAGGGTGGGGGCCCCATTGGTCAATCTCGATGCAGGTGTGGTGAAGTGGATGGAAAGTATTATAGATGGGCTATGCTGATGGAGGTATGGTAGGCCAAATGCAAGACACGGTGGTGCGTGTTCGATCTGCTTGCGAAAATGGTAGTCCGGGAAAGGGGTTTTATTGTGACATGGTATAACTTGACTTGATGCATGATGGATGGATGAACATGAAGTGATTCCCAGACTTGGATGTTATGGACATGACATCATATTCTTTGATGCATGGTCTACTTGAGGGATGGACACCATGGAGGGTGAGGCTCTACTGACCGACGAGAATCTTTATCATGTGCAAGGCAGGGAGATGATAAACATGGTCAGGTGTTTGGAACATATGGCTGATTCTTGTGGAGAAATGATGTCAGGATATGCAAAGCTTCTTTGGGAGCCTATCATGCTGGGGGTAGAATGATACCTTCTCTAAAACCTTCAGTGGTTGGGGCAACATGTGGTTTGCCATGCTTTGTAACACCTACAACCAATACCCCAAGTGAAAGCATCTTTTCCATTCAAATATATTGAGAAATGTGCTGAATGAAAAAATGATAAGAGAGGGCATACCTGTCATAGCTGAAAAAAATGTTTTTTTTGGAGGTGTGAATGTGTGAAGCCTCCTTTGGATGTTATGAGGTGTTGATCACTATGTTTTTAGCTCCCGTTATGGTTTGTTGAATAATTTGAAAAGGGAGATATATGGGTCAATATGGTTCATTTCAGTTCATTTGTGATGTTTGAGAGCTATGTTTTTAGAGATGATCCCCTGTTGTCGAACCTTTCTTTCCATTGCAGTCAGCCCGTGTACCTGCCAGGTAGGGCCCTGAACGTCCAACATTTTATTTTTTTCAATTTTTTCTGGGTGGGGGTCCGTACAAATTAGGTTTGTACAGACTCGTAATTATTTTTGGCCTTGGTCATGCAGGACATCACGGTACAGGTGCGGAGAATCTGACGAAAAATGAGGTTTTCGTGGAGATTTCATGCCTATCTCAAACTTTTCACGTGATTCTAGGAATTTTCATTTGAGACAGATGCGTGATCGATGTGCTTGTATGGGAAACAGGCGCAATGAGAAGCCAAGACAATTTTTGTTGATTTTTTTTATTTTTTGATTTGATGTCACTGATGGGATTGTGTTTGGTGAAAGGATGTTGTGGAGAGAGTGTGATTAGCCCGATCTTAGCATGGTTGTGGCCTAGGATGCCAATGCATGGAGGTTGTTGGCACAATGGGGTCTTCTCAAGTTTCTAGAGAATGACCTCCTGAGATTGCAGGATTGCTTGTTGCGCTTCTTGGTCCTAGATGGAACAGGAGGTGCAAGGTGATGGTCCTGCGGTGGAAGGACATCCATATCTGTCCAGAAATGGATATTTATTTTGTGACTGGCTTACTCCCTCAGGGTGAGGCACTTCCACACCCACTCTCGCCTGGGATGGTGGCTCTCCAGCATTGGTCGGAGCATCACTGTGGCAGGGCACCACTTTTACAGTGATGCATTCTCATTTCATCAGTGACCAATATAGCTAAGAAATGTGCCTTAGCTATGATCGTACGGTTGACAGGGTTGTTGCCACCACACAGGGTGTCTGGACCCCAGATTAGTGTTCTACACCGGCTACAGACCGACCATTTTTTGTAATTTGGCTTGCCATGTTTACAATGGCATGGTGTTGTAGTTAGGGAAGGTATGGGGAGGATCTTCCAAATTATTCACCTATGCTAGCATCCTTTTTAGCATCATGTTTGAGAGGGTGATATTGCTGCGACTCTTCGTGCCTGTTCCTATTGGGCCTCACCAAAGCCTCAGATGAGGCGATGGGTGTTGGTGATGCCCTGAGGTAGAGGAAGGGAGGTGGGTCGCTACTGGGATGTGACCACTGAGGCATGATTCAAGGCGAACCCCCATATGTTCCTAGAGTTCCCATAATCTAGGATGGATTTTCGGGGAGATTCGGATATGGGTTTTCCTATTGGTTACGTGTGGGGACCCCTAGGTATGATTTTTTAATGTTTTTTTGCATTTTTTGAGTATTTTGTGATGTGTATATTTATATTTTCATTGTGGTGACACTCACACTATCTTTGTTTCTCATGTAGATGTGGGAGCATTTGGACATCCTAGTGCTCGCTTGGTGAGAAACAAGCCCCTTAGGAGGCTTCCAGGTGGAGCTTCTCAGCCCCACAGTGGGCGGCAGGGTGGTGGTGCTGGAAAACCTCAAGGTGGAGGGCCAGGTGATGGTGCTGGCCCCTTGGGGGTGGGTAGCAGCTTCGCTATTTATGAGTGTTCCACTGCTCTTGCTCGTGCTGAGGTAGTAGAGGTGTGAGTGGAGGAGATGGCGGAGAAGCTAGCTACGTCTGAGGCTCGATCCACCAACTTAGTTGATGCTTGGGGTTAAGTGGAGAGGTTGACCCAGGGTATGCTGACCCGGAGTTTTTTATATGATTTGGATGATTCTTGGCTCGAGGCACTGATGGCTCGAGAGAAGGGATATCGTCTAACACTGCGCCATGTGGCACTTTATGTTTTGGTTGTTACCAGTTCCGGCACTGGGTGTAGCTGTGAGTCTGGATGGCCCACTTGGCAGGGCTCGGCCCTAGAGCTACTTTGTATTCAGGGAAATCACCCATTATGAGGATGTTTCCTTTATTTTTGATGAAATGTATGTATATTTTTTAGGTGACCTGTGAGTCAGAGACATGACTTGTGTATTTTGACTCACACATATTTTTTGGTATATATGTGAGATATGTATTTTTTACAACTCTTGATGTTGTTTCTATGGTTATATTATTTGACGGATTCTGTGTATCATTGGTGGAGATCTATTTGTTATGTTTTTTCTATGGATGATGGTTTATACGTGATGCATTCCTATCTAGAATTTTATTAGCTATGTGATCAAATTTTTGGCTTTGATTTCTTGGTATATGCTTAATGTGATATGATCAAATTGACGACTTAATCTTCGTGCATGCAAATATTTTCTAAACAGTTGAGAATATCGTACTTCAAATTCTTGGTTTAACTGCGAAAACACTAGCTAGGAATCAAGGTAGATATGCAGGTGGAAGATGCCTTGGTTGAAGGCATTGCTCATGAGCCCAATGACAACGTCATATTTTTCCTGATTATTGGTTTATGATCTGATGCATACTTTTTTGGTGAATAATGGAAATCGTTCAGGATAGTAGATGAACCAGGCCGCTATTGCTATATTTTGAGACCATCGTGATGCTCCATCAACGAATCCAAAATAATGGTTGGGGGAATGATCCATCTATGACACTAGAGAAATTTTTAGAACAAGTCTGTGATGTTTGTGAAAAAAAACAGAGTTTGTTACATGCATGTTGTCTCTAGGGTTGAGGCCTCCTAACCCTTATGGCTAAAATTTCTTGAGGTAGAGCCCATAGATGGGGTTGCTTAGGTGTGTTTCTTCAGGCTCTGACAGGATATATGCCCCCTTGAGGAGGCGATGATTTATGTCATAGGGACCTTTCCACAATGTTTCAAAATTCCTGGGCCCTAGGGCCTCTTTCAAAACATCGTAGCGGAGGACTAAATGTCCCACAGTAAATGAGTGACGGGTGATATTGCGATCGAACGATTCTTTTACCAATTTTTTATGGGCCTCATTGTGTTGGAGCAGCTGTCGTCAATTTTCGTCGACGAGTTCTAGTTGCACAAAATGTTGTTATAAAGGTTGGGTTTCATTGAGGAGTTCGATGGCAGTGTCTAAGTTGGGGATTTCGCATTCTATGGGAATCACAACTTCGATGCCATACACAAGTTTGAAGGGTGTGAACCCTGTTGAGTTTTTAACCACTGTGGGGTATGCTCACATGGCGGAAAAAACCATGTGTTGCCAATTTGTCTTATGGTTATTCACCATAAGCTGTAACATTGTTTTGAGCACTTTGTTCACATCTTCTACCTGTCCATTGGACTAAGGATAGTATGGTGAAGAAAATTCATGTGTGAATCCTAAGTGGTGAGATAGTTCCTAGAAAATTTCATTTTCGAAATGTTTTCCGTGATCAGAAACTAACTCTTTTGGCACACCGAACCAGACGATGATGTGGTTGAAAAGAAATCATGCAACAAATTCTGCCGTGTTGTCATATGTGGGCATGGCTTCTTCCCATTTGGTTAAATATTCAATCACGACAATGATGTATTTGTGGTTTCCAGATGATGCGGGGTTGCAAGTCATGAAGTCAATCCCCCATTTGTAGAAGGGACCAGCTACAATGACCGGTTGCACGGGAGCAGGAGGTGCTCTTTCCTTGTGAGTGAAGCATTGACATCGCTCGCATGTTTTGACTACTGCAATGAAGTCACGGAATAAGGTTGGCCAAAAATATCCTATCTGCAAAAATTTCTGTGTGGTAGCCGTTTTGGAGAGGTGGCCACCGCAAGCTCCACTATGGCAGTCAGTAAGGGCTTGCTCAACTTTGTTGTGAGTGAGGCATCGATGAAGGATTGTGTCTATGACTCGTTGATAAAGGACATCTCCCATGAGGAGGTATCAAGGGGCATGGTGGCGTATGCACCTGTGGTCGTCACGTGTGAGCTTTGGTTTTAACTTTTGGGTTCATAGGAATAAGATAATATATCTGCACTAAGGGTCATCAGTCATCACTAGAAAGAGATGTTCGTCCGGTAGTGAGTTGTTGACTGGTGATCCTTTGGTATGACTTGGGAGGTTAGTTATGAAATCAGCTAAAATCAAGACTTTATTTCTCTTGGGGGAGCTAAACTGTAAGTCAAACTCTTACAACAAAACTATCCAATGAGTTTATTTATGGTTCATCAAATGACGGGTCATCAGGTATCTCATAGGGTTGATATCTACGATCACTGTTGTAGTATTTAAGATAATGTAGTGACGAAGCTTTTGGATTGTTTGTATTAATGCTAGGGAAGTTTTCTCTTCAGTCTCATACCTTAATTCAAATCTTGATAGGTTTTTATTGACGTAATAAATTACGTGTTCTTTACCACCGGGGCCCTCCTAGATTAACACGTCAGCCAAAGAAGTTTCAGACACTGACAAGTATAGGGTGTAATATTTGTCATAGTTTGGTGGGCTGATCAATGGTGCTAAAGATAATTCTTATTTTAGCACCTTGAAAGATTTTTGGGCTTGATCATCCCATTTTAATGGGATATCCTGACGGAGAAGGTGTAGGAATCCCTGAGCGCAAGTGGCGTAATCTAGGATAAAGCATCTTAGAAAATTGGCTTTTTCCTGCAAGATTTGGAGTTGCTTGAGGGTTTGAGGTGGTGGCACCTCTTTTAAGTCTTGGACCTTGAGGGGGTCTACTCTAATCCCTTTTTGGGACACTATAAAACCTAGAAGTCGACCTACAGTGATGCAGAAGACACACTTGAGAGGATTAAAACATAGTTTGTATTGTCGACATATTTGGAATACCAGCCGCAGATCTTCGAGATGATTAGATCGCTTCTTGGATCAAATGGTGAGGTCATCCAAGTAGGCGAGAATAAGGTGGGCTAGGTCATGAAATATATAGTTCATGGCCCACTGGAAAGTGGCTTCGGCATTTTTAAGGTCGAATGGAATAACCTGGTATGCGAACGTGTCCCATGGGGTGGTGAATGCATTCTTGTAATGATCGGTATCGTTGAATTTGAATTTGGTTGTACCCAGAGAATCCATCCATGAAGGAGAGGGCCTCGTGTCTCACACAAGAATCTATGACTTGGTTGATGAATGGGGTAGGGTAGTTTTCCTTTGGACAAGATTTGTTCAAATCTCATAAATCAGTACAGAAACGAATGATGCCCTATTTTTTCATGACGAGAATAGGGTTGGAAACCCATGGTGTGTAAGCAGTGAGGTAGATAAACCCATCATTTCTAAGCTTATTGATTTCTATTTTAATTTCTTATGCCTTAGATGGGTGTAATTGACATTGTTTCTGGCATACCGGTGGTACGTTGGAGCAGGTGTCAATATGGTGCTCTACGATAGTGGGACTAAGCCCTAGCATTTCTGAATAGTCCCATGCATGTCTCTATACTCTTGCAACAGGTGTGTGTAATAGGTTACTTCATCTGGGGAATATGTTGTCCCCAACGAGATTTCTTTGAATTTCTCAGGATTTCGAGAGATATTTACCTTAATCGTTGGATAAATTTTAGACATGTATTAGACATTGGGTTCAAATCTCCCCGTGTGTTTCACAACATGGACTAACCACCTCTCATGGATCTTAACCCTGGAGATTGTAGCAGAGACTAACGCCTGAGGATTTTGGTCTAATGAAAATTGTGATTCCAACAATTGGTATCAGAGCGACAGGTCTCGAGTTTGAAACTCACCCAGCTCACGTTGGGGGGGAGATTGTTGGACATTGGCTTCAACACTCCCTGTGTGTTTCACGACATGGACTAACCGCCTCTCGTGGATCCTAACTCTGGCGACTGTAGTGGAGAATAACGCCTGTGGGTTTTGGTCTAATGACAATCATGATTCCAACAACATGTTCCCTTCTTCGAACGCATCAGGCGTCGGAATGGGATTTTTGAACCAATCGACTTTCCCATATGGAAGGAAATATTTTGATTCAATCACATATATTTATTGGTTTCCTGGGTTGTTAGGGCCGAATGTCTTTTTAGGGATAAAAATAGAGCGGTGATTCATTGCATCCCATGGATAATCTGGTTCCATCATGGCCTCTAGATTATCTTCGTTTGAGTTAAACACGGATCCTAAGGGGGATTGAGTTTGCATAAGGCTGTGAGGTGGTAGTTCGTTAATAATGGAGCTAGTCGACATACATGAATAGGACTCCATAGTTGATGCAGTGGAACCAGACGTGGTCAACAGGGTGTAGATAGATTGGGTTTGAACCGTCCTTTGTTCAACTACTCTCGTAGTTGCAACTGTCTCGAAAACTATGAATGATGAGCAGAAAAAATGAGTCATAGTTCCTATGCATGATGATATGAATCATATGTGATGTTTCTTGTTGTCAATGTTGGGTGGGGGAGGAATTTCCATCGTGGCGAATTTCATGAGAGAAAGTCTAGGTTCCTCACGAGGCATACCAAGAGTACTTAAAATTTCCTAGGTTTGTAAGTCGTGCTTGGTATTGAGGCACCTAAAATTTTCCATTAAGGTGAATGACTCTATTTCTATAATGTTCCAAATTAGGAACAACTACAAAAATGGAATATCTCAAGATATTACCAATGTGGAGATCAGCAATACATAAACATGAGCTGGAAAATAGCAATGAATGCATTAAAACCAAAATGCTGAAAGATCCACATAACCATTACATTATATTATAGTAGCAAAAAATGTATACAAGATCTTGAAGAAATTATCTCTCAAGCTAGGCAATGCAGCCTCAATGAAACATATACATAGAAAATGGAGGAATACTGCTATACAAGAGAAGCCCTGGCTATGACGGCGCACTCCTTGAAGAAGAACTGTTGAAAAATGTAAATAAAATGTAGATATGGCAATAGATAGCTCAAATAAGAATGGGGAGAAAGATCTCAACCACTGGAAACATACAATACACAATCCTTGAAAGGATTGGCTGAAATAAGTACAAAATCGAAAATCTGCAGAAATGTTAGAGTTGCTGGGTAGCTGCAGCAACTCAAAACTGGAAATGGATGTAGATAGATGATGATGATGCAATATATGGCTGAATATCATCCAAAGGATCTCTATATTGAAAGGCTGATCCTCTCACCTAAGATCTCATCCTCCAAACATGTGGAGCAAGTCCCCATTACAAATACACTCAGAAATAATGCAGTCTAGAGAAGGGAATACACTGTTGGTGAAGAGAAATGCTTGGCTTGATGCCAATGATCTGCAATATGCTCCCGGATCTCCCTCACTAACCTCCCAGAGGAATAGAAGCTCCCTCCTCTGACAGATGAGCCAAGGAAATGGTGTATGGTGTCCTCCACTGCAACACCCCAGCAACACTGTGTTATACTTGAGTAGAAATAACACAGTATCTGAAAGGAGAAGCTTTGGCCTTGAGCCAAGATATATGGAGAATAAATAAAAATCCTTCAAGAGGCCTCTCAAGATGGAGAAGGAATCCTAAATAGGAATTCCTCATAAATTCTTGCTAAACAACAAAAGAATGCACAATGTCTGAATAGACATGAAATGAATAATCCAAAGCATGAGAAACAATGGTTGCCTTGTCCTCCTTTTAAACAAGTGGAAACTCTCTCTCCATGGGCCCCATCAATTAGGGTTTCCTCCACCAAATATCCTCTTCCTCATTCACACTGCACTATCTTCTAATGTAAGCCACTCCTCCTATGGTAGCACTGTTGACTTGGTCAAACATGACCTTGTCTTCATGCATTTTCCCCTTTTCACACTTGAGGGTGCAAAATGAAGCTACTATGATGATCCCTTTCACATTATGAGGGATTTTATTCATGTCTTAAATAATAATGGGTTCCCTTACCCATTTACTTAGCTGCTAGGTGATAAAATCAAAATTTTAATATTCCATTTAGCCATGTGCTAAAATGGGAATATTACAGTCCTCCCCCCCAAAATGTTGCTTGTCCTCAAGCAACTGTAAGGATAGAAATGAAGAATCTCCACCCAAGGCATAGAGTCTGAAATATGTTGAGGAAAATCTTCCTCATGTAGATCCTCCATCCCCCAAGCAATCATCCATATAAAGTGATTTACCTCCCAACATGGCAACTCTTGACAATCATCTCCCACCTTTGGCTCCTGCAATATAGGTGGGCTAAAAATCTGATCTTGGTAGAAAAGATAGCCTAACCCACACTGCCCTCCTCTCCACTCAAGATAAGTGCAGAGTATATGCTGATATTGGGCTGCAATAATGTTTCCCTCAAGTGGAAAAATGAAGACTAGACCTCCAAGGATCTCTTCTCCAACGTTATAAAACATGTTGTCCCAATCCATCTCATATGTGATGAGTTGGAAGTCATCATCATATGACATCCAATCAATCATATGGCTCACCTCAAATGGAAACCAATTTTTTTCTATAGTGGCCACATGTGTTCTCATGTTCCCATTAGAACATGCAATGAAAATAATGTGGGAGATCTCTCCCCCAAGGGACACATCCAACCAATGTGTCATTCCCCCAATCACGTCAACAAACATAAAGACAATAGCAACATAATGAACCATAATAAGAATCATGCTTGCTGTCATGTGTGGCAAGGGAGAAGGAAAATGGTCCCCCAATTGTAACCAATGCAGTTTGACCCTCAACTGCAAAAGAGCGTGACAAAAAGTGTGGCCTCTCAACCACTTGCTTGTTGTCCTACTCTCCTCAAATGTATGGAGAAGGTGAATGATATATGGTGCAAGGTGAGTAGGTCCTCCAAAATAAATTTCCTCCCCAAATCCTCCTAGGGAGTGGTTACCCAAGTGCTCATGGCCTCAAGTAGACCATGGGGTCTAGAAAGAAGAATTCTCCTCCTTGGAGCAACATTCTATGCATATATGGTTAAGGGATGAATATAAAAATCATCATGAAAATAAACAATACCCTTATCATAAGTTTTGTGTATGAAAATGGAGTGGCTCAAAAATGAGTCTTCTCTCATCCTCAAACAGAAAAGAGGTGGCTATGCTAACTCCTCCAAAGATTCATGTATCTCCTCCATCTGCACTTGATCTATGCATCTCCTCATATGTTGATCTGTCAATATCATGCAAGCAAGATGATCCTGGGAATACTCCACCAACAACCCGGAGCTCCAACATGGATCTATCCGCCATAGTGAAAACGCTGATGATTCCCCATGAAGGATATCTGTCATATGGTTATCTCCCAAGGTGTCCACTCCTTTGAAACCAATGAATGGTGCCTCAACATGTGAAGCATCTTTCATCATTTGCTGCTCTAGTGGTCTCCCCGGCAAAATGTCTCCATGCAATGAGACATCCTTAACAAGAAATGACTGAATATATGAATGGAGAAAAATCTCCATGCTTCCACTGCGCAATCCAATCACCTTCCTAGGTGCATCACCCTCATAAAATAGATATGGATGTGTTCTCCTCATCACATCATGATGGTCATCATCCATATCTCCTCCTTGTTTCTCCAAGGTTCCACACCTCCTCAACAGTGGCACATGTAAAACATGAGTTGTGCCTTGATATCCATATATGAGATCTTGGGGACTTCCTTGCTATGATGCAAGAAACCCTCTATCTAGAGCAAGAGATCCTCCTTCCTCTACATGCAGCACTAAATAATCACTAGATGGTACAACGCTGTTGCCCTCAGCATGAATGGGCAACCCTCCAACAATGTTGCTGCAAATATGGAATCTCTCCCAAAGTAGGAGTAAATCCTAATCATAAAAGGTCAGAGAGTATCCCCTTTGCACCATGATAGTGACATCCCCCACTCCTGGAACATAACACAAAAAATGAGAGCAGATTTGCTCTTTCTCTCCAAAGAATAACCCTAACAACAAATGTTTTTGCTGCTTCCTCCTGCTCTCATCATACCAGATATGTGATGAAGACATAGTGTATGATATGAATGTTGCATAATCATTATGCACCCATACTATTTTCTGCTCAATGATTCCAGCATCCTGCCACATCCTTTCCATCCTCATAGCCTTGGAAAGAGTGTATGCCAAGTGATGGCCAAACTCCTTCAAGAGTAACCAGCGTAGCCAATCCTCCTACTGCCTGGTATCATAAATCTGCAAGTAGCTTGCCAATTTCTTGATCACCATCCACATCCACTCAACCAACTGTGGATGTCTTATTCCACCCTTCATCTTGGCACTCCTCCCATGAGGGCTACCATCATCCCAAATCAAATTCCTGCATTTCATGTGACCTTGAAATGCAATCTTCTCGAGGATAAATTCGACCCTATGAGGATCCAAATTGGTGGTAGGAAAAAACCTCCCATCATGATGTGCATGGCTCAAGGAATGTCCATCACAGTCATGAGAGATGTTATCCATCTAAATATGTCCCCCATATACTATCTGCTCCTATGGGAAGGGAATAACCTCCTCAAACTGATGAAGAATCTTGCACTCCATGATGTGTGGAAGTGCACCTCTACTGAAATCTCTCCGGGAGATCTCCTCCTCATGCCTGTCCTTCCAAAACCAAAGAGCCCTTGTATCTACTACAAGTAGAAGTCTCTCTTTGAGCTGTGGCATGCTCATTGACAGAGTGTCATCTATAGAGGAGAAAGAGTTTCTTATCTCCAGATGTCTACTCCTTCTCACTGCTTCCTTCATGGCTTCCTGAATGAAGCTGCTCTCTGAATGCTCATATGAGGAATGATTCCTCCTTCCTCCATCATTTCTCAGCGCAGTGCTATTTTACTGCCCTATATCAACTGCATGAAATGATATAGACCCATCCAAAGTGTTTTTTGAAATGACAAGAGATGGTTTTTCAATCACACGTTGGTGAAATTTGGAAGCTCTTTGCAGGGCTGCAAGAGTTTCCCCCTCATAAGTGTTGGCCTCCAAAAATTTTGAAGATGAAGGATGATCCTCCATGGTCTCAAAAGTTATAGTACATGCCACATTAGTTGGTGGTGAGGGCTCCTCCCTCTTTTTTCCAAACCTCCTGATATATCTCTGAGAAAAATCAACAAGAGTAAAAACTGTTGGCGAAGAAACAGGTCTCACAGGAAAGACCCAGGTTCAGAGATTGGGGTCAACAAGGGAATCCACTATAGTCTAGAACCACGCCGGCATTGTCATCCTACTCCGAAGAGCAGAGAGTCTCACCCAAGGCATGCGGTGACCACATGCATAAGGGGAATAGATCGATAGTGGTGGAAGGATCCAAAATTCGTGATTAATATAGAATTGATTGCATAAATATCATCATATCCGTAAGAACATTAAGAAGATTGAACATATACTAAGAAAATAAAATATTAAGACAGCACAAACATCATTCATGCATGTATCTCATATAATAATATGGTAACCTGCAAGTATATTGATAACTTTCAGCTAGATCCACAGTTACATCGCTTCCACAGGAAGAGCTTACAATTCTATTATAGACATCTCATAGGACAAAAATATAGATAAGAGAAGCCTAGGAACTAAAAATATATCATGCTCAGGAAATATCTCTCTTGCAGCATCTGCTCGATCCTCTTCAATCACTCTGCATTCATCTCCCTTCTTTCGGCTGGGTGACGACTATTTATTCACCCGCCATCGCAATCTGCTAGTTCCTCTTGCGTTCTTCTTCAGCTGTTTTCGGCTTCTCTCTTGTTGTCTATGAGTTCTTCTCTTCTTCCTTTGTTGTATATTCTCTTCGTCTGCACTTATCTGCATCCACTTCTTCAGCTATCTCCTATTCCCCCACAACCTTGGTAGCTCCGCTACTCACCGTAGTTGCAGCTTGGTTGCAGCTGCCATGTGTCGATCCGCAACCCAAAAATCTGTTCTTTATTCGAAATTCAAAACAAGGGCCCCAACAGCCCCTGACCATATTTTCTTGACTCGTCCTGAGTCAATCACAAATCACTTTCTCTATTTCCATCACCCCACCAGACCCTGTGCCTTGTTCTTGCTGTGCACCTTCAATCTGTTGCCCAAACAAGGGCCCCAACTCTGGGACCTTGCTGAACGTGAAAGCCTTAAGATCGTTGAAGGTCATCACAACTTGATGCCACCCCTGTAATAATGCATCTGTCTCTGCGGTGATCTTGGTGATAGCTGCCTCCCCGACGGGCGCTGGTACAGTCCTGAACACCGTGCTGATTTGGGTTTTGGCCTCGACGGCTAACTGCTCCATTGTCTTGGCGCTGAGTTGGAGGGGCTGGAAGAGCTCTCGAATTGCTTGTTTGGCCATTGCCAAGATGGCCTTTGTTTGCTATATCTGGACCTCTAGAGCATCCACCTGAGCGTATAGCTGGTCCAACTGCAAGGGGTCTGTGGCATCTTGAATTTATTTCGAAAGTTGCTACAGTTGCGTTGAAATGGACTGAGTCTTTATCGTAAGAGCCGTTGAGAATTCTTGGAGACCTTTTAGGAGGTCCTAAGCATCGCGCGCTGCAGAGTAGAGAGTTTCCTGCATCTGGGTGACCTGGCCTTGTTTCTCTGTAATTTGTGCCAAGTAGACTACCTTAGGATCGGGCAGCGCTGGCCGTGCTGGTAACGCTGCTTGGAGCTCTAAATTTTCCTTATGGATTTTAGTGAATGCTATTTTGAGGTGGAGGGCCTACTCCAAGATATCTGTTTCTGGTGCATCTGCAGGCATCCAAGTGTAGTGAGCCTCTATGGCCGGCCATAGCCCTGTAAAAACCCTGGCCACTTCGTTTATCTGACCCTGGAGCTACTCGTGTGTTGCTGTGAGCTGTTTGCAATGTTCAGTAAGCGCGGTGATCTGCTGCTATTGCCCTTCACACCTCTTTTGCAGCTCGGAATGAAGCCTTTCCACCTGTTGGGCTGTCCTTTGAATAAAGTGGTACAGCTAAGCCATACCCCACGTCTCCAATTTGGCGACCCCCGAAGTACTTTGATCTGGCCACCGTTCCTGTAGGGGTTGCCCATTGGCAATTGATCGGGTAGAGTGCTCTTGAGGGGATGGAAACACAGTTTGATGAGGTGCCGAGTCTGCCATATTCAGGTCCGACCATGCCTGCTAATCTGTGTGGATGGTCTGTGGAAATAGAGTAGGCTCAGGTTGTGCCTCAGCCGTGTCTGCAACAATATGTGCCATCTGCGTAATTATATCAAAAAATGAGACTTGGGGGTCCCCAACGAGGTTGACCGGTGGCATTGTTGCAGTACTTGATTCAACCTCGGCCTTGTGGTCCCCATTAAGTAGATCTTGGATTATTAGGCCTGACACGGTGGCGGATGAATTGGATGGTGCAGATGAAGTGGTAGGTGGAGGTGGAGGTGGAACGGTACGTGGTGGTGAAAGCCTAATGTTGATGAACTCGGAGGGGTCAATGAGAGGTGGAGGTGGAATCCCTCCTATTGCCCCTGTGTCAATGACTAGTTCTTCCTGTATAGGAACCCCTGGACTTGGTGGTCAGAGCGGATCCTCCTCAGTGAGGTCCACCACCGGACTTGGCTCTATGGTTCAGGCCCTCTTGGCTTGAGGAGTGGCTAAGGGGTTTTTGGGCTTGCTCTTTTCCCTTATTGGGGTATTCATTGGACTTGGTGAAGTAAATAAAACATTAGGGATGGGGGAGGTGATGGAAGTCATGTGGAGAAGCGGGGTGGACTGAGAAAGCTAAAACTCAGAGAAAACAGGAAAAGGAATGGCACTGCTTGAGACAACCCGGGCCACTTCATTGAAACTTCATACCTGAGTGTTTAGGTGGTGAATGAGGGGGACAAGCTGCATGGTGGAGACCTGTTGTGCTGCCTCTGCTTCCGTTTTGGCAATCCGTTGCTGTGGTAGCATCTGATAAAAATTGTATGTGGGTACCCCGCTTCGAATTTCCATCGCGACCCCTGGTCACGAAAAAACTTCAGTGTGGAAGGATGTGTCTTCAAGATGGAACTTCAGCGTCCGCATGTGAAATGTCTCCTCCGGTATGCAAGTAGGTTGGAGGAAAGTATGCCTTTGGCTGACGCCGAACCATACTTGCTCGCTATACTCGTCCAACAGGTTCCTGGGCACCCTCTACTAGCCTGCTACCACATCTGTCATTAATTAACCATACCAACTTTGAAATGCATTTGCATTGACCTCTTTGGTGTTGGGGTCACCCGACACCTTCCACGAGATGAACTTCATTACCAAAGGCTGTCCCTCCATTATTTCTGTTGGTATCCTGATGAGAGGAGTATGCCACTTCCACATGGCAAATGCAACTATCAAATACCCATAAATAAAGCTTTTGGCCCTCTTGTAATTGTCTTCGCATGCATCAAACAACTCCTTCAGTAGGAAGGAGCACCAGTTCAACTTCGCCCCCTAAACGCAGTGCTCTGCAATGGAAATAGTATCTAGGGTACACTCTGCCTTCGTGTAGTGCCTCATTATCATTACTAGAAATGAGGTAGCATGCAAACTTGATTTCGGGCTTGTTGATAAGTTCCATCTTCGCCCCCTTTCCTTCCCGTCGTGTGCCATATTTTGCATAATAGTCTACATCTCCTGACTTCTTTGCTCATTTGGAAGTGGTTTGACATGCAGAAGATACATCCGGCCCATTCTGTGAAAGCCCCGTGAGCCGGTGGATATCCTCGGCATGGATTGGAATTTCTTTATTCAGCCATAATGACCCGTTTTGGATGCGGCTGAGTAAGAAATTGGTGCACTGCATGGCTGGTCCTGTTGTCTCGAATACCGAGATATTTCTTAAATTCAAAATGGAGGATTGCTATAGGCCTCGGAACTCTGAAAAAATCCTGTTTGCTGCATGCCTTGCTTCTGTGGTATAATATTCCATATACACCGGGAGCTTGAGTGATGGGAACTCGAAAGAGTTCGTGAGGTCTGCATCTATGAGGGCAGCACTATCGTATTTCCTGACGAGGGACTCTGTTTTATGAATTCTGCTATCAAGCTGTGGTTCTACGACTGCTGGGTTGGCTCTTGTCATCTTCGCTCACCGTTGATACACTTGCAGAATCGGTCTTGGCATTTTCTCTTGGCTTTGTGCTTTTGGATACTTCTGCTACTCTGGTTCTGTTCCAATTTATAATTCTAACTTCTCCGGCATTCTCATGCTTTTTTCCATGCAGTTTATGTAATTAACTGGCACGAGTGAGATTGATGAGACCCCATAACGAGTTAATTCCTGCTGGAATTCTCCACAACAATAATCATGTGATCAATCACTTGCTAAGGTGTACTTTGACATCTACTAATGGTGGCACGGGGAAATGGGTGGACGCGACGGCTGAGTTTCCTTTGAATTATGGAAAAATTATTATTGTAAGGTTACTTCTAATTATGGCAATTTATGCTACAAATCTAGGCGATCCTATGGACTAACACAAGTACTAACTGAAATGATATGGACTAACACTGACACATTTCTTGATCCTACGGGGATGACACGCTGGACACGCCCCTCCCTGACCACAATCGGTTGAGGTGCGGTCCCCGCAACATAGCGGTTATTGACGACCTATGCATGGACAATGAACACTACCTATGCTCATCCCGGTTGCGGGAGAGTTATTCAACTACGCTACTCTACAGATTCTCTCGGGTGCGAGAGTTATTAATGAAAGGTGAAAGAAACTTAGTCATGGTAGGGCTTTAGGCGTGCGCCATTCACCCACCTAGGTAAAATAGTACCATCCAGCTGAGCCAACCGAACGGCTCTAGAATCCCTAATCTCGATGATGAAGTAAGGTCCCAACTAGTGCATCTGCAGTTTTCCTGGAAACTTCTGAAACATACTATCATAGAGGAGAACCTTCCCTCCAACCTGGAACATTTTTCTCTTGATGTGGTGGTCATGCCATGCCTTCTACCTATCCTTCTGAACCTTTTGGTGAAACTTGGCCAGAAACCGAGCCTCATCCGATTCTTGCAATTCATGTAGGCGCTCCTGTAGTGATTCATTTTCCGAAAAATTTAGGGATGTGGCAATTAAAAGACTTGGTATGGTGAACTCAGCGGGAATCATAGCTTCATGGCCATACACCAACTGGAATGGTGTTTGATTGGTCAAGCGCTTCATCGTAGTCCGGTAGGCCCAGAGTGCAGTTGGAAACCACTCATCCCAATCATCCCGCTTGGCATTGCAGATCTTCATCAAACCCTTTTCGAGGATTTTGTTGAATGCTTCAATAGTACCATTGGCCTACGGGTGGTACGGGCTGCTTTTGTGATGTTGAATCATGAAGGTGTCCAGCAGCGATTTGACCATTTCATTAATCAAGTGCGTACCTTAATCATTGGTTAAGCTCCGTGGGCAGCCAAACCTACTGATGATGTGTTCAAAGATGAACCGAGCTGCGGTATCAGCCGTACAGTCCTGTACCGCTGCTGCCTCAGCCCACCGAGTGAGGTAGTCGGTGGCGGTAACGATGTACCATGCCTTGGAATGCCTGGCTATCGGGGCTATGGAACCTATGAAGTCGACAACCCACTTCTCAAATGGCTACAACACATGCACCGGGTGTAGCAGGAGCTCGTCTCTGTGAGAGGGCCTCCGTATTCATTGACAAACATCACATCTCTTAATGAATGTCCTACAATCGGCATGGACCGTCGGCCACCATTGTCTGGCTTGGAGCACTTTCCTGGCAGTGGGTTTCGCCCCCACATGCCCGCCCGCAACGCCGCTATGGCACTCCAACATCATGGCTTCACGTTCATGGTCGAGTATACATCTGCGTAGAACCTCATAGAGGCCCAATTTATACAATTGCCCCGTAAACAGTTGGTATTCAGCGGCGTGAATGACCAAGTGCCATTTCTGGAGTGGGGTGTAGTGTTGAGGGCACTGTGCCGTGGTCAAGTAAGTTGCAATTTCGGCCAAATAATCTGGTATGGCTTCAACTCGGAAAAGATCACCATTCGGTAGCTGATCATCGAGAGAGCTGCCGTTCTCCCCCGTTTCCAACCTGGATAAGTGATCGGGCCCGACGTTCAACCTCCCAGGCTTGACAATCACTTCGAAGGTGAATTCTTGGAAGAGTAGAAGCCATCGATAGATCCGTCCTTCCAAAACGGTCTTATTGACCAGGTACTTCAACGCGGAGTGATCAGTGAAGAACTTAAACTTACCTCCTAGGAGGTAGTGGCGGAACTTCTGGAGCGAGTACACCATTGTGAGGGCTTCCCTCTCCATGGTGGTGTAATTCCGCTCGGCATTAGACAATTTGTGGCTGGCGAAGTAGACTGAGTGGGCAACTGTCGTCTCCCCAGGTTGTGCCAAGACAGCCCCAAGTGAAATACTAGAAGCATCGATATGTGCATGGAACTACTTATCCCAATCTGGGTGAACCAGAATGGGTGCCGTTGCCAGCTTCTCCTTCAAAGTGTCAAGGGCCATCCCACACTCATCCGTCCACTGGAACACTTCTGATTTCCACAGTAACTTTTCCAGAGGAGCAGTGATCTTCACATAATTTCATATGAACCATCTATAATAACCCATGTGCCCTAGCAGTGCCCGCAACTGCTTCACCATTTCAGGGGCTTCCATGTGGATGATCATGTCTACCTTAGCGGGGTCGACGCAGACCCCTTGCTTGCACACCACATGTCCTAATAGCGTTCCGAAGGGAACCGCGAAGATACATTTCTTCAAGTTCAAGGAAATCTACAACTGTCGACACAGATAAAACATGATGCGTAGCAGGGTGGCGTGGTATTTTAGTGAACTGTAGATGGTCCAATCGTCCATGTAGACTTCCAGGAACTTGTGAATATACTCCCGGAAAGCAGCGATGATGATTCGGGAAAACACAATGGGGGCGTTCTTTAACCCAAACGGCATCACGTGGTATGCAAACGAACCCCAGTCAGTGGTGAACGTCGTCTTTGTTTTTTCCTCTTCCACAATGCACACCTGATGGTAGCTCGAAAATCCATCAGTGAAGGAGTAGGCATCATTCCCCGCAACATGGTCTAATACTTTGTCGCTAAATGGAGTGGGAAATGGGTCATGGATGCAAGCGTTGTTCAGACTTTGGTAGTCGACACAGACATGGATTTATGACTTGTCCTTATTATTTTGAATGATGATAGGACTCACCCACTCGGCTTCTTCCACAGGAAAGATTAGACCTGCTGTCAGCATCTCATCGATCTCCAACTTGACCTTTTCTTTGATCTGTGGGTTCAACTGATAAGGTCGATGCTTCACGGGCCTGGAGTCCAGTTTCAACACAATATGCATTTCTCTGATGTCCCCTTTGATGCCTTTTAAGTCTGCAACCGATGAAGGAAATAGGTCTTCGTATTCTTGGAAGAGGCTGAAAATTTCCTTTGACGTCTCCTCGTCCCAGTAGTCCCCAACCGTAGCCAGTTTTGGTTTTTCCTCCGTGCCGATGTTTAGCTTCTTTGTCTTCATCAAGAGTAGATGGATGCCTTCAGTGGTCATCTCTTATTTGATGTTCCGCTTGCCTTCCTTCTCTTCAAAATATAGGTGCCTTAGGTCCTCCAAACTATCATCGTCTGGATCGCTGTTGATCTGTTGGCAAGCCAACTCACGCCTGCCCTCAGGATGTAATGCTAATGTGCTCCCGCCAGTCCCCAGATCATGGATAAACAGTACCCCCTCGATGGCCTGTAATGCCTAGGACACCAGCTTTGTCTCTCCTTCGAAGGAAAAGCACTGAACAAATTTTTTCGCGACTTCCTGCCAAGAGCTGGTCCCTCTTTTTCTCTCTTCCTCTAAGTACCAGGCATGGGGGATGGTATCTAAGGAGTGGACGAAGCGATGTACCCACAGCTCTTGTGGGTACCCTATACTTTGCCACTACTCCTCACAGGTTTTCAGGTGGTCCCTCAAGTCGGAAGTCCCTTGGTATCTATGCTTGCTTCAAGGGCCTCCGTCTTCTTTGAACTGCACCCTCAAAGCCTCTACCACACCACTCCACCGCAACAGGGTGTTGCGGTGATTTTTCCACCATCTGGCTGATGTGGACTATAGTGCTATGTCCAAAAGTGGTATCTTGCTTCCTTCTGGTACCGAGTCTTCTACCTTTGCAATGAAGGTATTTACAGTTTCCATGTTGGATAGGGTGGGGTACTCCCTGATCTTAGCGCCAATCCAACAGACTTTGGCAATGTTGGCACATCGCCGCGTGCTGGTCTCATACTCACCTTGCTGCCAGTATTCCCAAGCTAGTTCCGATCCCAGCTCCGAGCTCTGGACACTGCGCCAACTCACAGAGCCGGTTGCTGTCGGGTTAATATAATCCTCTTGCTTCCCTGCCATCATCTGATAAAGGTTGTCCAACATCTGAGCATCCTCCCGGTTATCCACAGTTTTTGTATATCGTGGACCCTGATAGGGGTCGAGAGGTTGAGTGACTCGGACTTCTCCATCTTCAAAAATCATCAGCTCCTTCTTGAGGTCGATGATGGCATAATTCTTAAAAGCCCAGTCGATGCCTAGCAGTGCAGGGTAAGGATCCTTGTCTCCCATAATATCAATGATCTAAAAGTCCATGTAAGTCTTTACCCCTGCAATGTCGACCTTGACACCTTCGAGTCGGCCGATCGGCACAATGCAATAATGGTTCGCCATCCTAAGCTGGATTGGTGAGTAGGTCAGCCGGGGCTACCCAAGAGCCTCCCACGTCTTCCGCAGTAGGATATTGATGTCAGACCCTAAGTCAAGCATGGTGTTGTTGATCTAAAATCCTGCAACCTGCGTGTTGAGCCGAAACTCTTTGCCTATTCTTTGCTTGTTCTTCTTGACCTGCTGTACATACTGGGGTGCTATGTTCAAAGGTCCCCTCAGCCCTGTATTCCCCTGTAGTACGTCCTCCAAGGTATGCTTGAGCTATTCCCGCATCAAAGCATTGTCAAAAATCTTGAGGAATAACTGGAGCCATTCCTTAATCAGGGCCCCCGTCATGCTCTGTTCCCTGGTATCGGTCATCATGGGTACCTCAAGGCCTTTGGCTCCCCCTAGCTAACCAAATGTCTCCACCGCCTCCTGTAAGTACTGCTTCTGTACGTCTAGCCATATCATTTGTTTCGGGGAGGCGGGCCAGATCCCGTGTACCGACTCTTCTCGCGAGCGTCCTCCCCTGTATTCTTTCCTCCTTGCATCACAATAGCTATGTTCTACATGGCTAGAGTTGTAGTTCCTCAAGGTTTGGAGTTTACCAGATTCGTGCCCCTCTGTCGTGCTCGTTCCTCCCACTTCTTGATAAGTTCAAGGTAGTCCTCTGTGACATGGGTGTTCACGCGGCACTGGGAACACCATGGTCGTCTGGGAAGGGGGCATTCCCGGGCCACGTGACCCTCCTGGTCACAGTTGTAGCATTTCAGTAGACCCCATCCCCCGGTGTGGCCTTCGCGCATTCTGCCTCCTCACAGTAAGCTTCATTCACCCTATAGGAGGGTCGGTCCAATCGGTTCGCCAGTGAGTCGAGAGCTCTGCACTTCTCGGTGTTGTGAGTCGTGGAAGCACAAAACTCATAGTATACGTTGTTTAGGACATTGGAATACTTTTGAAATATTGGACATGTCCGAGGTTGATGACCCATCGTTCGGAAAATTTTACAATATTCTGTGGCGGTCTTGTTTGGTTGAGGTGGGAGCCCCACGTAAGGTTGTTGCGGCTAATAGACCCCCTGTGGATTCATCGATGCACCACCCCCACTAGGTGGAATCCCCTATATTTCCACGACTGAGGGTCCTACCCCCGGGCCACACAACTGGGGACACTCAGTTGCGAATTTCCCTTCGACCAGGTAGTGAGTGCACCAAACGTTCGGCCTGGCTGGTATCATAGGCTGCATCTCCTTAAGTTTTTCAATCAGACTGGAAATATGATGCTCCAATCCCAATAAGGAAGGATCCTGCGGGGCTAGCCCTCCCTGATATTCCTGAGGGTAGCCCACCATTGCCTCTATCTTCATGGCCTACTCTAGAGCATCCTACAAGTTGTCGATCTTCTGCTGGGTGAGGGGGGTTCGTGTCAAGGGAAGCATAGCCTTGATGAATCAGTCCCTCTAATGGTTTGGGTCGATCGGGTAGTTGAGTTTCCTGATCACGTCCTTGAACCGACGCATCAGCTCCCATGCAGTATCTCCTTCTTTCTTCTTAATCTCCCAGAGCTCGGACAAACCCTACTGTTCTATTTAGGGAAGCTTAAATTCTTGGACAAAATCCCACTTGACGTCCGCGATTATTGGATTTGGGTGGGCCTCTGACCACTTTATGAACCATCGTAGAGCCCTTTCTCTGAGTGTGGTTTATAATTCTATTAGCTTCCTTGCGTCTGGTGTCTACCTAGCCCTCCATATGGCTTCACAGAGATACCAGTGTTGCTCCACATCATCGTTACCTCGGCCAGAAAATTCTGGATACCGGGTGAATGACCCAGCCACATTTACTTGCAAAGGTGTGACTAGAATAAACCCTCCGGGTCCTAGTTGCATGACTATACCCCCAGGAACTGCAATACTACTAGTAACGTTGTTGTTAACATGTGTCACTGCCGACAACGAACTACTGTGCAATCGACTCAATGCTTGTAGCTTAACGAAAATATTACTTAAAGGTTGATAGAGTACCAGGGGAAGGTAGGGATCCTTGCCGTTCAAACTTGGGGAAGTAGGAGTACCTGGAGATATGGATGCTGTCCATTCTTGAAACAACCGGTGCATCACGATGTACCACTCGCCATCAGAACCTTCTTCAGGCTGCACACCTACATCTTCTTCATCAGACTTCGTCTTCGTCTTTCTCCAAGATGGGCTCCCATGCACCTGCCGCACTCCCACAGTGGTCCCTTCCCTCTCCAAGGTATCCGTCTGAGTGTCCATAATTCCTATCCTCTGAGGTGCCTCCTCTTGATTCTTCCTATTGCTTCCCCATCGTTTCAACTCTCGCATCACCATTTCTTGCCACCTGTTGGCAATCTGTGCCCTCCGATGTGCACGTCACTCCCTCAAACTCCTTGCAGCCTCAGCATCCATTCCCCCACTCCCCTGCTTCACACTTCATGTAGCATATATCCCTTTTTCCCTTCCCCCAGCACTGGAGGTTTATGCTTCCATGCTCGATTTTCGGAATTCCATCAGCCCTTCATCCACCATCAGGGCCTTAATCCACAATGGAATTTCCTTAAGTAGCTTCCCTCTTAGCCTAGATCAGAAGACAGCCTTGGCCTTAGAGAAGGATTGGTAGCACTCTGCGACAAACTCCACAATATACTCGTCCAAAGTAGTTGCAACCCAGAAATCCACCGCGCAGGTCAACTCAGTATCCAGCCGATGCAGGGCCACCAGATCTATGTGCACCCACTTGCGTTGGATCTTCCACAAGTTATCCCTAGGCACCTTGGTCTGCAACCTCCGCAACAAATTATAGAGGTTGCTAGGGAATTTTCCCTAGAGGATCTCGTAGGTATCACTGGAAAAATCTAAGAAAAGGACAAGATCCTTGAGCACCCTCTCCTTTTGATTCTTCAGCTCTGCTTGCTGAGCACTAAACTGGTCCAAATGGTTATCTCACCATCTCCGTATTTCTCCTTCGAATACCCTCGATACCATGATCTAGTTCCCCTCATAACGTGTAGGGTCCTGACAACAGAACCATTTGTTGGCGAAGAAATAGGTCTCGCAGGCAAGGCCCAGGTTCAAAGATTGGGGCCAACAAGGGAATCCACTGTAGTCTATAACCACGCCGGCATTGTCACCCTACTCCGAAGAGCAGAGAGTCTCACCTGAGGCATGCCGCGACCACATGCAGAAGGGGAATAGATCGATAGTGGTGGAAGGATCCACAATTCATGATTAATATATAATTGATTGCATAAATATCATCATATCTGCAAGAACATTCAGAAGATTGAATAGATACTAAGCAAATAAAATTTTAAGATAGCACAAACATCATGCATGCATGTATCTCATATAATAAGACGGTAACCTGCAAGTATATTGATAACTTTCAGCCGAATCCACAGTTACATCACTTCCACAGGAAGAGCTTACAATTCTGTTACAGACATCTCATAGGATAGAAAGATAGATAAGAGAAGCCTAGGAACTACAAAGATATCATGCTCGGGAAATATCTCTCTTGCAACATCCGCTCGATCCTCTTCAATCGCTCTACATTTGTCTCCCTTCTTTTGGCTGGGTGACGGCTATTTATTCACCCACCATTGCAATCTGCTAGTTCCTCTTACGTTCTTCTTCAGCTATTTTCGGCTTCTCTCTTGTTTTCTATGAGTTCCGCTCTTCGTCCTCTACTGTATCTTCTCTTCATCTGCACTTATCTTCATCCACTTCTTCAGCTATATCCTATTCCCCCACAAACTTGGTAGCTCCGCTACTCACCGTAGTTGTGGCTTGGTTGCGGCTGCCATGTGTCGATCCGCAACCCAAAAATCTTTTCTTTATTCAAAATTCAAAACAAGGGCCCCAACAAAAACCCTTGCATGGCTTAGATGGTTGATCCACCAATTCTTTGCTTCAACATCAAGGTGCAGTGCTGTAATTTCTATAGGCTCTATGTCTACTACAAGATGTAGTAGGAAGAAATCCTGTAGCTTCTTTACCCAAACTTTTGCTGCACGAGAGTGATCCATCAAATGTGGACAATAGAAATCTATTGCCTCTCATCATCCTGTAGCTGTGGGGTCTTCTTTCTTCATTCTGCTGAATAAATTGTGGAAAAGCTAGATTCTCTTGGAAGGCTCTAGGTTTAGCTTGGTATTAAGCCAGGTGCTCACTTAAAATTTCGAATTCCAAGTGCTCCTCATGCCTTTTGTCTTCTTCTTTGTGAGAGTAGGAAGTGCATGGTCCTTCCTCTTTTACTTATTCAATCTTCTTGACCTCCTCGGAGAGGTCTCCTCTGAATCTAAAAATAAATGAGAGTAAACTCACCTTCTTCATCATCTTGATCTTCTTTGGCTAAGACTTACAGGCTAAGCTAGAGATCATGCTTTGATACCACTGTAATGTTCCAAATTAGGAACAACTACAAAAATGGGAATATCTCAAGATATTACCAATGTGGAGATCAACAATACATAAACATGAGCTGGAAAATAGCAGTCAATGCATTAAAACCAAAATGATGGAAGATCCACATAACCATTAAATTATATTATAGTAGCAACAAATGTATCAATATCTTGAGGAAATGATCTCTCAAGCTAGGCAATGCAGCCTCAATGAAACATATACATGGAAAATGGAGGAATACTGCTATACAAGAGAAGCCCTGGCTATGACTGTGCAATCCTTGAAGGAGAACTAATGCAAAATGTCAATAAAATGTAGATATGGAAATATATAGCTCAAATAAGAAGGGGGATCAAGATCTCAACCCCTGGAAACATACAATACACAATCCTTGAAAGGATT
Organism: Pinus albicaulis; assembly: GCA_034641835.2. Taxonomy (NCBI): domain Eukaryota; kingdom Viridiplantae; phylum Streptophyta; class Pinopsida; order Pinales; family Pinaceae; genus Pinus; species Pinus albicaulis. The sequence continues at coordinate 687,350,445 of CM076572.1, read as the reverse complement.
GGCTGAAATAAGTACTAAATGGAAAATCTGCAGAAATGCCAGAGTTGCTGGGTCGCTGCAGCAACTCAAAACTGGAAATGGATGTAGATAGCTAATGATGCTACAATATATGGTTGAATATCATCCAAAGGATCTCTAGAGTGAAAGGCTGATCCTCTCACCTAAGATCTCACCCTCCAAACATGTGGAGAAAGTCCCCACTACAAATACACTCAGAAATAACGCAGTCTAGAGAAGGGACTGCACTATTGGTGAAGAGAAATGCTTGGCCTGATGCCAATGATATGCAATATGCTCCTAGATCTCCCTCACTAACCTCCCAGAAGAATAGAAGCTCCCTCCTCTGATAGATGAGCCAAGGAAATGGTGTATGGTGTCCTCCACTGCAACACCCCAGCAACACTGTGTTATACTTGAGTAGAAATAACACAGTATCTAAAAGGAGAAGCTTTGGCCTTGAGCCAAGAGATATGGAGAATGAAGAAAAATCCTTCAAGAGGCCTCTCAAGAAGGAGAAGGAATCCTAAACAGGAAATCCCCAACAATTATTGCTAAACAAAAAAAGAATGCACAATGACTGAATAGACATGAAATGAATAATCCAAAGCATGAGAAACACTGGTTGCTTTGTCCTCCTTTTAAACAAGTGGAAGCTCTCTCTCCATGGGCCCCATCCATTAGGGTTTACTCCACCAAATATCCTCTTCCTCATTCACTCTGCACTGTCTTCTAAATTAAGCCACTCCTCCTATGGCAGCGTTGCTGACTTGGTCAAACATGACCTTGTCTTCATGCATTTGCCTCTTTTCACACTTGAGGGTGCAAAATGAAGCTAATCTGATGATCCCTTTCACATTATGAGGGGTTTTATTCATCTATTCAATAAGAATGGGTTCCCTTACCCATTTGCTTAACTTCTAGGTGATAAAAGGAAAATTTTAATATTCCATTTAGCCATGTGCTAAAATGGGAATATTACAGTTTCAAGGTTATGACTGGTGCAAATGGTGCAGGGTACCATGGTGCTTACTGAGTAGATGGTCTAAGAACCAATGCTATTCTTTGTCTCTGAAGTTTACGCTTGGAAAGGATCAGGTGTAGGGTGAATTATTCCACTGTTACCATCTCTGAGGCTTTTGTTTTTGGAGGTCTAGCTCCTTTGAGGGGTTTAGACTTAATGCTGCTCTTGCCACTCTTAACCTTGGGAGGTACTCACAATTCATTTTATGGTGGAATTATGAGAAAATCCTGCAATAATAGTGTGTGATACTCTCTTTATTAGAGATATTGATTTGCGGGATGGGGGTGGCCCTACGAAGGTTTCTGTAAGGTTATTTAGTTCCTTACATTGATTGATTTGGTGGTCAATTTTATCACATAGCCCACATGCCATCCTTAGTTGGACATGGGCCCTACTAGGACACTGCGTCATTTTGACTCGCCCAATGCTTTCGTATTGATAGGTGGCAGCCTGCCTGGGGGAAGTCTACCTTACATTAGGTTCTCTTGGCTCTAGACTGACTATATCTCAGTGCTGTGTTTCCAATGAGTGTATGATGTCTATTAGCGGGCACACTCGGCATATGTAAGTACTATGTTGAGTATTATGGTTGCCTTGAAAAACTAGAAAAGAATGTATTTCTTGGGTATTCCCCTCCCTCTGGGTTGGTGAAGTGATTGGGTACCATATGCAAAATTGTTCTAGGTCCAGAAATTTGGAGACCAAACGGTTACGTGCGTTGTATAATGCATAGGTTGGCATTCTCTGTGGAGGGCTATTGGGGGTGACTATGTGTCCCCCAACTAGCCACTTTGCCACTGATAGGAAGAGAATGGATCTGATTGTCACATCCTCTTGTGTTTTTGAGATTTCCATGGATTCCGTATCCGAGTCATCTCCTAGGGAGAGGCGCATTATGTCCATGCGTAAATTGTTTAACACCGAAGAGGGATATAATGGTAATGAAGTCATGGGTGATCACCAAAACATACCTGACATGAATATTGGGCTTCCCGTAGGCCGACATAGTATATGGGGTTAATAGGATGCCATCTCTGAAATAGATCTAGGGTTGCACAGTTGGCGATGAAATGATCATGTTCATCACATAGTGCACAATGTTGGACGAGAGGAGGAGGGGCAAATTGAGGTCTCTTATGTGACTGCCTCGCCTCTTGTAGGTATAATATGACTCGAGGTTCTTCCCCATCTTTCCACATGGGGGGATCCTCCTGGTATGATTGTTATACGGCATGGAAGGCATACTGTATCACAAAAATTCTTGGAAATGATGAGTGTAATGCCCATAATTGATGCGTATAGTGCATGCGTGGTTGGTACGTAATGATTTGCCTTGATTTTTTGTGGCTGGTTCTTTTTTTTGGGATCTTCTGGCCGTGGTAATTCTTTCGGAGCTTAGGAGAGGTTTTAATTTATCTAATTCTGGGAAAATATTGGTAGGATGGCCTACAATATTGCATAATGCTCAAGGTTTCAGTGCCCTTGGTATGCTGGGGTTTTCTATCTTTTTCCATTTTTTGTGGGTTTTCTTGGTTGCTTTAACCAGCGCTGCTACGAGAATCTCTTGAACTGGTGTTGCCTCCTAAGGATGGATGAGGGTTATTCCTGTAGATGTAATTCTAGGGGCTCCCAACATGGCTGGTGGGGCCAGATACTAGATAGGTATCATGAAAGACATGTTTATAAATTTTACCGTTTCCAAGAGTTGTCGTGACACGAAACCAGGTGGAGGGTATAAGAATGGAGTTTGGGAGATGGCATAGGGTAGAATATTCGTGCCAGCGGCCTCAGTTTCATTACTAGTAGTATCCATCTTTTGGCTAGGTTTGGTGTTTGATGATAACATCATGCACATCGGGGTCCCTGTGATATCAGAGAATGATTCTGGTATGACAGGGGGATCTCCTAGGAATCATCCAAGGATAGATGACTGGCCAGGGCCATATTCTTGGTATGGCATGAGCGATTCTATAGATGTGTCTGCATAGGGTAGAACAACATCAGTGGTCGTCATGGGTCATTTGTCATGGTATGTCAATCGATCAACGGTGATGATTCAATCCTCGTGGGGGAACATGGCATACATATAACTCCGCCTAAGGAGTATATTGTAGTCAAGATGAGTGTCCAAGACCTAAATATCTATGAGTACCATTTTTCCAGCCAAGTTGACCAGGAAATTCTAATAGAGACTGACGGGAGTAGAAGGACGCCTGTTGTATGCTCTAAGTGTGATGTCGGATGGCTTTAGTTTGGGAGATCCCAACTTTTTCCAAACGAATTTGGACATGATGCATGTATATGCACCCTCGTCGATGACACATCGATGTATAGTGATGTTCTGAACTGACACCAGCATCTAGAAGGCGACCAATGAAGGAAGCCTAGGGGTGCCTTTTTCTAAGTCAAAAGACATTAGGTGCGAATCGGTAGGGTTGATGGCGCTTAACGCGGAAAGTAAGGCTTTTCGTTTCTTTGGGAAAGATTGCAGGACCTCTAAATATGACACGGTAGCAGGATATTGTGCTAAATCACCCACGATGCTATATTTATGGGCCATTTTGGAGTGGCATCCTACTTTCTCTTTTGGGCCCTTAGCCATCTTTGGCAGGGGTTCAATAGGCATTTTGGATATAGTCAACGGTGTTGTAGGTGCACTCATGCTGGCCCCTGATGAGTTGTTGTCTGGAGGGGCATCATAGCTTCGATTACTTGTATGAAAGAATATTTCCTCGCCAGTCATATATATTTCATGGCTATTGTTCCCTTAATAATTTTGGGGTGGCTGTTGCTGTTGAGTACTAACTGCCCCTTGGTGGGGGAAGGGCTCCTGCATTACAATAGTTTGCTGTGTAGGTCCCCCTTGGCCACAATTACCCTGTAGTTTCTTTAACTCAGGGAGTTCATGAAAATGATGAGTGTAATGGCCATACCCATCAAAAAGAGCACAATAATGGTTTTTCCATAGATTAACCCTCTTGTTATACGCTTGGGATTTAATTGGCTCTTGGTTTTGATTTTGGTTGGGGTTGCCCCTGGCCTCACATCATGGAGGGAATTGTTGGTTACCGCTGCCCTATCTAGAATCTCCCTTTTGTTTATTTTTAGGAATTTTCCATGTAGTGTTAAGATGATTACTACCATTATCTAGGTTGTAATATTGGCGCCACTGAGCCTAAGAAGATTGCACTAAGTTCACTGGTGCATTGTTTTGCAATGCTAGGTTTTGTGTTAGGGAAGGGAAATATTGGGGTCCCTGTCCCTGGTTGGTATATAGTTTCTAGGGGGGAGCTATTCCGTCAGCATTCCTAGCTACGTATTGGGTCCCCTACGAGGGGGAGTATGATCCTCCTTGCTGATGGTGGTATGTCGATGCCCTATTGGTCATATTCTGCAAAGGTGCAGGACGAATCTGATGGTAGCCTGCTTGCGTGATGTTCTGGTTAGGATCATACGAGTAACTTGGGTACGGGATACTTCTACCTATGTGACCTTGGGTTAATTACCTGATCAATCCGTTTGTCGAATTTGACGCGCCTAGAAATTCTTTGTAAGTTTGCAGGTGTAAGGCGTTAGGAAGGATGTTGTAAATGTATCATGAATGGGTGTATATAAGCTCGAGTTGTTTGGCTTTACTAATGGAATCCTCCTTGAAGGTAGGTCCTTAGTTTTCCACATCCTTATAAATCTATGCTGTGAGATTCTTCAAAAATAGGTCCAGTAAAACTATATCATCGAGTTTCGCTTTGCAAAAACTTTGACGTCACCGCCATTCATGGAGATGGTTCGAGATATGGAAAGCTGAAATTTTCCTAAAATGAGCCAGTAACTTCATTCCTGAATCATGCTGGATGGGTAAATGAAAATATGTGAGGAACACAATAGCGAGGGTGCTAAGGGTTCCATGCGAAGCAGAAGGCTGCTCCACATACCATTTTGCGGCTGGTCTTGTTAAGGTGCACTGAAATAGTCGTAGTCGAATAGTATCATCAATAATACTATTGGACAAGCACCATAGGTGGAAATTCATTACATGATTTCCAGGGTCTTCCACTTGCTTCCCTTCAAATTTTGGAATTTCCAAAGGGAGCTTACTGGGCATGGGGGGCCAATTGGGGTTGTGAGCAATGGGATCATTTGTTAGCTTTGATATATCTAGGAGGTTTAATAATGCTAGGAAAGGTAACTGAGTATTGGGTGCCATTGTGAACTATGGAAACATAAGAATCTGGTTGTGTATGGGGGGTGTCTGGGGATATTACCCCGTGACATACCTTGCTATGTGTTATACTGACTCACCAACGAGGTAGCTCTCCTCTGCCCTCTGGGGTTTGTGGGAGGAGTTGTGTGTGGTGTCCCTGAGGGGGTTTCCATAGGTGTGGTGTTGGGTGACCCTTGTGGGTTTCCAACTAAATATGCCCCGATAAGGGTGGTTGTGTGTCATCTTTGATTCCTGAATGGTGAAATATCCAAAAAATGTATAGATCAACGAGGTCTCGTTGTGTCCATTATGGTGTCGACTCAGTTTAATTTTGGAAATATTTTTTAGTTTTTCTAAGAGGAGAGATATTATTATCAAAGAAAAATGTGATCACATACATAAAACAAACCGAAAAATAAAAGGTAATTTTCTCCTTTAGGTTAATACTATGTGATAAAACAATAAAATAATATTGTTTTGGTTGTTATGCTTATGATACTAAAAAATCCTAGAAGACTGAATATTCCTCTATAATATTCTTAAATTAGCATACAACTAATGGGAATACTAAAGTTTTGTTTTTTCACTTATATAGGTGAATAAGTGGGTAGGGAGACCCATAAATCTCTTTATGAATAATAAAACCACTTCTCATGTGAAAGTGGATCATCTTTTCAGTTTAATAAGGAACCCTAAGGTGTGAACATGGCTGGAGCACTTTGACTGGGTCAACTTTGACCAAATCAACAACATTGTTGTGGAGGAGTGGACATTAATGGAGGGACAACACAGTTTTAGATGGAGACACATTGCATGGAAGTAGTGTCATTAATGGTGGGGCTTAGGGTTTGGAAGCTCATGTCTTATAAAAGGAAGAGGATGGTAGCCATATTCATTATGTTGATATATTTTATGTTTTGATATATGGTCTGTTTAGACATATATCTTTCTTCAGTTGTTTAGCTACAATTGCAGTGATGTTTAGAAAAGGGTGTTCCTAATCGGGAATCCAACCTCTTCCATTGAAAAGCTCTTGGAGAATTTTGCACTATACTTCCACATTCAGGCACAAGTCCAAGCTACAACTTTCTTCATCAGCACAGTTTTTGTTTAGAGTTGGGTTGTGTTGTAGGGGTGTAGTAGTGGAGGAGAAAGATCTCCAATTTCAGAGCTAGTTTTCCATTGGATGGATCATCCTTTCATCCGGGAGCTTGTGAGGAAGTCATCAGGGCTTCATTACATATTTTTACACCAGGCCAAGCAGCAGTCATCAGCTACAGTGTAGTTTCCCTCAAAGACTGCGTTATTTTAGAGAGCAGCTGCAGCAGTGGATTTATTTCCCTATTTGGAGTGTTTGGCTTTCATGTGTGGGGATCAACCCTTCATTTAGGATATCTTTTGGAGGAGGATCAACCATATTGTATATTAGATCAGCCATCTCCACTCAGTGATTCAGTTGCAGATTTTATTCTACCCTAGGGCCAAATTTGCTATATTTTGTATAGTGTGTATTTCTGGAAACCTTTCCTGGGTTGTCTTGGAAATCTGTTTTCGAGCATGGATCTCTAGCCTTAGCATTTTTGGAGCATTATATCAGCAACAATATATTTTTATATCTTTCATCTTCTATTCCCTCTTACATAGTGCAACTTTTTTCATTCTGTATTTCATGTATTAACAACATTTTAGATCTAAGTGTATGCTTTCATGGGAGCCTTGTTTGCCCAACTTGAGTGATATTTTCTTCAAGATATTGTAACTATTTTTCTATTATATTCATAATGGAATGGATCTACTATTGTCCCATTCTTTGATATATTCATATTTCTACATATTTCCAGTTTTATGCACTCTATTCATGCTTTCCCCATTTGGGAATATTACAGTGGTATCAGAGCATAATCTTGGCCCAGCCTGCGTACTTCAACCATTATGTCATATAAGGAGGCTTCTCATAGAAAGGAGAAGATCTGTAAAATAGATGAAGGAAAAAATTCATTATTAGGAGGGAAAGAGTTCTCAAAACTTCTTCTTCAAACTATGCAGTGCATTAGCAGAGACTTTAAAGAGATGAGAATGGAGAGATGTAGAGATTCTCCAAGAGGGCTTGTACTTGAAGAAAGCTCCAAAATTTCACATTATGGGTGTGATAATTCATCTACACCATCAGATCTACAACGTGGTACCATGCATAGACTCTTGGCAAGAGGAGAAGAAGAAGAAGACACACCAAAGGAGGAGACTCTTGGAAACTATCTTCAAGAGTATGAATCCCAATCTTAGAGATTTAGAGATCATCTAAACTTCCAAGGGTTTTGCAAGATCAAGGAGGATAGAAGACCTAGAAACCATGATAGAAGCACAAGGTGCAAGCAACATGATGTGGGTATATTATTTCTATCTACTTTTTATGGGTCACCTAAATGTTCAGCTAGGGTTTGGGTGGAGGAGCTAGACACTTGTTTGCAACAACACCAAGTTTCAGAAGATGAAGCCATTAGAGTAGCAACATTGCACCTTGAAGGTAAGGCTTATGCGTGGTGGTTTTATGAATCTTCTTCAAAAGATGCAAATATATATACTTATGCAAGGTTCACTAGGAGGTTAGTAAAAATATTTAATGAAAAACATTTTCAAACTTCCTTGGTTGAGCTAGCCAAGCATAAACAAACAAAACCTTTTCATGAGTTGGAAGGACCTATAAATCCAACTCCACTTCAGGAAACTATTGAGAGGGTTAAAAATTTACAGAATGCATTGCTAGAAGAAAGATCCCCACCTCGGAAAGAGCTCTCTTCTCAAGAGGAAGACATGGAGACCTCTTTCTCAAAAGAGGATCAAAACAAATAGCCTCATAATGATGATGAGGTAACCTCCATTAATTATGAATAGAAGGCTGGAGGTAACATCGCTGTCACATTAGGAGTAGATATAGTACCTCATGGAGAGGAATATGGAGCAATCACTCCAATGAGAGGATTTCTTGTATCATTGCAAGAAGTTCCAAAGGATCTCATATGTGGAGATTAAGGCACAATCCATTAACAACAAGTGCCATTATTGATAGATTCTGAGACCTTGTAGATGAAAGGAGAAGGTAGGGAGTATGGCCATCATCATATGATTAGGAGCACACACCCCTCTCTATTTCAGAAGGTTGATGCATAGAAGAGGCAGGATGATTTGCACAGTGAAGATAGGGAAAAATCAATCCACTCACATATACAATCTGCTTTATGCCTTGATGTTTCATTACATGGAGGGATTCCACAAGGGAGACCCCCTGATTGGAAGATAAACAAAGAGTTATCTCAACATGGTGTAGCATTGATCTATTTGGCTAAGGAAGGAGCCTTGGAAGGAGTTATCACAATGCATAGAAACTTTGGTGGATTCAAAGGAGGAATGAACAATTTTCTGATATGGATGTTGCCATCTCCCACTCAGCTATTTGCGTTGAAAGATGATGATTCGGGAATCTGTGATGACACAAGCATGGGGTCAAAGGGCTAATCCATCTTCTTGGGGTAGAAAATGATGCTTCCACACATGAGGCATATTTCTGAATATGACAAGAGGTTATTAACACTCTTGCATGCATTGGAAAAACTATGGAAGTTTTGGATGGAAAATACCTTCAAAGAGGAGATTGACCTCCATGTACTTCAATCTTGTCTTAGGAAATATTAGCTATAATGGAGGCAAAAAAAGTGGGGTAACAGTACTCCAACATGTGACTTTGGAATTGAGCATGTCAATTATGATGAGACAAGTGCTTCAATTCAGATTTCTACAACGATGTCATTGTTGGGAAGCTTAGATCCATATTGGGAGTCCCAACTATTGGTGGAATATTCCAAGAACCTATTCACATGTAAATTTCTTGATGGGAAAGTGTTATATGGGAGGTATAGAATGGTTGATGGATTCATTTATTTCCATGATCACATCTACTTGACTAGAGACTCCAAGCTAAAGAAGGAGATTCTACATGCAACATATGAGGCACTCTCTTTAGGACATGTAGACTTCATTGAGTATTATCACACCATCATGGAGGGATTATATTGGGAGGATCTCAAAGAATATGTGCACCAACATATTAGGAGATATGTAGCTTGTTTGTTGAATGAGGAGGAAAGAAATCACCTTGCAAGGTTGTTACCATCATTTCCCCTTTTGATGAAGAAATGTGAAGGTTTATCTATGGGACTCTTCACCAAATTGTCTACAATATATGGTAAAGATTGTGTTTTGATGCTTATTTATCAACTAGCAATGTATGTGCATTCCTTTACCATGCATTTGTAGCAAATTTATCCACAAGAGAGCAAACCTCTCTTTGGATTTCATGGTCCTTTTGGGACTACTTTCAGTGATGAGGGTGACCACCTTATAGAGGACTTTGGGCAAGACATGTTTTGCTTGGTTCATATTCAGCCAACACCTAATGCCCTCTACTATTTTCAAGATTTTGAGAAGATTATGGTAGCAAGCAAGTGGATGGATGGCCACTTAACATATCATGTTTGGAGACAACAAGAAGAATAACAACACTGGTCTCACTTGAGGGATTATTTTTACCATCCAGTATGTCATATAACACTTAATCCCTATTTTTTTTGGAGCCCATATGGTGGCGACACTCTATCCACGATATGTAGGGAATGCTGGGCAAGAAATGTTCCTAGAACTAAGGAATGGGGTCTTGATATTCCAAGTATCTTCTGTCTTCATGAGGATTATATTATTACAACCCAAGACCAGCAGCTCCAAATTCATCATAAATGGAGAGAGATACAACATAAGTTGAATAATTTTATCTCTCATTTTCAACCATGCATCACCTATACATTGCAAAAGCAGGGGATTGGTGATTGTTCCTATGAGCTACCAAGGATGGAAAATTTGTTTGGATGATAGCATGGAGATTAGAGTTTCTCATTGGGATTGAGGCACCCAACATTTACCATCTCTCATGCCTTGAGGAGGGCAATGGACAACACATAACTCTTTCCATATATCTCCCACTTTTTCATGATGAGATTTATTTAGTTTATCCACCAAAGGAAAATTTGTATTCTTGGGAGGGGACATATCCATTGGATATTTTGTAGTATCCTTGCAGTTGCTCAAGGAAAAGCAACATTTTAGAGGGGAGGATTGTAATATTCCTAAATTATCTTACAGCTAATGGGAATATTAAAGTTTTGATTTGTCACTTAGATAGGTGAATAAGTGGGTAGGGAGACCCATAAATCTCTTTATGAAGAATAAAAAAACTTCTCATGTGAAAGTGGATCATATTTTTCAGCTTAATAAAGCACCCTAAGGTGTGAACAGGGGCTGGAGCAATTTGACTGGGTCAACTTTGACCAAATCAACAGCGCTGTCATGGAGGAGTGGACATTAATGGAGGGACAACACAATTTTAGATGGAGACACATTGCATGGAAGTAGTGTCATTAATGGATGGGGCTTAGGGTTTGGAAGCTCATATATTATAAAAGGAAGAGGATGGCAACCATATTCATTATGTTGATATATTTTATGTTTTGATATATGGTCTATTTAGACATATAGCTTTCTTCATCTGTTTAGCTAAGATTGTAGTGTTATTTAGCACAAGGTGTTCCTAATCGGGAATCCAACCTCTTCCATTGAGAAGATCTTGGAGGATTTTTCACTATAGTTACACATTCAGGCATAAGGCCAAGCTACAACTTTCTTCATCAGTGCAGTTTCTATTTAGAGTTGGGTTGTGTTGCAGGGGTGTAGTAGTGGAGGAGAGAGATATCCAATTTCTAAGCTAGTTTTCCATTGGAGGGATCATACTTTCATTCGGGAGCTTGTGAGGAAGTCATCAAGGCTTCTTTACATATTTTGGCACTAGGCTAAGTAGCATTCATTAGCTACAGTGCATTTTCCCTCAAAGACTGCGTTATTTTGGAGAGTAGCTGCAACAGTGGATTTATTGCCTTATTTGGAGTGTTTGGGTTTCCTGTGTGGGGATCAACCCTTCATTTAGGATATCTGTTGGAGGAGGATAAACCATCTTGTATATTAGATCAGCCATCTCCCATTAGTGATTCAGTTGCAGAGTTTATTTAGCCCTAGGGCCAAATATGCTATATTTTGTATAGTGTGTATTTCTGGAAACCTTTCCTGGGTTGTCCTAGAAATATGTTTTTGGAGCATGGATTTCTAGCCCTAGAATTTTTGGAGAATTATATTAGAAACAATATATTTTTATATCTTTCAGCTGCTATTCTCTCTTAGGTAGCGCAATTTTCTGCATTCCTGTATTTCATGTATTCACTATATTTTAGATCTAGGTGTATGCTTTCATGGGAGGCTTGTTTTCCCAACTTGAGTGATATTTACTCAAGATATTGTGCCTATTTTTCTATTATATTCATAATGGAATGGATCTACTATTGTATCATTATTTTATCTATTCATATTTATGCATATTTCTAGTTTTATGCACTCTATTCCTGCTTTCCCCATTTGGGATTATTACATCCTCAAACTCTCAAATGTAATTGGGCCTTGCTAAGATATATTATGATGGGTACTGGGGCTAACATTATGAAAGAACTTGCGACGCCTTCTAACAGCCAAATAATCAACCAAGGTAAAGGTAAGAGGATCTAGTGCTTCCTGCACCGTCATCTATAGGGAAGGATGCCCTAGATTTGGCCACTAAAGTATCGTCATCCCACGTGAGCGTCTTAGTCTTGATATTCTTGGTATTCAGCTACTAGTACTGAGCACTAGATGGTTTAGGTAGCCCTAAATATTACTGCATAAACTGGGTGTAGTTTAACCCTTTCTGAATCGAGTCTTTGTAGCGCTCAGGAATTCTATCTGTGGGTGGATAGACAGATTTTAAGCTCCCTAAATAGTCAAATTCTATGTTTTAATAATGTAGAATGACCACGTAGGCTTACTGGATGCCTACCCCCAATGGTCCTAACCTAAAATATAACTTCTTTTGTGGCCCTTGTGGGGATAATTTAATGACTTCAATTAATTGTTAGTTTTAAGGAGTCTTACTTTACTTAAGGTATGCCTTGGTTAAGCTACGGTAAGAAGAGGACGAAGGTCCTAACTTACTGAAGCTTCATTTGTGTAATAAAGTTTACAATCAAAATTTTATAGGATGTGGATATGCGATGATCCCCTACACTCCTTTCCTAATTACACTATGTTTGATTATTCCTTTCAGAAAATAAACAATGTACGGATAACGTGCCACTTACAATTTTTACTAATTAGACTAAATTTTGCACTATAGGGATATGGAAAACTATAAAAATAAAGCTTTCATATACGTAACCAGGATCACCAAGAGGTGCAAGGGTGGAATATATTACTTGCCTTATTTGATACTTTAATCCTAGTCCCGAATCCTAATGCAAAATTTTGAATAAAATGAAAACTAGCTAAAGATGCGTGGATATGGACCACTTACTTTCTGCTAATTAATACTATGTGTTTTGTGTATATTATCAGTAACTAGTTCATTCAGATAGCATGTGTGGATTTAAAAACCATTACTTGCCCCCTAATTAAAATATGTGAATTTGTGATAATAAACTAAAATTAAAACAATGTAATAACTAAGCTAAAGTTCATCCAAAAACATGTCCTAACAGTCAAGAAACACCATAAAAAAGTGATGGAAGATTTATTATGGGATACCGATCAATTTACAATTGCTAAAAATGAAGAAAATTAGTGAAAAAAGTTCTCACTGGTTTCCGCACGAGTTATTTTCGCACAGGCACGCGATTTGCATGTCTATCTGTGTTGAACATGCGCGGGTTTGTTGTGCATGAAAATTTCACCTTATCTAAACTAAATCTCTTCACAAAGGATGAATGAGAGAAGTTGGGGGAGAGAAGAAATGGTCTTGCAACAATCTTGGGTAAGAGAGAGGTCCTGCAAAACAAAAACAACTTAACTTAATAGGAAAAAGAAGTGGAATCGCCAATCCTGTAGTGGTGCATTTGACATGTGGGTGTACGAAATGCACTGTGCTTGGGAGGGGAGGTTGATTTCCTACAAGAAATTTCACAAGGAAAAATGAGTTGTTAGATGGTTAGTGAAGAATCATAACATGTAGAAAACTAGTTATAAAACATAGCATGCTACCATAGAGGAGGAAACAATAAACAACAAATACAAATACAATACAAGCTCAATATCAAGTTTAAACAAACTAATAATACCAACAGAGAACGAATCCTCTTTTATTAGTTGCTGGTGGTAAAAAGAGAGGTGCAACTCTAAAACACTCGCATTGAATCCTTACAACTATGGAGTTCTAATATTCAAAGGAAGGAGGGCTCTTCCCTTAAGCTACTTGCAAGCTTCTCTCTCTCCTCGAATGAGTGGTAGGATAACGGACAAATGATGCACTTCTCCTCTTGGATTGAGATGTTGGATGACCAAAAAATGAATCCCTCCATTCCTTGTTGATTGGATGACACACTGTTGGTTTTCTCTTGGGATATTTGGCCAACCTAACAATGTGTTCTAAAATTTTCTTCACATGGTGGTCTTTTATAGGAAAAATTCAAATCTCCTTCCCTCTCTTGGTACATTTTTGGATGGTGACCCAAGGGTGGAGGTTTATTCAATTGTGTGCTACAATTGAGGCCTAAAGGTGGCTCCAAGGCAGTTTTCCTTGGTGGCCTTGAGTGGAGAATATTCTTCCTTAACTATGCCAAGTGGTCCCGAATGGTGACCTTCCACCATACCCAGGATCGCGCAGCTATTTGAGGGATAGCCATGGAGATCTCCACTACTATCGAATAAAATTCCATGCGGAGGGCTAAGTGCTATTTATTTATGTGTGCGACTTGATAAATTTTCCTGCTTGACCTGAGGAAAAGATAAATTTTCCAAATTCTGTAATGTATTTCTTTCCTGTAAATCCTTCTGCTTGACATTTCATGATGTCCTTTTCCTGTCCGATTTTCCTGTGATGACAGTCCTCATCGCCATCTACATCATCCCCTACCATACCCCTCCTCTCTCTTAATTTTTCTTTTCTCTCTTCAGTCCCTGCAAATCCCGCTTCTGAATCCAAGTCCTATTCTTTAACCTAATTCATGACATGAGAGTCCTAAAAAGTTGAAGATTTGACTGCTCAAGTGGATTTCACCTATGACAAAAATGCTTAAAGGGGAGAATTTATTCATAAAATACACATCAAACACATGATTTTGAATAATCCGAACCTTTTTTTAGGAGTTGAAACTTTCTAGAAAAATCTACCCTTTATTCCCAACATTAATAATAAAATAAAGGTAGGTGGAAAACATGAAAAAAAAGCAATCTCCTAAGGCCATTAACAAATGCTAGGAATACTCCTCGGATGCAGGTGTTTAAGGGTGATTATATGGAGCGGTGCCTGTGGGATGGCGCGTGGCAAGGCCACATGGCCACCCACAAGCCACACCTATGGAATTCAATCGCATTTATGAACTTAGGTCATCACCCCAAGCGACATTTACTCTGCTAAGTTCGACGAGGCTGCCCCTCTCACATCAAAATGCCGCTCCTTGTTCACTCATCCGGATATGCTCTTCAACCCTCTGGATCTACCTTTTGGCCCTCTGGTTCTACCTTTTGACCCTCTGCGAAGCTGCATTTCCCGTCTGCTATTTCTATGCCATTACAGTCTTCCCCCCTGCGAAACTGCTGCTCCCTTGAGGTTGCGGAGCCAAGCTTTCGCACATCAACTGGACAGCGCTGCAGTCTCAAAAGTTGTATCGAATTTCTTCCGAGCCACCACTACTCTCAAAGTATTCTTTTCCAGTTGCTCTTCTCTGCTTCCTCTGGCCTCAACTCGTCCTCCGCGTATTAGTTACCTCCCGTCAGCCCTGCCCCTTCCTCATCTCAGCGCGCCTTCCACCCCTACTGTGCCAATATGCCTCGTCTCAGGCATTGCATGTGATGGCGGCGTGGCAGTAGCAGGGGCCGCGCCTCTTGACCGTCCCCCTCCTCCCTATCCAATTCCTCGTCCTCCTCCCTTGATCATTCTTGGGGCAGGTATCCCGACACCCACAGTGGTCGTGGTCGTATGTTTAGTTCCTCCGCTTGACCCCCATCTTCTGAGCCTTCACCGCAACATCCGCCTCACCTGGTCCCCTCTGCCTCTTCGCAGTCCCTCACCATTGCCCAATTTCACTTTCAGTGCACCTCCGACCGCCTTCTCGTCATTGCCACCATCTTGGTCTCCTTCCGTGAGGTGCCCGCCGAGGCTCCCAACCACTGTCAGCCCACCCCGCCATTGCACCCTTGCAGCGACCTCAGCCCTTCTGAAGCAGTGAATATGAAACAAGTTCCTGCCAAGCATAATTTGTGCTCGAACAACAATAGTAGGTCGGGATACTACAAGGAGCAGTGCAAGCAGGTCGGGGGAACAGGTGACGATGCCATGACACCTCAACAGGTTGCACCAGGCTCCCAGCATGTTGATGATGATGAGTATAGATGCCTCATAGTTGAAGAACCACCTCTTGCACCTCATGATACTTAGAATTTTAGGTTTTTTCAGTCCAAGGATACTAGCATCTTAGTTTTTTTATCTGCTTACATCTATGTTTGGTACAATTACTCATGTCTGTATAATGATGGTTTCCTCACTCGAGGTAGCACTTCAAACTCTCTTTGGGCTGGTTTCCCCTGCCTGGGCAGCTCCCTTTTTTCTTTTTTGATGACAAAAATGCCACTGATATAGGCCTGAACTGCAGAGGCCAGAGCCTCCATGTATTATATGTTTTATTAATAGAAAAAAAACAAATGCTAGGAATACTTATACAAAAATGTGCTTGAGGCCATTAACAACTGAGGCTTTGGTCTTTGTGCTCACTTATTTATTATAGTGGGGGATATTTATTTTATTTTAATTAATATTCACAAATTTATTACAGTTGGTGAAATACTTGTTTTATTTTAATTAATATTTAATGATTCACTATAGGTTGTGAAATCTCACCAAATTCTTGTTTATTTTAATTAAAATTCACTTTTTTTTTCTATATTTAGTGATTTAGTTTCTCAAGATGACCTTCCCAAATATTTTATTCCTTCGGTGTACCTTTGCACCTTTAGGGGTAATTTCTAGTTATAATAAATTATTAGATACTCAATCTAAAAATAAAATTATTAGCTAAAAGATAGACTTGGTTTTATTTTGTTATATTTTCTTTATAATATATTCCATGGCGTTTAAAATCAAATTTTTATCATTATTATTATTTATTTTGGGAAGGGACCACACTACTATTTGATGATAAATTAACGTAGATTCATCTAACTCCGGATCTATAATGCATTGAGAGGGATCAAATCCCTTGAGGTGAAAAAAAGGTTTCCACCTCGAGGGTTTGATCCCTATCAGTGCACGACGGATCCAAAGTTAGATGGATCTAGGTTGGTTCAAGTTTAGGGAAACAATGTCACATTTTTAGATTATCATTATTATGTATATGTTTGAGATAAACTTTATACTTTGAAATTTACATTATGTTTTTTTTTTCTTTTGACATGACCATATCATTAGCTTCTTTAATTTAGTTTGTGTTGCTTGCCTTGAATGGTTTGTATGCCTTTGTTTGGATTCTTTGAGTGCTTTGTGTTTATATGTGTTTGGATTTGGATGGTAATGTTTGTGAATGTTATAGTTTTTGTGTTATATTTCTATATATGTATGTAATTGTTTATGATGAAGAAGGGAGACAATATTGTCAATAATTTGTAGGAAAATTGATACTGCACATCTATTTCATTTAATTCTTAATATATTGAAAATATTTTTAATAATTTACAACCTAAAGATTTATATGAGTGTATAACTTAGGGAAATGTTATCACCTTGAGAGATTTGATCCCTCTCGGTGCATGATAGGTCCACTATTAGATGGATATAGGATGGTTTCAGTCATGAATGATGAAAAAAATTTGTTGAACATCTAATTATCCTAACCATTTTAAATATTTTACCGATGTCTAAGATTAATTTGGTCATTTTAATTTTAAATTTTCTCAGTTACCTTATTTTTTTGAGATGATAGATATTGTTAATAACTTTATTGATGAAAAATGATGAAAATAAAATTTTTGGATGCAGAGTGACAATGTAATAGTTTTGAGTGATAGAAAATGTGAATAATAAGAATGTATTCAATTGCAAATAGTCTTCATTGTGATCAATCTCAAACTATTTTCTTATATTATTCTTATTGTCATCCATGTTAGTTTTTCCATCATTTCATATCGATTATATGAAAAAAGGAAGTTGAAAGCATAAACCATTCAAAACTTTAACTCGGGCTATTGTAATAAGCATCATACATTTTCTCTTTTGCTCTTCAATATTAATAAGCTTAATTAATATAACACAAAAATCAATGCACATTGTTAATAATTTTTTGTGCTTACATTGAAATCAATGCACGCTTTTAATCCAATCACTTTAAAATTAATATACCATCATACATCTAATTACATAAAATTAGAAATAAGCATATAAACTGAAATCAATGTATCTAATGCAAGAAATCAAATAGGATTAGAAAACTACATCTACACTAAAATCAATGCATCTAGTGGAAGCAATCAAATAGGGTTGGAAATCAACACCTACACTGAAATCAATGCATCTAGTGCAAGTAATCAAATATAATTAAAAATCAACATATACATTAAAATCAATGCACCTAGTGCAAACAATCAAACAGTATTAGAAATCACCATATACACTGAAATCAATGCATCTAGTGCAAACAATCAAACATAATTATAAATCAACATCTACACTGAAATCAATGCATCTAGTAAAAGAAATAAACTATGATTATAAATCACTATCTAAACTGAAATTAATGCATCTAGTGTAAGAAATTTTCTTCCATGTCTTCCCCATCCATCTATATTTATATCTCCCTCAATATATCCTTCTTTGTCTCTATATTTCATCCCTCCCTCTCTCTATCTCTCTCTTCTTCCCTCTCTTCACCTTCCATATACACAAATATGGAGGGGCGAAAGAGGAGGAGAGAGAGAAGGAGGGAGGGACGAAGATAGTGACATGGTAGAGAGAGAGAGAGAGAGAAAGAGAGAGAGAAATAAAATAGGATTAGAAATCACAATCTACACTAAAATCAACGCATCTGGTGAAATCAATAAAATATAATTAGAAATCAACATCTACACTTAAATCAATGCATCTAGTGCAA
Organism: Pinus albicaulis; assembly: GCA_034641835.2. NCBI lineage: Eukaryota > Viridiplantae > Streptophyta > Pinopsida > Pinales > Pinaceae > Pinus > Pinus albicaulis. The sequence continues at coordinate 687,331,967 of CM076572.1, read as the reverse complement.
CCAATCAAATATACTTAGAAATCACCATCTGCACTTAAATCAATGCATCTAGTGCAAGAAATATTCTTGCCTCTCTCCCCCTCCATGTATATCTCTCACCATATCTCTCTCTCTCCATATATATATCTATCTCTCCCTACCTCCCTCCCTATCTCTATCTCTCTCTTCTACCATCTCTTCACCTTCCATATATATCTCTATATCCTTCTATCTCTCCTTTGTCTCTCTATATCGCCACCCAAACATAAAAACTCTTTCTCCATATATATTTATCTCTCCCTCCCTCTTCCTCTCCCCCCATCTCTCTCTCTCCTACCCTTATCTCTTTCTCCCCCGCTTCTATCTCTCTTCCTTCTTGATTTCCTTTCTCCTCTCTCTACATCTCCCTTATTACGGTGTCTCTCTCTGTCCACATTTCGCACTCTATGTATTTCTTCTTACCTCCCTCTCTTTGCCCCTCCAACTCCATCTATTTATATCCCTCCCTCTCTCCTATCTCTCTTCCTTCCTCTCTCTCCCTTTCTCTCCACCCTCCATATGTCTCTCCCCTTCATATCTTTCTCTCCACCCTCCAACTTTTTCACTATCTCCCTCCCTCTCTCCTTCTCCCCCCTTTCTCTCCATCTCTCCTTCTTTTTCTCTCTATCTCACCCCCAAACATACACACTCTCTTTCAATCTCTCCCTTATATCTCTCTCTATCTCTCCATATTTTTGTCTCCCTCTCTCTCTCTCTTACCCTTCTCTCCCTCTCTCACCCCTCTCATTCTATATCTATTCATTCTTCCTCTCCCATCTCCTTAATTTTATCTCCATCTCTCAATATATCTCTCCACCTCTATCACTTTATATTTTTTGTTCCTTACATATATGTCTATAGTTAATATATATTATAATATAACAAATTTAATATTATATTCTCATATCCTCATTTGGAATATGATAGTAGCTTTATATTTGAATCAAAATTTGAAAATACTTTTGCACCAACAATCTTTTGACTTATCGTATCCTCATTTAGAATATGATATGGTAAATGAATAGTGATTCTAGTAAGAGGGTTATGGTTAGTGACCTATTTGGATTTACCTCTTACCCTTCCAACATAATTATCGAATAGAAAATTTTCCCAAACATAATTTGAATTTCTTGGGTGAAGGAACTTTTGTCGTAATAGCCCTTAAAGTTGTTTATGGGATTCAAGTCCTAGAAATTGCTTCGCTTTGATGACTCAATTATGTTCAATGCAACATATATTTACGTAAAATATAAAGGTATTCCAAAACATAATGAAATTGGGGAATTATATGAGGTTTATTTTGTTTTTTCATTTTAATTATTATATCCATTTCTTTGGCTCTAGAAAATTCAATAGTGTCAGAACATGAAGAGTTTGTTGCTTCTTCGAGATTTTTACTATGGTCCAGATAGTGCATTATCACCACAAATCTTTTGTCTCTGAATTTAAAGCCCTCACATTTTTCATCTATGACCCGATAGAAAGTCATAGTTTACTTTTAGACTAATTATGCAGAACAATTGAGAAAATAACATCATGATTAATACAAAAAATAGGTTCTAAGGACTTCACCTTCTATCTTATTGAGACATTCGATGCGCAAAGATAAAAATGTGATATATTCTTCAAAAGTGACACATGGAATGGGATTACGTATCACTCGCCAGCTATGGAAATTATGAATTAGTCATATTAGTGGAGCATCTACAGTGTTCAAATAATTTGATACACACTTCAATCAAAATAGTAAAATGCTCTCCTAATGTGATTTAGTTTGATTCTGGTATATATTTGGAAAATTATAATAGTGTGAGTTTGCATGAAAAAATTAGTTTTATCTGAGTCAAGTCTAGTTAGAGAATGCATGATTTTATAATTAGTAAGTTTTATGTGGTTGGCTGTTTGTAATGTGTGAAAGGAAAGAGATGCAACTTTGTGGATAGTTGTGTATGTGAGAAGCTTTATCAATATAAGTGTATTTTTGTGTAAATTTGTTCCTCTCTTCCTTTCCAACAAATTGGTAATAGAGCCTAGCTAAGACTTAGACTAGTAAACATGTTTAAGTTGTCTTGAGTTATGATTAAGTTAAGGTTGAGTGATATGGTCGTAATTGAAGGAGCCTAGCTCAGAATTAGAATAGTAGACATGTTTAGGTTATTTTGAGTTATGATTAAGTTATGTTGAGTGATATGGTTGTAATTAAATGAAATTGTTAGAAATAGTAAATTACTCCCATATTCATGCAATGCATGGAGATTTAGTGTGAATTGCTTCGAGTTCAGTCTATATTTGGAAAAATCTAATTTAGTGTGAGTTTGCATGAACGAGTTGAAGTTGAGTCAAGTCTAGTTAGATTTTGTCATAATTACATATTTAGTAAGTGTTGTCCTTATATATCTATGATTGGGTTTGTTGTAACTTTAGGACACAACCTTTGACTGAGTAGAGGTTAGTGCCTAAGCCATATATTCAAAAGATAACCAAGTATATTTTTTTGTCCCATTTTAATGGTTTAGAAGTATTTCTACAGGTAATGTGAAAGAAAACCTTCTTGGGAAAATACACCTTTTAAAAGTGGCCTCATTGACAATGAATATGATTTTTAAAGGTAGGAGTATAGTTGTGAAGAAGATGATGAAAGCTAGAAACAAGAGGCTGCTTTAGATGCAAAATTTTTTGCCTAAAAATTTAGTAGAAATATCGAAGACAGATATTTTGAAAACACAGAAAGAGGAGCACACATTAAGGTTATTTATTTGCATTCAAAGGTACCATGACATTAGTTGACTATTGCATTCAAACCTAAAACCTTCATTACTCTTTTCCATGGAAGATAAACATAAAATTATTTACAAAGAAAGAACACAGATCATACTCAAAGATCAATTTCAAATCACCTTGAAAAATTCTTTATTAAAACTCCAAGAAGATAAAAATAATTACACGGAAAATTATCTCCTTCTGAAAGTAAATATTTTTTGGAACCTCTCTTTGTTCCTCCATGTCTATTTTATATTTCATTATAAAATAAAAGTTGAGGAAATTGTTAACTGTCAAAACTACATAACTACTTCCAAATACTCTTTCCTATTTAGTACTACGAGGGACTTTATTAGAATAAAACTTAAAAGGCATGTTAACATAATTTTACAAAAGTAAATATATGTAAATTCCACGAAAATGATAGGTGGATTCAATTCATTGAGTGATTTGAGACTGTTATGTTGGTTCACTTTTAGAAGGCCCTGCTACTACTGTGGGGGACATCCAATCTCTGCATTTATTCCATACTGACAAATCTGAGCTTGGAAACTTCACAAATATGGTGTGAGCCATTATGAAATTTGTAATTATTCTATAAGGGGCTTCTCAGCGAAAATAGTTTTGATCAAAATTCAAGCTCTGTCTGATAAATTATAGAGAAAAAAACCTCATGGGGAAAAAAATAGGCATTAGATAAAAATATATTTGGGCATAATTGTTTCCAGGAAAGTACTGAAAAACAATCAACAAGGATTCCTATGAAATTGGGGTATAAATTTTTGAATATGAAAATACCAAAGCTTTTGAATTATAGGAGCACACACCTAGAAAATATTTTCACCTAAATCATTCATGACAAAACATTTCTGGGGATACATAGAATACACCAACCAATGAATGAATTCATGGAAAATATAAGTTGTGGAACTATAACATGAAACAGACCATGCCTTATGACAACAATAGACATGGGGGAGTCCTTTTAGTTAACTAAAATGTGTTGATGTACTTTAATGAGGTTTAAAGAGCAATTTGAGTCGAAAACACCCCTCTCAGTGTCCATGAGAGGAATGTGAGAGGTTGAAAAAAAAAAGGTGACCTTTTTAAACATTTTTAAAAGTTTTAAGTGGTCAAACTGGACTTTATGAATACTTGTCAACCTTAGCTGACGTTGACCGTTTGTAATTTTCTCAGGAGGATGACTAGGACGATGCTACATAGATTAGAGAAACAACTGGAAATGTAATAAATGAGGGTGAAAATGGTATTTAGAGAATAAAAGTGGGAAAAACGGGGGAAACAAATTTTTAATGGTGATTTGACGTGTATGGGAAAATCATGTCATGTGGTGACATGGAGGTTTTAGGGATGATGTGCAATGGGAGTGATGTGGTGACATGGAGGTGTCAAGGTTGACATGCAATGGGAGTGACGTGGAGTGGGATGAGGTGATGTGGAACACTATGAATAGACCTTGCTTGACTACCGCCACAATATGGGAGAACCAAGGCTACAATGTAACCCCAATAATAGTGTCCCCGTAGTTGATCTGCACCATGGATCTCAAGTCAGCCCTCCCAACATTGACTAGTTTACGGGGGCACAGTGAAAAATAAAATTTGATTGGTTTGTGTTGTTGGATTTTTGCCATCAGGTGGACTGGACATCCTTGACTTACCACGCTTGACAAGTTACCCTCCATTTAACTTATCTCTGAATTTAGCTCCACTTGAGCCCACAAAAATTAAATGTAAATGTTGCAATTAATCTTAATCAAAGATTAATCCACCATTAGCGCTTTTTAAAAATCCTAAGGCTAACATATACATTTTGATTTTGATTTTGGAATAGAGAGAGAGAGAGAGAGAGAGAGAGAGAGAGAGAGAGAGAGAGAGAGAGAGAGAGAGAGAGAGAGATATTTCAAGGCCCCAACCCTGTGGATTGTTGTATGTGGTAATTTTTATGAATAGAAGTTTTATTTTTGTGTGTATGTTGTGTTTCCTCCTCTATGTCAAACATGTGTTTTGTACAAAACTGATTTAATATTCCACGTGAGTATTGATAAATTAATTTTTTTTTTCTTCTAAATATGGCTACCTCTATTATATAATACAAAAGGACAAAGATACATTCATCAACCAAATTGGAATTGTTGTGCTAGCCAATTATGGCAGGAAATATAATGTTCAAAAATGTAAAAATGGGATTTCCCCGGGAGGGGAAACCAGCCCAAAAAACTAGTCCATGTAGCAAGGATATTTCTTCCCTTGTGGGGAAACCAACATTGAATAAAACTATGCAGTGTGGATAGTAAAAAGACAAGAGAACTAGAACATAATAGGAAAATCCATGACTAGTGGGAACCATGACATTATGCTTGTTGCTTCTTATCATCCTGAAAAGTTTGGGAGGCTTCTCTTCCTTGATTAAACACTCGTATTCGGATATGTCATCCTCATGCTTGGATAGCTGGGGGTGCAATGCCAGAGTGGAGTTTGAGTAGGCACCTATCTTTGAGTCTTTGCCACCATCATTAGAGTTGTTGTTGACACCACTGTTCAAGGCATCCTCTGCAATCTTAACCGATAATGCCACCATTTTATAAGGTAGATTGAGGGAGGAAGGAGACATCGTGGATTTGTGCATATGCTTCTTGGAGCTTGAACCAGAAGGGCAAGGTGAAGCTACAGGAAGGCATAGGAATATGTGGGTAGAGAGGCATTGAGGATCCAGGACCTCTGGCGCATCCAAATTCAGGGAAAAGTCCATAGTATGCTCTGCCATGGCATGAATGGGAGGATGGGAGGGTGAGCCACGACCTCCACCTCCGCGGCATCGCATACGGTGGTATCATGGCATGGTGGAGGTCAAATTGTGAGAATTTGAAGGAACTAAGGGAGGTGTACATGCAGAGTAACAGAGACTAGCTTGATGCAGATGGGCTAAGGGGTAGTGCAGGGTAGCGGGAGGGGCAGAGTCGATGCAGGGAATGAAAGAGCCAACACTGAATATGGTAGAGAAACTAAGAGATAATGTTTGAAGAGGGATGGTGCCATTGTCCATATATGGAAAAGGTGACCTGCTAACAGTATGCACAAGAGTAAAGATGCAACAGATGGAATGAAGAGAAGTTAAGACTGTGGAGGACAAAGCTGGCTGGCACAGTAAATATCACCCATGTCGGGGCCATGTGCCTCCTCGTGATGAGGACAGCTGCCAGGCAATGACGAGGCCAGATGGCAGATGGAAGAACTGTTAGGGGGCACCTGCATTCGAGGATAAATTAAGTTAACTGCTAAAAAAAAATATTATTTATTTAGTATATATATGTATTTATTTTTAATGAAATTTCTTGAATAAGTTTAATAAGATTTTTTTTCAAAGTTATTCTTGAATTTTATGATGATATTTTTGACAATGGAACTTTAAATTTTAAAGGTTTTAGCTTATACTAACACAAATTGGATGATTAAAAAAAATAATAGATACTTAGTATAAGAAAGTTACTTGAGCGCATCCCTTTCCCAAATATTTTTGGTTCTCCATCCAACTAAAAATAAACAATAATGGCCTAACATCATCTAAATTTTCAGTTAAGATGGTCCCACAAGACAACTTGGTTATCCTACATAGAATTATATGTAATTAATACAAGGTGGTGCACTTGCTTGCATTAATTCTCCATTTTTTCAACCATTAAATAATATGCCCTTTCACTTCTTTCATATTTTAGGAAATGAAGTAGATCTATCATATAGTGAAGTAGATTGAGGTGAAGGTCCAAAGAAGTGTCTATGTTATGAAGATTCCTTTAATTGATTACAAGGGCTTAATGTTTTCTTATGAAAACCAATCCATACTATAGGAGTTCAACATTTCTATAGTACGTTTGTATATCATAATGTGATAACTAAGTAAATTTGGGAAAATGCTTTGTTTCCCACACTGTGCAATGCGAGTATTATGGTGGGATCTACATTTTCATCAAGTTAAGCATCATAGGAGTATATAATGGTACATACATAGATTCATTATTGTTAGATAAGATTTAGAGTGATGATTATCTATCATAATAATGTTTAAAATAAATCCAATTTTTTTTCAAAATTGCTTCAAGAGATATATTAACCTGTATTGTAACTCAAAGATAAATGAAATGAGTGCTAGCCAAGCATGCATTTTTATCAGTAGATATGTGTATTGACTTTGTATTTACTTTTAGATAATGATAATCATGTTTATTTGATATAAAATAGATCATTATATAATTTTCAATATATTTTGGTAATTTTTTCTAGTATAAAAACTGGACCGATTGGCATGTAGAGCACATTTCATTTCAAGGGCAATGCCCGCTTTTGGGATTTAGGGTCTAAAACCTTCCAAATCCCATTTTAGAACTTAAATAACTATTTTTTAGGTCCAAAAATTATAAATAAAGTTTGCAACTTATTAATTCTATGCTACAATTTAGAGCTTTCTAACGACATAAAATTCACCTAAGTTGAGTTTGTATATGAAAGTCATGAATCCCACAAGTTCACCTATCCAATTGACCACCATGGTATTGAGTCGATTCCATGTGATCTCGGGTCTATGCAGATATTTGGGTTACACTTTTTGGCAAAGCGAGGGTGCATTTTGGTATAAAAGGGAGCTCGATCAAGCAATTTTAAGGGATCGATCGAGAAATTTTTAAATTCTCTATCAATATGATTAAGGGCTTAGAAATAGCTCGATCTAGCATTTAAACACTCTCTCGATTGAGATCTTGTGTAACACTCAGTAGTGCGACTTATATACAATTTTTACCAAGTATTTATTTTTACTGAATCACACATACATGCACCAAGAACTCATTAGATTATCCATGCATATAATCACATAAGCAACTAAATCATAAACCATGTGAGCAACATAAACAATAAATAATGCACACAATCACATCATTAAACATGAGACACAGGATTTCTGGTGGAAACCCTTTCGGAGAAAAAACACCCTTGTTTTTGTTGTTATTCTCTGAATTTCTAGTCGAGAAATTTGTCTTTTACATAGTTTGATGACTCCAATAAACATGGAGACTCGACCTCATATACATAATTCCAACACCAATCAACTAGGAGAATCGATACTACTGATAATCTCAGAAGACTTTGTTCTCTATAGATCTATGAACTACCATCCGTTGAAGGCCACCATGATCAACGATCCTTTCCCACCTACCATTGGACTATCCAACCACCATCGAATGAGAAAATGTTACTTTCACTAAAGCTTTGATATCCCTGCTCCTCTATCATGAAGTCAATACTCCTTTACCAAAATGCAGACCTCCTTTCATGTATTTTCAAACTGAATCCAAGATACTATGCTCAACAAGAAATCAACTATGCATATATGCTATCAACAACAAAAAAAATAGCTCTGCATACATGCTATCATCAACAAGACATCATCATAAGATCAAATAAAAACTCCATAAACAAAATGCTCTCCAAGATAGAAAAAATGTGGCCACAATAAAACTGATTACAACATATATCAAACGCTCACATCAGAATGTAACTGTTGCATACTCCAGTTAGCAACATACGACAGTAAGGCTATGAAAAAAATGTAATAGCATCTCCTACAAACCAAATGTGAGAGGATCACTAACAATACTCCAACGACATAAAAAAAATTATCCAAACAATCTCTACTCCAACATCATCAAAGAATATCTATTCTGCAGCATGCTTCAGCTCTTCTCCATTCTCTGCCATAAAACACTCACTTAGTGAAGCATCTATTCTCATAACTAGGTATAGAAGCATAATATCATTCTCTGATACCTTCTCACTCACATACTAACTTCAACAACAACCAAAAAGCTCACAATGAAAGAATATAAAACATGTAGGGAGAAGTTGAGCTTGGGGCTAGGATCAAAGGTGCACAAATTGGACCAAATCAATCCACTAACACCTCAAATTATTCAATAAATGCATTCACATCATGAGAGAACATTTTCAAACCATCTCTAACCTTTTTCACTTTTTTCTGGAAGCCTATGGGAATTTCCAATCTAATTTTCTTATGATCAACTCGAGGAATGCAAAGAAAATATCGTTAAATCCCCCAGTCACTCCCATAACATTGCATCTGTGTGACTGAGTCTATAAATTCTCACATAGGTTGTTCTTCCAGTTTCCAACCACTCCCATATTATTATCTGCATGTGACTGTGGCTAAAACTAAGGGAAAAATCATGCCTTTAGCTTAGAACCTTGTCACTGGTTAAATCCTCTTCTCCAACATTTGTGCTAGCCTCTAGACCTCTGACATGGCCTTTGACACATTTGCAAGTAGATAAAACATGTCTACCAAGTGTTACTTCCAAGTTTACCTACAAGGGATAAAAAAAAATGTTGACAAGTGTGCCAATGAATCCTCCACTCTCCATCAGACCTATAAACACATTGCAACACATGTTAACAAATTTTCAAACCTCTGTAGCACCTCTGAAATATCAAAATCAGCATCATGAAGCCATCACACTGCAACAAGTCGTCTCCATGAAGCATATGCATGAATACCTAGATGAAGACCTAGTTGACAACTCAACAAGTGTGCCATCTACCATCACCATCACATGTAGATTCGCATCATGTATTTGTAGTAGCACTATTAACCAAACCAATGACATCATTGATCGTCATGAGTGTGTCATCATCATAGGAGCAACATCAGTGGAAAAAAACATAATATATATATATATATATATATATATATATATAGATACTATGAGATTATAATATAATATTTAACATACCTTTAACAATATAATTATTATATAACTATATAACATAGTATATAACATAACTATATATAACTGTAATTATATACATAATTAGATATTTATAATTATAGATTTCATAATCATGACATAAATATAACTATTTATATAATTACAATTATATATATTTAATATAACATATAATTATATATAACATATTGATATAACATTTAACATAACTATATATATATAATTATAACTATAACGTAGCATAACATAACATGTACAACATAGCTATAAGTGCATTTATAGTGAATAAAAACATTTTTAATCTTTTCTAATTTGTACCATATTGTTTCCTTATATAATGTGTTGTATGAGAAACATTATCTTCAAGTGCTTTGACCTAGTACATGTCATGTGTCAAAGTCAAACATTATAATAATTTAAAGTTTATTGGAATATTTGGTTGGCATGACAATTCATTAGTTTTGAAAATAGGTTTATTTCAAACTTTTACATATATATTCACATATTTATTCCCTATGAATAAGATGCATTATTTAGAAATGGGAATAAGTGTGAAGTTAGGTTTGATCACTTCTTTCGATTGTGTTTACATGGAACTCAAAATTTTGGTTGATAGATAATCAAAATTGAACTCTAATGTTTAGAACTTCACGTGATATTATTCTACTTGAATTTAGAAATGGTTTTCTTGTCAACATTCTTTCTAAGTCGACATTTTTTTCTTGGATTAATTTATTTGTATCATATGTAATAGTTTTGTATTATATGTAATAGTTTAGTAAAAAAAAAATTGGATTAGTTTATATGTATTAAATATGTATTATATGTAATATGCAGAGCCATCTCTTATATGCCCCCCAAATGCAAGTCGTCGAAGTGTGAGGGGATCTACTATACATGGTCGGGCACATGATTATATACCAACTAGAGTGTGTGTTCCACTGTTAGATCCTAGCTCTAACACCAGTTAGAATGTTAAAGATAGTGTTTCTGTCTTCGTTGATGATCATATTATAAATAATGGACCATATTCCCCTGCTATAGATGAATTTTTAAATCCTCTTGAAACTTTATGCATTTATGTATTAAAATTGTCTTTAATTTTTATATCATCTTCAACTGATGTGCTTGAATGTAATGTATATGTTATTATGCTTCTATTTTGTTATATGTATGTTAAATTATGTTTATGTTTTGCAGACCCTCAATAGGGTGAAGATGAGGATCATAGTGCAATGTCGATCCCTTTGTGGGACGATGCTATAGCTAGTATCATACTAGAGGATGTTGCAACCCAACATACATGGGTCATACGAGAGCCACGTAAAATCTCTACTAGTTCACCTACTAGGAGTAATTTGTCTTTTATGAAATATATCATTGATAGGTTAATCAAGACATATGAGAGGGTGGGACCATAGAGTGTCCTCCTACATTCCATGTATAGGATTAGGAGGCAGGAGGTTAGAGGCCCACATACTTGGGAGGTGGTGAAAGAGGCCACCAAGAACATTCATGTTTGTGGGGAGTTGTTCAACATCCCTTCAAAGCACCATGCTAGACATCGAGGTCTGATTACACTCAAATATTCTAAGATTGTTGATGCATACCCTTTTGTTTTTTATCGAATCATTAGAGCTTGGGGCTAGTTCCCCCACTACTTTGCAAAGTATATACATGTAGATTTCATGCTACATATGAGTTTCGATTACACCAGCACAAGATATGAATTTTATGGACTTGGCTTGGGACGTACCTATGGTCATGACAAGGCTCGTATGTACATTGGGAACGTACCACCACCTTTGATATTGTTTCCACTAATGTCTTGGATTGTGGCATTGAAAACACAAGTAAAGGAGCTATCGTAGATCGACGTTGAGACCAAGAATACCATTGTAGATAGCATGCAGATGACATTGGCCAGTGTGCATGTTCAATTTCATGGAGAGATAAGAAGACCACCACCATTGCCTTGTGACACACAAGTTCCATTATATGACGATTCATATCTCACGAGTCTACGTTTTGACTAAATTTTTTCATATGCATGTATGTTTCGTGATCCCATCCATGACACTTGAAGGGTGCATGGTGCATATGACACAAACCATGTACATATATATGAAAATTTTGACCCTTATCGTCAAATTATAAATAATTATTTATATTAATTTATATCATATTAGATTGAATTTATATTAATAAGTTCATGATAACATGTAGAAACAAACTAGCTACATGGATGAGATTATGAGGTCATCTGAGGGGGAAATTTATTAATTATACCAGCCTCCACCAATGCACGTTTCCATGGATTATGTTCCACCTCCATCTCCACATCCACCTTAGAGCATTCATGTGGAGGAGAGTGACTATGTACAACCACATGGACTAGCAGTTGAGGTAAATTTTATTATTCCTAATTTTTCGTTACTTTTTTTTTTTAAGTTACATGCATGCTAATTAATCCATAGACTAATTATAATTTTTCCTTGCCATTTTTTACACATGCACATATGTAGAGTGTTGTCGATATCATAGTTATGTGGATACATGAGTGGGATGTTGGGTATATATGCATTGATGATGCAAGTCCATCAATGCAAACCCTAGTGTTTGAGCCATAAGAAGGGGAGCACCAAACCCATATTCATTAGACCCCCATCCTAGATGACTTGCATTTGGACTCAAGTGATGTTAGTAGATTCATATATATAATTAAATGTGGTTCAAAATAATTTATTTCCATATTTTTTATTTTGTATAAATAATGATCTAATTAGTTCAAATTTGAATGTGTTATATTGCAGTACTAGATTACAGATGATTACTTTGTGATGTGGAACTCACATAGGAGTTTTGGTGGTACTTAGATTAGATAGTTTGTATATTTCCAGGCCTATTTCATATAACACATTCACATGTGATACAAACTTTGTATATTTTCATACATGGAAAATTTATGGATGTACATGAACATTATTTCAGTTTATGGATGTTTGTTATTTTAGTTTATGGATTCTTATTAATATTTTTTATGGATGTTCATTAGTTTTTGAAGTTTATGGATCTGTTAATTATTTTGATAGTTTAATTTTTTTTATATAGTATAACTTTTATTAAAAAATATCACAATTTTTTATTTCTATTTTCATAAACTAAGAAAATAAGTACCATCCTAAGTTATGATGCAAGTCACTTTGATACTTAAAGAAAACTAAAATATATTATGGTTGAATTAAAAAACACAAATAAGATTGAAATAAGTCTTAAATTCAGTTTTAAAAGATGGCTAGTAAACATCAAATAAGTTTTATTCAATTTAATTTCTTTTGAGGTCATCTACAAGATCTTAGTAATAACATGATATTTAAGTCATATGTATTAAATTTAATATATTAAAAAATAGTTAATGATATATGTTTCTATAATTTTAAATATAATTAAATATAAATTTTTCTAAATTTACTTTGCTGTCTCAATGTTCAATTAAAAAACACAAATGAAATTGAAATAAGTTTTATTCAATTTTAAAAATTGTCTTGCAAACAACAAATAAGTTTTATTCAATATTATTTCTTTTGAGGTCATCTACAAGAGATTAGTCATAACATCACTTTGATACTTAACTAAAATATATCGTGTATCAATTTAATATTGAACACATAAATAATTACAAATATGTTTCATATTGGCTTGTACAAAGTTTCTTTTAGTGCAATCAACATGTATGTTATTACAATGGTTTTAAAAATAAATTATTTTAATTCTAAAGTCATCCATATTACAATTTAAAAAATATATATGGAAATTTTTTTGACCCACCCATATACCATTCCTTATATATGGAAATCTTTTAAGTATATTTCAATCACTTCCTTATCTCAAGGTTCAATTAAAAAGCACAAATATGTTTGAAATAAATTTTATTCAATTTTAAAATATGTCTAGTAAACAACAAATAAGTTTTATTCAATTTTATTTCTTTTGAGGTCATCTACAAGATTTTAGTCATAGCATATTTTAATTGCAATCTTACTATGATGCAAGTCACTTTGATACTTAAAAATGAACTAAAATATATCATTTATCAATTTAATATTGAGCATGAAAAGGATTACAAATATGCTTCATATCGGCTTGTAGAAAGTGTCTTTTAGTGCAATCAAAATGTATGTTATTACAATTAAATTTTAAAAATAAATTATTTGGTTTCTAAAAGTCATCCATATTATAATTAAAAATTTATATATGGATTTTTTTGTGACCCACCCATATACCATTGCGTGGTCAATTATTTTTTAGTATTTCAATCAATTTTTTATCTCAAGGTTCAATTAAAAAACTCAAATATGATTGAAATAAGTTTTATTCAATTTTAAAATATGTCAAGCGTAAACAACAAATAAGTTTTATTCAATATTATTTATTTTGAGATTATCTACAAGGGCTTACTCATAACATGATATAATTCAATCGTATTGAAATCTATATGATAGAATTTCTATAATTTTATATAATGTTATCAAATTTCCTAAATTTACTTAGCTATCCAAGTATTTCAATCAATTTGTTATGATTGAACTAAGTTTTATTCAATTTTAAAGATGTCAAGATGTAAACTACAAATATGTTTTATTTGATTTTATTTCTTTTGAGGTTATCTAAAAGAGCTTAGTCATATTCATATAGATATATATGCTCTATTTTTTTCATTTTTTATAATCCAATATGAAGCATGTGTGTCACTCTTCCCATGATTTATATCAAACTCATATATGACATTTATTAATAACATACAAAATTTTTAATGTTTTTCATCTCCTAGATTTAGTTGAATTTCCATTTTAAGTAAAATAATATCATATCAACTTGGTTAAATTATTAGTGGATTAAATTTTAGATCCATCTTGATTTTAAATCTATAGGGTTCACATAAGGATTCTATCCTTAAAAATAAAACCTCCTTGAAGTTTGGAAAACTTTGTTTTTACAAAGGCTCGACCGAGCCCATGATTAACCACATAAATGGCTTGATCGAGGGTTTCTTAAACCCTCAATCAAGATATTTAAATTTATAATTTAAGATCTCAATTGAGCTTCTAAGGTCCTAAAACCCACAAATTTATCACCCCTTCTACATATTTCTCAGCAACACAATTTTGTGCCCTAGCAAAGTTAGGGAAAAAAATGTCCTTAAGTGGCAGAGTTGATCATGTTGGATTCATGAAGGGATCCTCTATTCAATCACATATGAGTTTGATATTTTCAAATTCATGTAATATTTTTCATCTCATTTCATTTAAACATAATACTTGAAATTTTTTTGGACAATTTCAAAGAGGCTGAAAAAAAATCAATAACATAAAATATACACAACAAAAAAAATTCAAAAAATACAACTATCTTCATTTACAAGTTCTCTTCAAAAGTGTACTCTTGGTTTTTCAATTTATTTAAATAGTTGAAAAAAGACTTACACAAACACGTGTTTGCAAAATGCAATTGAAATATTACTTCACCAACTTCGAAAAATATTAAAAATTATAATTTTTCATAAGAAAATATTTTTTTAATATGAAAAACTTAGTTCTCTTAGTGTATATCATGCTCTCTCGTATATATATATATATATATATATACACACACGTGCAAGGAAAAACATTTCATTTAAAGAAAAATTAATAGATTATACGACAATATCATTACGAAAACAACATAATTCTCCACAAATTATATTTTTACTCCAAATTAAAATTCACAATGCTTATATGAATTTGGAGGACTTAAATTCAATAAAAGAGTTAAATTTTGGAATTTCATCGCCACATTTGGCCCAAAAGTATAACCCACCTTCATGCATTCACCCATTCACATTACTCACACATGTGTGAAGGAATAACTCCTATTGGTGAATTATATTTAATGTCTAAATTATGAAATGAAAATTTAATGAGGTAGACCAACCGTAGAAGTCTATAAGAAGAATGAGAGATTAAGAGAAATGTGTGATCTTAGGAACAAATCTTGCTTAAGAGATTTTTGGAGATATTGTGAAGGAAGTTGAAGAAATCCTTTCAAACAAAAAAAACACTAATTTGGACATAATCATTGTGGAAAACTATCATTATATATTGAGATGATTTTTACATTACAAACACACATGGGAATATTTATTCAATATAGTTTCCCCTTAGGGAATTTATTGCATATAATTCTATAGTGTTGTTTGATTGACTATTATGGCCAACAAATGGTATTAAATTTGTTTAAAAAATGACCATACATGCTAGCACAAAGGATCTGAAAATATTTTCAAAAAAGATAAGAAAATTCTATGTGACTGTAGCAATCAATACATCTGGAAAAAGAGAATCTACTTAGTTGTTAAAGAAAGTATAAAAAAGATGGTGATTTTGGGTGCATATTTGTAAGTGATAAATTTGCACAATTTAGTTGAGCATTAGTTCTCTAGTGGCATTTTATGAATTAATTTAGAAGAGTTCTTCAACATGACAAGTTGCTACATTCATTTCTCCTTTGGATGCAACACTAACCTATGTCTGTGGATAGAGGGTGTAGAGAAAGCAGTTGGTGTGGAGTATGTGGTGACTTGTGT
This sequence comes from Pinus albicaulis, assembly GCA_034641835.2. Classification (NCBI taxonomy): domain Eukaryota; kingdom Viridiplantae; phylum Streptophyta; class Pinopsida; order Pinales; family Pinaceae; genus Pinus; species Pinus albicaulis. Next base: position 687,315,753 of record CM076572.1, on the reverse strand, counting down.
TGAGGATCCAATTTTGCATAAAGTGATTTGAATTTGTGTGTGGAGCCTTATGTTGAGTGGATTTGGAGTCCATTTTAGGATTTTTTTTTCAAGTGCTCATTGAAGAGATAGAAATTACAGTCAAAAGTAGTTCATGCTATCATGGATTGAAGCTGTTGGAACTTACAACTGAAAGGGAGTCAGGAAATAATTGTTTGAAACATTATATATTATAGAGAAAGGAGGTCATTCTATCACTCAAGGGAAGCATTTTACATTGTAGAGAAAATAACCAAGCTATTATTTTTTTTGAATCTTGGAAATTACAGTGTTTATGGTGCTGCAAAATTTCATAGGGAAGAGTGCTATCATAGTGCATAATAGCATGGATAGACCTACAAACTGAGTTTGGAACAACATGTATGAACCTACAAGGTGAGCCTAAAACTTCCCAAAAATACTCCCAAAATTCCCCTCTGAAATCCTACTGAATTTAGCTCTAAATTACTTAGATTTCCTACCACAACTTAGCCCAAAATGACCCTCTGAAACCCCACTGAATTCAGCTCTAAATGACTTAGAGTTCCTACCACAAATCAGCCCAAAATTCCTGCGCATGCCTAACTCTTGACCCTCTGCACGACCACTGTCTTCAAAAATTCAGCCTACAAATTTCTCTTAGATTCTCTCCAGAAAAAAACCTGTAATATGCACCAAAATTCTTGAGAAGGGCACCTCCAATTTCCATAAACTTAGCATGCAAGGTAGCTACTCCACCAAGTGATTTGAACTCCTTATTTTATGCCTAGTTTTCATTCCCATGCTAGTCGAATATCCCTAAAATAAGCTCCTAAATGAACTCTAGATTTTGTTAAGGTATCCCATAGGGTGACACTTGAGGTTCACCAAAGAAGGGTCAAAATTTCACACCTAAAAATTCCCTTATGCTTTATAGCACTCATTGACTTAGCTAAGTAGTGCAAGTGAACAAGGGTTAATTTTTTAGTTTGGAAAAAGTCACAAAATGGAAGCGTGTTCTCCAAATTATAGATGTTTCTTCCATTATCTCCTCGTGGGCTCCACAATTTGACCTCCTTTCATCTCTCCTTCTTCCCTCCAATTTGAATTCCCTCAAGGAGTGCAAGTTTCCTCTTGGAGTGGTCCCCACATTCCACTATGAAAATGATTTTCCCTTTGTCTAATGTTTGGAGCCTCTTCTTTCACAGAAAATTAAATTAATTAACTCTTACCCACTTTTCCTAAGTTTTCATCCAAAAATTGTCCTCCACCCAGAATTTCAAAATTGCAAAATGCGCTTAGCATATTGTTAATTAGAGGGAATATTATAGTCCTCCCCTCCCAAATGTTACTTTTCCTAAAGAAACTGTAATGTTGGGTGTTGTAATATTCACTCTCCCTCCTACATGGCATCCTCCTTAGGCATATCCTTCCACCAAAGAATAAAATCCTTAATGAACATGCTCCAGAGTTTCCTCTCTCTCACCTCCAAGATAGCCTCTAGAACAAGGATCAGGCGACCCTCATTATCCATCGGTGGAAACTCTGTGGTTTTTGTAACATGTTTTCCCAAAGCATTTTTTAGGAAAGATGTAGAATATTTTGTACCTTTCTCCTGGGTGGGAGCTCTAGCTCATACACTACCTCCCCAAATCCCTTGATCACCCTGTATGGCCCATAAAAATGTGGATTAAGCTTTTATTCTCTCTTCTGCTTAAGATTAAATTGCTTGTACAATTGGAGTCTAAAAAATACTAAGTCCCCAGCCTAAAAATTCCTCTCTACTCTACCCTTGTCTACATATATATTATATTTGTTGTGGGATATTTTCACGCTATCCTTTAGAGCCTTAAGGATATCTTGGCTCTCCTATATACAGTATTTAGCCCCTGGGGCCCTTTTGTCTCCAAAAACCATATCAATAAAATTCAATGCATCATAAACATACACAGAACATAATGGGGAAATACCTATAGACATGTGGTACGTGGTGTTGTGGCAGTACTTTACAAGATGTAGCCACTTCACCCACGCACACTGCTACATGGTCAAATAATTGCGTAGGTAGCCCCCCAACCATTTATTCATGATATCAGTGCAGCCCTATGTCTATGGATGGTAGCTAGTACTAGGTGTGAGTTCAGTCCCCACTCAGTGAAAATACTCCTACCAAATCCACCCATGAACTTGTTATCTTTGTCGCTGACTATGGTCTTAGGGAGACCATGTAGTCTGAAAACCTCTTAGAAAAAAAACTTGGCCACTTGTGATGTTGAATATATAACTGGTATGGCGAATAAATGGGAAAATTTAGTTAATCTGTCAGCCACCACATAAACATAATCACACCCCTAAACCGTTGGCAACCTCATAATGAAGTCCATAGACACACTCTCCCATTTCCTCCCAGGAATAGGAAGGGGTTGTAATAATCCGGTTCGGTGTGTATGCTCCCCCTTATTCCTATGAAAAGTGTCACACTCCCAAACATGACTCAAAACATCCTACTTAAGGCCCTTTTGAGTGAAGTTCTCCCATATGGTCCTGTATGTCTTAAGAAACCCTTGATGCCCTGATAGAGGAGAAACATGTGTAACCTACATGATCTTCTCTAGAAATTAGGAGCCTGATACCAAATAAATACTATCATTGTAAAAGATAACATCATTCATCATATTGTATCCATATTCTCCTGATGTGACATCCAAGACCTCACATGCATCTTGGTTCTTGTAATACTCAACCAGTAAATACACCCTCTAGTCTTGAGCAATACTCACGAGGGAAAGTGTGGCAAGGCTCCTAGGTAATGCATCAACAACCATGTTTTATTTTCCCTTAACATGCTCTATGTTAAAATCGTATGCCTGGATATTACTGAACCACTTTTGTTGCTGCTCATTTAGCTCTCTCTACTCCAAGAAAATTATGATACTATTGTGGTCAGTATTCACCTTAAACTTGTTTCCCACCAAGTACTGTCGTAATGTATCTATAAAACACATAACGACAAGAATCTCCTTGTCATATATGGAATAAAACCTCTCATGTACCTACAAATTCCAACTCTCGAATGCGATTGGGTGTCCCCCTGTATCAAAACTGCTTTGAGACCCTCTCTAGATCCATCACACTCCAAAACAAAGGACTTTGTAAATTTAGGCATAACCAACACAAGGAGATTTCTCACTACCTCCTTAAGGCGTTGAAAAGCCTTCTGCACTAAATATTTCAATACAAACACCCCCTTCATGGTTAAGTCTATGAAGGGAGCTGATAGGTAGGAAAACCTCTTACAAACCTTCTGTAGTAAGTTCATATACCTAGGAATCCCCTGAACTCCATCACATTCCTAGGTGTAGGAAAATCCAAATGTCCTTGATATTCTCCTAGTAAACCCACACCCCATCCTCTTAGTGATGTGGCCAATATAAAACATCTCCGTTAGTCCAAACTCACATTTATATATCTTCGCATACAACTACTTCTCCTATAGAATGTGCAACACCTACTCCACATGCTACAAGTGCTCCTCCTAAGTCCTAATATAGACCAAGATGTCAGCAAAGAAGACCAATACACATATGTGTAGCTGCTTGTGGAACACACTGTTCATGAAATACTGAAATGTATCTAGAGTGTTGGTTAGCCCAAAGGGAATCACCAAAGACTCGAAGTGTCCATAGTGACACCTGAATTTTGTCTTCGAGATATCCTGCTCTCTCACTCGAATCTAATGGTACCCAAAACACATATATATATTGGTGAATTAATTCACCCCCCTGAGCTCATCCATCAACTTGTAAATGCGCGAAATATGATATCTATTACCCAGGGTCCTTTTGTTCAAATCTCTGTAATCAATTCACATGTGAAGGATCTCAGACTTTTTCTTCACCAACACCACATATGAAGAAAATTTTCTAGAATTGGACTTCATATGCCCCAATTCTAAAAAATCCCATAAGTCCCACTCTATCTCATCCCTTTATGCCTTGGTATGCTAGTATGGTGTAGTGATCACTACATTCATGACATCCTCTAAATCAAACATGTGATCGAATCCCATGTTTGATGGACAACTTGGTGGAATGTCCCCAAAAAATATTGGGTACTTGTCCAGTATCGCCTGAATATCAAGGTGAGGTGGTCATGGTTGAGTCCCCCCCTATGGTATTCTGAGCTCCACAACCCACTCTATATCCCCATGTCACAAATAATCCTCCATCTAATGTGCTAATATTTTCTATGTATGTGGGTATGAATGCATGCCCCTCAACACAACCAACTTCCCATCTGGCCCTATGAACTCCATCTCCAACCTATTCTGACCTGTGGTGGAATTCCCAAGGGAATAAAGCCACTTAACACCCATCACTACGTTGGTTTCTATAACATCAACTGCAAAGAAATGATCAGTCATAGAGTAGTTCCCCATTATTATAGTCATGTAAGGGGCATATTTGGTGCACTCCATGGTTTTGTCCCTAGGTAATAAAAATAAGAATCCCTCAAAGGTATATATATGTATCCATATCCACTCCACCATCTAGGAATCAAAAAAATTGTTAGTAGCCCAACTTTCCACCAACACCGACACACGCTTCCCCTACAAGATGCCTCTAATCCTCAATGTTAATTAATTTTTCACTCCTTGAAGCAAATTAATAACTCCTCTTGTGGGTAGGAAAGGGCCTCCTCTAGGTGGGGGAGGTGGACATCCTTCTCTTCCTCCTCCAATAGCATGTTTCTCAATGTCACTTATATCCTCCTCCTGCTAAAAATCATCCTCCGAATCACTATATGAGAAAACCTCTATATATTAGGTCTTGCATTTGGTGAATATATGCCCCGGTACCCATGGATTTTTTCATTTGAAGCACAACAGGATCATCCTAAGGTCTCTCCTAGTCCCATCATCCAAATTCCCATGCCCTGAAATCTCCCTATGTGGTGGGGGCCTAGTATCATTGCCCCTTTACTAGAAAGGGGGTTTAATAGGTGATGGTTCCCTAGACTTAGGAATTTCATCCTGCAAGTCCTGAGTCCTACTCATTGAATTCTGAAGAGAAGTAGGTTTGTTTGACCTTACTAACCCAAGAAAAGGCTCAGATATGCCCTCCAAAAATAGGAAAACCCTCCTATACTTTGACAGATATGGTACTATCATGAATACCCACAAGAACATTGAGATATAATTATCTGGGTGCCTTGCTTTCATTAGCTAAGTCATCCCTCTAAAGTGTACCTGAGGGTCTTTTTTATCAAAGTGCTCTACCACACTCTTGGTAAAATCTTCATAAGAGGTCACACTTGCATATCCCAATTTGGAAAACCCATGGAATCACCAATCATGGGCTTCCCCCTCTAAGTGTAGGGTATCCATTTTAATTTATTCCACTTTTGTCATCTCGTTAAGCTAAAAATATGTATCAAATTTTTCAACCCAAGCTCCAATGGTACATTTGGAGTATCCATCAAAAGTGGGAAGGTATAACCTCCCAATTGAGCATTGTAGATCTGAGGTCTATGAAGAGGAGCTACTGGTTCCCTTTCCATTACTGGTGTGCTTAAGTTGCATAAATCCTTAAAGGTCAAATAAGCTAAAAATTCTTCCCCCGTAGATTTCCACTTAAGAAAATAGTCCCCTATGGGCATCTCATCGGACTCAAATTTCCCTCTAGTCTCTATAATCAATAATGTAGGAATGGTAGATCTAGGTTGTCCATTATAAATGATATAGTGGTTTGGATTATTAGTATTCTTAGTGTGGTTGGATGCGCGTGAAATCTCCCCCCTATGAACTCCCTGTGGCTATCTTAGACGCAATGTTATCTCATCTCCATTACCTCCTTTTGCACCCTCACAATCTCATTTAACACCCTTAGGATGCTCTACATAGTAGTGTAATTTGTGCTTGTCATCTTGACTGTCTCCTCCTTAGGGGCCTTTGAATTTGGGGTAATCTCCAATTTCATCTCCTTAATACTATACATGTACCTCTGATACTTTATATTCTCATTATCTCTCAGGGTCATTGGAAAATTCTCCCACAACTGGCCAAGTCACAACTCTGATACCTCTGTAATATTCCTAATGGGAAAATAAAATGAATAAAAAAACTATGAACTTAAATACAAGATGTAGTTTCATAAATATGGAAACACAAGAATCAAACACTAAAAACATGGACAAAACTTCTAAGACATTTTATTAATATGAGTACGATGTAGTAAAATAGAAGGAATAGTGTAACCTGGGCTTGCTACAACAAGAAAATACCAAACCTAGGAGTCAAAAATGTTTTCAAAGTGTTGATAACTAAGCCCACATTTTTTTTTTCCCAACTGTGAAGTTATGTTGCTTCTGGATGAAATGAAACAAGGGGTTGGAACCTCTGGAGTAGTAAACAAATTATGAAATTTAAACTATAGCCTCATTTCAATAAACCCACAACAACATAGAAATGGTTTGGGATCCTTCCAACCAACCTTAGGAGCCCCCAGTTAGTGCAATTCCCTCTCCACCCTGTTATTTTCACCCTGGAAATCCCATTGAATTCAAACCTAAATTACTCAACCTTCACACCACCACAACTTAGCTCAAAATTATTGTGCAGGACCCACTCTTAAACCTCTACCCAATGCCCATCTTTTGAAAATTTTCCTACAAATTTTCCTTATATTCTCCCCTACAAAACACTTGTAATGTCTAGAAAAATTCTTGGGAAAGACACCTCTAATTTCCTGTAACTTAGCATGCAAGGTAGCTTCTCCACCAAGTGATTCAAAATTCCCCTTCTGCACGCAATATGCATGCCCAAACTAGTCAAATATCCCTGAAATCACTTCCTAAAGCAACTGTAGAATGTGCTAAGGTCTCCCCTAGGTGACACTCCAGGTTCACCAAAGAAGGGTCAGAAATTCCCTTCTGGAATTTGACTTGTGCTCTGCAGCACTCGTTGGCTTGGATAAGCAGCTCAAGAAAAAAGGGTTAAATTTGGAAAAAGCCTCAAAATGGAGGCAAATTCTCTAATTTATAGTCGTTTATTCCATTCTCTCCTTGTGGGCTCCACAATTTTACCTCCTTTCATCTCTCCTTCTTTCCTCCAATTCGACTTCCCTTAAGGAGTGTGAATTTCTTCTTGGAGTGGTCCCCACATTCAACTATGAAATTTATTTTCCCTTTCTCTAATGTTTTGAGCCTCCTCTTTCACAAAAAAATTAATTAATTAACTCTTTCCCACTTTTCCTAACTTTTCATCCAAAAATTGTCCTCCACAAAAAAATGAAAAATTGCAGAATGCACTTAGCATATTTTTAATTAGAGGGAATATTACACCTCATCAGGATTATGTTTCTCTCTAAAATTTCCCATAGTTATTTCTTTCCTACATATATCTACTCCCATGTTGAGTTAGCCCCTGTTTTTGCTATTACTTCTTTATGTGGAAATGCTAATGAATATAAATATTAGAAAGATTATGCTACAAAGAAACATGACCAGTTAGATGAGTATGTTGTAGAGAGCCATGCATCAAGTTAGCTCGAAGATGTTTTACCAAGATAATTATATGAAATTCATGTACATCTACCATTGATAAATTAATGTAGATAATATTGTGTTAGTGGGAAAATATGGACATGCCATGAGACGACTTGCATATGTGGCTAATTAAAGTAGTGGTGATGATATATATAATGAAAACAAAAGGCTAGGAAGTCCAAGAAGCATCCTAACAAATTATTTTGGATGATAGTTTTGGAGAGGTAAATCCCCTCTGCGGACAGAGGCGATCCCTACTAGCCCAGATCGGGTCTAGCAACAACTGGGTCATGCTAAAACACAAGTTCCTAATTGAAAAAGACCAAGATGCGAAAAGAGGCCTACCTTAAGTCCTACGCTGCTGTCGTTTGTAGAGAAGATGGCACTTTCTTCCCTCGCTATGGCAGATCAGAATTCTCCTGCCTAGCACATTCGAACACCTACATGTACACGAAGAAACAAAAAACACACAAGCGTAAAACCTAATACATGCAACTATGTATCAGTCAGAGAAGATACAAATCATAACATAAAACATGAACATCTGAGTAGAACCATAATCGAAGTCGTTTATTATTAATCAGAACAAAGAAAGATACAACCTGAGCTCGGATGCTGGATCTTCCTTCGGCGGGTCGACAGAGGAGTACGTCTCAATAAAGCTCGTCGGGAAAAGGACAAGTCTCTCTCTCTTCGGCTGTCTGATGATAATCTCCTTACTATTGATTCAACTCTGTTCAGGCTAGCTTGCAAAGGGAAAATGACAAGCTTATATAGATGGTGGAAGGAAATTTGGGATCCCTACAATAGTGGAATTGGCCCTATCCTCAAGGAAGCTTCCATGATAAGTGGAAAACCACTTCCCCTACATGGAGATCAGGAGCCAAACTTCCCAACTCATTTTAGAGACTCGTTCAGGAGTTGGTTGGAATCAAAATTCTTCCATTTATTTTTAAAAAACAATCCTTATTAAGCGTGGTACAGGTGATACACTGGGACAGAGCGCCAGTTGGCACGCCCTCTTTGGTGGATTTCCCCCATTGGCGTGAGGGCTGAACTGGCTAGTTGCGCCAAGGCCAACAAGGCTATTTTTAGGGCTTCTCATAGGAAATTGTCTTTAGGGGAATGATTGTCCTTATTAAGGGGGATGCCATGAAAGTGGTTTCAGGTCATGTCACTACTCATAGGTCATGGAATAAGCCCTCCAATGTGTGGGATGGGGGATTGGAGGGACGGTGACAAATTACTGTGTAACAGATGCCCCCTAAAGCATGAGGCCCGAGAGAGAGAGAGGGGTGAAATGCTTTATGAGAACGTGTCCAACTGAAAAAACTGCCGTCAGAAAACTTGCGTAGACAAGTACAACTGATATCTCAAATACATGATATATGTGGTATGGGTGCAGCCATCCATAACAGAGTATACAATAATCAAGATCCAAGGCATGGGCGTAGCCATTTAGTAAGGATCAATAAATAGACTCAGGCATGGTCGCAGCCATCCAATCAATGAGTCATGTAACCAATCATAATAATCCACAAAATCGCAGCCTGGATTTCAACAGACAAAACCCAGGGTGTTGTGCTCCATCTTGACCTGAACAAAGTACAAGTTCTAGCATGTGAATAAGTGAGTTGAAGTCGAACATGCAAGAACATCGTCTAATTACCAGCCAATGATGAAAGTTGTTAACAGACGCGAGAGGAACCACCAATAATGACAATGGCCCTCAAGGTACTATAGGTAAAATCCATGGAATGTGAATAGTGAGCTGGTGTTGAACACCCTCAGAATCATCCGATCGAAGGTCAATGATGAAAACCTTACATCGAATGCGAAGAACCTACCATTGAGGCATGCAGGCTCCAAGGTACTGGAAGGGAGTCTCTAGATCAGCTTCCTAGATAATGAGCTGAAGTTGACAGGAAGTGACCTTAATCGAAGGTCGGCCATAGTCTTTCCCACATCATTGATGCGATACAAAGAAATATAATGTTGTGAATCAGGATCATATGAGAATCAGAGGAAGGTTGAAACTTGTAGAGGTCAACTTCTCTTGAACATATCGACAGCGCGAAAGTGGATTTGGCAGTATTTGACATCAAAAGATCAGAGATCATGACGACAAGGAAAATAGCAGATGAGAGGTCAAAAAGGATTACCCAAACCCACGGAGGCAAACAGAGAATGAGATGAGATGTACCCAACTCGACATGAATGCAGACAAGTGCCATGTTCAAGAGTGACATATTGCCGACACGACGACGATACTGGTTCCATTTTTCCCCACCATTTCTGGTGAGTACCCCAATTATTTTTGACGACAAGCTTGAAGGGGATAGCATATTCTTGTAATATAAATTTGTCCTTTAGACGAATCCATCCTAGTACATTTAACGAGCCCTAGGAAGGAGGAACTTGAATATCGTCATTATGATTGAATCCAATGTCATCAGGGTTTAACAATTCTGACAAAGGAAGAACTCGACGTCTTTTCATGTTTAGAGAGTTTGAAAAGAGAGCAGAAAAGTAAACTCCAATAGTCCCTTTTCGTAAATAGTTCCCCACATCCGAAAAGGTAGAAATTTGTGTCTGAGAAAACCTCCTAGTTGCGATAGGCTAGGGTATTCCTTTTTCATAAATAATCTATCCTAGCTCGAAAAAGGGGTAAATGTATACTGGGTAGATGTCGTTTCGCAACCAATTTAACGAGATCAAAACGACAATTATCTCGGCAATCTTTTCATGTTTAGAGAGTCAGAAAAGAGCTGAAAGATGACTCCTCCTAGAGGAACGAGTTGTGTAAAGGGTAGCAACTGGTTCCAGTAATGGTGGAACTACTCAAAATAAGATAAAATTCAAGAGGATGGCTAGCAAGACCACTCATCGCAGCGGTTCCTCTGGAACGGGTAAAATAACCAAGTGAAGGCATATGATCGGCCAAGCAGATAGTGATGATGGAATGAGAAAACCAAGGCTCATATAGAGAAAACAGGCTGATAAAATGGAAATCACAAGAGGTAGAATGGGAATGGTTTCATTTTTACACAAGGTTGAAATTAGAAAACTTTGCTTTAAGTTGGTTTCATTTTTACACAAGCTTGAAACAAAGATAAACTATGCTTGAAACCGGTTTCATTTTTACACAAGCTTGATATGGAAACAAAATATGCTTGAAAAGTCTCACATGCCCCCAGCATGGTGACTCAATTCGAGGTACATGCCCCCCAAGCTTCAATCCACATATAAGGTAGATGGAGTGAAGGTTCAAGTTACGAGATCAAGAGGAAGACTCAACTGGGATTTTACGAGAACTTATCAAAGACTTGAATTGAACGGGAACGTGTTTCATTGTTTTAACAAGGTTGACACATTAAAAGAACTATCCTCAGATGACCTTGTTTCATGGTTTAAGGAGCTTGACACAAGTAGATGAACCATGCTCCGACCAACTTGTTTCATTTTTTAAGGACCTTGACACAAGCAGATGAACCATGCTCTGAAGAGATTGTTTCATTTTTTAAGGAGCTTGACACAAGAAAATGAACTATGCTCCAACGGAATTCATCATAATGAATAAGAAGTCATAGCTTCCAAGAGTTCCACACCGTATGGGAGAAGAACATCTCGGAAATCTGGACCCAATGCCCCCGGCACACTATGCATAACAGCATCATCACTGAGTACAAGCACGGGGTAGGTAGCCACATAGTTGACCTACGGTGGGGCAGATACAATGGGTGGATAAAAACCAGGAAGGGATGATGGCAGGCCAGCTTCCACATCAGGACCAAAGAACAAAAGCTGATCAATGGTCACGATCCGTCCTTCATGTGGAAAACAGACCACACGAAAAAGGAAGGAGACAAGCGCTCCCATGGCATATGTGTAATCGCTCCCTAAGAGAATATTAAAATCCAAGGGCCTGGAACAACCATCACATCCATATGGACTGTTTTGCCTCCCAAAGTAACAGGTAACTTTGGAAGGATCCCTAACGATTGACTAGTTCTTCTGTTAAATGCCAATAGATTTTGTGTAACAGGCACAAGCAACGACGAAATGAAAGCTTTCCAAGTAGTTGAGGATAAAATACTAACATACGTGCCTTCATCTATAATGGTTCTAGGTACGACCAGACCAGAGGTTTGTACCATTATCTCAAAAGGCACATAAGACGGAAGGCGGTATCCTGCAAATCGACTCCAGTAAAAGGAAGCGACCAAACTACTAGGAGGGGCTACCATCGAATCGAGATGGTCTTCCCCTGGTGTTACGGGAGAAGAAGGAGCATCCTCCATGACCTCCATCTTGAAGGTGGGAGGAGTATCCACTGGGACCTCCATCATGGGAAGCGGAGGAGCAGCTTCTTGAGGTGTAGGGACAGGAGAATATTTCTCCAAGTTTGAGGAATCTGAAGAAACAAGAAGAACCTGAGGGATGTGAGGTCCACTCTCAATAGAAAAGACCTAGTGCACCATAGACGGGGCCAGTTCAACCGATCCCATGACCAATGGTTGGTTAGGGATGGATTCATGATTTGGAATTTCCAGGGGAGCGGGATCGACCAAGGATGACTCTTGACCAATCGTAGGATCAGATGGTGGAGGACTCAAAGAAAGTCGTTTATACCCAATCAGGAGGCATGGTGTAGAAACAATCAAGTTGACCAAAACTCTCTTTGCCTCATCCATATATGGACAAAGGTGAATGGCATGGTGCCCTTCACACAACTTATAGGGATTGGTGAGCTTAACCTGCTTCTTAGGAGCCTTATCAGCACCAGCTGAAGACGTGCACCCAAACTGACTCCCGGAAGCCAAAGGCAATGGCAGACGACCATTGGACCATACTTCGAGCACCTTGGGGATGCCAGGGAAATCTCGAAGAAGATGGTCTCCTATGCACAACATGCAAGGGAACTTGACTTTCTGCGGAGGGTTGGAAGGTTTATTAAGAGGAGGTGCTTTAGAAGCAGTAGCTACAGGCTTAGCCTCTCTTTTATCTAACTTCTTTTTCTTTGTCTTCTTCTTCTTCTTCTTCTTATCCACCTGGTTACTCGAATCCAGACTTTCACCAGGTGAAGTAGAAGAGGAGGACGCAAAAACGGGTGAAGAATGGGAGAGGTCCATTTTGGAATCAACATGAAGTTGTTCAAGTGGACAAGTGGATGGTACAGTGGACGGAACTGATTGACCAGTAGCCAGGACATTCGGGACCACAGAGGTTGAAAAAAACCAAACAGGAAACCCAACAGTTAACCCAGGAAGGGACAACGTTGCGATATAAGGATCACCAACATTCCCAAAAGGAGGAAAATTACCGGGATTCCCATCGGAAGGGATTCCTTGGTTGGTGCACTCTGGAAAAGTTGCCATTAGAAACAACTCAAAAAACACCTTAAGGAAACTAACTTTAACCAGGAATATTTCGTGGGCAGTTAAACTTTTAAAACATTGAAACCAGACTCTGTTGTTTTATCTTTTAAGAGTCGAGAAACAGACAAAAGGTGACTCTATCACTTTCATATTGTAAACAAGCGTGAAAGGACAAGTGCTTGATGATCCTTTCAAATTTAATGAGTCGGAAAAGATTTAAATGACTACTCTAGAACTCTAGGAAAGAGGGTGTACCAAATATCTGTGAACTGCAATATACACCTTGGTTCGAAAATGAAAGATAAATCAACCAAGGACTTGATGTACGTGTAGGCAATCTCCTCGAATGTTGTGTCTGGTGTATCACAGGTATAAGGCGGCAGAATCGGCTTCCTACGGATAAAGGATAGCAACCTAGTGGGGTCTCCCTTTATATACGCGACGGTACAGGGAGCACAAGTCCATACTAGCGCTGTCTAAAGCCAAGAGGCGAGCAACAAATACTAGTTTTAATGACGCTGGAACACGTCACTAGCCTAAACGTCTAAATATTTTGTTAATGTTTCAATGCTGCCTTAAGGTAAATTAAATAAATTTTATGGTTGATCTTCAATTATGTCTTGGTTTCAAGGCCCTACCGCATGTCATCTGAAAATCTCCTATATGCATCTATATGAGAAAAGAAATCTTTCAATTCGATGAATGCTATCTAATTAAGAGAAGAGTTTCAAAAAATGATGCAACAAACAACAATACTGAAAATGAAACTTTTTCAAAACTAGATGACTTTCACTATCCAAAATTAATTTCAAACATTCAACGATGCGAATAAATCTATGCAAAATCCTCTTTTTTTTTAAAACTATGCAATTATAATCTATGCACAATTTCCCTTTTTCTTTTCAAATGATAAGAATGCACTCAATGCATTTTTCCATGAAATGAGAATCTACTTAATGCAAGATTTTAATGAAAGAGAATGCAGTCATTGCGATTTTTAGTTTTCAATCATTAAAAAATGTGATCTAAGTTCAATGATAAATCTCAAGAATACTTTTCAATGCAATGTGATCTAATGCATTTAAAAAAAAACACTTTGAGACGAAAACTAAATGAATGCAAATCTCCTTAATGAAAGGATGAATGCAAAAGGGATGCAAACAAACACTAAGAATGCAATCGTTGTTTTGAACACTTTGTAACAAAATTCCTCAAAAGGCTACAAGACATATGAGGTCAAACATAAAGAGGACTTCCAAAGCATGAGATAAAAATAAGGAATTCATTCCCTTTTACATCAAGAAATCATGGAGAGAAGAAATTTCAACTGAACAATGAGCAATGTAATCTATGCTCATACAGAGAAAAGACCGAAAGGGAAAGACACACTAGTGAAGGATTTAGGGAAAAAATCTCAATTTTCACACACCCTGAAATTGGCATGACTTTTGTAGGTGAAACTAGCGCCAACTGGCACGACTTTCTCACTGACAACTAGCGCCAATGGCCAATTGGCGCGGGTTGCTAATTGAAAACAAGCGCCAACGCCTGAAAATGAAAAAACAAATAATTTATCCCAACCAAGACTAGACTCACCACTTCAAGAAAAATCTAAAACTAACCCAGAAGCAAAGTACTGACCAAAAAAAAAAATTTGAACAAGGGAAAACCATAGCACGTACAAGAACTAGAGCGACTGTCTAGCTGTAATCCGTGCCAGACAGGGGATGACACGAGTGATAAACTAGAAACTTGTGCCAATGGGCATGACTGTCATGGTGGAAACCTCGCCAATAAAGCCAACCATGAAAAGGTGAAAATTTCGGAAAAGCAGAGGTCAGATCTGATCCTCTGGGGCTGAACAGAGGTTTTACACCAGAAGAAGACAGACCAGAAGAGAAAATAAACCAGACAAAAGCCAAAAGGAACCGAAAGAGACAATAAAAACTCCAATCAAAGTCTCCCCAAGGGAGTCGCCAGTTTGTTGGAGAGGTAAATCCCCTCTGCGAACAGAGGGGATCCTACTAGCCTAGATCAGGTCTAGCAACAACCGAGTCATGCTAAGAGGCAAGTTCCTAATTGCAAAAGACCAAGATGCGACAAGAGTCATACCTTAAGTCCTACGCTGCTATCATTTGTAGAGAAGATAGCGCTTCCGTCCCTCGCTATGGCAGATCACAATTCTCCTGCCTAGCACGTTCGAACACCTACACGTACGCGAAGAAACAACAAACACACAAATGTAAAACCTAATACATGCAATTATGTATCAGTCAGAGAAGATACAACTCATAACATAAAACATGGACATCTGAGTGGAACCATAATCGAAGTCGTTTATTATTAATCAGAACAAAGAAAGATACAACCTGAGCTCTGACGCTGGATCTTCCTTCGGCGGGTCGACAGAGGAGTACGTCTCAGTAAATATCATTGGGAAAAGGACAAGTCTCTCTCTCTTCGATTGTCTGACAATAATCTGCTTACTATTGATTCAGCTCTGTTCAGGCTAGCTTGCAAAGGGAAAATGACAAGCTTATATAGATGGTGGAAGGGGAGTTGGGATCTCTACAATAGTGGGATTGGACCTATCCTCAAGGAAGCTTCCATGATAGGTGGAAAACCACTTCCCCTACATGGAGATCCGGAGCCAAACCTCCCAACTAATTTTAGAGACTCGTTCAGGAGTTGGTTGGAATCAAACTTCCGCCATTTATTTTAAAAAAAAAATCCTTATCAAGCCTGGTGTGGGTGATACAATGGGACAGAGCGCCAGTTGGCACGCCCTCTTTGGTGGATTTCCCCCATTGATGCGAGGGCTGAACTGGCTAGTTGCGCCAAGGCCAAAAGGGCTATTTTTAGGGCTTTTCATAGGAAATTGTCTTCAGGGGAATGGTTTTCCTTGTCAAGGGGGATTCCATGAAAGTGGTTTCAGGTCATGTCACTGCTCAAAGGTCATGGAATAAGCCCTCCAATGTGCGGGATGGGGGATTGCAGGGACAATGACAAATTACTGTGTAACTGATAGTTAAAGTGTATTGAAAGAAGCATTGAGTCAAATTGGTAAGAAAGCTAATGAATTTTTGAAATATCAAATAAATTATGTTGATGTAAGAATTCATGTCAATGATGGAAATACAATTGGTATGGGCATTGATGTAAGAAGCCAAATTACTTTTGAAATGTTCAGATATGAATTCAACATTTACAAGTAGTATAAGCTATTTAAATTGAAAGGAAAGTAAACTCCAAGCCCAAGTTTACTGAAAATAGATTCAAAGCCACAATGAAAGTTTAATAATTTGTTAAATTGAGTTAAAGTTAAAAGTTAAGCTTGAAGGAAATGGGAGTCAAGAAAAGTAGGGTCATGGAATGTGTGGTTGGTTTTGAAGAAGGGTGCATGTTCAATGGTACCCGAAATCTAGGTATAAATTAAAATTTAAGTCAAAAGTGGATCCAATCTAGAGTAAAGAGACATTGAATTAATGTTATTGATGTGTCAATTAAGTTTTCCAAACCAAGGTCATAGGTGTAAGAAACATATTTTTGTAAGCATGTAATTGCAGCTGTATTGTTGGATGGAAATGTCCTCCCACAAGGAATATTTTATACATGTTTAGTGGAAGATCCAGTTGAAGAATTACTCAAGAATATGGTCATTGAAGTGAATAAAAGAGAAGAAGAATCAATGAAGAAAAGAAGATAGAGGACGAAAAAGGAACATGAACAAAGAATATGCATGAATAATATGACTTAGTGAATGAAGTAGATAGATGAAAAGAGAAAGAAGAAAACTCCATGAAAGTAACAATACAATAGAGTGTGTTTATGGAAGCAAGATTCAGAAAGAAGATCATGTAGGATGAATGAATATGATGACAGAAAAAGTGGGCCCGTAGACTTGAAAAGGAAACAATAATAAAGCACAATGAAGAAGAGGAACAAGAACAATAAAAAAGAAAATGAGATAATGGCATGAAGAGAAAGGTAAATAATGTAAATAATAGTACCATGTGTTCATAATTAAGATGAAAATTTAGTGAATCCATGAAAACAACACCCCTAAAACATTTAATGGTCCCTAAAAGTTTTGAATGATGAAAATGAAATTCTTCTATAAGGGCTAAATTATTCTAACCATAAATTTAAATTGAATGTACCTGAGTCAATGTGGTGTAATCCTAATAAGGAAAGTACACAACCATTGAAATAGGTAGTGGTTCTTAATAGCCATTTTTCATGAAAGAAGAAGTGGTGCTCAGTAACCACCTGTTGTGAAAGAGGATAGTTTGTGGTCATTTGAAAACAATTAATGTAATGTATATTTTTTATAAGCTAAATCCACCTAAGGTTTGTATGGTTAAAGGTAATCCAAGAAAACCCAGGGTATGGTTACAAGAAAGCTAGAAAAACCTAGTTAGATGAATGTTGATGATGTAGGGAGAGTTGAAAGTACATGCATAAAGATATGTTGTTGAACCATGTACAAGAAAAGGTTTACTACAGAACCAACAAATACAACAACTAATGACCCATGTATTTTAGTGGATGGTAATTTTTTTATATGGATTTCAATAAAAATTTATTTATGTTTTGTAGGTATAAGATGAAATTTAAATATAAATGGAGATGAAGCAAAAGACAAAATAGGAAGAATGCATATGAAGATAGGACCAACTTAGAGGACATCTGAAGATAGAGAATTCACAAGTACTTTTTAAGGGGTAGTATGAAGGAATAAATCCTAGTACTTGTGAATTGTCTTTAATATCCAAATTATGAAATGAAAATGTAATGAGGTAGATGCACCATAGAATTATATGGGAAGAATGAAAGATTAAGAGAAATGAGTGATGTTAGTGATGAAGTTTTCTTAAGATATTTATGAAGAGACTCATGGAGATATAGTGGAGGAAGTTATGGTTTCAACCAAAATCCTAATTTGGACATAATTTTTATGGTTTCCTATCATTATATATTGTGACCATTTGTATAATACAAACACCGATGTGAATGTTTATTTAATATAGTTTCCCCTTAGGGGGTTTTATTTCAAATGATTCTATGTGTCCCTTGTTTTATGATTGACTGTTATATGAAACCATGTGGAGCTAGTCACTTGTGCACTTTCAATAATTTTCTATAGGGTCCAAAACCCTTACATTAATTGGTGTTCGAGGCATGCAAAAACCATAAACCTAACCTATATGGATATTACACCATGTTAAATGCTAGACCACTGGGATAGGAAGAGGTTTCATTCTTACTGTATTTTTGTTTTGTAGTTAAGTAGAGCATATGAGAATAGGATATTTGAAGCATAACAAACAAAGTAGAATATTAAACAGCAACCATAGTGGCCATAATGTCTATGGAAACTGCATGGTGGGTTCCCCTTGCTTTGTATTTTCTCTCACAACTAAGAAGGAAAATATAGAGTACAAAACTTTCCTTTTATTTAGGTTTTTCCTATATTGAGTTTTCCCATAATACATATTGACATCATTTTGTGGATGGTGTTAGTACTGAAAATGTTAATGGTGTAATCACCATTGTGTCACTGTTCTCAAATTTTATTGTGTCTTAATCCACGTCCAAATATTGGGTCATTTCCAATAAAAGTTAAAAAAGAGTCCCAACATCAAGGTATTTTTAAGTGAATAGGTGTCATAGTGTTCTACAATCCTAAAATAAGTTCAAATCTTTGTTTTGGCTTATTTTAGTGTTGAAAATTAGTCGATGTTTGGGTAATAACATTGTAGTCATCTGGTCTAGAATAATAACTACCTTGCAAATTCATTGTCAAAACAATCAAAACAGTAAAGGGAAACTATTTCTCAGAAATCGAAGTCGTATATTCCACACAGTGAAAAGCGCAAATATTTCACTGAGATTTTTGTTATCTCATAAAAGAGGCTACAGGTAAATGGGTAATCAGTTTTTGAAGTAGGAAAATTAAGGCTTTGTGGCAACCAAATTTCTTTAAAAGAAAAGTGCAACTTGTAGAAAATAGATTGAACAACAGAGAGGGAGAGCCGAAGAAGAGTAGTAGACAATATTTAAAATAAGCTAGCTAGGAAATAGACCAAGGAATGAAGCAACAGAGGAGAACCGTGTGCTACAGGAATGAATGGCCATGATATAATCATAGATCCAAAGGGGAGAATATTGACGGTTGAGATTAAAGCGCACATGGAGCGACTTTGCATAGCGCAATTTTTAAAGTTTATTGTTAAGTCAGATCAAAATGGTATATTAAGTGATTTGCGATGCGATGAGGCAAGGGACACATATTGGCATAGCTCACCAGCACAATTTCTTAAATCATTGAGTTTATGGTTTAGCCTTTATTAGTGTAAAGTTAAATTTGTGGGAAACCTATTTGCGATTGCTTCCTATTGGTCAACTGATTGTGGGGCCCAAGAACTGCAGTTCCACCTATATGCATGTTGTTTGGGGGGAATTTCAGTTTTATTTAAAATGATCGCTATTGATTGCACAAGTATGTATGTTTATAAAACTTTCGATTCATGATTTGCGATCAGTCCCACCTCTCTAACACATCACCTCTGCTCTCATTTCACATCGCACTTCGCCATTTTCAACATTTAACTCCAACATTCATAATAAAAATTTCGATGCATGTTCTGCAACTAGTCCCACTTCTTCGCCACGTCATCACCCCCTCACCTACAATTCATTCCTCTCCATGTATCCCCTATCAATTAAACCTTTTTCAAAAGGTTTCTTTGTAAATTCTCATAAAATGAACCTCCTCCATTATATCCAAAATTTTCGAGTTTTCCGCCATTATAAAGTGTTTTCAACCAAAAAAGGGAAAGGAACAACGGAACAACGATAGAGCTTCCCTCAAATAGTTTTCTACCACTACTCTCGGTATCAACACACTTTTTACCAGGAAGCGGGCAACATTCAAGGAAAAGATACACACCATTTTCAATGTTGTTTTGCACATATTAATAGGAGATAGCCAGATGTCATTCCCACTATTTTTACACTTTTTGCTAAAGATTCACTGCACTAAAACATAAGAGTGGTATTTGAATAAACTTCCACCTTACACAACCATTTCGGAGTGACAGACTTCATGATTACTTCGTGATGTTTATCTTGTTTTTAATATAGCACTTTGTAATTAAGACTAAGGGATAAGCCTCACCTCTTGCATGAAGTTTTAATGACTTTTGAAATAGATTTACCTTTTTCTGTGGAAGATGACATTATCATATTTTGTATATATATGCCAAACTGATATGAAGTCAGGGTTGGTTGGTGGTTATTGAATTTTGACTTATATGAACTGTAATTTTTTTTGTGAATGAAATGGAATACTGCGACTGAGGACTTATTACCAATTTGTTGTGTGTATTTTCTACTTTACTTGTGCTTCCATATCTCCGTTCTTCCAGTTCTAGTTTGAAATTCATCATATTATTATGTATTTTTATTAGTCTCTTAAGCATGTTATGCGTTTTATCAGTTTTTGTTAGTCTCACACAATGAGCATTTCTGATAAAATATATGTTATGACAGTGGAAGAGCATCACTCATGATAGTTATTCTTCATTATATTTCAGTGAGAATCTTGTCAGACTATAAATATCTTTCTCTCAATGGAATATTGCGAAACTGCTACTTTTGTCAATTTATACTAAATCAGTAGATTTCTGTTTTACAGACCTATTGATTCTCCTCTTATCTTTCAATTTCCTCTCATAATAGACTAACAACTTGCACCTTGCTACCACATCAAGTTACAATACCCTCTTTAGTAGTACTGTGGATTTGACCAAAATCTCTCGTCAGTAAGTCAGAGTTTATACCATCTTCCAATCCCATAAAACAAAACATTAAAATTTCCTTAGAGTTTAAGATGTGTCTGGTCAGGGGCTTATTTCATTCCAAGTGCTAATTCCAACGCCAACATCTTTTGGTGCGTCTGTCGGGAGACAAAGGCCTTGTAACAAAGTATTTTCCCGAGTCTATAGTTATCAATTGTTGATAATCAGTTCTTGATGGTGAACAAGAGTTGGTGATTTGAAGAAGACTACAAATTTTTTCACCTGGAAACTCCATGAAGAGGAAGAGGAATTTCAAGACCTCCTTATACAACGATGAATCAGAGATCTCCAACTGTGACTCCAGTTTCTGACCCAGAGAAAATCATCAAAGATGCTAAAGGAAAATAGAGATCAGTTGAAGCCACATCTCAGTGAGTGAAGAAGGTACACAAAAAGTACGTTCCAAAGAAAAAGGTACCTCTATCTACTTTAGAATCTAAAGAGGCTTTAGTTTCAAAAAATTATGCTGAAAAACCTCAAGTTGAAGCTACTCCTCTAGAAAATAAAGTGGATATTGTTAACCTAGGTTCAGCTAAAGGTTTTTCTTACTCATCACCTAGTAAATCTCAAATAAGTATTGTTCTAGTCAAAGAAGGAGAAACTAAATTTCTAAGTGTTGATAACAAAACATGAGAGTTTTTACTGACTAAAGGGGAATTAGAACATGTATTGGTTATTGCACCCTTACTTGATAGGGATATTTTGACTGAAGAAGACTTCAAGACTATTTTAAATTTCCTTCAGACTCATCCTAAATACCATTCTCTTGTCACTCCTTAGCAAGAATATTTTCCTTTCTCTCTAAATCCAACTGTTGGATCATCTTCCTCTCATCCACTTGAAGATATTGTACCTAAAATTCTTACTTTTAATCTATCTGATTTCCTTGTTCAACAAAATAAAGTTGAATTAACTCCATCCCCTCAAGAGACAACTTTAGATTCTGATTCTTCTACTGAAGGAGAAGTCAAGACATCCTTTGTTCATCTTTTTGAAAACTCACTCTTCTCAGTTCCAAAGCCTGAAAAATCAGCTCAAAATCCCCAATTTTTTGCTATCCTAAATCAGAATCAGAATTCACCAATTGTAATTCCTATTTCTCAAACATATACATTAATTGTACATCAGCAAAATATGGCTCAGCCTACCCTTACAAGGATGCAGCAGATAGTGGCTATGAGATATGTGTCACTTGTTCTCCCTCAATAGATGAATGCAATTCCCCAAGGATATTATTTAAAATATCTTCCAAAATACACTGGGGAGGGAGAAGGAGTTTCTGTTGAAGAAAATTTAGTGGCTTTCTATACTTATGATGATAATATGAATATTGAACATGAAGAAGTATGGTCAAGACTCTTTTTTTAGAGATTGGATGGTGAACCTCGAAAATGGTTTAGAAGTTTGGCTACAAATTCAATTACAGGAATTGATGAATTAGAAGAGATATTTGTGAAGCATTGGGGTGATAGGAAATACTATGTTTATTATCTTACAGAATTTGGAACTCTGAAGAAAAATGCAGATGAGTCTTTAGCTAATTTTACTAAGAGGTTTAATAAGATTTATCAGAAAATTCTTGAAGATATTAAACCCACTGAAACCACAACTATGATAAATTTTTCAAATTCTTTAGATTCCAAGTTTTCCTTATGTTTGAGAGCTGAAAAAGCACAGATACTAACAACTATGCAAGAGGTTGCAATTGGAGTGTAGTCTAATCTCATGGCTTTTAATAAACTAAAAATGGAGGAAGAAAAGGCACCAAAAGACAAAAAAAAGATGAAAGAAGAAAATCCTTCTGCTTCCAAATCTCTTTTAGCAGAAGAAAAGATTGATCAAATGTCCAATTTGATCAAGGAACTTGCCTCTAATATGTCAAAATTAAAGGTAGAAAATAAACCAACTGCTAGAGCTAATCAAAACGAAGCTAATAGAAATTAGGCTCCCTTTAGGAGGCCTTTTTAGCCTCAGAAAATCCTACAGCACCCAACGAGGAATGCTGATGATCAAAATGTTCAGTCTCCTTTGAATAATTTTGTTGAAGAAGAACAACAAGGAAATGAGGAAGAAAATGAAGAAATAAACCATGTGGGAGAAACTTCACAATCAACATGTTTGACAATGCAGGAATATGAAGATAGATGAAGAATTTTTTTGTTTTCTGCTGACATGAATGCTCAAATTTATGCACAAAATGATAAAAAACAACAAGAAGTTCAAAACAGAAATTACCCTTTGAGGTCAAAAGGTCTTGTTCAGCAGCCTAAAAAAAAATCAGATTCAGATAAACAAGCTGCTAAATAAAAGGCCAAGGTAAATGAGGTTCCTCCACCTCAAAATTCTACCCCAATTGTTAAAATTACTACAGTAAATAAGGAATTAGTTCCAATTTATTTCAGTTTCAAATCCGAATTGAATAAAATCAAAATTCCAGTTCCACTCCTAGAATTATTGAAAAATCTAGCATATAAAGGGTCTTTTAAGAGTCTGTTGCAGCCTCCTCTCACCATTGATTCAGTCAACCTTGAGGATGAGCATCCCACCATTTATCTAGGCTGTCATGTCTAAGACCAAAATGATGATAACTCACCTCCTTTCTACTTGTCACTCAATATACATGAAAAATTGTTGCATAATTGTCTGTTAGATTTTGGAGCTTCCCACAATCTCATGCCAAATAAAGTAATGGATGGATTGGGATTAGATATCACCAAGAAATACCATGACCTTTACACCTTTGACTCTAAAAAATTCAAGTGTCTAGGAGTGATTAAGGATTTGGTTGTTTCCCTTACCCAACTTCCTATGAAGAGCTTAGTGATGGAAATTGTGGTTGTTGACATTCCTTCTAGATTTTGGATGTTACTTTCTAGATCTTGGTCTAAAAATTGGGAGGTACCCTTAAAATGGGCATGTCATATGCTACCATCCCAATATTTGGAGGGGAATATAGAATTTTGTATAGGGAAACTCAAATGGCCTACATCATTAGTGATCAAGACAATCCATCAAACCATCCCATATATGCTAAAGAAAAAGAATTGTAGTCATCAATTTTGCACCTTGCTACTGATGACAATGATTTCTAGCCTGAAATAAGTGAAAAACAACACTCTCAAGGTGCAAATGCGCAACATTTAGAAGGAGGACATATCTGGAAATTATACTTTGACAAAGCTTCTTCAAGAGAAGGATCATGAGCCAGTGTAGTCCTCATTTCTCCTACTTGGTAGAAGGTAACCATATCATACAAACTGCAATTTTCTACCACTAACAACACTGCTGAGTATGAAGCACTTATGCTGGGTATGAAGGCAGTGAATGATTTGGGAGAAGAACAACTAATTACCTTTGGTGATTCAGAGTTGGTGACTAAGAAGGTGAGAAATAATTACCAAGTGAAAAATTCCAAATTGAAGCATTATAGGAATGAAGTCTGGGATTTTATTGAACATTACTTTTTAGCATTTAATATAAATTTTGTCACTAGAGAATAAAATCAATTTTCTGATTCACTAGCTAATGTTGCTAGTAATTTCAAAGTTCCTCTAGATTTCAAGGCAGTCTATGATGTTCAAATAAAAAATAGACCTTCAATTCCTAATAACATCAAGCACTAGCAAGTATTTGAAGATGACAGGGAGATTCAAAAAATTTTGGAGTGTGTAGAAGAGTTTGCAGAGATACAAATTGATGATGAGAAAGAAATTGTTGAAAACCAAAATAGCAACCCTTTTAAGAAAACTATGGCTGGAAAAAACATTATAGATCTGAAAAACTAACTTTATTCCTAAGGGTTTAGCTCCTTTATAAAGAATTCTTGATAATAATGATTTTTTTCTCAAGCCTGAAAGCAAGGTTGATGGAAAGAGTACAATAGAGTGTAAAATTGGTATAAAAGATCAACCAAGATTAGTCAAAGTGTCCAAATTCCTTCCTCTAGAAACCAAAACAAAATATATCAAACTCCTAAAGGAATTTGCTAATATTTTTGCATGGTCTTATAGTGAGTTGAAAAATTATGATAAGAGCATAATGGAGCACAAGATCCCTTTGAAAATAGATGCAAAGCCTGTAGCACAAAAAATCAGAAACATCAATCCCATGTTGCTTCCAATAATTGAGCAAAGAAATTAGAAAGTTATGGGAAGCAAAGATTATCATTCCTTTGATATTTTCTAACTGGGTAGCTAATATAGTGCCAGTTTGGAAAAAGAATGGAGAAATAAGGATTTGTGTTTATTTTCGCAACCTAAACCGGTGCTCCTTGAAAGATAACTATCCACTGCCCAAGATGGATTATATTGTGTAGAAGGTTGTAGGATCCAACAGACTGTTAATGACTGCTGGCTTTTCAGGCTATAATCAAATTTCAGTTGACAGGAAAGACAAGGAAAAGACAACATTTACCACACCCTGGGGCACATTCATGTACAACAAAATTCCATTTGGTTTGATGAACACAGGTGCAACCTTTCAAATGGCAATGGATATTTCCTTTGCGGGAGAAAAGGATAGATTTGTGGTCATCTATTTGGATGACATCATAGTATATTCAAAATCTGATGAAGACCACTTGAAACGTCTGAAGCAAGTTTTTGAAAAATGCAGAAAGTTTGGCTTGTCCTTAAACCCCAAAAAGTCGTCTTTTGTTTTCCAAGAAGGTAATTTATTGGGAAATATTCTAATAGAAAGTGGCATCTATATTAAATCGGGAAGAGTAGAAGCTATTCAGAATATTGGTTTTCCTAGAAATAAGAAGGAATTGTTGTCATTTTTAGGGAAAATAAATTTTCTGGGGCATTTTGTTCCTAACTTTGGAGAGCTGATCAAATATATAAATGTTTTGCTGAAAAAAGATGCATAATTTAAGTGGCAAGAGGAAGCAATGAATTTCTTTTCAGCAATTACGTCCACCTTGAATAAAGCCCTAGTTTTGATTAGTCCTGATTTTGAAAAGGATTTTATGTTTTTTTTCATATGCTTCAGAAGAAAAAATTGCAACTCTCTTACTACAGAAGAACAAGGAGGGTTTGGAGCAGCCAATTTAATTTTTTAGTCGTGCTTTAAGGGATGCTGAATTGAAGTACAACTTAATTGAAAAACAAGCATATGCACTAGATAAGGCTTTGAAGTCTTTTCGAATTTATGTGTTGCATTCAAAAATTATTTCTTTTGTGTCCGACATCATTGTTAAAGATGTGTTGCTGCAGCTAGATATAGATGGAAGGAGAGGACGATGGCTACCCAAGATTCTGGAATTTGATGTTGAAATCAAACCAACTAAATTGATAAAGGGTAAGGGCTTGGCTCGCTTGATGGTTGAATGTAACTGTAAAGCTTTAAATCTGAATGTAGAGGCAACTGAAGAAGAATATGGAGAAGGTAATGCTAATTATCCTGAAATATTTAATTCTGATTGGTACAAGGATATATTTTACTTGTTGCTAAATTTCAATTGTCCACCTGAAATGGAGAATTCCAAAAGAAGAGCTTTTAAACTCAGAGCTGTGAAGTATTGCATTCTAGAAGACCAACTTTACTGGAAGAATCTTGTTGGATTCTTGTTAAGATGTGTAGATGAAGCAGAATCTCAAGAGATTATGACAGAAATACATGCTGGATTGTGTGGAGGGAATTTATATTGGAGAGCTACTGCAAAAAAAATCTTAAGAGCTGGTTATTATTGGCCAACTCTTTTCTCTAATTTCTATGTCAAAGTCAGAAGCTATGTCGAATGTCAGAAATTTGTTGGTAAACAGAAATTTATACCATTACCTCTCATCCCTATTTCAGCAGATGTTCCTTTCCAACAGTGGGGGCTATACTTCATTGGTGAAATTCATCCACCTTCACCAGGATAGCATAGATGGATTCTTATAGCTATAAACTATTTCATTAAATGGATTGAAGTTGTACCTGTTAGTGTCAGTATTTGCATACTTCCACCAAGAATAAAAACACATTTGCATGTGCATCTTTGGTGTCCTATACTGAATAAATTTTTTATCATTCCATTAGGTCATGACATAAAATTGCTCCCCTGGTGGTTGTCCTTGTCAAATAAATGTTTTCTCCCTTAGAAGATCATATTGGCTGACACATTCCCATGATTCTTTGAGCATAAGAACAACTATGGAAATGTTTGTTTCACTTTAAAGTATTTTAAGTCAAAATATCATTCAAAATCGGGTCAAAGAGTAGTCTCATTAGGTCATTAGGGTTTTTCATTTTTCAAGGTCATTACTTCATTCTGATGAGGTCGATACATATATGAGAGGGATTGAATATGATCATCATGATGGTTTCACTATAATTTATAGGTTGTATTTTTTAGTTTGAAGATTTTTTTGATCAAAATGCCATTTTGATAGAAAAGTCACATATGTAATTTAATTGTATTTTTTCAAATGTAATTTTATGTTATAATATGTAATAAATGTAATCCTAAGCTATCAAAGGCATTATGTCAAGCCTCAGTGAGAGAATGAAAAAAAAAAGCCAACTCCATGACTTCAACAACCTGCAATGTAAAAAGTGTCAAAGAGTATCAGTGATAAAATGAAAAAGACATCAAACATTAGAAAGTGGGTTTTTCAAGTTAAATTAAATCCACCTACCTATAAAGCCTATCAAACATTTCAAAATATCCATGGTTGAATTTGTAATTATCAGAAGTATTCAACAAGAGAAGGGTTTTTGAGTTTTTGGGAGAAATTGTGATAAGTTTCTTGGCGCTGCGCGTTCATAAGACTGGCACTCCGCGTTTGAACTGGAACTGTGCGCCTGCCCAGTGGCACTACACCCTTGCCAGGAGATTCTAGTGTAATTTGCGAAGGCATTGCATGCCTACCTAGAGGTGTTGTGCATTTGGACAAGCGTTACACTCTTAGACAGTGAACTTTGCTGAGTGTTCAAGCCATTCAAACAAGTTCAAATCTACTTCAAATTTCTCCTATAATCCTTCAAGCACTTCTAAGAAGTAATTACATATCTTAACCTTGTTTCTAAGCTATTTTTTCACTCTTGAATGAATTGAAGTGAAACCCTAAATGAAACCCTAATTTCAGTTTGTGATTACTTTCTATACACTTGTTTCATCCTCCTAAACATAATATCAGTCATAGACAGGGAAATTTCATTGATTTAGGGTTTTCATTGATTTAGTTTTCCCTTTCAATCATTCCCTTCACCTTTCAAGCTAGCCATCTCATCCCCTTCCCCTCATCTCATTTCACTTATACTCTAGGGTTTCATAAGTCAGAGTTTAGAGATGTCAGAAGAAGAAGATAGTGGCATTATTGGGGCATAAATGCCAAGAAGAAATGACCATAAGGGATGAAAAATAAACAGGTTTGAACCCATCACTACAAGAGAACTTATGTCCTCTCCTCTCACTTTGTCTTTCTTTAAGCATGTGGGCTGCTTTGATTTCTGTGAGAGAGTGCAACAAATCCAAAATCACCCGGAGTTAATAGGACTGTTCATCACTAATCTACATGAAAAACAAGTCACTCTTGCTAGGGTCACCTTTGATATGTCCACCAATGCCATTGCAGCTGCTACAGGGATCCCTAGTGTGGGTGAGAGGTGGTTTAAACAAGAAAACTTGGATATGATTTATATTGAACCATACCTTAAAACTAGGTATAAGGATGACAAGAGATCAATTTTCCCTTTCTCTCATCTCCTTGATCGGTACGTTCCCATGATGAGGATAATCATGAAAAATTTCACTTGTGAGGGGAGGTTTTCTTGACTCTACTCATACCATATCCATCTCCTCATGCATTTCACTAGAGTTAGAATGCTACACTTACCTTATTATATTTTCCACAACATTGACAATATGACTTATATTGTGCAAAAGAGGGATTAAAATAAAAAAATATAGAGTCTATTTCATCATTCACTCATCAAAATGGTGGTCATGCATCAGCTTCAGAAGAAAAAAATTTCATGGGATGCATTCATTACAAATGAGGTTTTCACTACACCACCTAGCCATCATGAGCAGGATATTCCTTCATCATCTCATCCTCCTGTATTCACTTCTCCAGCAAATCTCGTTGTTCATACATCACCACCCACTTACATCCATTTACCTCATGTTTATCCTACCTCATCACCTTTATATAACCCTTAACCACCACATCATGATACCAGAGCATCAAGTAGTGAAAGGGACATTGAGGCAGCTTGCACTAAAATGACTAATATTGAGACATTTCCCATGAAATATCAGAGAGGCCATAGGCATGTGTTTGCTTCACATGATGTGAAAGGAGCCATGCCTTCTTCATCAGCAAAACAGGTAGACAAGGGCAAGGAAAATGATACAGAGCCTATCATTATTGAGCAAGAGGACAAACATGAAACTGAGCAGGAGTTTTAGTTGATTGAGATTGATGATGAGGATGAGGATAGAGCCACTAGTGTAGTGATCAGAGGAAAGGAGGCTAAGATTAGTGAGCTTCAAGACAATCTTGATAGAGCACAATACGTTATTGACTTTCTTGAGCTAGAGAATCAGCTGTTGAAGACTAAGAAAACCATCAGTGAAGTCAAGACAATCAGAGCTCAAAGAGATGCAGGAAAGGCCAAGGCCTTGCTGGAGGAAACCTTGGGAAAATTTGATGATAGTGATGATGAGGAAGATCAGCGTCCGAGACAGAGACCAAGGACAATTGGGCTAAAGAAGGCTTTAGCTCGGGAAAGGAAGAAAGAGGCTGAATTGGCAGAGTAGCTTACTCTAAGTGAGCTGCTTGCTATTGAGATTAGTAGAGATAGAGCGCCTTGGCTTGAGAGAGAAAATTTACATCTGGAGGGCTTTCTATAAAAAGAAAATAAATAAATTGAGATTCAATGGAATATGGTGAAATACTATGCCATGAGAAACTAGATTGCAAGGGCTAAGTTGAAACGAGCCCATGCAAAGATTCGGGCTTTGACCAAGTCAAAGTAGAAGGAGAAGTTGAAAATTATTGCTGAGGTGTATCTCCATGCCTATAAATCCTAAATCAACAATAAAATTCACAATTTTGGCACATTTTGGAAACCTTTTACAAATTTTGATCTTTGGGATAGTTTAGCACTCAAAATATTTTCTAAACGTGCAACGCCACAAGAGTTGTGCTCTTTTTTGGGGCATCCAATTGCAAAATGGTCAGCATCCTCATGTTCATAATTATGAATACATCAACCTCAGAAATTTTCAGGCGATTTAGAATAGAATTGATCCTTCAAAGAGGCAAAAAAACCACCAAAAAATCATGTTTTTGCCCTCTTTTTCACCTTGGCGCTGCGCATTTACCGGTCTTGGAGAACAGGTTTCTGATAGAGTAGATGGGTGCCAATTTGGAATGTGAAAGAATATTTGGATACTAGACTCGGAGAGATTTCCAATGAGCTATCATGGAGCTGATTTTGACAAGGGTAAGGCCTCCAAAAGTGGCTTACAAAACAGGTCAATGTTTCATTCATGTCGATGCGCATTTACCAGGAAATTTACAGTTTCACCAGTTTCAGTAAATTTTGAAGTTTCACCTCTAGTTTAACTTTTACTTGGGTAAATGAGAAATTTACCAATGTAAGTATCATATTTTACTTTTACCTAAGGTAGATACATTAGGTAAATCATTAGGTTGAAGTCAAATGTATCTGTTCTTAAAGATAGGAATGTGTCACTTTCCTCATCCTAGACTCTAGCCTTTAGTTCAACTTTTGATGTATCAACTCCCTCACCTCATGGATTCGACCCCTAAGGATGAGAGGAAATGGTTTTGAGGTCTATAAGTGGTATTTTTTTAGTAATGGTAATTTTTGGCATCATTTGAAGAGATTTTATTGATCAAGTATCATTTTGGCTTGGACATTAATGGAAAATTGCAGTTATTTTCTTGGGATCCCCGTGGTATGAGTTTTAGACATAATTTACTATTTGTTATTGATTTTTTAGAATTTATTTTTAATTAATAAACCATTTCACATCTATAATATACTTTATTTCAAGTTTGAAAGACAAAATTCATATTTATTTATGCTCTGTTTTGGGAAATTCGGTATAATGTGTTCATTTTCTTCAGTTTAGGGAAAATACATTTCAGATGCTTTCCCTAGCTCCTCACCAGTATTTTAATTACATTTAATCCTCTTTGAATGTTAAACCTTTTACCTACCTTACCCCATCAAACAGATTGAAATTTCATCCCCTTGGCCCTGATCTATCCCCTTGACCTAAATTTTGTTCAGTAAGCCCAACCCTAAAATCGAAATCAAAACTCCTTGTATTCCTTAGCTAGCCTAAAATATTTTTCATCCATCCCTCTTGGATATAATTCTATTGAGAGATCCCTCTCTGACTTGGTAGGGCTAGATACCGAGTCCAAAATTTGGTTTGAGGTTACCTCGAGATTGCCTCTTTTAGCCTCGAGGTTCAATCCGAGTGATAACATTTTGGCGACTCCACTAGGGAAGAAAAGAGTAAGATAAAATCAACCTAAGTAATAAGTTTTCATTGAAATTATTAAACTTGTGGATGATAAGTTTTAGAGTTTATTCAAAGGCTCAATTGACAAATTTGTAAAGTGCATATTTGTTTTTGAAATTTGACATACTAGCGAAGATACACTAGATCCAATCCCGATTGGAATCCTCCCACCATTGTTAGTGATCCTCAGAACATTGGAAGAAAAGGTAAAGCTGTTGTTGAGACTTCTAGTTCAGTCAAAAATCAATCAGAAAGAAGTTCCATTTCTAGAGTTCATTCATTTCCCGAAGGGTTAGAAAATTTGCAACACATCGAATTTGATGTAAATTTTGAGCAAAGTTTATTCCAGAGAAAATATTTGAGTTTAATTGATGAGACAGTTGTTGATTCCTCCATTTCCTTCCACGATCCTGTTGAAGATCAGTTTTCAGGCTCTCAATTAGGGTTTCAATCAAGGTCTCAATCAACAACACAATTTTTACAATCTCTTAAATATTTGCAGAAATACTCTTCACAGGTAAGTAATTGGCTGGCAAAAAGACCTAAAATATCACCTTATTTTTCCATCACTTCATATATGGTTACTCAAAATATCCCTTTACCCCCTCCTTCTTCCTCATATGTTTTTCACACTACTCAGTCAAGGACAAGTCTTCCTTTGATCACATCAGGCATCCAAATCCCTGTTGTTAATCCTCCACCTCCACCTCCAGTCATGGTTGCAAGATATGCCCCCCTTGTTCTCCCTCAAAATCCGGATCAAATGCCCGCAGATTACCAAACCAAAATCCCTTTTTTTGATGATACTCAATCTATAACAGCTCAAAAACATGTAGATAATATGAATGACTTTTTTGATCAGCATGAAGTTGATATAGAGGATGTGAAGATGAGGCTGTTTACACAAAGCCTGGGAGGGGAAGTAAGAAAATGGTTGAAAGATCTACCTCCAACTACTATTGATAACTTAGAATTTTTTCATAGCCATTTTGTAGGAAGGTGGGAAGTAAAGAAGAATCCCCTTCAAATCCTATCCGAATATGAAAACATCAAAAGGAATGTTGGTGAGTCTGTTCAAGATTATTGCATAAGATTTAATGCAGTGTATAATGCTCTTCCTGCACATATGAAACCACCGGAGGGTATGGTTTTGGTCAAATTTCCGGATGGATTTGATTCTTATATGGCATATCAGTTGCGTGAATGCGATCCTACAACTTTAGCAGACATGCAGAAGAATGATGTAAGTGCAGAATCAAATTTGCTGGCCAAAAGATCAAGGATGAGATTAGAAAATAGGGTGAATATAAAAGAGGATACATCCACTTTGGATGAAAAAATGGATTCATTACTCTGGACTATGGAGAATATGGTTGATTGATTGTCTATTTCAGAGAGACCTGAACCACAAATCCAGAATTCAAATTTCAGAGGGCAGCAATAGTAGTTGAGAATCAAGAAAAGAGTGTAGAAAGCACCTGACTAAATAGTACAACAAAAACAACAAATTAGGACCCCATTGCAGCAGAATTATGTCCAAGGAGAGAAAGAGGAAGAAGATGAAGAGCCGGTGATTGAAACAAATCATTTCTTTACAGCAGATGGATTACCCATGTTCTTAACTGAAGATGAGGAGTATATTGAAAATATGGATTCTCCAAAAGATGAAGACTATATGTTGGCAAATGATGATGATTTGGACACTGAATCAAATGATTACCAGCGTGGGTATATGAATGCTTTGAGTGCACAGTAGGAAAAATATTCTCTGAGGAGCAGAGATGTACTTGTCAATCCTATTCAGAAAAGGAAAGAGGTCTAGTCAAAGAACAATCTTGTGAAAAAGGGTAAAGAGCCTACAGATAAAAATCATAGCAACATCAATCAACCATCAAAAAGCTCAGCTACTAAAGAGAAAGATAATCAAAAGAAAGAAATTGTGACAACGGATCAAAATCTTAGAAGAGGTACTACTGTCAAAGAGGTAGATAAAGTTACAATATTTAATTTAGAAAATGAAATAGCTAAATTGAAAGTGTCCATTCCTTTGACAGAGTTAGTAAAGAATAATCATTACAGAGATTAGGTGTCTAAAAAATTGTTAGTTGATCCTTTGTCTGATATGGTTAATGTTGAAGATGACCACCCCGAGCTCATTTTCGGTCTAGCTATAGATGGTAAATTAGGAGAGAGTGAAATTCCTCCTTTTTATTTAAGCCTTAGACTGCATGAGTACAAACTTCACAATACTATGGTTGATTTTGGTGCTTCTTACAATTTGATGCCTAAGGCTATTATGGAAAATTTGGCCATGGACATCACCTAAGCTTATCATGATTTGTATTCATTTGATTCTAGTAGAGTTCATTGCATTGGTCTCATTAAAGATGTAGTGGTTTCTTTAGATGAGATCCAGCTAAGAATATTTTGATGGATGTAGTGGTGGTTGATATACCACCTTGGTTCGGTATGCTACTATCTATATCATGGGGAGCCAAACTCAAAGGTACTTTACAACTTGACTTCTCTTATGCTACTATTCCTATTTTTGGGCAATTGAGGAAATTGTAACTGGAAATGAAAATGAAGTCTATGATAACTAGTAAGGAGAAGCCTATCAATCATCCGATACAGGTTGTACATACACATTTGGAATCTCTTATTTTTTATAATGA
The DNA here is from genome assembly GCA_034641835.2 of Pinus albicaulis. Classification (NCBI taxonomy): domain Eukaryota; kingdom Viridiplantae; phylum Streptophyta; class Pinopsida; order Pinales; family Pinaceae; genus Pinus; species Pinus albicaulis. The sequence goes on along the minus strand of CM076572.1, from coordinate 687,281,804 downwards.
TGGTGATTTGAATGATGTAAATAATTAGTTAGTAATAGCAGAAGATATTCCAGAAGTTTCAAAAAAATTTAGAGCAGTTTTGGATAAGGAAAACGAAGTGGTGACTTCGGAAGCGATGACCTCTAAAGTGGTGATTTCTTCTGAGCAACCTCCCAAAGAACAGAAAATCAGTACAGAATAGTGAAATGAGGTGACTTTCCCACCTAAAATAGAACCAAAAGTTGAGTTTCAACATCTAGAAGATGAATAGGGCTTATGGAGCATGGATTTTGATGGTGCTTTGGGTAAATAAGGTGCAGGTATTGGTATTTGGAGCCGAAGTCCAGTTGGTAAGTCAGGCAGAATTACAAGTAGTGTTAGAGAATGCTCTTATAAATTGGCTTTTGACTATTCTAATAACGAAGCAGAGTATGAAGCATTGATTACAGGTCTTAAAACTTTGAAGAAACTTGGTGCAAAACAAATTTCTGTTTATGGTGATTGTAAGCTTGTCATAAAGAAGATAAAAGGAGAGTATCAAGCAAAGCATCCGCATATGAGAGCTTATAGAAATGTAGTCTTGGATGTCTTAAAAATGTTTCTTGAGTATACATTAACAGCATTACCAAGAACTCAGAACATCATTGCAGATTCTCTTGCTACGATAGAAAGTAATCTTAAAATTCCGATGAACTCTTGTAATAAATTTGAAATTCATGTCAAACGTAGACCTATTGTTCTAGATAATTTAAGGTACTGGCAATTTTTTTGGGATTACAAAGAAATAAATAGCTTTTTACAGAATGAAGGTGTTACACAGCATTTCGTCACCGTCCCTGCAATCCCTCGACCCCCATATTGGAGGGTCCTTCCCGTGACTTGTGAGCAGTGCCATACTTTGAAAACACCTTCTTTGCATCCTTCTGCATAAGGACATCATTTATCTTATTGGAAATTTCCTTAAAAAAGCACAAAAAACCTATGTTTTGGCCTTGGCGCAGATAGCCAGTTCGATCCTCGCGCCGATGTGTAAGATTTTCACTAGAGCTCGTGCCACCTGGCGCTCTGTCTCAGTGCAGTGCCCACGGTAAGCTATTTTAGGAATTTTTAAAAAAAATTAGAGGTAGAAGTTTCCTTCTAACCACCTTAGGGATGAGTTACAGGAAGAGGTTAAGTTGATCAGCCACGGATCTCCCTCTTTAGACAGTGGTTTCCATCTCTCCATGGAACACTCCTTGAAGATAGGCCTCCCTTCCATGATTATAGGGATCCTAACCTCTCCCTCTCCCTCTATATAAACAGGCCTTCTCCCTTTATGAAAGCTAGTTGAACATATAGCCATGAAGCTGAACTTGGAGAAGAATACTATAGTTGAGTAATTTCTATTGAAAACATAGAACCAAGGAGAACTCCATAGAGAGAGTCCCATTTGAATTCCCGACGAGCCTTTGTGAGACGTGCTTTGCTTGAACCCTGTTCGAGGAGACCACAATTTCGAAGCTTGGTTGTACTCTTCCTTTCATTTATTAATATACTCGACTATGGTGTTGGTTCCATCATTGTGTTATGTTGTTTATCTAATGCAATTGATTTATTCCTCTTCAACTGACTAATAGTTATGAATGTCAATTAGTATGTTGTATATCGTCATTGTTTCTTTTGTGTGTGTGGGTGTCCAAGCGTGAAAGCGAGAGGATCGTGATCTATCAAACCAGGAGCGAGGAGCGAGCCACTCTTTTCGACGACAAAAACAACATAGGATCTTCATTAAGTCATCTATCAAATCTCTGTCCATTCGTTAACTAGGAATAAATATTATAGCTTGTCCTATTTGTGGCTAGACCCACTCTAGGGCTAGTGGGATCACCTCTATCCGCAGAGAGGATTTACCTCACCAACAAATTGGCGACTCTACTGGGGATTCCCTCTGTTCACATTCCGTGGATTATACCTTTTGTACCTTGAGAGCCATTGTCATTATTGGTGGTTTCTCTCGTGTCTGTTAACAACTCTCATTATTGGCTGGTAATCAGATGATTTTCTTGCATGTTCAACTTCAAATTGTCTATTCGCATGCACTAACTTGTACTTTTTTCAGGTCGAGATGGAGCGCAAGACCCTGGGTTTTTTCTGATGAAATCCAAGCTACGGGTTCTTTGTGGATTTCTATGACTTATTACATGACTCTTATGATTGGATGGCTGCAACCATACCTCAGTCTATTTGTTGATCCTTATTGCTGGATGGTTGTGTCCATACCTCGGATCTCACTTTTTATGTACTCTATTATGGATGGCTGTGTCCATGCCACATATCATGTATTAGAGATATCAGTTGTATTTGTACTTGTAGGTTTTCTAATAGTAGTGTTTGGGTTGAACGTGTTCTCATAAATAATTTCACCTCTCCCTCTCTCTCGGACCTCATGCTTTAGGGGGCATCTATTATATAACATTTTGTCATTGTACCTGAAATCCATCGACCGCCATATTGTAGTGTCCTTCCCATGAATTATGAGCAGTGTCATACTTTGCAAACACCTTCTTTGCATCCTTCTACATAAGGACATCATTTCTCCTATTGGAAATTTCCTAAAAAAAGCACACAAAACCTATGTTTTGGCCTTGGTGCGGATAGCGAGTTAGCTCCTCGCACCGATGTGGAATATTTTCACTAGATCTTGTGCCACCAGGCACTCTGTCTCAGTGTAGTTCCTGCGCTAAGATGTTTTAGGAATGATTTTTAAAAATTAGAGGCAAAAGTTTCCTTCTAACCACCTTAGGGATGAGTCACTGGAAGAGGTTAAGTTGATCAGTCACTGATCTCCCTTCTTAGACAATGGTTTCCATCTCTCCATGGAACACTCCTTGAAGATAGGCCTCCCTTCCATGATTATAGGGATCCTAACCTCTCCCTCTCTCTATATATAAACAGGCCTTCTCCCTTTATGAAATCTAGCTGAACATATAGCCAAGAAGCTGAACTTGGAGAAGAATACTATAGCTGAGTAATTGCTATTGAGAAGGTAGAACCAAGGAGAAATCCATAGAGATTCCCATCTAAATTCCTGACAAGCCTTTGTGAGATGCGCTCTGCTTGAACCCTATTGGAGGAGACCACAACGTCGAAGCTTGGTTGTACTCTTCCTTTCATTTATTAATATACTCGACTATGATGTTGGTTCCATCATTGTGTTATATTGTTTATCTAATGCAATTGATTTAGTCCTCTTCAACTGAATAATAGTTATGAATGTGAATTAGTATGTTGTATATCATCGTTGTTTCTTGTGTGTGTTTAGGTGTCCGAGCGTGAAAGTGAGCAGATCGTGATCTGTCAAACCAAGAGCGAGGAGCGAGCCACTCTTTTTGACGACAACAACAGTATATGATCTTTAGTAAGTCATATATCGAATCTCTGTCCATTCGTTAACTAGGAATCAATATTATATTTTGTCTTGTTTGTGGCTAGACCCACTCTAGGGCTAGTGGGATCGCCTCTGTTTACAGAGGGGATTTACCTCACCAAAAAATTGGCGACTCCGCTGGGGATTCCCTCTGTTCACATTCCGTGGATTGTACCTTTTGTACCTTAAGAGACATTATCATTATTGGTGGTTTCTCTCGCATCTGTTAACAACTCTCATTATTGGATGGTAATTAGATGATTTTCTTGCATGTTCGACTTCAATTCGTCTATTCACATGCTCGAACTTGTACTTTGTTTGGGTCGAGATGGAGTGCAAGATCCTGGGTTTTGTCTGATGAAATCCAGGCTGCAGGTTATTTATGGATTACTATGACTTATTACATGACTCTTTTGATTGGATGGCTGCGTCCATACCTTGGATCTCAATTTTTATGTACTCTATTATGGATGGCTGCGCCCATGCCGCATATCATGTATTAGATATATCAGTTGTATTTGTACTTGCAGGTTTTCTGACAGTAGTGTTTGGTTCGAACGCGTTCTCATAAATAATTTCACCCCTCCCTCTCTCTTGGACCTCATGCTTTAGGGGGCATCTGTTACACAGCATTTTGTCACCATCCCTGCAATCCCTCGACCCCCATATTGGAGGGTCCTTCCCGTGACTTGTGAGCAGTGTCATACTTTGCAAACACCTTCTTTGCATCCTTCTGCACAAGGACATCATTTCTCCTGTTGGAAATTTCCTCAAAAAAGCACACAAAACCTATGTTTTGGCCTTGGCACGGATAGGCAGTTCGCTCCTCGCGCCGATGTGGAATATTTGCACTAGATCCTGTGCCACCTGGCGCTTTATGTTAGTGCAGTGCCCGCGGCAAGCTGTTTTAGGAATGTTTTTAAAAAATTAGAGGCGGAAGTTTCCTTCTAACCACCTTAGGGATGAGTCACTGGAAGAGGTTAAGTTGATCAACCATGGATATCCCTCTTTAGACACTGGTTTCCATCTCTCCATGGAACACTCCTTGAATATAGGCCTCCCTTCCATGATTATAGGGATCCCAACCTCTCCATCTCTCTCTAATAAACATGCCTTATCCCTTTATGAAAGCTAGCTGAACATATAGCCAAGAAGCTGAACTTGGAGAAGAATACTATAGTTGAGTAATTTCTATTGAGAAGGTAGAACCAAGGAGAACTTCGTAGAGAGATTCTCATCTGAATTCCCGATGAGCCTATGTGAAATGCGCTCTGCTTGAACCCTGTTGGAGAAGACCGCAACGTCGAATCTTGGTTGTGCTCTTCCTTTCATTTATTAATATACTCGAATATGGTGTTGGTTCCATGATTGTGTTATGTTGTTTATCTAATGAAATTGATTTAGTCCTCTTCGACTAACTAATAGTTACATATGTGAATTATTATGTTGTATATCGTCATTGGTTCTTCTGTGTGTGCAGGTGTCCGAGCGTGAAAGCAAGAGGATCGTGATCTGTAAAACCAGAAGCGAGGATCGAGCCACTCTTTTCGATGTCAACAATACCATAGGATCTCTGGTAAATCATCTATCGAATCTTCGTCCATTCGTTAACTAGGAATCAATATTATAGCTTGTCTTGTTTGTGGCTAGACCCACTCTAGGGCTAGTGGGATCTCCTCCATCCACAGAGGGGATTTACCTCACCCAAAAAAGGAAAGTTCAAAGATTCTTTTATTGATGATTTTTGTGATGTTGATGATCAAGACATAGAGGCTCGTCAGATGAATGTTTTGCAGCTGAAAGATAATGTTATTCCTAGAGGCTTGATACCTTAGAAGATCTATTCAATCAAGATCATGTGGCCAGAAAACCAACATTGACTCCTACAGAAAAGGGTGTGGAATATGTGAACATTGGAACAACAGACAAGCCCAAGATGGTTAATTTGTCTAAAACATTGTCTCCTGAGGTGAAAGATAAGTACATTAAATTGTTGTCTAAATTTTCTAATATTTTTGCATGGTATTATGCAGATTCGAAGGTTTGTGATAATAATATTATTCAACACACTATTCCCATCAAGCCTGATCAAAAACCTTTCAGGAAGAAGTTGAGAAGGATAAACCCAAGATTGTTGCCATCCATCGAGAAAGACATAAACCGATTGTACAAATCAGGTATCATTTTTCCAATTAGGTTTCCTGATTGGATTTCAAATTTGGTGCCGGTAAGGAAAAATACCGGAGAGATAAGGTTATGCATAGATTTCTAGAATTTGAATAAAGTATCTTTAAAGGATAATTACCCCCTTCCTAAGATGGACTATGTTCTGCAAAGGGTAGTTGGAGCATCATGGATGTCGCTGCTTGATGGTTATTTAGGCTATAATCAGATTTTGGTACATGAAGAAGACCAAGGTAAGACTGCTTTCACAACACCTTGGGAAACCTTTTAGTATGTTAAAATTCCATTCAGACTCAAGAATGAAAGGGCTACTTTTCAGCGGGCAATGGATATAGCCTTTTCTAATGAGAAGGATGTTTTCTTAGTAGTGTATCTAGATGATTTGACAGTGTTTTCTGGTTTTGATGATCAGCATTTGTATCATTTAATAATTGTTTTTTCAGAAATGCAGGGAGTTCGTAATTTCTTTAATCCGAAGAAGAGTCTTTTTGCCTTGGAGGAAGGAAAATTTCTTGGTCACATAATTTCCAAAGATGGAATTCGCATTGATCCTTCCAGAGTAGAAGCCATTCACAAATAGAATTTCCGCAGAAAAAAAAAGAGATACAAGCTTTCAATGGTAAGATGAACTTCTTACGCAGATTTGTCCCTAATTTCACTGAGAATTTGAGAGAAATGACTAATATGTTGAAGAAGGAAAATAGTGTAAAATGGACCACCAATGTTATGAAGTCTTTCAACCTGGTAAAGCTTGCTTTAAGCATAGCCCTTGTTTTGGTTAGTCCAGATTATCCTAGTGATTTCATAATATTTTCATTTGCATTCGAGCATACCTTGGTTGCAGTTTTGATGCAAAAGAGAGATCAGGTTGAAAAACCTATTGCTTTCTTCAGTCGAGCCATTCAAGATGCTTCTCTTCACTATAAAATTATTGAGAAACAATATTTAGCCCTAATCAAAGCCTTGAAATATTTCCAGATCTATATTCTACATTCACATACTATAACCTATGTTCCAAATGCATTGGTGAAAGATATTCTCACACAGACTGATCCTGAAGGTCGGAGAGGTAGGTGGATAGAAACTATGTTAGAGTATGATCTTGAGATTAGGCCTACCAAACTGATCAAGGGACAAGGGTTAGCCAAGCTGATGGTTGAATCCAACTTGCATGCTCTAGACATAAACGTTATTGCAGCAATGACAGATGATGAAGAAGATGGTGCTCTAATACAGGTATCTGAAATTTTTATTACTTCACCATGGTATTCTGATATATTATATGTTCTGCAGCACTTATGTCCTACTCTTGGAGTGTCAAAAAGTCAGGGTAGGTCTTTGAAATTGAAATCTGCTAAATACTACATTCTAGGAAGTGCCCTTTATTGGAAAGATCCAAGAGGTGTTCCTTTGAATTGTTTGGTTGAAGATGAAGCTAAGCAAGTAATGGATGAAATCCATAGGGGAGATTGTGGAGACCATTTGTTTTGGAAAACAACAGCTAAAAAAGTGTTGAGAGCTGGTTAATATTGGCCAACTTTATTTTCTGATTTGTACAAAACAGTCACAAACTGTCATGAATGTTAGGTTTTTCAAGGAAAAAGGAAACTCCTTCCTCTTCCACTGAAACATATTGTATTAAATGATCCTTTTTAACAATGGGGACTTGATTTTATTGGGGAAATTCATCCCACATCATTGGCACCGCATATATGGATTCTAACAGCTACCGACTACTTCACCAAGTGGATCAAGGCTATTCCTACAAGGCAAGCTACGGAAACGGTAATCATTCAATTTTTAGAATCCAATATTTTGTCTCGTTTTGGTTGTCCTCAAAAGATTATTATAGATAATGCTGCAGAATTTAAGTCAAAGAATATGGTTTAGTTTTTTCATAGGTATAATATCAAATTGGGCCATTCCACCTCATATTATCCACAGGGCAATGGATTAGATAATTCCTCTAATAAATATTTGGTGAATATCATTAAGAAAATGTTAGATAAGAACAAGAAAAATTGGCACAGAAAGCTTATCAATGCTTTGTGGGTAGACCGAGTGAGCACCAAGAAGTCTATAGGTATGTCACCGTTTGAACTGGTTTATGGTACAGATACAATGTTTCTTACATCACTTGTAGTCCCGATTATGAGATTATTGCAGGAGGTAGATAGTGAGGAAGATGATATGCAAGGTCAAATAAATAAAATGATTCACCTTCAGCAAACAAAAGAGGAAGTTTCTCAGACTACTTCTAATATTCAAGAGAGAATTAAGAATATTTATGATCGCAAAAAAAAAGAAGATAAATTTCAACCAGAGGATGTAGTGTTGAGATGGGATGCAAGAAATGCGGATAAAGGTAAGCACGGGAAGTTTGAAAATATTTGGAAGGGACCCTATAAGATCTTGGCTTATCGAGGACAGAATGCCTATTTTCTACAGGAGATGAATGGAGAGGAATTTTCAAGAGGACCAGTCAATGGTAGGCTCCTGAAACATTATTATTTCTGATGTAGTTTCTGAAAGAATGTTCCACTTTCATTGTATATACCAGTTTATATTTTTTGAAAAGTTTGGGGCAGAAGATCATCTAAGCTTGGGGCCTGAAGTGAAGGCTATAAAGCTTGTTGATTTTCTGTTGTTTTCAGAGTTTTGGAGTTAGTTTTAAGTTAATGTCAGAGTTAGGTTTTGAGTCATTTTCCAGTCTCTTTAAATGGTTTTGAGTCAATTTAAGTAATCTTTAGTCTTTTGGATTGTTTGACCATATTTACCCAATGATTAGGTTAGTTTTAAGTTAGTGTCAGAGTTAGGTTTTGAGTCATTTTCCAGTCTCTTTAAATGGTTTTTGAGTCAAATTTAGTAATCTGTAGTCTTTTGGATTGTTTGACCATATTTACCTAATGATTAGGCACTTGGTCTATGGCGTTCTTGACGCCTCCAAGCAGCTGCCATCCCCAATAAGGCCAATGTTAGTGTTAGTATTTTCATGCTTCCACCAGGGATCAAAACACATTTGCATGTGCATATTAGGTGTCCCATACTGAACAAATTTTTTATCATTCCATTAGGTCATGACATAAAATTGCTTTGTTGGTGGTTGTCCTTGTACAATAAACTTTTTCTCCCTCAGAATATCATATTGGCTGACTCATTCCCATGATTTTTTGATCATAAGCACAACTATGGAAATGTTTGTTTCACTTGAAATTCTTTTAAGTCAAAATTCATTCAAAATCAGGTTAAAGATCAGTCTCATTAGGTCATTAGGGTTTTGAATTTTTCAAGGTCATTCATTCATTCCGATGAGGTTAGTACATATATGAGAGGGATTGAATATGATCATCATGATGGTTTCATTATACTTTAAAGGTTGTATTTTCAGTTTGAAGACCTTTTTTTATCAAAATGCCATTTTGATAGAAAAGTCACCTATGTAATTTATTTTTATTTTTTCAAATGTAATTTTATGTTATAATATGTAATAAATGTAATCCCAAGCTGTAAAATCCATTATGTCAAGCCTCAGTGAGAAAATGAAAAAAAAAAAAAACCAACTCCATGACTTCAACAACCTGCAGTGTAAAAAGTGTCAAAGAGTATCAGTGATAAAAGGAAAAAGACATCAAACATTAGAAAGTGGGTTTTTCAAGTTAAATTAAATCCACATGCCTATAAATCCTATCAAACATTTCAAAAGAGCCATGGTTTCCTTTGTAATTATCAGAAGTATTCAGCAAGAGAATATTTTTTGAGTTTTTGGGAGCAATTGTTCTAAGTCTCTCGGCGCTGCGCATTCAGAAGACTGTTGCTGCTCGTTTGAACTGGCGTTGTACGCATGCCTAGTGGTGCTGTGCCCTTGCTAGGAGATTCCAGTGTATTTTTCAAAGGCGTTGCATGCCTACCAGAGGCGTTGCACATTTTTACAAGCATTGCATGCTTACACAATGGCGCTGCACACTTAGACAATGAATTTTTCTGAGTGTTCAAGCCATCCAAACAAGCTCAAAACTACTTAAAATTTCTCCTATAATCCTACAAGCACTTCTAAGAAGTAAGTACATATATTAACCATATTTCTAAGCTCTTTTTCCACTCTTGAATGAATTTAAGTGAAACCCTAATTTCAGTTTTTGATCACTGCCTATACACTTGTTTCATCCTCCTAAACAAAATATCAGTCATAGACAGGGGAATTTCATTGATTTAGGGTTTTCATTTATTTAGTTTTCCCTTTCACTCATTCCCTACGCTCATTCCCTTCACCTTTCAAGCTAGCCATCTCATCCCCTTCCCCTCATCTCATTTCACTTGTACTCTAAGGTTTCATAACTCAGATTTTAGAGATGTTAGAAGAAGAAGATAGTGGGATTGTTGGGGCACAAATGCCAAGAAGAAATGACCATAAGGGAGGGAAAATATATAGGTTTGAACCCATCACTACAAGAGAACTTATGTCCTCTCCTCTCACTGTGTCTTGCTTTAAGCATGTGGGCCGCTTTAAGTTCTGTGAGAGAGTGCAACAAATCCAAAATCACTCGGAGTTAACAATATTTTTCATCACTAATATACATGAAAAACAGGTCACTCTTGTTGGGGTCACCTTTGATATGTCCACCAATTCCATTACAGCTGCTACAGGGATCCTTAGTGTGGGAGAGAGGTGGTTTAAACAAGAAAAATTGGATATGAGATATTATGAACCATACCTTAAACCTAGGTATAAGGATGACAAGAAATAAATTTTACCTTTCCCTCATCTCCTTGATCGGTATGTTCCCATGATGAGGATAATCATGAAATATTTCACTTGTGAGGGTAGGTTTTCTTGACTCTACTCATACCATATCCATCTCCTCATGCATTTCACTAGAGTTAGAATGCTACACTTACCTTATTATATTTTCTACAGCATTGACAAGATGGCTTACATTGTGAAAAATAGGGATTAAAATCAACAAATGTAGAGTCTATTTCATCATTCACTCATCAAAATGGTGGTCATGCATCATCTTCAGCAGAAAAAAATTTCATGGGATGCATTCATTGCAAATAAGGTTTTCACTACACCACCTAGCCATCATGAGCAGGATATTCCTTCATCATCTCATCCACCTGTATCCGCTTCTCCATCACATCCCATTGTTCGTACATCACCACCCACTCACATCCATTTACCTCATGTTGATCCTACCTCATCACCTTTCTATAACCCTTCACCACCACATCATGATACCTGAGCATCAAGCAGTGAAAGGGACATTGAGGCAGCTTGCACTAAAATGACTGATATTGAGCCATTTCCCATGACATATCAAAGAGCCCATAGGCATGTGTTTGCTTCACATGATGTGAAAGGATCCATGCCTTCTTCATCAGAAAAATAGGTAGAAAAGGGAAAGGAAAAGGCTATAGAGCCTATCATTGTTGAGCAGGAGGACAAACATGAAATTGAGCAGGAGTTTCAGTTGATTGAGATTGATTATGAGGATGAGGATAGAGCCACTAGTGTGGTGATCAGAGGCAAGGAGGAAAATATTAGTGAGCTTCAAGCTAATCTTGATAGAGCACAATACGTGATTGACTTTATTGAGATACATAATCAACAACTGAAGACTAAGCAAACCATCAGTGAAGTCAAGACAATCAAAGCTCATAGAGATGCAGGAAAGGCAATGGCCTTGCTGGAGGAAACCTTGGGAAAATTTGATGATAGTGATGATGAGGGAGATCAGCTTCTGAGACAGAGACCAAGGAAAATTGGGCTAAAGAAGGCTTTAGCTCGGGAAAGGCAGAAAGAGGTTGAATTGGCAAATCAACTTACTCCAAGTGAGTTGCTTGCTATTGAGATTAGCAAAGACAGAGAATATTGGCTTGAGAGAGCCAATTTTCATCTACATGGCCTACTAGAGAAAGCAAAGAAAGGAATTTACATTCAGCGAAAGGTGGCGAAACACTATGCCATGAGAAACAGGATTGCAAGGGCCAAGCTCAAACGAGCCCATGCAAAGATTCGGGTTTTGACTGAGTCAAAGGAGAAGGAGAAGTTGAAAATTCTTGATGAGGTGTCTCTCCATGCCTCCAATTCCTAAATCAACAAACAAATTCATAATTTTGGCACATTTTGGCAACCTTGTACAAATTTTTATCTTTGGGACAATTTAGCACTTAGAAAATTTACTAAACGCGTAGCGCCACTGGCACCACGCTCTTTTTGGGGAATCCAATTACAAAATGGTCAGCATCCTCATGTTCATAATGATGAATACATCAACCTTAGAAATTTTCTGGATATTTGGAGCAGAATTGGTCCCTCAAAGAGGCAAAAAACAACCAAAAAATCATGTTTCTACCCTCTTTTTCACCTTGGCGCTGCACATTTACTAGTCTTGGGAGAACACGTTTTTGATAGGGAATATGGGCACCATTTTGGAAATTGAAAGCATATTTGGAAACTATACTCAGAGGCCTTTCCAATGAGCCATCATGGAGATTATTTGGACAAGGGGAAGGCCTCCAAAAGTGGCTTACAAAATAGGTCAAGTTTTTTGTCATGGCGTTGCGCCTTTACCAGGAAATTTACAGTTTCAGTAAATTTTGAAGTTTCACCTCTTTTTAATTTTTACTTGGGTAAATGAGAAAGTTACCAATGTAAATATCATATTTTAATTTTAACTAAGGTAGATACATTAGTTAAATTATTATTTTGAAGTCAAATGTATTTGTTCTTAAAGATAGGAATGAGTCACTTTCCTCATCCTAGACTCTAGCTTTTAGTTCAACTTTTGATGTAACAACTCCCTCACCTCATGGATTCGACCCCTGAGGATTAGAGGAAACGGTTTTGAGGTATATAAGTGGTATTTTTTCATCCATGGTAATGGTTTTCATCAGTTTAAAAGATTGTATTGATCAAGTATCATTTTTTCTTGGACATTAATGGAAAATTGCAACTATTTTCTTGGGATCCATGTGGTATGAGTTTTAGACATAGTTTTCTCTCTGTTATTAATTTTTAAGAATGTATTGTTAATTCATAAACCATTTCACATATATAATATACTTTATTTCAATCTTTAAATATATAATTCATATTTATTTATGCTTTGTTTTGGGAAATTCAGTATAATGTGTTCATTTTCTTCAGTTTAGGGAAAATACATTTCAGATGCTTTCCCTAGCTCCTCACTAGTATTTTCATCACATTTAATCCTCTTTGAATGTTAAACATTTTACCTACCTTTCCCCATCAAATAGATTGAAATTTCATCCCCTTGGCCCTGATCTATCCCCTTGACCTAAATTTTGTTCAGTGAGCCCAACCCTAAAATCAAAATAAAAACTCCTTGTATTCCTTAGCTACCCTAAAATATTTTTCATCCAGCCCTCTTAGCTGTGATTCTATCGAGATATCCCTCTATGACTTGGTAGGGCTAGATATTGAGTCCAAAATTTGGTTTGAGGTTACCTCGGGATTGCCTCTTTTAGCCTTGAGGTTCAATTCGAGTGATAACAGTACCAACCATAAATGCTATTGATATGGTAATTATTAAATTTCTGTTGGAAAATATTATGTCAAGGTTTGGTTGTCCACATAAATTAGTAACTGATAATGCAATGGCCTTTAATTTCACCAAGATGTACAACTTTTGTCAGCAATATGGGATTGAATTGACTCATTCCACACCTTATTACCCTCAAGGTAATGGTTTGGATGAGTCATCCAATAAAATTTTGGTAAGGATTATTAAGAAAATGCTACCTGAAAATAAGAGGAATTGGGGCACTCAGCTGATACATGCTCCGTAGGAAGATAGAGTAAGTGGTAAAAAATGAATTGGCATGTCCCCATTTCAGCTTGTATATGGTACAAATGTTGCAATGCCTTTGCAATTAGCTCTTCCTGTGATGAAGTGCCTACAAGAAGAATTTGATAATGAAAACCCAATCCAAAGGATAATGCTACAGTTTATAGAGGCACACCAAATCAAATAATCATTACTGGAAAAATTTCAGAAGTATCAGGCTAAAGTCAAATCAATTAGTACTATTATTAACTGCATGCATGTCAAATCCAATGGATACCCAATTGAGATCTAGCTGAAAGGGAAGTGTAACTATTAGTTGTGATATTAGCTGACTACCAGGTGTAGTTAAAAGACCACAGGATTCCCATGATACTCAATGCAGTTGAGGAAGGCTAAAATTCTTTGTGATTAAGGATTTCATTCATCAGGAACTGCATGAGCAAGGCAGGTTGTCTGGAGATAGTAAATTGAGCAAGGGATTTGCCAATTTTTGTATGACAGTGTGAGACAATTAGTTTATGTACTGAGAGATCTTGTGAGAAGAGTTTTTTATGTAATTTTTTCATGTTTCCTTGTGGAATATACAATATATGGTAGAGGGTTTTTGAGCTGTAAGAATTCCCCGGGAATATCTGGTGTTGTGATTTTGATCCATTTTTATTTGCTTCATGTGATTGGCAATTGTGTTGTTCTTAATTCCACAAAATATTTGTAGAATTGATTCAGTATTTAACATTATTACATTTTTAGATCGGGTGAATCCAAGATATACATGTATTTTGTATAATTTATACATGGTATCAGAGTTGTGTTATAAATTTTCTACATGGTATGAGAGCAATAATTATTCGGGTGCGAGAGTTTGCAGAGAATATCTGAAAGATTTGATGAAATTTTTTTAAAAACAAATATCATATTTGGATTCCTTGTGAAAAAATACCCAAATTAAAAAAAAATTGATCGAATTGGAGCGCGAATGAGGGATATATCGTCGATTTACAATCAACTCTTTTATTAGAAAATTTTGCGATGATGAGACAATTACAATGTGTGTGAGCCAAGAACCTACATGCACTGAGGTACAGATGCATGCAAAGCTTTAAGGAGAAAATTAGAGGTTAATTACTTGGTGGTTTAGAGGGAGCCTCTCAACATGCAACCTAAGAAGCAGTCTCAGAAAGTTGTGGAGCAGCCACAACTAGAGATGCAGAAGAATCTCTATAGATTTGATGTAGATCTCATTTCTACGGAGCTTCCTACCATTGGGAAGTGTGAGAATGTCATGAAATTTACCCTTGAGAGGGAGATGGATTTGCATGCAGGTAAGATTGAAGCTCAAGATGTGGAGTAGCCACATGTGGAGGACCATGGAGTGGGAGAAACCACTCATGCAAAGAAATTTCGAGCCAGATGGGCAGAGGGAGTGCATGCAACTATACCACTAGGTGTGAGGTGGGGTGACATGCATGAATAATCCCAAGAAGAAATTTTGGATATGATTCATTGATATTGTGTGGATCTCATGAATCGAACCTGGCTACGAGGAGCCCATAGAGCAGTAGTAGCAGGATTAGTTGGATTGATGCAGTCATATGTCATGAGGACATGAAATGAAAGTGACAGTATCGGATACTGGAGTGCAGATCAGAGTTGGCAGCAAGTGCAGAGTGCATGGATGCAGCTGTCAGCAGCGCAGTGGTTCCTAAAGACATGTGCGGTAGCTAGAAGAATTTAGAAGACTAATGACAAATGCATTATACTGATTCATTTTTTTGGAGGCTATTCAGTTTGAAAAGTGTTGCATGCAAAGGTTGCATGTGCAAGAAACAATAGAGAAGTGTCGCATGCATGGAGTTGCATGTCGAATGCAAGGAAATTCCTTTTTTGTTGAGAGAGAGTGTTGAAGTTTGCAACAAGAAACAGTGAAATTGGCATCTGGAAACAACATCCTTAATCCTAGTGAAAATTAAGCACCTACACTAGGTGGGGCCCACAAAGGCTATTTTTTGGGTGTATGTCTATTTATAGATGTATGTGCAAATTAAATTTATAGAATACATGTCTATTTATATGTGCATGTCTATTTTTATTATCCCTTAATATTAGATGGATAATAAATTGTAATCTATTCTCAATGTGGACTTGAAAATAGTTAACTGAAGTGGAAAATCAGTTATCTAAGTGAATTTCGAGTTAAGTGTTTGGTTGGTGGGACATGCAGGTTGACTTTAGTTGTAACTGAGTGATTCTAGTTGTAACAGAGTTGGAATTTCAGTGGTGCATGAGTTTTGTAAGTTGTAAATCAATTTAACTCAGTTAAGTGAGCTAAAGTCAGTTGTGCTAGTTGTAACTGTAGATACACTACTGAGAGATCAAGTGAATTAAATATTAATTAATTCACATGTAGTGATCTCACATGCAACTGATGTTTTTACTATTATTAACTGCATGCATGTCAGATCCAGTGGAGACCCAGTTGAGATCTAGGTGAAAGGGAAGTGTAAGTATCAGTTGTGATATTAGCTGACTACTAGGTGTATTTAAAACACCACAGGATTCCCATGATACACAGCGAAGTTGAGGAAGGCTGAAATTCTTTGTGACTAAGGATTGCATTCATTAGTAACTGTGTGAGCAAGGCAGGCTCTCTGGAGATAGTAAATTGAGCAAGGCATTTTCCAATTTTTGTATGACAGCGTGAGACAATTAGCTGATGTAGTGAGAGATATTGTGAGAAGAGTTTTGTATGTAATTGTTTCATGATTCCTTGTGGAATATACAATATATGTGTTGGAGAGGTAAATCCCCTCTACGGAGAGATGCGATCCCTACTAGCCCAGATCGGGTCTAGCAACAATCAAATCACGCTAAGACGCAGGTCTCTAGTTACAAAACAACAAGAAATGAGAATTTGCCTACCTCAGGTCCTATGCGATGGTCGTCGAAAGAAGGATGACACTTCCCATCCTCCGCTTCGGCAGATCATGATCCTTACGCTTGGCGCGTCCGAACACCTTCACACATGCGAAGAGACATGAAAATATACAGCATAGAATCCAAATCTTGTAACTAAACATCAGTAAGAGAAGATGTAACTCATTGCATCAAAGATAAAGATACACGAGTGAAACCATAATCAAAGTCGCTTATCATTAATAAAATGAAGGAATGATACAACCTTAAGCTCTGATGCTAGATCTTCCTTTGGCAGGGTCGACAGGGGAGCACATCTCAATGAAGCTCGTCGGGAATGGGACAAAGCTCTCTCTCTTCGGCTTGGCTCTCAAAGGATGTCTGGCGATAGTCTCCTTGCTATAGATTCAACTCTTAGTTCTATGACCATTAAGGCTAGCTTGCAAAGAGAAAATGGCAAGCTTATATAGATGGTGGAAGAGGAGTTGGGATCCCTACAATGGTGGGATTGGACCTATCCTCAAGGAAGCTTCCATGATAGGTGGAAAACCACTTCCCCTACATGGAGATCCAGAGCCAAACCTCCCAACTCATTTTAGAGACTCGTTCAGGAGTTGGTTGGAATCAAACTTATGCCATTTATTTTTAAAAAACAATCCTTATTAAGCTTGGTGTGAGTAATACACTGGGACAGAGCGCCATTTGGCACGAGGGCTAAATTGGATGGTCGCGCCAAGGCCAAAAAGTCTATTTTTAGGGTTTTTTACAGGAAACTGTCTTTAGAGGAATGATTTTCCTTGTCAAGGGGGATGCCATGAAAGTGGTTTGAGGTCATGTCACTGCTCACAAGTCACAAAAAAGGCCCTCCAATGTACAGGACGGGGGATTTCAGGGACAGTGAAAAATTATTGTGTAACAGATGCCCCCTAAAGCATGAGTCCCGAGAGAGAGAGAGGGGTGAAATGCTTTATGAGAACGTGTCCATTTGAAAACACTGTCGTCGGAAAACCTGTGTAGACAAGTACAACTGATATATCAATACATGATATGTGTTATGGGCACAACCATCCATAACAGAGTATACAATAATTAGTATCCAAGGTATGGACGCAGCCATCTAGAAAGGATCAATAAGCAGACTCAAGTATGGTCGCAGCCATCCAATCAATGAGTCATCTAACCAATCATGATAATCCACAGCCTAGATTCCATCAGAAAAAACCCAGGGTCTTGCGCTCCATCTCGACCTGAACAGAGTACAAGTCCTAGCATGTGAATATGTGAGTTGAAGTCGAACATGCAAGAACATCGTCTAATTACCAGCCAATGACGAAAGCTGTTAACAGACACGAGAGGAACCACTAATAATGAAAATTTCCCTCAAGGTACTATAGGTACAATCCACGGAATGTGAACAGTGAGCTGGCGTCAAACATCCGTAGAATCATCTGATTGAAGGTCAATGATAAAAACCTTACGTCGAATGCGAAGAACCTGCCATTGAGGCATGTAGGCTCCAAGGTACCGAAAGGGAGTCTCTAGATAAACTTCCTAGATAATGAGCTGAAGTCAACAAGAAGTGACCTTGATCGAAGGTGGGCCATAGTGTTTCCCACATCATCAACACGAGATAGAGGAACATAATGTTTGTGAATCAGGATCATATGAGAATCAGAGGAGGGTGGAAACTGCAGAGGTCAACTTCTCTTGAACATATCAGCGGCACGACATTGGATTTGGCAGTATTTGACATCAAAAGATCTGAGGTCATGATGACGAGGCAAAGAGTAGATGAGTGGTCAAACTGGATTACCCAAACCCATGGAGGAAAGCAGAGAACGAGATGAGATGTCCCCAACCCGACACAAATGCAGACAAGTGCCATGTTCAAGAGCGACATACTGCCGACACAACGATGATACTGGTTTCATTTTTTCCCAACCATTTCTGGCGAGTACCCCAATATTTTTTGAAAACAAGCTTGAAGGGGATATCATATGGTTGCAATATAAGTTCGTCCTTTGGACAAATCCAACCTAGTACATTTAACGAGCCCTAGGAAGGAGAAACTCGAGTATCGTCATTACGATAGAATCTGATGTCATCAGGTTTTAACGAGTCTGACAAAGGGAGACCTCAGCGTCTTTTCATGTTTAGAGAGTTTGAAAAGACAACAGAAAAGTAAACTCCAATAGTCCCTTTTCGTAGATAGTTTCTCAGATCCGAAAATGTAGAAAATTGTGTCTGAGAAAACCTCCTAGTCGCGATAGGCTAGAGTATTCCTTTTTCGTAAATAATCTATCCCAACCCGAAAAAGGGGTAAACTTATACTGGTAGATTTCGTTTCATAGCCAATTTAATGAGATCAAAATGACAAGCGACTCAGCAATATTTCATGTTTAGAGAGTCAGAAAAGAGCTGAAACATGACTCTAAAAATGACTTTTTTGTGTTTTTACCGAGTCTGAAAAAGTGTAAAATACAACTCGCATCGTCGTCTAAGTTGTGTGAAAACCTGTTGCTGCACATGAAAATGAGCGTAAAACCCATTTTTTGACAAAATGTAGTAAAATATTGGAAAAATGACTTTCAAAACCTAATTTTGACTTTGAAAAGTTATAAATATGCCAAAAATAGTAAAAACATTTTCACTTTTACTTTTTACCTCTTGTGAAAGCAACAATGAGTTTTTCTGTGCAAACTTGCAGTGGCGATTTTGGTCAATCTCATACGTCATTGCAGTTCTCATTCATTCTAGGTAAGAGGCGCTCCCCTCAGCTTTGTTTTAATTCATTTTTTATAGATTTCTATTGTGTTTTTGGATCCCTAAGGGGACCTTTTCAAATTTAGGGCTCAGCCAATTGGCGTGGGCATCGGGCACAGACTCGTGCCAATTGGCTCCTTTTTGCAAAGGGGTCACTCCAGTTGGCGAGACTGTTAGCAAAACAGTCGCGCCAATGGTGCAACTCAAATTTCCACTTGAATTTAACAAAATGTGAACCAATCAACTAAATTTCTAAGTGTTCTAGAGATCTAATGAGGTGTTTATGACCATGTTGGTGCAAGTACACGGCCACAATGGTAATTGAGTGGAAAGAAAGAGAGAATGGTGAAGAAGATGAAATGGCCCTGGAGAACGAAGCATGCATGAACGCTCTCCGAAACTGCGGTCTAAAAAAATTCTTCTTAACACCATGTTTGAGAGCACAACCTGAGTTACTGCAGTATTTGATCAGCATTTGGGACGAGAACGAAGAAAAATTCAGGCTTCGAGACCAAGTGTTGGAACTTGAAGTATCCGACGTTTATTTCATAACTGGATTGTCCCGCAGAGGTTTAGTTCCAATCTTGACAGGGACTAGGCCATCTAGTGAGAAAATGGCAATGGTGATGGAAAGAGTGTGGCTAGGGGCACAGACAGGATCAGGTAGTGGGAAGGTTGATATCCACATGGTCCCCGATCTGGCACTCTGAGTGGTGCTCCACACCATTACGCAGGCTGCAGGGTCACAAGCACCACATGAGGCAACTAAAGCACAACTCCTCTTAGCATCTGAATGCATGAGGCTGACACTATTTGATTGGGCCACTGCCGTAACAATGAACATCAAATGGTAGTTGACGAAGTGTAAGAAGAACAAACTGAAACAGTTTGGGTACACTTCTATCCTGGTATCATTCATCCTTGAACGACTACCAATTTTCCAGGCTAGGGGGCGATAGTCGCTGAGCCATCATTGAGGGAGCCAAGGATGGCTCGATGGGCAGCACTCATGCCCATATTTGGAGGGGGCCAACAAATTTCATGGAGGCCCGAGTTTTTTGCATGGCTACAACGACAACTGATCATCATTAAGAATTTTCCTTATGTCAGACACTTCATTGTATATTGTCAGACTTTCCACTCAGAGGGGGATGATCTGGATTGAGAGCCTGGTAAGACTTATGATTGGTAGTTTCTCATTTTTTTTTTTGTGATACATGCCTATTCTAATAAATCGTCCTATATGTGTGTAGACGTTGGCCCTAGAGTCACGGATTTAACACACGCAGGACCCCCATACCATCCTCAAGCCATGAAAGTGAGAGATTGAGCTGCGTAACTTGAGGGTATTGCGTGGGGATCCCTGCATTATGCTCAAATTTCAGCGTACGTCCCACGATTACTGAGCACTTTGGGCCAGAAGAAGCCTACCATACCAGGCGATCGGGGTGGGCGTGACATGCTACCATGAGCACCACGCTGATTAGTCATCTAGGCTCTTCATTTGCACATTTTTGAGAGACATGTTGTCTCTGGCTATTATTAAAATAGACATGTATGTTTTTTGAATTTTATGTAATGTACACAAACTGCAAACATTTCGACACACACACACACACACACACACACACACACATATATCTATTTCTGGATGGATCTTTTTACATATGATGATACATGTTTCATAATTACTTCAAAACTATATTAGCGGCTACATTCATAATTATCTGTGGTCTCCGTGTGTGTTGATATGTAATGTAATCAAAATTTCTTTCTTTGCAAAATGAATATGTAGAGTGAGCAACATAAAATAAGGGTTTTGAATCCAATAAAGAATAATTATTAAGTTGTAACACTACAAGCTGTGAGTCCAGATATACAATTAATGCACGAATACCAAGGTTAACAACCTCGTTCAATAATTCCAAAATGGCACTATACTCCGTGACATTATTTGTGGTAGGCCCTAGAAAAACACCTTGTAGATTGACTAACTCACCAGCAGGATTGTAGATTACCCAGGCTGCCGAGGACAGATTCCTGGTACTGTAGGAGCCACCATCCGCGAAACCAACAAAGGAAGTAATAGACATATGCAAAATCAGGAAGACCCAATTTTAAAAAAGATGCTTACAAAGCACACCACACCACACATGCACAAAAATGAACACACTCACTTATGTACACACACACCAGACAAGAATAACTCAAGCGTAGTACTTCTTGAGGTATAGCCCATTCCTAGGTTGCGCCAGAGGAATACCTTCATAGTCGATTAGCTCATACGCCCCATTTTTTAATACTCACTTAATTATATAGGGCCCATGCCACATGGGATGGAATTTGCCCGCTCCAAGTTTATCATGTGCTTGGTCATATAGGAGGACCAGGTCCCCTTCAATGAAAGAACGTGGAGAAACCGATTGATCAAAGTGGGCCTTGACCCTCTTTTTCTATGCCTCAATAACCAAGTCAGCCAAGTGGCAGGTTTCATCCAGTCGTTCCAAATACAAGAGACGTTCTTCCTCTGGAGAAGTTTCGGGCAATAGTTCCACAACAAACTTTAGAGAAGGAATTTCACATTCAACTGAGAGAGTTGCTTCCAGACCATACACCAATTGGAAGGATGTGAATCCGGTCGCGCTCTTTACTGATGTTCGATAGGCCCAGAGAGATGAGAACAATTGGAGATGCCAATTGGATTTGTGGATACCAATCGTTCATTGAAGCATCATGACCAATACCTTGTTCACGGCCTCAACCTGGCCATTTGCCTGGGGATAGTATGGCATTGAGATATCATGGCGTAATCCCAAATTTGATGTCAGATTAGCCATCATGTAGGCCTAAGGAACTATGAAACGCATAATAACATGGTTGAAAATGAATTGAGCCATTGTCTTACCGTCGACAGCTAATGTAGGCATCGCTTCGGCCCACTTAGTGAAGTAGTCCACGACAACGATTATATAAGCATGCCCCCCGGCCGAGTGAGGTTTACATGTCATAAAATCTATGCCCCATTTAGCAAAAGGGCCTGCGGTAATGACAGGATGCAAGGGTAGGGGTGGCGTGCACATCTTGCGCTGAAAGACCTGGCACGCATGACATTTTCAAACTGCAACTATGCAATATTTGAATATAGATGGCCATAAGTAACCCGCACGCAGAATATTATGGGTGGTAGCATATCCGGACATGTGACTACCACAGGTGCCACTGTGACAGTCATTCAGGATTCTCTCAGCGTCTTCCAAGGTCAAGCACCGGCGGATCACAGAATCAACTCCGACACGATACAAGGTATCTCCTACAATATGGTATGGTTGAGATTGATGTCGAATCTGATGTCGAGCATATTTTGCCAATTTGGACTGGAATGTGGATGTTTGAAGATACACGATAATGTCACCGTACCATGGATCACGAGTGCTGATAAGAAAGAATGTTTCATTTGGGATATGATCCTCGGATTGGGATGGAACGGAGTCTTTCGAGAGAGAGCAAATAAGATCAGCAAAAAAAAAATGATTTCATCGACTTAGCAGTGGTAAAATCCAAATCGAACTCCTGAAGGATGACAATCCATTTGGAGTACTTGCCCCCCAGCAATTATCGAGACAAAATATATGTCATGGGGTTGCAGTCAGAAACCACGGTTACCGTACGCAACAGGATGTAATGGCAGAACTGCTGAACAACCTGAACCGCAGCGAGCGCCAACTTCTCGACGTGGGCATAGCGCGTTTCCATATCGAGAATATTTCGAGATAGATAGTAAACTACGTGTTCATCTCCATCGTCTTCATCCTGTACTAGAACCATAGCTATTGTGCTAAACGTAGCAGCCAAATAAAGGGTGAAATCACAATGCTAGTTGGGAGGACATATCAAGGAAGCATTAATGAGCAATGTTTTAAGCTTCTCGAAGGATTGTTGGGAAATCTCGTCCCAATGGAAGGGAACGTCCTGTTTCAAAAATCATGTAAACCCCTTAGCCACTTCCGCATAGCTCGGAATAAAGCACTGTAAGAAGTTTCTTTCCCCTATAGAATCTGCAGTTGATGTAACAAGGATGGGGATGGGAGGTTAACGATAGCCTCAACCTTGAGGGGGTCAAGGTGAATCCTGTCTTTGGAGATGATGAATCCCAAAAGATGACCAGAATCCACGCAAAAGATGCACTTGTGAGGGTTGAGCCTAATATTGTAACATCTGCAGCGGAGAAAAATCTAGTGGAGGTGTTCAGGATGGTCCTCACACCGAGCTGAATGGGCCGGAAAATCAACCAGATACGGCTGAAAAATATGACGTATGTCGTGGAAAGCATAGGAAATAGCACACTGGAAAGTGGCCCCAGCATTTCTCAAGCCGAACGGGAGCCTTTTGTAGGTGAAAGTACCCCACGGACAGATAAAGGCAGTCTTATGTTGATCAGCAGGTAAAATATTAATTTGATTATAACCCGAAAAACCGTCCATAAGGGAATATATCTCACTCCCCGCGCATTCATCGATGATTTGGTCTGTAAAGGGAGTGGGGTAATTGTTCTTAGGACAGGCCTGATTAATGTCTCGGTAATCAACACAGACCCATATAGTGCCCTAATTCTTATCTACAGGGACAATATTATAAACCCATTCTGTGAGGGGAATTGGATAGATAAAGCCTGTGTTAAGAAGTTTTTCAACTTCTACCTTTATAGCTGTGGCTTTTCGGGGATGCACTGGGCGTAGACGCTGACGCACAAGTTTCGCACCTGGGTAGGTGGGAATATCATGCACGAATATACTGGGATCAATCCCAGGCATCTCTTCATAGGACCATGCGAAAAAATCTCTGAATTCACGAAAAAGGCTTGTGTATACCTGAATCTCTTCTGGAGAACAGGTAACTCCCACATGAATGTTCTCGACTATCCCCGGTTTGACAGAGATGTTGATAGGTATGGTTTGAGTGATATTACTTAGATTTCCCTCCAAAAGGACCTCATGAGTCAATATCGGCATTTGGAGAGGTGGAGTGGGAACCTGAGATGCAAAGCGCTTTAGACAATCAGACATTCCCCCCCAGGCTAGGCATGAACGAGGAACGATGATGTCCATCGCTCCACGACAGATCTTCAAGAGACATCGTTTCAACGATAGCTTCATCAGAAGGGAATACTTCTCTTAAAGGATTAGGTGAATCTGCATCGCCGAGCCAAGGGGATTGAGAATATATATCTAGAGGCATGCTCAAAGGAGCATGTTCGAGAGGAGGAGGATCAGACGCAGCGACAATCTCGCAGTAATTGATCTCAACTGGAGTCAAAGGCATCGATTCTCTGAAAGAGGTCACCTGTTCAGGCGAAGGGATGATCCAAGGGTCATCTGACCTAGAGATCATGTTAACTTGAATGGTGTGCGGTGGTGGCGCGGGAAAAATACCCATGAGGACGGGGTCTTTGAAAAGACTGGGTCCTACACTATCAGGGAGATTGGGGATCTGATCCACGTAAGGTACATTGTTCTCGGAGGATGAGGTGAAGAAAGACAACTGATCAACAGTGATAATTTTTCTCTTGTGAGGAAACTTCAGAAGCCGGAAGAGGGTGGACAGAACGCATAACATGGCGTGCGTCCAACTGCAACCAAGAAGAAGATTGTAGTTGAGTTTGGCATCAACCACTTCTGCTTCTACGTTGACTGTCTTACCCTATAATGTGATTAGTAAACTCTCGAGAACACCTAAAGGTTTTGATTCCCGACCATCAAATGCCTCTAGGGCATTGGGAGATGAAGTAAGAGCTGGAGAGCCAATGGCCTTCCAGCAGGCAGATGACATAACACATGTGGAAGCACCTTCGTCCACAACGGCTCTGTGGATGTTGAGGTCGTTGATCCCGATTTGTATAACAAGAGATATTTGATGTGGAAGTCGGGGGAAAAAATTTTCCAGGTCAAAGTTGAGAAGACTAGAATCGGGAGGATCAATTCTACCGATTGCGGACAAAAGAGCTTTCCATTGCGATGGGAAACTTTGAAGCACTTCCAATGCATACATGGCGGAAGGCGCCCATGCCAAATCCTCAACAAAGTTGTAGTGCTGAGCGGCACGGGCGTTTGGATTATAGGAAGATTTTTGCAGAACACCTTTAGAAGGTGGCCTCACAACAGGTTCAGTGCTGGGCTTCTCAATTTATAAAGGACCAGAGACAGGTGGGGGAGGCGGGCCATCAACGACTTCCTTCCCAGCTGCCTGGTGTGATCTAGCATAATCCTTCGAACGCGTAGTAATCGAAATAGGTGCAACACCATTCATCATAAAAGCTTGGGACCCAAATGGTGTAAATGGTGAAGGCTGCTCAAACATCTGGGTCTGCTGAGACGGGAATGGTTCTTTGAGAACTGTCGAAGTCCCTTTGGAGCCTTTCAGAAGTTGACTAACGTTAGATCGTCGGGGAAAATCTTTGGTATAATGATCTCCTTCACAGATAAGGCAGGGGTACTTCGGTTTACGTTGGGAACCATTGTCAACATGAGGTTTAGAAGACTCCAGTTTCGGGGCATTGGGTTTGGATTTTCCTTTGCCCTTCTTCTTCCCTTTGGAGGTCTTTTTCGCAGGATTGTCCTGAACGGAATTGACCTCTGCAGTCTTACTAGAATTTGGAGGGGTGGGAAGAGCATAATTATTGGAAGAATTAGATTTTTGCTTCCCATTAGAGGACTTCCGAGAAGTCTAAGAAACGGAACCAATAACACCATCCACCAATGGGGTAGCTGGTGCTTTAGAGGTCATTGGCCGCAGGGCATCAGTCAAGATATCGTAGAGCATGCTGGACTGAGAGTACACCAAATCGAGGTACTGGACACGAGTGATGGCTTGTTCTTTGGTCACACATGCTCCCATAGAAATATCTTGAGCGATCTTGTTAACGAAGGAGGTAGTGAACCAATGAGTTAGTAGTTGATCGGGTATATAAAACTTGATCAGTCTACGATGGCGTCGCCACTCATGAATATGATCAGATATGTGAGTGGCTTTATCCTGCTGAAGAGAAGTCAGGAGATGCATCCCAGTTTTGTAATGAACCAGTAACTGAAAATGTGTCAAAAAATCCATAGCTAATGTATTGAAGTCTTGAAAGATATCGCGGGGTAGTTCTATATACCACTTAGCGGCAACACCGATAAGAGTGCGCTGGAAAAGATGTAGAAGAATTGAATCATCGACCCAAGAGTTTGATGAACACCACATATGGTAGGTCATGACATGAGCTTGGGGGTCCTCTCCAGCTTTACCTTCAAATTTAGGATAGTCACCAGGCACCTTTGTTGGAATTGGAGGCCAATAAGGATTGTGAAGAATCGGATCATTGGTCAATTTACAAACATTCGGCAATTCCAACATAGCAAGGAAAGGTAACTGAGGATTGAAAGGCATACCAGGCCCTCGATAAGGACCTGTACCTGTACTCCACCTTGATTGAGCATAAATTTTCCCCTATTGGTTCTTTCCTAGGGGATTTTGACCATAGGGGGTGTAAGCCGTATAGTTAGATTGATACAGTTGCTGATAACCAGTGTATGGGGGTTGATAACCAGGGTATGGACCCTGATTCTATGTCGGCCCTGTTTGAGAAGTATATGGATTTGACTGTTGAGTATAGGAGTAGCATGGTTGTTGAAGGTAATAACCAAAACCTTGGGGCGGGTTTTAAACCGGTCGAGATTGACCTTGAAGATAATAACTGCCTTGGGGTTGAGCGGGTTGCTAGTAAGTGGGGCCCTGCTGAGCTTGATGAGTTGGGCACACAGGCAGATTCGGCTGCGGAATGGAGTAAATCGGCTGTTGAGCAGGGTTGACTGGATGTGCAGGTTGGCCTGGTTGAACAAGTTGACCTGGCTGAACGGGCTGCCCTGGTTGAATAGGTTGACCCGGGTGAACAGGTTTCCCTGGTTGAACAGGTTGACCTGGTTGATGTAGGGCACTAGGTTGCCCCAGATGAGCCGGTTGGCCTGGTGACGGGATAGGGCCAGGCTGTGCCTAATAACTAGGTTGGCATGTGGCAGGACCATAAGATGGTCTTGGCTACGCAACATTCGGACCAATAGGAAACTGAGGTTGCAGAGGTTGCACCATAGGTTGAGAGGGTTGGATTTTCCCCCCAGGACCATACAACGGTCCTTATTGATACCCCGGTTCACCTGTGGGTCCTTGAGGTTGCCTTGGTTGGACCATAGGGTGAGGCTGTATAGGTTGACCTTGAGGGTTGTAGGACTGTCCTTGCGGATCGTATAACAACCCTTGTTGACCCGAAGGTTGGCCCTATAAGGGTTGTCCTTGCGGGTCATATAGATAACCAGGCTGGCCCAAAGGTTGATCCTAGAAGGGTTGTCCTTGCGGGTTGGAAGGTTGCCCAGTCTGGGAAAACAGAAAACCTTGGACATACTGATAAGCCTCTGGAGCACGAAAACGCAGAGGGTTTCCTTGCTGATCGTACTGATATGGAAAAACGTAAACGGGTGTACCATCCCGTCCATAATGGGAGAAATAAGGACGGTTGGGATCTTGGGAGGACTGACCAACCTCGGAGTTAGACTGTTGTAGAGACAACCGATACTCCTTAGGAGAGATATTCTTAGGAATATCAGATGCTATGTAGACATCTTCAGAAAGTGACGCAGTCCTGATAGAATGAGTAGTAACAGCGGGTGTAGATGCAGCTACATAGAAGGTAGGCCTAACAGGTACTGATGTGACCTGAGGAAATGACGTGAGAGGTGTCCTTGGGGACATCCCTAACGAAGGAATAATCGGCCTCATAGACAGGGTGGATATTCCCATGGAGGCGACAACGGCCACAATCTGACTTAAGGATCTATACCCCGCTAGAAGCGAAGGACTAGGCGAAGACATGACAAAATAATCGGGGTTGTTTTCAAGGAACAACTGGTAATCTTCACCAAATGTAGGAATTTCCTCACTAGGAGAAATACTGGGTGAGTCCATATCTGATCCTGCCGCTAGATCTTCTAAAAGACGACGAGGACTAGGAGGAATAGCAACAGCTAAAAAAGGTGATCCCGATGTAAGAGGAGGGAAATATTCCCCTAATCCAAATCCAAACCAAGCATTGGATAAGGGCCAATTGAATTCAAATGGTCCACCAAAGGGAAGCTTAGATAGAACCGGTCCCCCGTCGGGAAACTCGGAGACAATAGGTTGTTGAGGTTCAGTAGAGGACTGAGAGACCTATGATGAATTGTCTGTGTAAGGAATACTAGTAGATGAAACTGAAGGTTCTGCCACTGTGACAGTAACGAAAAGAGGAAAAGATTAAAAAAAAACACATGGGCTAAAACCAAGGCAAACAGCCAAAAGGCCAACAAGCAAATTCTAAAAGGGCGTGTGATCATAGGTGATTAATTTTACCATGTTGAAACTTAGAAACTTTACCGTTTCATGTTTTAAGAGTTAAGAAACGAATGAAAGGTGACTCTATCTATTTCAATTTGGAAACAAGCATGAAAGGACAAGCACTTGATGATCCTTTCAAATTTAATGAGTCAAAAAAGATTGAAATGACTACTCTGGAACTCTAGGCAAAGGGTGTACCAGATATCTGTGAACTGCAATATACACCTTGGTTCAAAAATGAAAGAGAAATCAAACAAGGACTTGACGTACGTGCAGGAAATCTCCATGAATGCTGTGTCCGATGTATCACAAGTATAAGGCGGCAGAATCGGCTTCCTACGGATAAAGGATAGAAACCTAGTGGGGTCTCCCTTTATATACGCAACGGTACGGTGAGCACAAGTCTATACTAGTGCTGTCTAAAGCCAAGAGGCGAACGACAACTACTAGGTTTAAGGACGCCAGAACACGTCACTAGCCGAGACCTCTAAATATTTCGTTAATGTTTCAATGCTGCCTTAAGGTAAATTGAATAAATTTTAGAGTTTATCTTCAATTATGTTTCAATTTCCAAGCCCTACCGAATGTTATGTCTCAAAAATCCTCTAAATGCACACTACATGCCACAATATATCACTTTGTTTGATGAATAGCTAACTACAGGAAGGTTGAGAGCTTTCCAAACAATAAAAAAATGACCACAAAACAACCACTAGTGTCTCTAATGCACGCTAATGAAACTAAAAGATTTTCCTTTAGAGTTATATAACAATAATAACGTAGAAAATATTTCAACTTACACTAACTAATCAAAACAAAAGACTTGTTTTTGTATTTTCAATTTTTTAAGAGAAAAATGCACTAAACAAAATATAAACTGATGAAAAGACCAATTCGAGAAATGATAG
Organism: Pinus albicaulis; assembly: GCA_034641835.2. Classification (NCBI taxonomy): domain Eukaryota; kingdom Viridiplantae; phylum Streptophyta; class Pinopsida; order Pinales; family Pinaceae; genus Pinus; species Pinus albicaulis. Next base: position 687,252,438 of record CM076572.1, on the reverse strand, counting down.
AGAAAGAGTAAAGACAAGCAAGTTCACTCAATGCAAAACACACAATCAGACCTCAAACTGATGGATAAATCCCTCAAATCAAAGAGGAATCCCAAAAACTCAAATGAACTGTGTAATCTAGGCTCGAAACGAGACAAAGCGAAACTCGAGTGAGAAAGAGAGAAATCACTAAAATAACACAATAAAACAATGGAAAACCACCAAACAAATGCAAAGAAGCAACAACGAAATTAACTGGACAAATGAAAACCAAAAACTCCCACGGGAGGCTCAGCACACTATAGCACCTAGATTCCCTAGGGCTAGAATGTAAAACCGATAGTAGAGGGCAAACAACCGAAGGATGGAGGTCACACACAGTCAACCAGAACTTCAGGGCACTCAGGCAGTTGAAAAAAAATGACACCAAAACCATCGATTAAGCTTAAAATGCTCAGAAATAAGCAAACCCTAGCACCACATAGGATTGGCGCGACTGTCTGGCTGCAACTAGCGCTAGAACATGATTGGTGTGGGGGCCTAACTAGCAACAAGTGCCAATTGGCACGATTGTTAGGCCAAAAAGTGCGCCACTTGAGTTTACTAATGACAAAAATAAAAAAAGAGTAAACAGGGAGCAGATCAGGTGTGGTGGGAGCTGAACAGAGGCTTTACACCAGAAAGAGATAGACCAGATAAACAAATCAAGCAGACAAAAGCCAAAAGAAACCAAAAGATACAAGATAAAATCTAATCAATATCCCCAACGAAGTCGCCAGTTTTTTGGAGAGGTCAATCCCCTCTGCGGACAGAGGCGATCCCTACTAGCCCAGATTGGGTCTAGCAACAATCAAGTCACGCTAAGACGCAGGTCTCTAGTTAAAAAATGACAAGAAATGATAAGTTTCCTACCTCAGGTCCTATGCGATGGTCATCGAAAGAAGGATGACGCTTCCCGTCCTCTGCTTCGGCAGATCATGATCCTTCCGCTTGGCGCGTCTGAACACCTGCACACATGCGAAGAGACACGACGATATACATCATAGAATCTAAATCTTGTAACTAAACATCAGTCAAAGAAGATGTAACTCATTGCATCAAAGATAAAGATACATGAGTGAAACCATAATCAAAGTCGCTTATCATTAATAAAATGAAGGAATGATACAACCTTAAGCTCTGACGCTGGATCTTCCTTCGGCAGGGTCGACAGCGGAGCACGTCTCAATGAAGCTCGTCGGGAATGGGACAAAGCTCTCTCTCTTCGGCTTGGCTCTCAAAGGTTGTCTGGCGATAGTCTCCTTACTGCAGATTTAGCTCTTAGTTCTATAACCATTAAGGCTAGCTTGCAAAGAGAAAATCGCAAGCTTATATAGATGGTGGAAGGGGAGTTGGGATCCCTACAATGGTGGGATTGGCCCTATCCTCAAGGAAGCTTCCATCATAGGTGCATAACCACTTCCCCTACATGGAGATCCAGAGTCAAACCTCCCAACTCATTTTAGAGACTCGTTAAGTAGTTGGTTGGAATCAAACTTCCGCCATTTATTTTTTAAAAACAATCCTTATTAAGCTTGGCGCGAGTAATACACTAGGACAGAGCACCAGTTGGTGCACCCTCTTTGGTGGATTTCCCCCATTGGTGCAAGGGCTGAACTGGATGGTTGCATCAAGGCCAAAAGGTCTATTTTTAGGGTTTTTTACAGGAAATTTTCTTTAGAGGAATGATTTTCCTTGTCAAGGGGGATGCCATGAAAGTGGTTTCAGGTCATGTCACTGCTCACAGGTCACGAAAAAGGCCCTCCAATGTGTGGGATGGGGGATTGCAAGGACGGTGACAAATTATTGTGTAACAATATGATAGAGGGGTTTTGAGTTGTAAGCATTCCCTGGGAATATCTGGTATTGTGTTTTTGATCTATTCTTCTTTGCTTCATGTGATTGGCAATTGTGTTGTTTTAAATTCCGCAAACTATTTGTATAAGCGATTCAATATTTAAATTTATTACATTGTTAGATCGGGTGAATCCAAGATATACATGTATTTTGTATAATTTCTACATGGTATCAGAGCTATGTTATAAATTTTCTACATGGTATGAGAGCAATAATTATTTGGGTGCGCGAGTTTGCAGAGAATATCTGAAAATTTTGATGCAACATTTTTAGAAACAAATAGAATATTTGGATTCCTTGTAAAAAATACCCAAATTAAAATAATAATAATAATAATAATTGGTCGAATTGGAGATCAAATGAGGGAGATATCGTCAATTTAAAATCAGCTCTTTTGTTAGAAAATTTTGCGACGGCGGGACAATTACAATGTGTGTGAGCCAAGAACCTACACGCACTGAGGTATAGATGCGTGAAAATATTTGAAGAGAAAAGCAGAGGTTAGTGACTTGGTGGTTCAGAGGGATCCTCTCAACATGCAGCCTGAGAAGTAGTCTCAGAAATTTGTGGATCAACCACAACTAGAGATGCAGAAGAATATCTATAGATTTGATGTGGATGTGATTTCTACAGAGCTTCCTACCATTGGGAAGTGTGAGAAATTCATGCAATTGACTCTTGAGAGGGAGTTGGATTTGCATGCAAGTAAGATTGAAGCTCAAGATGTGGAGCAGCCACATGCGGAGGATCATGGAGTGGGAGCAACCACTCATGCAAAGAAATTTCGAGCCAGATGGGTAGAGGGAGTGCATGCAACTCTACCACCAAGTGTGAGGTGGGGCGACATGCATGAATAGTCCCAGGAAGAAATTTTAGGCAGGATTCATTGAGATGGTGTGGTTCTCATGAATCGAACCTGGCTACGAGGAGCCCACAGAGCAGTAGTAGTAGGATCAGTTGGATTGATGCAATCAGATGTCGTGATGACATGAAATGAAAGTGACAGTGTTGGATACTGGAGCGCAGATCAAAGTTGGTAACTAGTGCAGAGTGCATGGATGCAGGTGTTAACAGTGCAGTGGTTCCTGAAGGCATGTGCAGTAGCTAGCAGAAGTCAAAATACTTTGATGACAGATGCATTATACTGATTCAGTTGTTTGGAGGCTATTCAATTTCGAAAGTGTTGCATGTGCGAGAAACACTAGAGAAGTGTCGCATGCAAGGGTTGCATGTCGTATGCATGGAGTTGCATGTCGCCTGCAAGGACATTCATTTCTTGTTGAGAGGGAGTGTTGAAGTTTGCAACAAGAAACAGTGAAATTGGCATCCAGAAACAACATCCTTGATCCTAGTGAAAGTTAAGTACCTACAGTAAGTGGGGCCCACACAAGCTATTTTTGGGTGTATGTTTATTTATAAATGTATGTGAAAAATATATTTATAGAATGCATGTCTATTTATATATGCATGTCTATTTTTATTATCCCTTAAAATTATATGGACAATAAACTGTAATCTATTCTCAATGTGGACTTGAAAATAATTAACTGAAGTGGAAAATCAGTTAACTAAGTGAATTTCGAGTTAAGTGGTTGGTTGGTGGGACATGAAAGTTGAATTTAGTTGTAACTGAGTGATTGTAGTTGTAACAGAGTTGGAAGTGCAGTGGTGCATGAGTTGTGCATGTTGTAAATCAGTTTAACTCAATTAAGTGAGTTAAAGTCAATTGTGCTAGTTGTAACTGCAGATACACTAGTGAGAGATAAAGTGAATTAAATATTAATTAATTCACATGTAGTGATCTCACATGCAACTAATGTTTTTACTATTATTAACTTCATGCATGTTAGATCCAGTGGAGACCTAGTTTAGATCTAGGTGAAAGGGAAGTGTAACTATTAGTTGTGATATTAGCTGACTACCAAGTGTAGTTAAAACACCAAAGGATTCCCATGATACTCAGCGCAGTTGAGGAAGGCTAAAATTCTTTGTGATTAAGGATTGCATTCATCAGGAACTACATGAGCAAGGCAGGTTGTATGGAGATAGTAAATTGAGCAAGGGATTTGCCAATTTTTGTATGACTATGTGAGACAATTATCTGATGTACTGAGAGCTCTTGTGAGAAGAGTTTTGTATGTAATTGTTTCATGATTCCTTGTGGAATATACAATATATTATAGAGGGGTTTTGAGCTGTAAGCTTTCCCCGATAATATTTGATTTTGTGGTTTTGATCTATTCTTCTTTGCTTCAAGTGATTGGCAATTGTGTTGTTTTTAATTCTGCAAAATATTTGTAGAAGCGATTCATTATTTAACATTAGTACATTGTTAGATCAGGTGATTCCAAGATATACATGTATTTTGTATAATTTCTACAGTCAAACTGCTACTTTTGTCAATTTCTACTAAATCAGTAGATTTGTGTTTTACAGACCTATTGATTCTCCTCTTATATTTCAATTTCCTGTCATCATAGACTACAAACTTGCACCTTGCTACCACATCAAGTTACAATACCCTCTTTAGTAGAACTATGGATTTGACCGAAATATCTCTTCAGTGAATCAGAGGTTATACCTTTTTCCAATCCCATAAAACAAAACATTAAAATTGCCTTAGATTTTAAGATGTGTCTAGTCAGGCGCTTGCTGCAGTCCAAGTGTTGATTCCAGCGCCAATAGATGGTGTGTTACTCTCTAAGCATATTTCATTTTAATGTAAGATTATCTAAATACTTCACGCATTAAGCTAATAACAATTAAATATGAAATTCTAAACTAAAACACAACATCATAAGGGATTTTCATAATTTCATAATACCATATGATCGGTTATGAAGAACTATTCTAGTGGAGTATCAACGCCCATTTACATCTCATTATTAGTTATAGAATATTATGGATTTTCATGATTCTAGTGTTTATAAATGCAAGGGATTAATGATATTCGAGGTATTCATAATAACCTATTATGCTACAAAAATATTGAGGTTGTTTGAAGTTGCATTAACGTGTAAGAAATGTGTATACTAAGTTTATTAGAGATTTTTGTACTAGTAATTTAATAATATAAACTTTAAAGAGTGGAAACACTAGCATCAATGAACCATAATGAGATTAAAAGGATTGATATAATTTAACAATGAGAAAAGAGACAAATTAGGATTGTTTTTTAATCTAATTTTATTGTCATTATTGCTTCATTGGATCGTAAATAATAGCAACTGACTTGAAAATTATAGAAAATGCATAGTCCAACATGAAACAAGAAAAGACTTAAAACACCATGAAACTAAACAAAAAAAAACAATGTGTAGAAAGAAATACTAACAAATAAAAATTCATCTAGTTATAGAAGTATAAAAGTCTACTATTAAGGCTTTTCAATATTTAAACATTCATCAACATAGAAGAGGCTCCTCATCTCATTCCAATATACTTCACCAAAATTTGGTACGATGAAAATTAATTTTTGGGATTATAAATTAGTTTATGACTTGATATGTATGCTACCTAATGTGCTAGAAAAAAATTTAAATGGTAAAGAAGATTCAAAATTTTGTGAATAGTTGAATTATTTATCCTATAAAGTCAACCATTCATGTTGCATCTCTCCTTTTAAACTAGTTTGATTTTAGATATATTATATAGGTGGTAAGTTAAACAAGATTTTGTATAAATTCAAGGTTATGTAGTTTCAAATTCGTGTAGTGATGATATTCAGTTATCTAGATTTTCTTCTAAACCATATATTAAACAAAATATGAGTGTGGATGTTTTTGGGAAAGTTAACTTTAGCCTACAAAGTACTAATCACTAGCGTGACTAGTTAAGTTTTGTTATTGTCGAAATCCTAATGTTTTTAACATGGCATATATATTTGATTCAACATTTTTTATTATTTATATTACTTTCTAAAAATGTAATATTATGTGAATATAAACTGATGGATGAATATGATTGGATGTAGTTGCTCTTAAAAATATATGGTACTCGATACTATCATTATGATTACAAAGTATTTGATTAAATTTTTTCTCTTTTGGCTACAAATAATGATAGAGATCTATATAGTTGTATAACTGATATTATCAATTTAAGAAAAATTCCATTATAACTATTGCATCAATTTTTAGAGTGTAAAAACATGTTAACATTGGTAAGATATTACTCTGTGAATTATTTATTTTTTCTATTAGAGAATGAATTTAAATTATTTCTAGAATTGAAATGAAAAATGTAGTGAAAATTATTAGTGTTTCTGGACATGAACATCACATACATCCATAGAAAAATATGGAGGAATGATCATGTATCTTGAATAAACATAAATGAAGGTGAAGGATAATAAGGAAATAAATAAAATTAAAGGCCAAGGCTAACCAAGCTCATAATCATTGTGCACATTTTTCATTATTTTTCTTCCTAACATTTGCATATACATCTAATTTCATAGAAAAACAAAAATTACTAAACAAATAAAATTACTATAAAATATTAAAAAAAAAAAAAAAAATTCAGTAAAATCCACATCCATCATTCCAATGTGAAATAGAAATAACACAGTGCAACATCCCAAATATAAGTGTACATTTACATGGATTCTACATAAATGAAGATACATGTATTCTCATATAATGTTTTATATTAGTATATAGTAATACGTCATTAAAAATACATCAACTTGTGGATGGTTTTTACATTCACTAACGGATTAATAAATATTTTTTTATGACACCATTTTTAAAAGGCCACAAAAACCTTTCCTTTTTCATTTTTAGGATATTTGAAACTCCCCTTGACTTTATCAATGTGCCTCTATTACATATCACCCAAGAGTGTGTCCCCCATTCCGCTGTCAGGGCCAATGTCATTATTTGTTAGAAGATAATATTTGTTGGGAAACCCTAATTTCCATTTCGAGATACTATCCTATTTAGTTTTCCATCTATCAGGTCATGAAATGACCATCTTTTCACATCCCTTTTACTATCTTTGCGTAACCTTTCTCTAATTTAATCTTTTTTGATCTTCCATAATCTTGTTTTACTCTATTTTTTTATGTTTATATGTCAAATTAGGCTTCATATTTTTCATTGCTTTTATTTTACTATTTTGAGTGACTTGATGATTAAATAATAGAAAAATTGCATGTTGTCACTTATATTTGAAATTTGGGTAAGTTTGGTGATGGTTGTAGGCATATTTGAAGATTCCAATAATACAAAATTATACCATTAAGGTACAAATTCGAATTTTCTCTCCAACCTTTGGATTTTTTATGAGGGTTTGGAAGAATCATTCAAGTATCTTGGATGGATAAAAATTTTGGAAGATTTATTATCAAATGTTTTGGAGATATTCATGAGAAGATATTTAGAAACTTTTAGATATATTTACTTGTTAATTATTAGCAAATGGTTGTAACCAGATGAGACATATGTCGATATGAATTTATTATGGCTTACCTTAGTTTCAAAACAACTTTTTGTATAAATAAAAGTCCCTTGGCCATTCGAAAGGGAGGACCCTTGGAGCATATGTCCAAATTATGATAGAATAAAACAAAATTATTAACATTTCTTTTCCCATTGATTGTCATTCTCTAGTTTTAGATACAATTTTTTATTTATTTAGTTTATGTAACATCCTTGGTGAAAATTCCATGTAAATAAAAGTTAATAAAGGAAAAATAATAACCACGGTTATGGGACATTTATTCCATGCTAAATGTTGGGAAAAAAAAATGGTAGTGTGGGTGTTAAGTTGGTTTATTATGGTTAAGAAAATTGGCAAAGGAAATGAAAAAGGCTTTGGAAAGGAAAAGTGGCATTTATTGGCATTTATTTATGAAATTAATGGAAATTAGGAGAAAAGGAAGGTGAAAGGTCACAATTTTCATGTGAGGAGGAAAATGAAGGAAAATAATGGAAAATTGAAGAAAATAGAGGCCTCGTTAATAAAAAGGCTTCTAAGGATGAATTAAAACCTTTTTTTTCAGTTTATTTTTAGAGCTCTCTCTCTATTTTATCTCTCTCACACTCTTGGAAAATTAGAGTTTTATTGGAGCACTTCAACATTGGATCAAGAAAGGCAAAGATGGCAAAGAGGAAGGAAAGATCAAGAAAGGAAGAGCGAGATCAAGCAGCTACAACGAGTTTACTTGAAGGTATCGATTTGCATGTGTGATTTCCTTGCTATGTTTGGCATGCATGGTTATGCATGTGTGTTTTTGGTTCTCTTTCTATCATTGTAATGGGTTTTATAGACATTACAATGTTCTTCAGCCGTTCCTTTCCATTTCTGGATAGCCATGGTGTGATGGGGTTCTCATGTTTTGGTTTACCTGGATTTCTGGATGGAATTTAAATCGAGTGAGTTGGATATATGAAAGGAAAAATACATGGGCTAGTGATCCTTGAACCATACTATGGATCATGGTAAATCCATTGGCCTAGTAACCCCTCAACCAGAATGTGGGTTGTGGTAAAGCCAACTATTGTGTGCCTCTGTGGGCCTATGAATCCTTGACCAGTGAAAGGAGGGATATATGGTAAATCTTAGAGGTGTGTACCCTTGGTCAGGCCTAGAATGATCCAATGTGGATTACGGTAAATCATGGAGGGTGGTGTCTTGAGTATGGCATATTGATCCCTAGATCAAATTGTGGATTGCAGTAAATCCTCGAGACTAGGAGGCAATAAAATTCCTTACGGTGTAGGTGTATAATGTCGGTAGAATCCATGCTTATTTGGTTCTTTTTGGTTGGTTAGGAGTCCCACATTCATGCTTGGAATATGGAACGAGGGTGATTGGATGAATAGATATTTTTCCCAACCAATCTATGGTCGGCTGGAATGTGGTAGTCCCATGCCGAGTTTTCCTTTGCATTCATTAACAAGAGTTCCTTTCCTTACTATTTATGTGTAAATATATGGGTTCATATGTGGAATTTATGGATGTTGTACCTGTTAGCCCACCATTCCTTGTGCGCGCAACTCCCCCATCACGTGCGATCCGCACCGTCAGATCTGCAGCCGATCATCCGATGGTGGACATTACATATCGCAAAATTTCTGCGCCAAGGGTTTAATGCGAATTTTTTTTGTGAAAAGGGCAGCTTTTAGGAGGGATAGCTATCAATCAACGTATGGAATCGCATTTTATTTGGCAATAACACCTCCCCTCATTTTATTCTACGAAAATCACCGTCGATTTTCCGCCTTACCCCTTATCCTTCGTAACGTCATTTCACCTTTTAATCTTGGCCATCGATCTTTGAGATCGGATGACTCATGTTATGTCATGACCTCGAGTCATTTTCCTCTCATCTTTTCTCCCAAACGCTCCATTGGGAGATCCTAGCCGTTGATTACTCTAATCTAACGGCCCACACTTAATCTCGCCCTTATTCATCCACCATCCATCTAACCTTCTAAAAAACTTCGTTGACAGATCTCAAGCGTAGATCACCATCGATTGATCTAATCCAATGGTCCACAACTCACCTCACACTCAACCTTCATCTGCACCTGTTTTCACCTTTCGCCATGGTTTTTCAGCCAATTTTCGGCTGCATACACCTTTTCCATCACTGCTCCTCCATCCTCCACGAGCCTCCGAAACAGTCCTCCTCACTCCCATAAGTTTTTTTTAATGATTTTATTGTGTTTTGCAGGTTTTCAAAGGGTGATAAGCCATATTGTCTCTGTAGTCACAGTCAAGGTGATTTAGAGCACAGAAAGACATTTCCAGAGCCAAATATCACCGAGGAGACATCCCTAAGGAGGTTTAAAACATGTTTTATTGAAATATCAGTGTTATTAACCCTGACATAAACCCTCCAGTGCCTCTGTAACCTGTATACCCACTCAAACAGGACAGCAAAAGCTTAAAGAGTGCCAGAAAAGGGTTAAAAGTATCAGCACATCATATTTAAGGCCTAATCCACAGTTACAGACACACAGGACACATATGAAGACCCGAAGATGATCAAGGAGGCTTAATGAAGCCTAAAGCACACATCAAAGCCATGTAAAGTGATCTAATATCAGCAAAATGTTCTTTTCTTAAGAAGGACAAGTTCCCACAACATTTCCTATTCCACATCGAGCCCATAACAGTTATTATTTTGACAGAAAGCTCTTAGAACTGTCAGAGCAATAGTTACAAAGCATGGAAGACCTGAAAGGAAAATCTTCATCCTTTCTTGTCTCAGAGTACAAACAAAGTACCAACAGCCAGAAAATTACTTCAAGTAGCATACCCGGGGAGTTAATATCAATCTGCCAAAGTCCCCTATTTCATATAAAGGGTAATAAAAGTCAATGTAAAGATATTAAAACAGAATGGGCTTCACAAACACCTCTCCCTCTATTTTAATGAATCATTTAAGCTCTATCTACCACTACTATCACTCTTTCATCTATAAGAACTCACAAGAAATACATTGTAAATGTTGGTTGGTTGATTATTGAAAATCACTGATTGTAAGTTGTTTCACTGAGTTAGAGTTCTGTGAGTAGTAGTTGTAAATAGGTTGGGAGATGATTTCTAGATGATATCAAGCTATTGGGAAAGGATGTACGTGACTAGTTTTTCTCTTCTAATATGACAAGCATGTTCATTGGATCCTGATCTAAATCAGTGGTGATGTGTTATTTCTTTGTTATTGTTTTCCCTCTGTTATACATCATGATTCATTTTCTATGATAAGAATCAGTAATTTTAGCTTAAGATATACTGTTGCAAGTACCCTAATGCTTCCTGCACTTCCTTATCTTTATGTTTTTTGCTAACTGTGTATCTTAGAAAAAATTCAACATAATTTAACCAATATAGAAGTTGGTTTGTCCATGCTTACTGATGTATGAATTTAGAGTTTGTTTCTTAGATGTTCTTGTTTGGTTTTGCTGAAAGAATAGGAGAATAGGGAGATTTAGTGATTATTCCTATCCCCTAAGATCCTTTTCCAATAGTCAGCCTTTCTAAGATCCCTTTGAGTTGAATACCAAAGCAAAGAAGGTTAAAAGTGTTTCTCTGATCTTAGACTTCACTCTGTGTCTGACCTTAAATCTTTTCTATTGTCTGACAGTTCTCAGGAGGACTGCTAGATTGTTGTCTTTGGAGTTAGCCTCATTAGGAGTTGGATCATAGAGGTATAAGGCATGTCTTGTCCCTATATTATCTCTGAAGTGGTCACCTTGGAAAGTTTTCCTTGTCATTCCCTTTCATTTCCTTATTGTTTCATCCCATACTATCATCTTAAGAAATCCTTTGTTTTAGATGACTAGCCCTTTGAAAGCCTTGGATATTTGAATTGCAAGTAAACCATTTTATGACCCCATTTCCCAATGGCCTTGTGTTCTCTTTGAATTATCTCCCCATTTCCAAAATCCTTCTCTACGCATTCCTTTACCTTACACTGGACCCTTCTTTAATTTTTCCCAACCAAACAAACAAACAAAACAAAACAACAACCCTTGTACTCCATAACTAGCCTAACATCTTAAATTGATCTTTAAAGATACATTATTTCTTTACATTATAGAGTGATCCCTCTATGGATCTAGGAGGGCTAGATCCTGAGATCCCAAAGTGGTTTGATGTTGTCTTGTCATTTGGTATTGCCAAATATGCCAAATCACAGGAACCATAACATAATGGCGACTCCACTAGGGAACTTTGAGTAAAACACTCCTTCAAACATCTCTAAGAACTCAAAGAAGACCAAATTATCCTTGATCTCGTAAGTTAATCACTGTGGTGGACAGTAAATCTTTTTGAACACTTTAAACCCTCCACCTGGCGACTCCACAGTTCCTAAATGACCAAAGGACTTCACTGATGATCAGTAGGCCTGCTGATTATCTCTGTTTTCACAAGACTCCACTGGGAGACCAGTTTCATCACGTCATACCTGGCTTGCTTTCTCCTTTTTGGATCTGAAACTTAACATACTGGCTTCAAGAAAAATTCATACCAGAGCTTATCCTGATCCAAACCCTCCTGAAATAGTTGATAATCCCAAAAGCATTCTTCAGAAGTCTTTCACATGTAGGGATCCAACTATTGACAGACCCATTTATAGAGCTAACTCGGCACCTAAGAACCTTGCAGCTCTATCAGATACTCAAGTTGACTTATATTTACCAAGTATTTTACCAAGAACTAAGTCATTCAGCATTATAGATCAGACAGACTTTGAGCCTCCAATTTCACCACCACATAGTGGTCAACATATTAGTGACAGAGAAACCCCTCCATCAAATCCACTTCATTCACAACTTGGGTCTCTCTTACCCTAAATCTGCTCAACAGTTTGTTGCTGGTCCAAGTAGTTCTGCTATCCATATAGCTTTTGCTCAAGCTAATCCTTTACCTCCACAAAACATTATCATGGCAGCATGGTATGCTCCCCTAGTGTTTCCACAGCCTCTGGTTCCTTTACCAAATGACTATCAGTCTAAAATTCCCCATTTCACTGGAGAAGAATCTACCACAGCTCAACAACATGTAACTAGGATGGAAGATGCATTTGAGTATATGGAAATAGAAGATGAGACCATAAAAATGAGAATATTTGCTCAAAGTTTAGGAGGAGAAGTAAAGAAGTGGTTTAAAGGCTTAAATCCTAATAGCATCCATGACCTCCCTTCTTTACATCAAGATTTCATAAACAAATTTGAAATCAAAAGAAACCCTTTACAAATATTAGCAGAATATCAGAGTCTTAAAAGAAATCAGGGAGAGAGTGTTCATGATTACTCCACCAGGGTTAACAGGGTCTACAATGCTCTTCCACCTCACATGAAACCTCCCCAAGGCATGGCCTTAGTAAAATATCCTGAAGGTTTCGATGCTGATATGGCCTATCAGCTAAGGGAGAGGGATTATGTAACTCTAGAAGACATGCAAAAGGGAGTTGTGAGTGTAGAAGAAAACTTGATTGAAAAAAGAGCTAAGATGAGGGTCGAAAAGAAGATAACCTATAGGGAAGACACCACAACTTCTACATCTGATTCCAAATTTGATGATCTAGCCAAAAACATGAATAGGATAGAAATAATGATGGAGAAAATGGTTGTCTAAGTCAATAATTAGAATAGAAATTAGTCTCAAAACTAGAACCAAAACTTTAGGAGAAACACTCCTCCCAATAGACAAAGGGATTTTGATCAACAAATCATACCTCCATTCCAATAAAATTTCCTTGATGAGGATGAGGGAATAATAGAAGAATCATAGGTAACTACCATAAACATGGTGGAAGTGGATCACCAAGATCACACCTTTTACACAGAAGACAACGAGACCTCATACGCACATTCGGATGAGGAAGGGTTAGAATCTGAAGACTATAGGTTAGGATTCAATAATTCCATCATGAAATTCTGAGAAAAATATGATCTCAGAAGTAAAAAGAACCAAGAAGATCCCAAACCCAAAACATCTGAGGTCACTATCAAGAAAAGGCCTGAAAAGAATCCTAAAGAAACTGCTAAAAATACCAAAAAAGTAGCTGAAAGTTCTTGTAAAACCAAGGTTAAGAATAACCAACTCACTGATAAACCAAGTCAAGAATTCAGTAGCACTAGCATTGCAACTAATGCTCCTGATAAAACAGTTTCAAATAATGTACATAGTGAGAATCATCAAGATGATTTTGCCAATAAAATAGTGGCCAACAAAACAGATATGAACCTTTCAAAGAGTCAGTTTCCTTTCAATCTGGAGAGTGAAATTGCAAAAATAAAAATTCCTGTCCCTCTCACTAAGTTGGCCACCCAAGATGTATATAAATGTCAAATCTTGAAAGCGTTAAACTTAGGAGAAAATAGTGACTCTGTAAACTTAAATGATGATCAACCATCTCTCTTGTTTGGCCCAAAAATTGAAGGGAAATTTTAGGAAGGAGTGGTGCCTCCTTTCTATGTCAGTCTCAACATCCATGACAAGATCCTACATAATGCTATGCATGACTCAGGGGCTTCACACAACCTCATGCCCAAAGTGATCATGGAAAAGTTAGGCCTAGAGATAACCATACCATATAAGGATTTATATTATTTTGACTTTAGCAAAGTGAAGTGTTTGGGCCTGATCAAAGATCTCTGTGTGAATTTGACCCAAATCCTAGCCAAGTGCATGGTAATGGATGTTGTAGTGGCTGATGTGCCTCCTAAGTATGGTATGTTGCTGTCAAGATCATGGGGTGCCAAGCTACAAGGTACAATGCAAATGGACATGACATATGCAACTATTCCTGTTTTTAGCCAACTTAGAAGATTATATATGGAAGCACACATGAAATTTATGGTAAGCAGCCCAGAGAAACCAGAAAATTCCCCTGTTTACTCTATCCACACAAACCTAGACTCTTTTATCCTTTACAATGATGAGTTTACTGATGAGCAAGAGCTAGAAGATAAAAATTCAAAAAACGGAGTAGAGGCCACAAATATAAACATAATGGTAGCTCTAGATACAGAGGAAAACAAGAGAGAAACATTTGAACAATCTGCAGAATTAGAAAATCAGAACTAAGACTGTAGAGATAATGAAAAATGTTGGCAGGTCTTTGAGGGTGATAAACAGATAGAATAATTTTTTCTTTCCAGGAATGAGTTTGAATTTCCAAATTCAAAATCTGAATATGATGAAAATTTTCTGGATAAAGAGACCCTTGATGAAGATAAACCATCCTCTATTGCAGAAGTAAACATGCTGACCTAAGAATTTGAGAATCAGACTGAAGAATACAAGAACGCAGATAAAGAAGACATAGAGGTATTGCAGTGCAAAGACAAAAGTATACCCAGAGGACTACCACCCCTTGAGGACCTCTTTGATTTTAATGATGTGGCAAAGAAACCAACAATAGAACCTACTGAATTTGATGTTGAAGAATGCAATATAGGCAACAAGGACAAGCCTAAAATGATCAAATTATCTAAAACCTTGCCAACAGAAATCAAACATAAATACATTGATTTATTTAAAGAGTTTGTTGATGTTTTTGCTTGGAGCTATGAGGATTTGAAATCTTATGACACAGAGATCATCCAGCATAAGACTCCATTAAAAGAAAACTAGAAACCTTTTAGGCAGAAGCTGTGCAGAATTAACCCTGTGTAGTTACCCCTGGTAGAAAGGGAAATTAAGAAAATGTATGAGGCTAGAATCATAGTCCCTGTGAGGTTTTCAGATTGGGTATCTAACCTTGTGGCTATAAGGAAAAAGACAGGAGAAATAAGGTTTTTCATTTATTTTAGAAACTTAAACAGAGCCTCCTTAAAAGATAATTACCCCTTACCCAAAATGGAACATATCCTACAAAAGGTAGTTGGTTCTAAGAAGATTTCTCTGTTAGATGGATTTTTAGGGTACAACCAGGTCTTAGTACTCCTAGAGGATCAACTTAAAACAGCCTTCGCCACTCCTTGGGGCACTTTCATGTATGTGAAAATGCCTTTCGGATTAATGAATTTTGGTGCCACCTTTCAAAGAGCCATGGAAATTGCATTCTCAGAAGAAATAGGGTACTTCATTGTAATTTATCTTGATGAAATTACAGTCTATTCCAAAATTGATGAAGATCACCTTGAACATTTGAGAAAATTCTTTGAGAAGTGCAGAAGATTTGGGCTATCTTTAAATCCCAAAAAGACGGTGTTTGGTCTCCAAGAAGGTAAAATTCTTGGTCATATTATATCTGAGAAAGGGATTAAAATAGATCCAAAAAGGGTTGAGGGTGTATTACAAATCAGTCACCCTAGGAACATTAAGGAATTGCAGTCTTTCATCGGGAAGATTAATTTCCTGAGGAGGTTTATACCCAACCTAGCAGAACTCCTTAGAAACATGACAAATATGCTTAAAAAAGCAGTGGGAGTTAAATGGACTCTAGAAGCCAAGAAGTCTTTTGAATTGGTAAAACATGCACTCACCCGAGCACAAGTCCTCATCAACCCAGATTTTACTAAAGATATCCTTATATTCTCATTTGCATCAGAACACACTGTGGCTGCTGTCCTATTGCAAAACTGTCCAGAAGGACAAGAGCATCCAATTGCATTTCTTAGAAAGGCATTAAGAGACGCACCTCTGAAATATAATATCATGGAAAAACAGGCCTATGCTTTGGTAAAGGCCTTACAAGATTTCAGAGTTTACATCCTACATTCTCATATTATTTCCTTTGTGCCTAATATAGTGGTAAAAGGCATTTTGTCACAAGATCCAGATGGAAAAAGAGGCAAGTGGATTGTTGTGATACTAGAGTATGATTTGGAGATAAAACCCACTAAACTCATCAAGGGTCAAGGCTTAGCACAATTAATGGATGAATATAACTTGCAAGCCCTTGACATAAATATGGTAGATGCATTAGATGAACATGAAGGATTACCTGCTCCCACTGTTGAAGAGCAGTTCCAAAAATCACCTTGGTATGCTGATATCTTGTATGTGCTTACAAATCTCAATGCCCCTCCTGATTTATGTAAGACAAAGGCAATATTTTTAAAGTTGAAAGCTATAAATTATTATTTTATTTTGAATGAATATTTATATTGGAAAAATTCCAATGGTTTATTGCTTAAATGTTTGCCTGAAGTGGATGCAGATAGGATCAAGCATGATTTTCATGAAGGTGAATGTGGAGGCCATCTCTACTGGAAAACCACTACCAATAAAATCCTTATATCTGGCTATTACTAGCCCAACCTATTCCAATATGTCCACAAAATGATAGTTTCCTGCCACAAATGCCAAATCTTTGAGGGCAAAAGAAAACTCCTTCCTCTACCTTTGCAACCAATCACTGTTGAAGCTCATTTTCAATAGTGGGGCCTAGATTTCATAGGGGAAATCCATCCTGCTTCAACTGCCCAACATAGATGGATACTCACAGCCACTGACTACTCCACCAAATGGATAGAGGCCATCCCTTCTAGGAATGCCACAGACTATGTTATCATAAAATTCCTTGAAGACCATATCCTATCTAGATTTGGCTGCCCTATGCAAATTATCACTGACAATGCTGCTGCATTTGGTTCCAAAAATATGATTGATTTTTGTCATAGGTATCAGATTTCACTTGATCATTCTACTACTTATTACCCTCAAGGTAATGGGCTGGCAGAATCATAAAATAAAATTTTGGTGACCATCATCAAGAAGCTTCTTGAAGATAATAAAAAATCATGGCATAACAAGTTGGTGCATGCTTTATGTGTAGACAGATTGATAACAAAGAAATCCATTGAAATGTCTCCCTATCAATTTTTCTATGGAGCAGATGCAGTGTTTCCTACCATTTTAGGAGTGCCAGTGATAAAATTGGCCCAATAAATATAGTCAGAAGAAGACAGCATAGTTAGAAGGATCAATCAGACCATACATCTCCAGCAAACAAGGGAAGAGGTCTACAAAAGAGCTCAGAAAGTGCAAGAGAACATCAAAAGGTTGTTTAAGAAGAGATCAAAGGCTTTTGATTTCAAAATTGGAGACAAGGTAATCAAATGGGACTCAAGGAGAGAAGATAAGGGTAAGCATGGAAAGTTTGATAACTTATGGCAAGGCCCTTACATCATTCAATCTGCCATTGGTCCAAATGCCTTTTTTCTACAAGAATTGGATGGTACTGATGTGTTTGGGGGTCCTGTCAATGGCAGGATGCTCAAGCATTATTTCTTCTAATTTTCAGTTTATGTTCTTCACTTCCATTTTAAATACCATTGCTCTATTTTAGTTCTGAAAAGAAAGAAAAAGTATACAAAAAAAAGAGAAAACAAAGGTTCAAACAAGCTCAAAACTTGAACCTATGAAAACTCTAAAGGGATGGCTCAAAATTAGACCAAAACCTTGAGCCAGAGAAAGAGGAAGGGGCTGGTTCTAACATGCTCAAAACTTGAACCAGCAAAGAAGAAGAAAACAACTCTAACAAGACCCAAATCCTAGTTGAAATGAAAAAAAGATGACTCTAACAAGCTCAAAATCTGAGTCACAAGAAGGAAGGATGCTCTTAATTTTCAGAATTTTAAGCCTTCACAGTTTTGTTTCAAATTTCTGCAAATTTCAGTCCATGAGCAGCTTGTATTTATGCCATGGACCCATAGCAAACCAAATATTCTAATCCTAGTTTGTTTGTATTTAAATTTCTATTTTAGAATGTAGAAAATGAAAATCTGTCAGACAGTTTAATCCTGGCAGATATTAGTTTAGGTAGAGAAGCTATAAGTCCAAATGTTTAATCTGGTCTCATGGAGAAATAAGGGTAGAATTAGATTAGTTTTTTCTCTCAATAAAAAAAAATGATGAAAAGGTCTGCAAGTCTAAATGCACCTTGGAGAAAAAATGTTAGGATAGTAGGATGGGTAGGTAGTTGTTTGGGAAAATGTTTTCTGCTGATATAATATCCATCATGTTTGTAGCAGCTGATCAAAGAAGAAAAGATGGACAAGTGCAAGGCATCTGGCCTACTTCCAAAGATTATTTCTGAGATTCTTGACACCTTCAAGAAGATGCCATCCCCATGTGGAGCCACTGTTAGCCACCTATAAAATTCTCGCATAGCAATCAGGTGGCCAAATATGTTTCTAAGTCTTCAAGAGAAACATTTCCCTTGAAAATCTATCATTCTTGAAGCCTTCATGTGTCTTTTGTCCTTTGAAGAAATCTTCACTGTTGTTTCCATTTGATGAGCCTCAATGTTTTGTGAAAGAAACTGCTTTTAAAAGGCCTCCATTTGCCCTTTTTCACCCCCACAAAATCTCCATTTTCACCACTTTTTCCCCTTTAAAAATCCCACAAAACCCTTCATTTGACCTCTAAATCCTCATAAATCCCCTTTTTAAACCTCATATTACCCTTTATTTGGTTTAAAAACCCCTTGTTTTGGCTACCGGAACCCCTCATTTGGCTTAAAAAGCACTAATTTTGGGCCTAAAACAACCTTTTTACATTATAATACATTTAAGCCCCCGAGGGCTTATATTCTTTAGCCCCAGCCTCATACAACCTTAGCCCCGCAGTCAAGCACTAAAAATCCAAGTAACCCCCATTTAACTCTTTTCCTCCATTTATTTTTCTTTTCCCAACATCATGGTTTCGAATGATTTGGGCCGTTGAATACACAAGAACCAACGGCCGAGATCTCACCATTTCTCTTCTCATTCATTCATCCTCCTTTCCCTCCGTTCAAAACTTCCGCTCTACCTTTCAATCTCGACTGTTCATCCATAATATCTAATGATCGGGACTTAACCCAATGAAACTCATTTTTTAATGGAATTTTCACCCCACCAGTTAATGTTTCCGCTACACGACAAAATAAATGATGGGCCCACCATTCCTTGTCCACGCAAATCCCCCGTCGGGTGCAATCCGCACCGTCAGATCTGCATCCGATCATCCGACGATGGACATTACATATCACAAAATTTCAGCGCTAGGGGTTTAATGCTAATTTTTTTTGCAAAAAGGGCGGTTTTTAGGAGGGATAGGTGTCAATCAACGTATGGAATCGCATTTTATTTGGCAATAATGCCTCCCCTCATTTTATTCTACAAAAAATGCTGTCGATTTTCTGCCTTACCGCCTATCCTCCATAACGTCATTTCATCTTTTAATCTTGGCCGTCAATCTTTGAGATCGGACGGCTCACGTTATGTCACGACCCCGAGTCATTTTCCCCTCATATTTTCTCCCAAATTCTCCATCGGGCGATCCTAGCCATTGATTACTCTAATCTAACGACCCACACTTAATCTCGCCCTCATTCATACACAATCCATCTAACCTTCTAAATGACTTCGTTGACAGATCTCAACCGTAGATCCCCGTCAATTGATCTAATCCAATGGTCCCTAACTCACCTCGCACTCAACCTTCATCTGCACCTGTTTTCACCTTCCGCCATGGTTTTTCAGCCAATTTTCCGCTGCGTACACCTTTTCCATCACTGCTCCTCCATCCTCCATGAGCCTCCAAAACAGTCCTCCTCACTTCCATAGGTTTGTTTTTAATGAGTTTATTGTGTTTTGCAGGTTTTCAAAGGGCGATAAGCCATACTGTCTCTGCAGTCACAATTAGGGTGATTTAGAGCGCAGAAAGACATTTCCAGAGCCAAAGATCACAGAGGAGACATCCCTAAGGAGGTTTAAAACATGTTTTATTGAAATATCAGTGTTATTAACCCTGACATAAACCCTCCAGTGCCTCTGTATCCTGTATACCCACTCAAACAGGATAGCAGAAGCTCAAAGAGTGCCAGAAAAGGGTTAAAAGGATCAACGCATTGTATTTAAGGCCTAATCCATAGTTACAGACACACAAGACACAAATGAAGACCCGAAGATGATTAAGGAAGCTTAATGAAGCCTAAATCACACATCAAATTGATGTCAAGTGATATAATATCAACAGAATGTTCTTTTCTTTAGAAGGACAAGTTCCTGCAACATTTCCTATTCCACATCAAGCCCATAATAGTTATTATTTTGACAGAAAGATCCTAGAAATGTCAGTGCATTAGTTACAAAGAATGGAAGACCTGAAAGGGAAATCTTCATCCTTTCTTATCTCAGAGTACAAACAGAGTACCAACAGCCAGAAAAGTACTTCAAGGAGCATAACCAGGGAGTTAATATCAATCTGTCGAAGTCCCCTATTTAATCTAAAGGGTACTAAAATTCAATGTAAATATATTAAAATAGAATGGGCTTCATAGACATCTCTGCCTCTATATTAATGAATCATTTAAGCTCTATCTACCACTACTATCACTCTTTCATATATAAGAAATCACAAGAAATACATTGTAAATGTTGGTAGGTTGATTATTGAAAATCACTGATTGTAAGCTGTTTCATTGAGTTAGAGTTCTGTGAGTAGTAGTTGTAAATAGGCTGAGAGATGATTTCTAGATGATATCAAGCTATTAGACAAGGATGTGTGTGACTGGATTTTCTCTTCTAATATGACAAGCATGTTCACTGGATCCTGATATAAATCAGTGGTGATGTGTTCTTTCTTTGTTATTTTTTCCCCTTTGTTATACATCATGTTTCATTTTATCTGATAAGAATCAGTAATTTTAGCTTAGGATATATTGTTGCAAGTACCCTAATGCTTCCTGCACTTCCTTATCTTTATTTTTTTTGCTAACTGTGTATCTTAGAAAAAATTCAACATAATTTAACTAGTATAGAAGTTGGTTTTTCCATGTTTATTGATGTATGAATTTAGAGTTTGTTCCTTAGATGTTCCTGTTTGGTTTTGCTGAAAGAATAGGAGAATAGGGAGATTTAGTGATTATTCCTATCCACTAAGTTCCTTTTCCAACAGTCAGCCTTTCTAAGATCCCTTTGAGTTGAATTCCAAAGAAGAGAAGGTTAAAAGTCTTTCTCTGATCTTAGACTTCACTTTGTGTCTGACCTTAAATGTTTTCTATTGTCTGAAAGTAGTCAGGAGGACTACTGGATTGTTGTCTTCAGAGTTAGCCTCATTAGGAGTTGGATCATAGAGGTATAAGGCATGTCCTGTCCCTAGACTATCTCCGAAGTGGTCACCTTGGAAGGTTTTCCTTGTCATTCCTTTCATTTCCTTATTGTTTCATCCCATACTATCATCTTAAGAGATCCTCTGTTTAAATGACTAGCCCTTTGAAAGCCTTGGATATTTGAATTGCAAGTAAACCCTTTTATGACCCCATTGCCCAATGGCCTTTTGTTCTCTTTGAATTATCTCCCCATTGCCAAAATCCTTCTCTACTCATTCCTTTACCTTACACTAGACCCTTCTTTCATGTTTCCCAACCAAGCAAACAAACAAAACAAAACAACAACCCTTGTACTCCATAACTAGCCTAACACCTTAAATTGATCTTTAAAGATACATTATTTCTTTACCTTATAGAGAGATCCCTCTCTGGATACAGGAGGGCTAGATCCTAAGATCCCAAAGTGGCTTGATGTTGTCTTGTCATTTGGTATTGCAAAATCTGCCAAATCACAGGAACCACAACAATACCCTCTTTATTTTTGTTGTTTATATAATGGTTATGAATATGCTTTATGACAATGAAAATGCATGTTTCTCATCATGTTTTTCTTTGTAACTAAATTAGCAATGAATACATGACCTAATAGATGATAGTGGAGCTAATGTGATAAATCATCAATGCTTCTTAGTGACTCTCAGATAAATATGAGACCCCTATGCTCATATCTGTTGTTTAGAACTGTATTATGCATTTTTGTGACATGTTTGACAAAATTCCTGTCATGACTAGCAGGGGTCTAGTTAAGTCTTTTTTCACTAATTTTCATTGGTATCATTGTCTCTATGTTACTTTTCATTTATGTAAATTCCATGGAGTTCTAGGTAGTGACTAGGTCCTAGCCCTAGAATTTATCCTAAAATATCACAGTTGTTGGCATAACACTGGAAGAAAGAGACTATAGTCACACTCAAGTAGGCTCATGTGAGAAACTAGGGCTCTCAGTCACATGCATGCATTGGTAAGAGAGCGGCTAGGGGATTAATCCCTTGAAATGTCAGGTTTCTCATGGGTTGATCACCTGGAAATGATGGATGGCTCTTGAGGGTTCTGTAGGATGTGTAGAATTTCATATTGGTTGTGTTGTTTCGGTTCCACTTCCTTAACTATACATGGGGAGTTGAATCAAATAATAGTAGCCTCTCATCACATGTTTACCCCAGCCGGTCAGTTAACTTGGGTAAATTTTGGAGGAGGGTGTGACAGAGTGGTATCATAGCATGGTTCACACCTTGGACTAGATTGGTGGTGTGTTGGTCATACATTCATGTTAGTTTTATATGTTTTATTATGCTTGTGGTCTATGTGCCAGTTGTGTATGTATGGTGTTGGTTATGGTTGCAGTGGTGTCACTGTTGGAAATGTTGTCATTGATGGCAAAGGAGATGGCAAAAGAGTGGCACCTGAAAGTAGAGAAGAGGGGCACAGGTTTTTGGTGAATGGTGTAATAACATTTACAGGAGAATAGAGGGCTCTCAGTTTGGAGCATGAGAAAAACAGAGTGAGAGTTTATTTGCACTATAGTAGCAGATATAAGGTTATTAGAGACAGAGTGAGAGGTTATTGCACTGGAGGGATCGACAATCCTGCAGAAGGACTGTTATTAGTTCAATACAATTCGAATACACGACCTTGGTTAAATATTGGAACGAGGATACATTTGGATGCAAGTCTGTGCAATGCGAGGCGGAAAGGAGCATGAACCCGTGGACAGTCAGAATGGTTACAAGTCGTAGAGGTATTAGACATCAAAGCAATGGAGAAAGTGGAGAGGATCTTATTGAGCATATCAGTTCTATGAATGGGTAGTAGAGGCAACATTGAATAAAATGGAAGCATAAATATAACATACACATGAAGAACAGTAGTGAAAGAGGCAGAATTGTAAACGACGGGAAGGAATGGAACCTAGAGAGGAACCGTCAATGGGCAGTGAAAACCTGATGGAGCTGGGAGTTAAACATATGGAAGCATCATGTTTAAAATGTAAATGAAACAGGGGTCAACAAATGAAAAGGCGGAACCTTGTACTAGACGGAACCGGATCACGGAAGGAAGTGGAACCTTGAGAAAGAAGAGCGGAATTCATAAATAATAAAGGCAGACGGAACCCTGAGGGAGAAAGCAGTGGAACCATGAGTGGAGTGAACAGTAAAGGCAGGTTTCCAGTTTTTATTGCACTGCCTTCATCGGGCAAGTGGTAATTAGAAAATCAGCGTGATTCCATACGTTGGGCGACACGTGTCCCTGAGCGATTTTGGAAAATTACCCCTCATCGCGAGTTAAAGTTAGTGCAGTTAACTTAAGAGATATCTGTCAGATCATATGGAGCAAGGCTATGTGCTCTCCGTCGTCAGATGTGGAAGGTTGTTTAAGCACTGGGGTCCAGTCCATCACACAATTATTGAATATTAACCCTCGTGCAAGTTAACTGCGCGATTTCCATAGGATCAGAGGTTGAAAGAGCGATGAATAATCCACCATTGGATCATGAATGAAGTTGCAAGGTGACAAACAAGGTATGGGCCAGTGTTTGATTCGTGTATAAATGTGTGGGCTAGCGTGGGTGAAGTGGTTATGCCGAAAGGAGAATAGGTGTTAACATTACAATCTTTTGAATTTCGAATGTATTCAGTTAAAATTGAATATAGGATTCAATAATACAGTGCGAAATGCTATGGGGCCCGAAGAAATTATATAAGCATTCTCTGGGGATTTAAATATGAAACCAAAGGGTTCATTATAATGTTGAAAGCATCGTATATGTTAACATATGTGAAAAGCGAGAATTTATTGTTGGATTGTTATATGTAATATAGACCAACAAATAATATGAAGAGTTATATAGTGAACACTGTATATGTGCTGAATAGATTTTAAAGTCACTGAAAAATTTGGATGAGTGCTTTTATGTGTAATATAACAGAAGAGTGAGGGTAGCCCAAACATCAAGGAGCTTCCACACTGAAAATATTCTACCCAGATATAAAATTAATTGGGTCACAACAATGATTTTAACCTCTAATGGAGCAGCTTCAACATTGATCCAAATTTCCAGTGCATAAATTAAAAAGTATTGAAATTGCACAACAGTTGTATTAAAAGACAGTTATATGTACAGCAGTTATACAACTGCAATGAAGAAGAGATCCTGCAAGAACGAAAGAGAGAGAGACAACGACAGAAAAATTGTACAGGGAAAAAGATGAATTGAAATTGTAATGTGAGTTTCAACCATTAAGTTTAAGCTCATATATGAACAGAGAATGTAAGCAGGAAGCCCGAGAACAGAGATTGGTAATGAACAGACATCACCCATATTCATATGTATTTGAGAATAAAACCTAAAAAGCAATTATCTATGTAGCTGGTGCACACAAGTACAATGAACAGATGAATAGACACAGAGATGAACCAAAGTATACAGATCAGTCTCTCAATAGTAGCAGAAAAGAAAGATCCAGTGAAGCCAAAATCCAGAAAAGGAGCTGAATAAAATTGAAGTGTGTAACTGAAAATGTGAATGTAAATGTTGTAATTAATTTTTATTGTTTGTGATGCATTGGCAAGTGTCCGGTAGGAAAACAAAACTCCCACTGTAATATTAAAATTAATGCATACTGTTATATTTTTGAGTGAGCTGGAAAATAAATGAGAAGGCAGAAGACTAAGGGGTATGGCTATTCATTCCAAATTCCTTGTGGAATACAAACAATCATGTGATGAACTCTATATATAATATCAACCTGATATAAAAAAAGAGAGGGTAGAGAAAGTAAGGATAGAGAATGAAAAGTATAGAAGATTGAGCCAAAGAAGATAAGGAAGAGAGGAGCAGAAAGAGATGCTATAGAACAGAGCTGATATCTAAGGTAAATCAGCAAACATTTTTTAATTGAGGAAGTTGGAGCTTACCTATCAAGTTGAAGCTTGATAGCTGTCAGTTGTAGCTGATTGAGGTTGGAGCCTCCTGTAGGTTGGTGCCTGCAGAAAATAGAAGGGAGTCAGAGCTTCCTTGCAAGTCGTAGCTTGCAGAATTGAGGTTGGAGCCTCCTTTAGGTTGGTGCCTGCAGAAAATCAGTGGTGAGAAGGAGTTGGAGCTTGCCTTTGCATCACAACAATAATAAGATGTGGTTTTCTCCCTTTATGGGTTTCCACTTATATATGTTGTCTCTATCTGTGGTGCCTGTGTACTGAGATGATTTACCAAATCTGCTTAATGTTTTCTACTCTCATAATAAGTTTGATGTCACACTAATTTAATACCTCCTGCAAAATATTAAGACTGTTCATATACTAAGGTTGATTATAAAACTAAGTTGTAATTAAGCTGATGAAAATTTTAAAACGCTCATGTATGTGTTAAACTGATTCATCCCCCCCTCTAAGTTTAACTAAGAATTCAACAATTGGTATCAGAGGTGGTTCCTTTGTACTAGTTTAACAACTGAAAGGAGATCATAGGCTCTCAGGATGGCTAGTAAAGAAGGATGCTCAACCAATAAAGCCCCTTTCTTTACGGGTGCAAATTATGCTTTCTGGAAAATCAGAATGAGGACATACATAATGTCTCTAGGAATAGAAGTTTGGGATGTTGTGGAATTAGGATATGCCCCAAAGGAAACTGACTCAGACAAAGAAACCAAACAAGATTTTGTAGCTAACGCAAAAGCCATGAATGCCATCTTAAATGGATTGTGTGAAGCAGAGTTTATCAAAGTAATGAACAAAGACACTGCCAAAGAAATGTGGGATACTCTGGAGAACATCCATGAGGGAGACAAGAAGGTAAAGACTGCCAAAATTCAAGTCTATAGAGCCCAGTTTGAGAACTTAAAAATGAATGATGATGAAGACATTGCTAGCTTCTTTCTAAGGGTTGCAGAAATAGTAAATAACATGAAGGCTCTAAGTGAAACCATAAAAGAAGTTGTAATTGTACAAAAGATTCTAAGATCTCTTCCACCCAGATTTAATACCAAGGTGTCTGCAATAGAAGAGACAGCTGATTAGGAGACCTAGACCATGAACCATCTACTTGGAAATCTAACAGCATATGAAATGAGGCTCCCACAGAAGAGGCCAAGTACGAGGGAGGCAGCTATTGAGCCCCAAAGATGTCCTTTTCTTTCACCAAATTTCACTTCATTTCCTTTGTCCTTTATTAGTTATAGGCTTAAAAGATCAATAGGATTGATTAAATTCACTTTAAGAATGCATACAATGGCTGACTTACTATACTTTCATGGTTTTGTTGTTGTAGTAATTTTTTACTAGACTTAGCTATAGAATGCAGCCATTCTGTAGCTAGTCAACTATTCCGCAACTATCTTCATGTTCACACAGGTTACATGTGTCACTTAAAGGAAAAACGCATATGGTTGAATTCCAGAACTCACCTACATCTTTCCTTGCCCTCTATGAAGTCTGAGAAAAAATCTACAAGTTGTTATGCACGTGGAGGAAACCCAAACTAAGAAGTAGATTCCAACCAGGACAAGGACTCTACAAATGTCTTCAGCAAAGTACGAGGCCTCCACAAGAGTTCTAATTTGATTTTAATTGAAAAAGACACTTATCCCTATTTCTTCTCTAGGGCAGTTATGTATTTCTCTTATAAGAATAAGTCGGGAAACCGAGAGACAGTTAGTTACTTGATGTTTTATTGTTAAGATATCCAAGACCGTAATACTCTGTTTTTGAAGTGTTTTCCTTTAATGAAATAAGAACAACTTTAATACATGATCTGAAGCAATCTTGAGGAGATTCATGTGCTAATCTGGTGGTAGAGGGCCCCTACTGCCCGAGAGGCTCTATGCATATTGTTTAGATAAGTAACTTTAGCTTTGTTTCGTTCCTAATTTAGGTAGTTTTCTGAACTTTATGTTTTATTCTCACTTACATCGAATGTTACAGCCAATCTTGTTCTTATGAATTGTTCCAAAATATCACTTACACTGAATAAGATAGAGCTGTAGTATTTCAGAGATTAATTTCATTTTAGTTCAGCTGTAGTATTTCAGAGGTTAATTGCATATTAGTTCGGTTCTGTTTAATGTATTTTAAGTTTTATTAGCTAGTTGTATTCTAGTTCTGTTAAATTAGACTTAAAGGCCTTCATTATTTACAAACTACTCTTGTTCTTAATCTCTTCTAATACATCATTATCATAGGAACAAGAATTGGTAATGTCATTTTGAAGTCTTGACTATTCTGCAATTTCTCATAATTTTACAAACTTGCCTTTTTTCCAAAACTATTCCAAAAGATTTTTAACCCTTGAATGAGGCTTAATAGTGACATTTTGAGTTGCAGAATGGATTAATTTTAGTGTCATAAGTTAATTTAGAGTAGGGTTCCTTAATATGTTGCAGATAATCTTTTCCAAATATGTTCCAACAAATTTCTAACCATGGATGAAATTTTCTCTGTGATATTGTAAGTTGTTGTTTACTTAGAAGAACCTCATTTGATTAAACTTATCATTTGCTCAAGTTGTTCCAAAATACTTCTAATGAAATGAATTGGACTGAGTTCATGTTATGAGTTATTTTTCTTGTCAAGTTTTGCAATCTGTGAATTAGCATTTTTTGTTCTTAGGTGCCATACATAGTTTAGAATAGATTTTGTTCTGTTTTAGTGTGACCAATAACTTCTCTTTGCCAACAACTTAGTTCTTTTCCTCTTAGCATAAAAAAACAAAACCAAAAACACTAGAAAAAACACTAAACACAACGAAGTAGGAATCAGATACATAAGCACATATAGTGCACTTCACTTCAACAGTTTACTAGCCTTGGTTGACAATTTATGACATCAATTTAGGAACACTAATTTGAGCAGACAACAACATTTAAAATAGAAAAGAAGAAATAAGAAGAGGAAGACATATGCTCTTGCTCAGATGAAGAAGAAGCAAAATTCATCAAGAAACTGGATAGAGGCTCAGGTAAATACAAAGGTAAACTTCCTTTCAAATGCTTTAACTATGGAAGAGTTGGACACTATGCAGCTAAGTGTCCTCACAAGAAAGTAAGGAATCAGGCCCGAGAATTAGAGAAAATTACATCAAAGAATTGGTAGAAAGGAAAGAAGTTCAGCAGAAAATCCTTCTATGCTCAACAAGACAGCAGTACATCTGAAGACTCAGATGAACCCTCAAGTGAAGAAGGAACCTCTGAATTTTTATTGATGGCCATAGAAGAACTTGAAGGACTCCTGCTAGAAGATGAAGAAGAAGAAGGTGAAGTCGACCTTGAAGGGGAGCTAAGAAGTGCTCTGGAGGAGATTGATAGACTCAAACTGAAGTGCAGAAAACAAAAGGACATTCTCCTCAAGTATGTAAGAGAAGAGAAAAATTCAGAAGTCCTCATGCAGCTGAAGGTAGAGCTTGAAGAAGCCAAGAAGATAGAAGACATGTTACTTCAGCAAATCAAGGATAAAACTCGAGAACAAGAGAAGCTGGAAGAAGAAGTTGTATGTATGAGGAAGAAATTAGAAAATGCTCAGAGGAAAATATCTACAAATTCCTCTCAAACAACAAGCTCTAGTAATTTGAATGAAATTATGGATGCTCAAAGATCTCCTATGATAAAAACGGGAATAGGCTATGAAGGAGAATCAAGTAAAAGCAAAGAAAAGGAAAATAGAGAGATTATTTTTGTAAAAGCTAAGAAGAATGATGAAGTAGCTCAAACAATTCCTACAAAAGAAGAAACATGTAATGAGGAAGACAGAGATCAGAAGAAACCTCTAGTAACAAAGAAGGCAATAAATACTAAGACAACAGAAAAAGGATCATATGCCCCTAAGTATGTCAAATTTGGAAACCATCAAAGGAGATTCTTCCCTCCTATGAAGAATGCCACCTGTTATGTCTGCCACAAGCTGGGACACATTGTTGCATATTGTCAGGCAAGGAGGAGTAATTCAAACCAGCAAAAGATGCAAACAGTGAAGAGACTGTCTCAAACAAACAAATGGAGAAGACAACCTTACATCAGGTATGCAAATAATTTCTATGGTTACTGTTTTTATTGTAAGGAATTTGGCCATAAGATCATTGAGTGTATAAATTATGGAAAAATATTGATGTTCAACACCTCAAGGGGGTTTATGAATCAAAGGAATTTTGTTCATACTCACAATTCTGCAAAAATTGTAATCAAATGTTGTGTATGCAATCAAGTTGGACATATGCCTTCCAAATGTCCTCTCAGAAGAAGTAGTTCATCATCTCACAAAAGATACCAAACAAAAGGATGCTTCTAGTGGATAAAGAAGGTGAATAAATGTGACTTGGCTCTAACTGCTCAAGACCTGAAAAGCCAGTGGTATTTGGACAGTGGCTGCTCAAAACACATGACTGGAGACAGAAGTAAGTTTATAGCTCTTAATGAAAATAAATCTGGCAATGTTACTTTTGGCAATGATAAATCAGGAAAAATAAAAGTAAAAGGCTCAGTCAGCCTAGACAATGGTAGAGGAAAGGCCCAAGATGTGCTATTTGTAGATGGGCTGAAATCAAATTTGCTGAGTGTTAGTCAAATGTGTGATAAAGGCTGTGAAGTTCTTTTTAGAGCACAAGATTGTGAAGTCAGATCAAGAACCATAGGTAAGACTCTACTGAAAGGAGTTCGAATAGAGAGTAATGTTTACATTGTGAAAGAGGAAGAGGAAGCATGTCATCTTAGAAAACTTGAGGAGTCATGGTTATGGCATAAAAGGTTGGGACATCTCAGCTTTGATCACATCATCAGACTAAGCAAGAAGAAAGCTATCAGAGACATGCCAGAAATAAAAAGGCCTTCTAATACCATATGCAAATCTTGTCAATTGGGCAAACAAACCCGCACATCATTTAAGGCCAAAGGTGAGTTATCAACAAGAAGACCACTCCAGCTTGTGCACATGGACCTGTGTGGACCTGCAAGAACTAAAACTCCAAGTGGAGAATCCTACTTCATGATGATAATAGACGACTTCTCCAGAATGACATGGGTTGCATTTCTCAAGAATAAATCGGAAGCTCTAGAAAAATTTAAGACATTCAAGGCATTAGCAGAAAACCAAACAGGATGCAAGCTAAAATGCATTAGATCAGACAGAGGAGGTGAATTCACTGATTATGACTTTGCAGACCTATGCAATGATCATGGCATCAAGAAACAATTTACTATTGCAGGGACACCTCAGCAGAATGGAGTAGCAGAGAGACAAAATAGATTTGTACAACAAATTTCTAGAGCCATGATGCAAGAGAGTGATATTCCTCAAACCTTATGGGTAGAAGCAATACACACAACAGTGCATATCCTTAATAAAGCTCACTTAAGGCCAAGCAGTGTCAAGACTCCCTATGAACTATGGCATGGAAAGCCAGCTTCAGTCAGACATTTTAGAATTTTTGGAAGCAAGTGTTACATAAAGAATAATGATGAAAATCTTGGGAAATTTGATGCAAGAGTAGATGAAGGGATATTTCTAGGATATGCTTCCAAAAGTAAAGGGTACAGGTGCTACAACAAGACTCTTCAAAAAATAGTAGAAAGTATTGACGTGAAATTTGATGAAGAACTTCCAAACAATACAAGATATACAGACTGATGCAGTCCATCAGACAACCATGAAGAATAAAACAAAAATGATGATGAAATAAGAAAGACAACAGAAGATACAGAGCTGAGCTCGGAAGCCCCCCCAAGATACACTCAGAAGAATCATCCTGAAGATCAGATCATAAGAGACAAGAAAGTAGGGGTCCAGACAAGAAGGCAGCTAATTGAACAGACATAAGAGGTATACATAGCCATGCTATCACAAATAGAGCCAAAGAAATTTGAAGAAGCCAGCAAGGAAAAGTATTGGGTGAATTCTATGAATGAAGAATTGGACAAAATTGAGAAAAACAATACCTGGGAACTAGTTCCTAGACCCACTGGGAAAAATGTCATAGGCTCAAAATGGGTATTCAAAAATAAAATGAATGAGGAAGGATATATAATCAGGAATAAAGCCAGAATTGTCTGCAAAGGATATTCACAAATTGAAGGACTTGATTTCGATGAAACATTTTCCCCTGTAGCTAGAATGGAAGCCATCAGAATGTTTCTGGCCTTTGCATGCTACCAAGACTTCAAGGTATATCAAATGGATGTAAAATCTGCTTTTCTGAATGGAGAACTAGAAGAAGAAGTCTACATGGAACAACTAGAAGGTTTCTCTTTAACAGACAAAGAAGATTATGTGTGCAAATTGAAGAAGGCTCTATATGGACTGAAACAGGCTCCTCATGCTTGGTACTTAAGACTGGATAAATATTTTCAAAAAACAAGGCTTTAAGAGAGGTGGAGTAGACAAAAATCTATACATAAAATCCCATGAAAATGAACTCCTGATTGTTGTAGTATATGTTGATGACATTATGTTTGGAAGCAATAGAGATGAACTAGAAAAAGGGTTGGCTGAAGAGATGAAATCATAGTTTGAGATGTCCATGATTGGAGAGCTCAGTTTCTACTTAGGACTTCAAATTCAGCAAAAGAACACAGGTACATTCATCTCACAGGAAAAATACTTAAAAGAAATGCTGAAAAAATTCAAAATGGAGGATTGCAAACCTGTGTCAACTCCCATGATCATGGGATGCAAGCTGTGTGCTGATGATGGATCTGTTGATATAGATAAAAAACTCAACAGATCCATGATAGGAAGTTTGCTGTATCTAACAACATCAAGACCAGACATCATGCTAGCAGTAGGAATAGTGGCTAGATATCAAGCAGCACCCAAACAAAATCATCTTCTTGCAGTCAAAATAATATTCAAATATCTACAAGGAGCTGCACAGTATGGGCTTTGGTATCCTAAAAGCAAAATCCTCACCTTGATAGCATACACAGATGAAGATTGGGCCAGTTGTATGGATGACAGGAAAAGCACAAGTGGAGGTGCATTCTATCTGGGAGAAAGTATGGTGGCATGGTTACGCAAGAAACAAACATCTATCTCTCTATCTACAGCAGAAGCACAATATATAACAGCAACAACATGTTGTACACAAGTCATGTGGATGAAGCAAACCCTCCAAGACATGAAGGTGAGTATTGATGAACCTATTTCAATCAAATGTGATAATACAAGTGCTATAAGTATATCAAAAATCCTCGTGCTTCATTCAAAAACTAAACATATCCCAATCAAGTATCATTTTCTCTAAGAACAAGTGGCTCAGAAGGTATTAAAGCGGGAATATGTACCAACAAAAGAACAGACAACTGATATATTTGTTGTGCTCAACTTAGTGTTCCTAAATTGAGGTCATAAATTATCAACCAGGGTTAGTAAACTGCTAAAGTGAGGTGCACTATATGTGCCTAGGTATATGTTTCTCACTACGTTGTGTTTAGAGTTTTTATGATTTTTTTGGTTTTGTGGTTTTATGTTAAGAATGAAAATAACTAAATGTTGAAAAAGAACAGTTGTTGATCACGCTAAAAGCAGAGAAAAACCTATACTAAAGAACATAAAATGCAAAGTTTGATAATGACTCATAGAAAGAAAATAAATCAAAACATGAACTCAATAACTCATAACATAAACTCATCCAATTCATCCATTAGAAATATGTTGGAATAGCTTGAGAAAAGGACAAGTTTAGTGCAAATGAGGTTCTCCTAAGTAAACAACCATCTTACAATATTACAAAGAATCTCATCCATGGCTAAAAGTTTATTGGAACACAATTGGAAAAAGATTATTTGTAGCACAATAAGATTTCTACTCTGAATTAACTTGTAATGCTAAGGTTAATCCATTCTCTAGCCCCACTTGTCACTACTAAGCCTTATTCGAAAGTTAGAGATTTTCTAAAATAGTTTTTGGGAAAAAGGCTTATTTGTGAAATTGCAAAAGATTGCAGAACAATCAAGGCCTTAAACTGATATCACTAACTCATTCCTATCCATATGATGATGCATTAATAGAAAGTCAGAACAAAATTATTTTGTAAACAATGAAGGCCATGAAGTCTAATTTTGACAGTTAATACAACTTAAAGAACAATGGATAACACTGAACTAGAATGCAATTGATCAAACTTTAAACACAATGATCACAACTAAACTAGAATGCTGTTATCCTAACTTTGAAATACAGTGAACTGGGACTGAACTAGAATGTCACTAATATAACTTAAAGTACAGTGAACAAAGTTAAACTAGAGTGCCATTATCAAACTTGAAACACAGTGACATAATTAAACTAGAATGCCATCTACCTCCGGAGTATTTCAATTGAACTAAAATGCAACTAATTCTATGAAATGTTTCAGCTCTGTCTCATTCGGAGTTAGTGGTTTTTGGAATAATTTATAGAACAGGACTGGCTGCAACATGTTATGTAAATGAGCATAAAAGCATAAAATTCAACAAAACACAAAAAATCTCTAAAACACCACAGCTATGTCTCACCCAGGGTTAGTGATATTTTGGAAGAGTTTACAAGAACAAGACTAGCTGTAACAACTGATGTAATTGAGCACAAAATCATAAAGTTCAGAGAAATGCAACTAAATCCTAAAATACTACAGTTATATCCCATCCAATGTTAGTGGTATTTTGGAAGAGTTTGTAAGGATAATACTAACTGTGGCATCCGCTGCAAGTACGTATAAAAACAAAAAGTTCAGACTAGGAATGAAACAAGGCTAAGTTACTTATCTAAACCATATGAACAAAGCTTCTCAGGTAGCAGGGGCCCTCTACCACCGGATTAGCATGCAAATCTACTCAATATTGACTCAGCTCTTGCAATAAAGTGATGCTTCTTTCATTAAAAGAGAAATTCTTCGAAAAACAGAGTATTACGGTCTTCTGAGATCTAGCAACAAAACAAAATCTAGCTAGTTGTTTCTCGGTCTCCCGAGCCATACTTATAACAAAATTACATAACTTTCTTTGAGATAAAATAGGAATAAATGTCTTTCCCAACTAAAATCAAACTAGAACTCTTGTGGTGGTCTCGTACTATGATTAAGGACATCTGTACAGTCCTTGTCCTATTAGAAGTCTATCTCCTAGTTTTGGTTTCCCACGTGCATAACCACCTGTAGACTCGAGCTCAGACTTCGTGGAGAGTAAGAAATGATGGGGGAGTGATGTGGAATACGACCATATGCGTTTTTCCTTGAGGTGACACCTGGAACCTGCGTGAACATGAAGATAGCTGCGGAATAGGTGACTGGATACAGAATGACTGCGTTCTGTAGCCGAGTCTAGTCAAAAATTACTACAACAACAAAATCATGAAAACATAGCAAGTTAGTCATTATATACATTCTTAAAGTAATCCTAATCAATCCTATTGATCATTTAAGCCTGTAATTGATGAGGGACAAAGAAAATGAAGTGAAATGTGGTGGAAAAGAAGGACATCTTTGGGGCTCAACA
The DNA here is from genome assembly GCA_034641835.2 of Pinus albicaulis. Lineage (NCBI taxonomy): Eukaryota > Viridiplantae > Streptophyta > Pinopsida > Pinales > Pinaceae > Pinus > Pinus albicaulis. The sequence goes on along the minus strand of CM076572.1, from coordinate 687,217,545 downwards.
TACCCCCACTGCAAGGCTTTTTCATGTCCTCATGCAACTATTCCGTGTACTATGAGACCTCTGCTAGGACATATAAGCCTCTTCTTCTACTTTGCCTGATAGTCAATGGCCTTCTAGGCTTCCTTATGACTAACTTGAATCTCAAATTTGTAAGTGCCCTGCTTAACTTTTTGTTTTTCTTCTTCAATCTTTCACTGGCCTTGTGCAAATTTTTCATTTGTAGAGACAGAGTTTTATTCATATCACCTTTTAGCTTAACCTGCTCCCTTAAAATTTCATTCTCATTCTTGATGTGCCTATTGAGTACTTCTAACTCATATTTATCTCTTCTTAGCATATCAATTGCAGATTTTGGTGGACTAGGACTTCTGTCTCTACTTTCTGAAGCTCTCCTTTCTAGTGTCTCAACATAATTGTAAATTTCTTGTTGTGATGGGTCTATTTCAGGAGCTCCTTCATCAAAATCCTCCTCATACTGATAGTCAGGTGATCTAGTAGTAGGTGTTTCTTCACCCTTAATGTTTATGATTCTAGTTTGTCTAACCTCTGTTTTCTTTAGTATACCTCTAAGCCTGTGGCTCCGTCTCGGTTGAGATGGCCCTTCTCCTCTGTCTTTGGCATATTTTCTTATTATTCTTTCCTTCTTAAGCTTCTTTTTAATTTGAGCCAATTTCTCAGAAATCATCTCTTCACTGTCCTCTTGTATTGATTTACTAGTTTTAGTTTCAACAACCTTGGAAATTTCCTTTCTCCTGCTTCTTCTTATGGGTTTTCCTTCAGGTGGAGATTCCTTGGGTTCCTCAAAGTGATTCCTTACTAGAAACTCATCCCAATTATCTCCCATTTTTCCCAAATTATGTTCAATTAAGATTTTGACTAACCCATGGTGATACAAGGTTGTTTCCAGAAATTGAACCCTCTTTTGAACATTTGAGGCCATTCTCTTTAAGCTATGAAGTAATAAAAAGGGAAAATTGATTTCTTCTCCTAAGAAATGCATCATTAACTGAATATGATAAACATAGAGGGTACCAAATCTTCCTTCACAAGTTATAATTTTTTGCAAAATGAACAACATGTTCCTCCATTTAATCTTTAGTGCCGAGCTAGGAATACCTTTCTTAAAAATGGAAACATCCATACCTGGTGCTTTGAGTATTTGCCTCCATGCCTCGTTATGAAATTCCCTATTTTTGAACCACTTTTCTCCTTGCCTGGGTAATTCTGTTGCTTCTGCAATGAAAGCCTCTGTAATGGTGAATTTAACATCTCCTATTTCAACCTCTGCTCCATTGAAGGACCATGCAAATTTTTTAGTCACCTCTTTGTGAAAACCATTGAATTTTTCTAAAAATTGCAACCACCTAGCCTGCTGTAGCATTTCTCTGATTTGTGGATAGCCTTCCAAGTACTTGGTTCCAACTGATTCAGTTCTTACTATGAGACCCATAACTTATCTTTTCAACTTTCAAATTACTGCTCATCTGCTCACGGTGAAAATGGCTATTAAAGAGATGTTTTTACTCCACAGATTTTTCCTCTTTTTTACAGACCGGAATGGCTAAGAATTGGCTTCGGAACTCTGCTCAGGTGAAAATGGTTGTTAAAGAGATGTTTTTACTCCACAAATGTTTCCTCTATTTTACAGACCAGAATGGCTAAGAATTGGCTACGGAAAGAAATGATATGGAGTAGTTATGAAATGAGTATAATGCGGTGAGGGTGATTCACACGGATTAATGAGTTGAGAGTTATCACGGAAGAAAATACCGCGGAGATATTTCGTGAGAAATTCAAAATCATCATTAAATACTTTGGCCTAGTGACGTGACTGATTAAATCACTTCAGTACTTAACTGTTAAGTTTTAAATGATGATTGGATATGGCAAGATGGAAGGGATTTTGTCAATTTTTTTATGATAGGTTTGATAGGCATGATCAACACGACTAATTAAAATAACCTTTTTGAATCATACATGACTTAACTATGCTAAAATTTCATGATCTGTCATTATAATAATTTCATAACTTTTACCTTTGCCTTTCCTTTGATTTTTTTTCTTTTGGTTTTGATATGCCTTGTCCTCCTTTGGAAAATCATTGATCTTCAGTCCTCATAACTCCTTTGATTTTGCTTGTTGTCTTGGATATGCAGGATCAATTTGCTGCTCAATCAAGTGATTACTTGATAGTGCCTTCAGGATCTCTGGCTGCAGAATGTCTGAATGGCTGCAGAATGTCTGACTGATTGCAGAATGTACCTGTAGAAGTCTTAAAACATGGAATGGAAAGGTTTGAAGCATGAATGGAATGTTTGTGTGAAATGAGTTAAAAATGGATAATGAAGTATGGTGTAATGGAGTATGAGTGAAGTGAATAATGGAATGAAATGAATCACAATTATGAAGTGGAGTGAAGTATGGAAAATGACTTGCAACTTATGATCTGTATTATTCAATTGCAGAAAGAAATCAATCTTAAAACTCTGAGATGGAAATGAGGTGGACCATGGAATGAAATGAATGAAGTATGGAATGAAGTGGAGTATGGATGAATGGAATGAAATGAAGTATGGATGAATGGAATGAAATGAATCATAAGTGAAATATGGGTTTGCACTTATGATTTTGTAATAGCTGCTTGCAGAAAAAGAACAAACTTGAAAAGCTAAAGCGTCAGAAAGATTCTGATTTTCACTCTATCTTTTCTGTATAAACATGCTAATCAGTGATTAGTTTTCATGTTTATACTTTATTTTTATTTTTATTTTATTTATTTATTTATTTTTTTTTATTTTTTTTTATTTTTTTTAATGCTTTTGAATTCAGAAAATTCAACTAAGTTGATGAAGAAGAAAAATTCTTCTTCATTAACTTCACATCACTGTTTTCCTGAAATCTCTTGACAAATTCTTCTCTTGAAAGTGGCTTATGATACAACTTCAATCTATGACCATTTACAAGAAAATTGACCTTCTCTTCATCTATTGTCCTGATTTTTATTGCTCCATTGTCAAAAATTCTTATAATTTCATATGGCCCAAGCCAATGTGTTTGGAATTTACCTTGAAAATCCTTGAACTTTGAATCAAACAAGAGAGCCCAGTCACCTTCTTTGAACTTATTTTCCTTGATGTATTTGTGATTCCATCTAGTCCTTTGCTGTTGGACTATACTTGTTTTCTGAACTGCATCTTGTCTAATCTCATCCAATTCATTAATCTGCTCCAATCTGTGCTTTTGTGCCTCTGTTAGATCAAGTCCTAGCTGAACTGCCATTTTGAAAGTTTGAATCTGGAACTCTATGGGAAACAAAACTTGCTTTCCATAAACAAGTTCATAAGGAGTATGGCATGTTGTGCTTCTCCATGTAGTTCTATAGGCCCACAAGGCTTCAGGAAGCCTATCTGCCCAATCTCTTCTATGCAAATGAACAGTCTTCATTAGGATCCCTTCAATGACCTTATTAGTAGATTCCACTTGACCATTTGCTTGTGGATGATAGGGAGTAGATTTTTTGTGTCTAATTTTGTACCTCTCCATCATTTGTTCCACTAGATTTGATGTAAATTGAGCTCCTTGATCTGTAACAATTTCCCTTGGGACACCAAAACGAGTAAAAATATCCTCAAAAAGAAAATTAACTACAGATGCTTCAGTAGCAGAAAGTAATGGCTTGGCCTCTACCCATTTGGTAACATAATCAATGCAAACTAATATATATTTCTTTTGTCTTGATGGAGAACTAATAGGTCCTACAAAATCTAAAGCCCATTTTTCAAAAGGTTCAATATGTACCTGAGGCTGCAATGGCATCTCACCTGAAGGAGAAGGTTTCCCTACCCTTTGGCAACTGTCACACCTTTTGACATACTCTTTAACATCTTTAAAAATGGATGGACAATAATATCCTAAATGAAGGATCTTATAAGCTGTTCTTTTATCAGCAAAGTGTCCGCCACAAGGTTCATCATGACATGCCTTGAGGATCTCAGGCATTTCATCTTCCCGAACACATCTCCTAATGATAAAATCTGGACCTGTTTTGTATAAATCATTAGCAACCCATGCATATTTTGCACTGTCATAAATGATCTTTCTTTTGCCTTTTGCATTCATCATTGAAGGAAATTTCCCTGAAACTAAATAATTAGCAATGTCAGCAAACCAAGGAGTTTGAGTAGAAATTGCAAAAAGATATTCATCAGGGAATTGATCTTCAACTGGAGTATTGTCTTTGATGTTTTGGAGTCTAGATAGGAAATCAGCTACTGTGTTTTGTTTTCCAGACCTATCTAGAATGGTAATGTTGAATTCTTGTAAAAGCAATAACCATCTTATAACTCTGCCATTAGTAATTGATTTGTTCATTAAGTATCTAATTGCAGAATGATCTGTGTGAACAAAAGTTTCATAGCATGTTATATAGTGTCTGAATTTGTTTATGGCATGAACAACAGCTAAAAACTCTTTTTCAGTTACAGTATAGTTTAACTCTGAAGGAGTCAAATTTTTACTGGTATAGTAGATGGCATAAGGAATCAAGTATTTTTGTCCCAATACTGCTCCTAGAGCTGTATCCGAGGCATCTGTTGAAATATGAAAAGGTAACTTCCAGTTAGGTGCCCTTAAAATAGGTGCTTCAGAGATTTTTGTTTTCAGGGTCTCAAAGGCTAACTGGCAATCAGGATTCCACTTGAATTCATAGTCTTTGGTAAGTAATTTGAAAAGTGGAGATGTTATCTTGGTGAAGTTTTCTATAAACCTTCGATAATATCCTGTAAATCATAGAAAACTTCTAACATATTTTTGACAACTTGGAATAGATAAGTTAGAGATGAATTCAAATTTTGACTCATCAACTCTAATCCCATCCCCTGAAATGTGATGTCCTAAAACAATTCCTTCAGTAAACATCATAAAACACTTTTCATGACTAAGTGAAATATTTTCTTCTTTACATCTCTTTAAAACTTTTTCCAAGTTTGCTAAGGCTTCTTCAAATGTGTTTCCATAAACTGTGAAATCATCCATATATACCTCTACACAATCATGTATTAGATATGAAAAAATTCCTAGTACTGCCCTTTGAAATGTTGCAGGTGCATTGCATAATCCAAATGGAAATACTCGGTAAGCATAGGTACCCCAAGGACAGGTAAATGTGGTTTTGTCTTGATCTTCAAGTGCTACTTGAATTTGGTTGTAACCACTAAACCCATCTAGAAATTAAAAGTACTTTTTTCCAGCTAATGTATCTAACACCTGATCTATGAAAGGTAAGGGAAAATGATTTTTAAGAGTAGCTTTGTTTAATTCCCGGTAGTCAATACATACCCTCCATTTACCATTTTTCTTTGGCACAATTACCAAAGGAGAAACCCACTGACTATCTGAAATGGGATAGATAAAGTTAACATTTAACAATTTATGCAATTCTTCCTTAACAATCTCCCTAAGATTTGGATTCATCCGTCTCTGAGGTTGTCTGATTGGTTTACAATTTTCCTCTATGTAGATGTGATGAGTGCAAGTCTTGGGGCTTATCCCTTTCATATCAGTGTACTCCCATGCATATGCAGAAGAATGTCTCTATAATATCTTGACTATCTCTTCTTGTTGAGATTTCTCTAGGTTCTTGTTTATGTTTAAAGTTTTGCCTGGAAATATCTCAATTGTAGAGCTGCCAAATTTATCCATGGAGTAAAGAGACATCTGTCTTGATGATAAAAACTCAATGTTGGATTCTTCTTGAAATTTTTCATGTTTGTATTATGAAGAGGATTCAAAGTTTTCTAAGGTATTCAGAATCTGGATATCTTCACTAATTTCTGAAATTGTGAAGAGAGGTTGTAAGTCTTCTTCATCCTCTATCCATTGAGTATCATCTAATTCTATAATTGTTTTCGCTGGAGGATACAAGGTAAATTTCTTGGTTGAACTACCATCAGAGATGTACATATCACCGGATCTACAACTAATGAAAGCATCAGCTGTAGCTAACCAAGGTCTTCCTAATATAATAGGATGCCCCCCTAGATTATTCTTAGAAGTTAGGATCATAAAATCCATAGGATATTCCCAAGAATTTAGGGACACTGGAATGTCTTCTATTACCCCATCAGGTTTGATCACAAATCTGTCTACTAATTGTAATAATGTGGGTGTAAAAATAAGATTAGGAAGTTTCATTTTATCCATGATTTGTCTACTCATGATATTGATTGCTGCTCCTAAATCAATAAGTGCATTTTGGATCTCAATTCCATTGATGTGAATTTTAACAACTGGATTTCCTGGGTCTAGATACTTTGGAATAGCCATCTTACCCATCATGATATCTTCTATTTTTCCTTCCAGTTGAATTTTCTTTATCTCTCTTATTCTTTTTCCTGTTTTCTTCATGCTCAACTCCTTTATTGTCTTTGCTAAGATTGGAATTTCCTTGATGGATTGTAATAATGGGATCTTAATACAAACATTTATCAGCTCATCTAAGAAATCATAATTAGGCACCATAATTTGTTTTTCTACACCCCTATCAATTTGTAATCTTTCTGGAAAGGGAGGTGTAGAAGTGGATGTTGATGGCTGCTCTAATATAGGAGTTGAAATTATTGGTTCTTTTTGTTTTGATTTTTCAATGTTTGAGTCTTGGAAAGTTGTGTTCTCTTCAATAATTTTATTTACCCGTAGAGAATCTTCCTCAGAATTGTCTTGCTCTTGTATGATTACAGAAGGTTTCCTCTTTTCAAGTATTCTTCCAGACCTAAGTTGAACATCATTAAGGTCTAAAGGAGTGATCAAATAAGTTAGAAACTGTTGGCCTTCTATCATGTATGTGTTCTGAGAATTTTTATTGTTGGGGTTTGGTATGGGTTGGGAAGGCAACTGATTTGTTTTCTGAGGAAATGGTAATGGAAGTGGTTGATTTTGATGTTGTGGATTTTGAGAATTTTGTTGAGGATTTTGTTGAAAATTTTGTTGAGGAGGGAAATATGGATATGGTGGATAGGATGGTGGATATTGGTAATACTGAGAGTATCTTCCATAGGGATTTTGTGCTCCTTGCGCCCAAGTTTGTGATTGATTTTGAAATTGGGGCCAAGGTTGCTGCCAAGAATTCCAATTTGGTGGGGGTCGATTATACAACTAATCATGAAATCCTTGTGTTTGAGGTCCTCGCCAAGGCCTCCTGAAGACAAAATTGAGAGATTATCTGGAACTTGTAGGAGTTTCTTCTTGAAAGACAACTTTAAGACCAGGAATTGAAGGACAACTCTTGGTCTCATGTTTTTCTGAACAAATTACACAGGTCTCTACTACTTTTTCATCCAAAGGGCACTCTCTCAAGGCATGCTTCTTTCTACATTTGGGACAAAATATTTCTAAGGCATCAGATTCAGCTTTTTTCTTGTTTTGTAACTTAAGGGTGTCTATCTGTTCACTAAGACTCCCCAAGATATTAAATTTGAACTCATCAAGCATATGTCCTATTTTTGCCCTACTTACTGTCCCAGAAGCAGACTTACTTGCCCTTGCAAGAGCAGGGTCTCTTGGTCCCTTTACAGTTTTAGATTTCCCTCTTGAAAGGTTGATACATAATTCAGCTATTTCAGGTAATGTGAGCTGAGATATATCCCCTTTTCCCATCATGTTAAGGATATCTAACCATTCATCCCTAATTGTCTTCAACAAGAGAGCTTTCAAGGTATCTTGGTCTAGGTTTTCCATTTTTGCTCTTTTGATGTTGTAGTTAAATCTCTCCAACAAATCTTCCAAATTTTCATCCTCTTTTTGTAGCATTTTAAACACTTCCTCCTTATGGTTGACTGGCATACAGTAATCCAAATATCTCTCTAGAAATTCTTGTTTCATGTCTTCCCATGTCCTAATAGAACTGTTGATCAAACTCATAAACCATTTTAATGCTGCTCCTTTCAATGTTGAAGGGAACAGTTTAAGTTTTTGGGCATCTTGTAAGTAGTCATAGGTTCTACATGGGACTTCAAATTCAAATAGGAAGGTTTAAGGATCTTCATTTTTAAGTCCATAAAAGTTTGGAAGGACAGAGGGTGAAATTTTTTTCATAGTTGTATTGGTTTCTTCATCTACTATAGGAAACCCAAAAGAGCTTCCCATTTCTCTTCTACCTCTTCCTCTGCCTCCTTCTCCTTCTGCACCTCTAACTCCTTCTCCTCTACCTCTACCTCTACCTCTACCCCCTCCAAATAGTGTGTGTTATCCATTAAAAACTCCTCCTCCCCCTTCTTCTGCCATAGTTGATTCTTCTGTGGAAGTTGAAAGGTTTAAGTCCCTAGCAGGGGTTCCTGAATCTTCTTCCAAGACAGGTTCAGTGGGTAAAGTGGAAGGTCTTTCTGATGGAATATCTAATCTTAAGTCCTCTATAAGTCTAGGATTAGTAAAGGATGGAATGTGGGTTTGAGTTGGAGATGTTCTGGCTCTTGGTCTTGGTGAAACAAGTGGTGTTCTAGGAATCAAGCTTCTGCTTCTTATGAATCTACCCCTTGAGTCTCTTTCTCTATGCATGTCATTGTTTTTGGGAGGTAAGAAACAAGGCTACCTAGTTACACTTCCCCGGAAACGGCGCCAAAATTTTGTGCTCAACATAGTGTTCCTAAATTGAGGTTATAAATTATCAACCAGGGTTATTAAACTGCTGAAGTGAGGTGCACTATATGTGCCTAGGTATCTGTTTCTCACTACGATGTGTTTAGTGTTTTTATGATGTTTTTGGTTTTGTGGTTTTATGTTAAGAAGGAAAAGAACTAAATGTTGAAAAAGTACAGTTTTTGGTCACACTAAAAGCAGAGCAAAACTTATACTAAAGAACAGAAAATGCAAAGTTTGATAATGACTCATAGAAAGAAAATAAATCACAACATGAACTTTATAACTCATAACATAAAATCATCCAATTCATCCATTAGAAATATGTTGGAATAGCTTAAGAAAAGGACAAGTTTAGTGCAAATGAGGTTCTCCTAAGTAAACAACCATCTTAGAATATTACAAAGAATCTCATCCATGGCTAAAAGTTTATTGGAACACAATTGGAAAAAGATTATTTGTAGCACAATAAGATTTCTACTCTGAATTAACTTGTAATGCTAAGGTTAATCCATTCTGCAGCCCCACTTGTCACTACTAAGCCTTATTCGAAAGTTAGAGATTTTCTAAAATAGTTTTTTTTTGGAAAAAGGCTTATTTGTGAAATTGCAAAAGATTGCAAAACAATCAAGGCCTTAAACTGATATCACTAATTCATTCCTGTCCATATGATGATGCATTGATAGAAAGTTGGAACAGGATTAGTTTGTAAACAATGAAGGCCGTGAAGTCTAATTTTGACAGTTAACACAACTTAAAGAAAAATGGATAACACTAAACTAGAATGCAATTGATCAAACTTGAAACACAGTGATCACAACTAAACTAAAATTTTGTTAGCCTAACTTTAAAATACAGTGAAATGGAACTTAACTAGAATGTCACTAATCTAACTTAAAGTATAGTGAACAGAGTTAAACTAGAGTGCCATTATCAAACTTGAAACAAAGTGACAGAATTAAACTAGAGTGACATCCACCTCCAGAGTATTTCAACTCAACTAAAATGCAACTAATTCTATGAAATGTTTCAGCTCTGTCTCATTCGAAGCTAGTGGTTTTTTTTGGAATAATTTATAGAACAGGAATTGCTGCAACATGTTATGTAAATGAGCATAAAATTCAACAAAACACAACAAAGCTCTAAAACACCACAGCTATGACTCACCCAAGGTTAGTGATATTTTGGAAGAGTTTATAAGAACAAGACTAGCTATAACAACTGATGTAATTGAGCACAAGATCATAAAGTTCAGAGAAATGCAACTAACTCCTAAAATAATACAGTTATATCCCATCCAATGTTAGTGGTATTTTGGAAGAGTTTGTAAGGATAAGATTAACTGTGGCATCTCCTGCAAGTAAGTATAAAAACACAAAGTTCAGAAAATTGATTAAACTAGGAATGAAACAAGCCTAAGTTACTTATCTAAACCATATGAACAAAGCTTCTCAGGTAGCAAGGGCCCTCTACCACCGGAATAGCACACAAATCTACTCAATATTGACTCAGCTCTTGCAATAAAGTGATGCTTCTTTCATTAAAGGAGAAATTCTTCAGAACAGAGTATTACGGTCTTATGAGATCTAGCAATAAAACATAAATCTAGCTAGCTGTTTCTCGGTCTCCCGAGCCATACTTATAACAAAATTACATAACTGTCTTTGAGATAAAACAGGAATAATTGTCTTTCCAAACTAAAATCAAACTAGGACTCTGGTGGTGGCCTCGTATTATGATTAAGGACATCTGTACAGTCCTTTTCCTATTAGAACTCTGTGTCCTAGTTTTGGTTTCCCACCTGCATAACCACCTGTAGACTCGAGCTCAGACTTCGTGGAGAGAAATAAATGATGGGGGAGTGATGTGGAATATGACCATATGTGTTTTTCCTTGAGGTGACACCTGGAACCTACATAAACATGAAGATAGCTGCGGAATAGGCGACTGGCTACAGAAGGACTGCGTTCTGTAGCCGAGTCTAGTAAAAAATTGCTACAATAACAAAATCATGAAAACATAGCAAGTTAGTCATTATATACATTCTTAAAGTAATCCTAATCAATCATATTGATCATTTAAGCCTATAATTGATGAGGGACAAAGAAAATGAAGTGAAATGTGGTGGAAAATAAGGACATCTTTGGGGCTCAACAATATTTACCAAATCTCTTGCTAGAGAACCATTTGAATATTTGAGAGGTAGACTAGGGGTAGTATCTGTAGATGCTACTCTATGATATAAAGAGAAAGCACAATTTCAGGGGGAGAACAGAAATGAAAATATCATTCTAGGGGGAGATCAGCCAACAAGGGAAGCATGAAACAGGTCCTTAGGATCAAAGGACTATGGAAAGAATACATCCAACATAAAAGAGTCAATGAAAAGGCTAAAGGGTCAGTATTTTAGATTTAATCCAAATTTTGGAGACGCAGGGTACAAAGTCAGAAGATCTCAGAGAGAGGAAATGCAAGAAATGTTGAAAAAGGATGAAAACAAAGGATAGAATATACACTAAGAAATGTGCAACCCCTTGCCATTGATGTCAAAGGGGGAGGAAAATAGAGGAAGTATATTGCCATCAATGCCAAAGGGGAGACTGTTGGAAATGTTGTCATTGATGGAAAAGGAGATGGCAAAGGAGTAGCACCTGAAAGTAGAGAAGAGGGGCACAAGTTTTTGGTGAATGGTGTAGTAACATTTACAGGAGAATAGAGGGCTCTCAGTTTGGAGCATGAGAAGAACAGAGTGAGAGTTTATTTTCACTATAGCAGTAGATATAAGGTTATTAGAGACAGAGTGAGAGGTTATTCACACTGGAGGGATCGACAATCCTGCAGAAGGACTGGTATTAGTTCAATACAATTCAAATACACGACCTCGGTTAAACATTGGAACAAGAATACATTTGGACGCAGAGTCTTTGCAATGCGAGGCGGAAAGGAGCATGAACCCATGGACAGTCAGAATGGTTACAAGTTGTAGAGGTATTAGACATAAAAGCAATGGAGAAAGTGGAGAGGATATTATTGAGAAGATTGGTTCTATGAATGGGTAGCAGAGGCAACATTGAATAAAATGGAAGCATAAATATAACACATGCATGAAGAACAGTAGTGAAAGAGGCAGAATTGTAGACGACGGGAAGGAATGGAACCTAGAGAGGAACCGTGAATGGGAAGTGAAAACCTGATGGAGCTGGGAGTTAAACATATGGAAGTGTTGTGTTTAAAATGTAAATGAAATAGAGGTCAACAAATAAAAAGGTGGAACCTTATACTAGACGGAACCAGATCATGGAAAGAAGTGGAACCTTGAGAAAGAAGAGCAGAATTCATAAATAATAAAGGCATACGGAACCCTGAGGGAGAAAGCAGCAAAACCGTGACTGGAGTGAATAGTAAAGGCGGGTTTCTAGTTTTGATTGCACTACCTTTGTCGGGAAAGCGGTAATTAGAAAATTAGCGTGATTCCATACACTGGGCGACATGTGTCCCTGAGCGATTTTGGAAAACCACCCCTCATCGCGAGTTAAAGTTCATGCAGTTAACTCGAGCGATATCTGTCGGATCGTATGGAGCAAGGCTACGTGCTCTCCGCCGTCGGATGTGGAAGGTTGTTTAAGCGCTGGGGTCCAATCCAACGTGAAAATATTGAATATTAACCCTCGTGCAAGTTAACCGCGCGATTTCCGTAGGATCAGAGGTTGAAAGAGCGATGAAATATCCACCATTGGATCATGAATGAAGTTGCAAGGTGACAAACAAGGTATGGGCCAGCATTTGATTGTTGTATAAATGTGTGGGCCAGCGTGGGTGAAGTGGTTATGTCGAAAGGAGAATATGCGTTAACATTGCAGTCTTTTGACTTTCGAATGTATTCAGTAAAAATTGAATAGAGGATTCAATAATACAGTGTGAAGTGCTATGGGGCTCGAAGACATTATATAAGCGTTCTCTAGGGATTTAAATACGAAACCAAAGGGTTCATTATAATGTTGAAAGCATCGTATATGTTAACATATGTGAAAAGCGAGAATTTATTGTTGGATTTTTATATGTAATATAGACCAACAAATAATATGAAGAGTTATATAGTGAACACCGTATATGTGCTGAATGGATTTTAAAGTCACTGAAAAATTTGGATGAGTGATTTTGTGTAATATAATAGAAGAGTGAGGGTAGCCCGAACATCAAGGAGCTTCCGCACTAAAAATATTCTGCCCAGATATAAAATTAATTGGGTCACAACAATGATTTTAACCTCTGATGGAGCAGCTTCAACATTGATCCAAATTTCCAGTGCAGAAATTAAAAAGTATTGAAATTTCACAACAGTTATATTAAAAGACAGTTATATGTACATCGGTTATACAATTGCAATGAAGAAGAGAGCTTGCAAGAACGAAAGAGAGAGAGACAGTGGAATAAAAATTGTACAGGGAAAAAGATAATTGAAATTGTAATGTGAGTTTCAACCATTAAGTTTAATCTCATATATGAACAGAGAATGTAAGCAGGAAGCCTGAGAACAGAGATTGGTAATGAACAGACATCGCCCAGATTCATATGTATTTGATAATAAAACCTAAAAATTAGTTATCTATGTAGCTGGTGCACACAAGTACAGTGAACAGATGAATAGACACAGAGATGAAACAAATTATATATAACATTCTCTCAACAACAACAGAAAAGACAGATCTAGTGAAGCCAAAATCCAGAAAAGGAGCTGAATAAAATTGAAGTGTGTAACTGAAAATGTGAACGTAAATGTTGTAATTATTTTTTATTGTTTGTGATGCATTGGCAAGTATCCTGTAGGAAAACAAAACTCCCACTGTAATATTAAAATTAATGCATATTGTTATATTTTTGAGTGAGCTGGAAAATAAATGAGAAGGCAGAAGACTAAGGGTTATGGCTATTCATTCCAAATTCCTTGTGGAATACAAACAGTCATGTGATGAACTCTATATATAATATCAACCTGATATGCAAAAAGAGAGGGTAGAGAAAGTAAGGATAGATAATGAAAAGTATAGAAGATTGAGGCAGAGAAGATAAGGAAGAGAGGAGGAGAAATAGATGCTACAGAATAGAGCTGATATCTAAGGTAAATCAGCAAACATTTTTTAATTGAGGAAGTTGGAGCTTCCCTATCAAGTTGAAGCTTGATAATTTTCATTTGTAGCTGACTGAGGTTGGAGCCTCCTGTAGGTTGGTGCCTGTAGAAAATAGAAGGGAGTCGGAGCTTCCTTGCAAGTTGTAGCTTGCAGAATTGAGGTTGGAGCCTCCTGTAGGTTGGTGCCTGCAGAAAATCAGTGGTGAGAAGGAGTTGGAGCTTGGCTTTGCATCACAACAATAATAAGATGTGGTTTTCTTCCGTTATGGGTTTCCACTTATATCTGCTGTCTCTATCTGTGGTACCTATGTATTGAGATGATTTACCAAATCTGCTTAATGTTTGCTACTCTCATAATAATTTTGATGTCACACTAATTTAATACCTACTACAACATATTAAGACTATTCATACACTAAGGTTGATTATAAAATTAAGTTGTAAATAAGCTGATGAAAAGTTTTAAAAGCTCATGTATGTGTTAAACTGATTCACCCCCCCCCCCTCTCATTTTAACTAAGAATTCAACAGTCGCCATGTTAAAGTCAATGGCGTTGTTTTTGGATGTGTTTTCCATGAGTTTATGTCGATTATGCATTGGATATGCATGCTAGTGTTTGTATGTATTGTGTATGGATGAGTGTCATACATATGTTGTTATGCATGGATTGTGTCCAGCGGGGTTATGGTTATGGAATCATGCATGGTAACTAGATAATGGTTGAAATGATGATTATATGTTGAGTTAATTATGTTTATATATATATATATATATATATATATATATATATATATATATATATATATATATATAATGCTAATATGGTTGGTCTTGTAGATGAGATATCATCCTCAAATTATACTATGATACATTGGTTTCTTTATGATTTGGTTTAGCTAACCATTAGTATGCATTGCAAGAAGAGATCAAGATGACTAACAAGATGGTAGACTACAAAATTCTCCCTATGAATCAGATGAGCAATGTGGTGTTGGGAACTCTTTTGACTTAACAGATACATTGAGGAGTTTGAAGGAATAAATAAGGAGTTGCAAAGCAGAAAATGACATAATCATGCAGGAAAAAGAGAAACAAGCAAAAGTCATTGCAATAATTCTTTAGAGTTTGTCAGAATTGCAGAGATAGGTACCACTGTGGATCAACTATGGACAGGAGGGTGGGACTAATGGGGCATGTTATATGGAATCTACGATTATAGATAGAAGTATCTTCCCTAGACTGGGTGGCCTAGCCTAAAACAACAAAAAGACAAATAATTTATTGTTTCCCTTGAAGTAAATAGATAATGGGAAGAATCCTACCTATGATCGATCGTATGCTTTGCTCCACTCTTGGCTTGAATGCTCCAATCCTAACTTCAATATCTATAATTATAATCTACATTATCAAACAACACAAGCCAAATGCTTATGACATATATGTATCATCATCTAAATACTTCATTCAATGGATCAACATGGTATCGAAATACATGAAATCATAACATCATATATAGGAAAACAAAGAACTATTTTCATTAATAGAAATGGAGTGAGTAACAACCAAAAATAGGAGTTGATCTTGTAGAGAGCTCATCCAAGTTGACTTGTTCCTACTTTTCCACAAAGTACACCTCTAGTCACCCTAATTCATGGAATAATAACTCTTCACAACAGTGAAATGAGGATAGAATGTATCTCTAAAAGCCAACCCCTAGCTTGCGGATAGCCACAATATATAGAAGAGGATGGTAAGTTGAGAGTTCTTATCCATTTACCAATCTAGGATTTGAGATCCATTCTTGATAGGAGGATGGGATCAAAGGATAAGAAATGGAAACTCCAAGGGTGGATAAGATAGGATTTGCGAGTTTTATTTAAATGTAAATAGTTGTAAAATATCTTATAAAATTTATAGAGGAAGAGGCTTCGAGATTTTTTTTCTTTTTTCTTGAATTTCTAGAATCAACGCATCCTAATGGAGAAACATGTTCTTGATCAACCATGTCCATCATGGAGCAACCTGCTCGTGAAAGTGGGCCCATATGCATACAAAATGCATTGGTGCTTAAAGAGGTTGTTTTAAGGTTGTTTCATGAAGAAACTCTGGGATTAAGGAGAGTCATTCTTATGGATTTGTGAAATCATGAAGTTAAGGGGTAAATGGATGTTGATTAATCTAGTTTAAAGGATGATTGAACAAATGTGAAAAAATGGCCTATAATAGATTTTCCCCTGAAGCGCAAGGTCATAAATTGTGACTGATGATTTAAGTGCATTACTTTGTGACAAGTCAAGATCAAGAAAAACCTACGATATCATCTTCTATTACAATAAATTTACATCATGGTATCTTCGTTGAGGGTGGCATACCCATACTCAATACATAAGCTAAAATTGCATGTAAAATGACCAAAATCCACATCCACTAATGAAAATGGTGGACCCACGACTGAATGATTTTCTGAGTGATCATATCCCTCATAAATTGTGTATTAATCCTGAAATCACAACCCATATGGATTAAACTAGATCCAGGGTCTTCTATCTCATTACATGATCGTCCAATGTATGAGTCTAGACATGTGAGTCAATGAGATGAATTCGAACATGGTAGACACCACCTGATTACTAACCAATGATGAAATTCGTTAACAAATACGAGAGTAACCACCGATGATGTAATGGATCTCAAGGTACTGCAGTACAATTTTTATGGTGTGAATGAAAGAGTTGAAGTCAAACACCACAAAAAATATTTTGGTCAAAGGAAAATGATGTAAACCTTTTGCTGATAGTGAGGAAACTTGTCATTGATGTATGCAAGCACTAAGATACATAAGGGTTGTTTCTAAGTCAACTTCCTAGATAACGATTTGATGTCAAAATAAAGCAATCCATCATAGGAGGGCCTTGATGTTTACCCCATCAACGACATGAAACTGGTATCATGATTTGATACAGAACGATGATGATACAATATTAGATCAATAAAGGAAGAAATGGAATAAAGGCTCAATAGTTTCGTAGAAAATATTGACCGAATGACTTCTCTTGAACACAGTGGCAAAACTGAATGGATTTGGAAACATTGAACCAAAACAAAAAATGGAGGCTTTGAAAACGTTATGGTGAACCAAAGACAAGTAGATTACCCAAACCAACAACTATGAAGATGAAGTGGAAGAGTGCCACGTTCAAGAGAAAATCGTTGCCATTAGGAAATGAAGTACCCTGTTTTCCCAATTTCCTAAAACATATTTGTTAGTACATCTTTATTTATTAACAATATTGAGGAGCATAAAATATGCTTGATCTGTAAGTATATCCTTTCGATGAATCCCTCTGAATATGTGTAATGAACCCTAAGAAGGAGTGGTTTAGTATCGTCATGTTTGACAAGTCCATATTTGTTTGATGTTTTAACGAGTCCAGCAAAGGTAGAACTCAACATATTTTTCATGTTTAGATAGTTTCAAAAAGACGCGAAAACAAAAACTCAAGATGTTAATTTTCAGAGATAGTCTCCTGAATGTGAAAAGGCAAAAAAAAAATACTAAAGAGAACCTCTTAGCCATGAACAACTAAGGTATTTATTTTTTATAAATATTCTATCTTAGTCTGGAAAAGGGTTAAACTTATATTGCGTATATGTATTTTCATTTCCTTTAACGAGTTCGAAATGACAAGTGCTCAACAATATTTTCATATTTTGGGAGTCTAAAAAGAGGTAAAAGAGGACTCCAAGGGGTTCCTTTTTCGTGAGTTGATGGAGCCCGAAAAAAGTGATAAAAGTAGAACTGGTTAAAATGATCTATGAAAGCACAAAAAAATCCATTGAACAATTGTCAACCTGCTCAAAACATCACAAAAAGGATCAAACAAACCAGTTTCATGATAAGAATGAATGATTACTAACTCAAAACATTAAATATGATAAAATAATTAAAAAAAAACCATAAATAATGAAAATGACTACTCATTTTTACCATTTTACATTTACCTTCAATAGTGAGAGCTCTGAGCCCTTTTTTTCCTCGATCTTCTATAGCTAATTGCGGCCAATCTGGTGGATCGTTTCAAGCATCACCAATTCCACGTAGGAGCTAATACCTTTCCCTTTCATTTCATTTTTCCATTTTTTGATTTCATGGAACTTTTATGGATTTTTAAGAGCTCCGGGGTTTTAAAAATCGCCCTAGGACGAACACAGACCCTCCCTGATGAAAGGATCATTGCAACTAGGTGTAAATACACTGCAAGCACGGGTGCAATGCTATGTCTCACCTTCTGGGGAAAAGTTGGGTGCAATTATCAAGTAAAAATTATCATTTTTAATCAAAATTTGTCAGGTTTTTTGCATGAAAAGGATCCTAATGAGTCTCGTTTTGATGTCTCAGGTCTTCATTACAACCAAATGGCATTTTTTTTGGAAAGAAAGGGAACATGAAGAACATGAATTGAATGCAAAAAATGATCCTACCACCATTAAGGCACTTAAAAAATGTGTACCCTTGAAGTTATTCTGGTTACCTGGGATGAGGCAAAAAATGGATTTACTTGAGTTCCTTGTCCATTCATGGGATTTGTAATAATATGCATTCATGTTAGGGTAACATATACTTGAGATACAAGTGGAAGAAATATATTTTCTAACATTTTTATCCATGAGGGGTGCCCCCATATCTCTCCTAGGTGGAAGAAGAGGTGGAGAGACAATGAAAGATTATCACTTATTTTATGCCTCGAGCCCAACCGACTAGAGATGGGAAGACAAAAATTAGGGAAGTGACTTGTTTTCCTCTAAGAACAATCCTATTTATCATCGCCAGATTGGCTGGAAGCTCAAAAATTCATGTAGCTAAAATATCATACACTAAGTACGGTTTAGAGTGTTTGGAACCAACAATATTCAACTCGAGCAAGGGGGTATTGGTCAATATTAAGGAAAAAATGCCTAAAGCAAAAGAGGGAAAATTGAAAAACTTTGTCTATGGTTCAATTTTGATTTATTTTTCCCTGGAATGGATTCCATTATTACAACCTCAGCATATCACACCCAAGCCGATCAACCCAAGGGTTCCACAGATGAGGAGGTGGATAAACCTTAGGTCTCGACCTGCAGGTCCCCCAGTGGTCAGCTTCATAACAACCTTTTTCAGGTGGCTACGCAAATAGTTCATTATGATTGATGATTACCTGTACGCAAGAGTTTATTTCCTTGATGACCCTAATCTTGCGCTTCCCGAGGATGAGAAATGGGGTGCTGTGGGTAAGAAATTTTAACCAATGTAAAAATATTTTAAGAAGTTTTACAATTTTTTTTGTATTTTTTGATGTTTTCAAGACTAAAATATTGATTTTTTTCATGTAGGTGTTGGGCATGTTTGACCTTTATGAGATTCATATCTCTGTCATATAGGAGTCATAAGAGGTTGTAGTAACAACACTGGTTGCTATATTAGGACGGGATGCACTGCATGATCTCGATGTAGCGGAAACCCTAGCAGAGATGGAACGCCATATGGAGGGATTGACACACGGGATTGATGAGACCATGGTTGATAAAATCCCTATGCAACTTCAGCGGTACACTATTGGAGTGCCTAGCCATATTGGTCGACTACTGCACAATATGGCTCGTGTAGTAGCACATTATCATGAGCATTATTACTATATTGGCGTCCATATTCTTATCTGCATATTGTTTTTGATATAGGTCATGTGGTCATATGTGTATCGAGTACAAATTTTGAAAAACCAATATATATATATATATATATATATATATATATATATATATATATATATTCAATATTTATATGTTACTGTTACTTTCATTGATGTGATGTGTATTGAAACTTGTTTAATTTTGTTGCAATCGTATATCTAAAACAAGATTAGCTAGCGCATCCGCCAGTGTATTTATATTTCTAGAAATATGTCGATATTGGATGAAATAAAAATGTATTTCTAGAAGGTGAACCCTTAATAAAATGTGAAGGATGGTGGGAATCCTGAATGAATGGAAATTAGCGAAATGTAGTACTACAAGCTGTGAGTCAAGTCTGATGATTAAACAATAGATAACATGTGAAATGGCATCAGACAGTAGCTCTACCACTACATTATACTCAGTGATTTTGTTGCTATAGGGACCGATAAAAATTCCTTGTAGACTCACTAAATCGTCATTTAGAGAAAACATATCCCATGCTGCAGTTGATAGGTTCCGAGTACTACAACTAGCACCATAAACATAACCAATATTATGTTCAAGTTATGCCAACATATGTAAACCAAATGTAAATGGGATCAATAGAAACCATAGGAAACTCTGAAGAAACAACTACAAACAAACTCATCACACATATAAACAATATTTACAAAGTGTACTACGTAGGAGATCAAGCATAGTATTTTTTAAGTTACAACCCATTTCTAGGTTGTGCCAATGGGAATCCGTCAAAATTTACTAACTCATAGGCTCCTTTAGAGAGAACACACTTGAAAATATAGGGGCCTAAACAAAATGGTTGGAACTTTCCTTCTCCTATTTTTTTAGACTCTTGGTTATATATAATGACAAGGTCTCCTTCCGACAAGACACGAGGCTTGACACTGTGGACCATTGAAATTATTCTGGTTACCTAGGATGAGGCAAGAAATGGAATTACTTGAGTTCATTGTCTGTTCATGGGATGTGCAAGAATAGGAATTTAGGTTATGGGAATTTATACTCGAGATAAAACTGGAAGAAATATACTTTCTGATAGGTTTATCCATGAGGGGTTCCCCCTATATCTCTCCTAGGTGGGATAAGAGGTGGAGAAATAATGAAAGATTACATTACCACTTATTGTAGACCTCAAGCCTAACCGACTAGATATGGGAAGATTAACACTAGAGATGTGAACCGTTTTCCACTAAGAGCAATCCTATTTATCATCACCAGATTGGCACTTCATGTAGCTAGAATATCATACATGCAACATTTTTTAGAGTGTTTGGAACCAACAATATTCAATTGGAGCAAGGGCGTATTGGTAAATATGAAGGAAAATTTGTCAAAAGAAAAAGAGGGAAAACTGAAAAACTTTGGCTATGGTTCAATTATATTTTCTTTTTCCCTAGAGAATATTCCATTATTATAGCCTCAACATATCACACCTGAGCCGATCAACCCAAGGTTTCCACATATGAGAAGGTCGATAGACCTTACGTCTCGACATGCAGGTATGTTGACGGTCAGCTTCACACCAACCTTTTTCAGGTAGTTGCGTAAGCAGTTCATTATGATTGATGATTATCTGTATGCAGGAATGGATTTTCATGATGAACCTAAGCTTGTGATTCCTAAGAGTGAGAAATGGGGTGCTATGGGTAGGACATTTTAACCATGTTCAAAAGTACACTATTGGAGTGCCTATCCATATTGGTCGACTACCGCACAAGATGTCTTGTGCAGTGACACATTATTATGAGTATTATTACTCTATTGGGGTTCATAGTATTATTTGCATATATTTTTTTTATATAGTTCATTTGGTCATATGTGTCTTGGGAACAAATTTTGTAAAACCAAACTTTATATATATATATATATATATATATATATATATATATATATATATATATGTCTTCAATGTTTCTATGTTCCTATTGTTACTTTCAGTTAATGTGATGTGTATTGAAACTTGTTTACATTTGCTTAAAATGTATATCTAAAACATGATTAGTTAGTGCATCCGCCATTGTATTTATATTTCTAGAAATATGTTGATACTCGATGAAATGAAAATTTCTTTCTTTAAGGTAAACCCTTAAGAAAATGTGAAGGATAGTGGGACTCCTAAATGAATAGACATTAGCCAA
Organism: Pinus albicaulis; assembly: GCA_034641835.2. Taxonomy (NCBI): domain Eukaryota; kingdom Viridiplantae; phylum Streptophyta; class Pinopsida; order Pinales; family Pinaceae; genus Pinus; species Pinus albicaulis. The sequence continues at coordinate 687,195,911 of CM076572.1, read as the reverse complement.
TCATAAGTGAGTCAAGTATGATGACTAAACAATGGGTAACATGTTAAATATCATCAAACAATAGCTTGACCACTGCACTATACTCAATGATGTTGTTGCTAGAGGGCTAATACAGATCCCTTGTAGAATCACTAAATCATCATTTGGAGCAAAGATAACCCACTATGTAGAGGATAACTTCCGATTACTATGAATAGAACCATCATCATAACCCATATATGGCTCAAGGGATGTCAAAATTAGAAAACCAAATGTAAATGGGATCAACATAAACCATAGTAAACTCCGAAGGGACACGTTTCAAACACACTCATTAAACATATAAAAAATATGTACACAATGTACTACACATGAGATCAAACATAGTATTTTTTAAGGTACAACCCATTTCTAGGCTGCGCCAATGGGACTCTGTAAAAATCAACTAACTCGTAGGCTCCTTTAGAAACAACATGCTTGAAAATATATGGGCCTAACCAAATCAGTTGGAACTTTACTACTCCTAATTTTTTAGACTCTTGGTGATATAGACAGACAACGTCTCCTTTAGAGAATACATGAAGCTTGACACTTTTGTCATATTGCGTCTTGACACATTTATTATAGGCATCATTAGCCATAGCAACATCTCACCAAGTTTCATCTAATCAAGTAAAATGTAAGAGACATTCCTCTTCTACGGAAGTGGCAGGAAGGAGTTCTGCAACTATTTTTAGTGATGTAATCACACATTCGTTTGAAATTATTTCTTATAGACCATAAACCAATTGGAAATTAGTGAATCCATTAGTATTCCTAACATAGGTTTGGTATGCCCACAAGACAGCATAAAGAAGAAAATGCCAGTCCAATTTATGGGTACCTATCATGCATTGAAGAATTTTTTTAATAAATTTGCTAATAGCCTCAAATTTCCCATTAGAATGAGGGTAGTAGGGAGTGGAAATTTCATGAGAAATTTTTAGCTTGGAAGTCAATTCGATCATCATATGACTTCTAAACTGCGTCTTGTTGTTCCTTGGGAGAAAATCTTTGGCTGTGAGGAGATCAGTGCCCAATACATTTACTGTCACTTGAAAATAAAATTATTTGTTGTATGTTCATATTGGAACCCCAAAATTATATCTTAAACCCTTTAATATTAACAGATAACACAACTCTTCAAATTTCCTTTAAATGATAAATGTGCATGAATATTAGAAGGTGAAATGATAGTGAAAAACCATTAACAATACGCTGTAAATCACAAAAACTATTATCTCTAGTTTTAGAAGAAATGGTTGCTAGAAATGATTTCTGAAACAAAAACTCAGGGACAAATGACTTCATGTCTTCGTTCCCCGATAACTACACCAAAAAATGTTGTTTCTTGGGAGACAATCTCTAGCTGTGAGGAGATTAGTGCCCAAGACATTTACTGTCACTTCAAAATAAAATTATTTGTCATCCCTTCATATTGTAACCCCAAAATTATATCTTAAGACATGAAATCTTTATAGATAGCACAACTCTTCAAAGTTAATTTAAATGATAAATGTGCATGAACATGAGAAGGTGAAATGATAGTGAAAAAACATTAACAATATGTTGTAGATCACATAAACTATTATCTATAGTTTTAGAAGAAAATGGTTGTTAGAAATGATTTCAGAATAAAGGAGCGCATTATCAAGGAAATTTACCCTAACTCAAAGGTGTAAATTAAACACTGGTAGCTTCATTACTTTATTCCAACAGAAGAGACATACAAAAGATGGATCAGGAAAAACTTAACACATTCATCAATTGCTGGAAAATTCTCTAAAAATATTTATTAATCTCATAAAGACAAAGTACAAAATTTCCAAAACTTCTGAGGCCCAAAGTCTGAAACCTCATTTCTCTCTTGAAAATTTCTTAAATACATTATTAAAAAATGGACAGTTATGGAACTGCCAACTTCCCAAATTGTTTTCTTCAGTCATTAAAATAAAAAGTAGAAAATTGAAACTTCTGCAGTAAAATCAAGTAAAGTAAATATGAAGTGACATTTGATCATGAGGTGGTAGGAACCTGAGATCCTAGCATGGAAGAGGTTCCTACATCTGCATCATTATCTTGTGTATACATCCATTCCTTGAATTTTCTCCGCAAGTCTCGTTGGAGCGGGGTCCCTAGGGGAAAATTTTGATCAATTTATATATATATTTTTGGTTATGCGTGTTGCAAGAAGATTCAAAGGGGATTTTGGGTGGGTCAAAGTCCCTATTTTATGTAAATATGTTTTAAGAGAAAAATGGGGGCCTCAAACCATGGTTTCAGACCATAGTATATGCACGCTAAATTAATATAAATATAGATAGATCGAGTCGAGTAAGGTAGTTCAGAAATAATCTCATGCTTATTGTTATATATCAATTTGGGCATCATTCCCCATGACCTGGTCAAACTCGACATCATCCCCAGGACCAATGAAATAGTGTCTATCATCCCCTATCATTTCAGTTGCTACATGCCCTAAGACAAGAAAAAACCATTCATGACTTCTATTGCAATATTTCCAAGGTTTGAAGTATATGTTATATCACTTATAAGCTCACCAACGCTGCCTCTCAAGGGACTAATTGCATTGAATATGCAGCTCCATCCATTCAAGGGTGCACTACAATGCACTTCCCAACATTAAAGAGTACGTTGGTCAAATGGGAGAAAAATTCTCATTGTTCCAGAATCTCCACATGGCTAGTGCCTTCTAGAAGAGTCTATATGTGTCAAACTTTGAATCCATGTGTCCATATAACACCTCTGAGCTCGGGAATATTTTTTTCCTATAATTAAAAATTCATTGATTGAGAAACTACCATCAGTTGCCCTATAATTGAGCACATATCCTAGTGCTAGGGAAGGAAGAAATTTGGTAAAGAAATGATGTTGGATTCTCAATTGAGAGAGTGATAGAAGTGATGTGATGCTGGTGAGATGTTGATTGTGATGAGGCTGGGATGATGCAGGAGCTGGTGACATCAAATCAATCATTGGTTGTAACCTCCCCCTTCTATTCATTAATAAATATTGATGTTCATTTTTCCATATATGTATATTTTTATGTCTCTATTTCTCATATGATGGATTCTTAACTGAGATATATGTTTCATGTTTAATCGATTTAATTGATTTAGATAAATAGACATCTATATATTGCAATATTTTTGTTGTTTAGTGTTTATACTTGCACGAACTAGTTTAGCGATCTAAGTTGGATTGAAAGCTACAAAAACAACGACATAAGGAGAATAGGAAGCGCTTGGATCACAAGTAGGTCATTTTATCTTTCTGTGTGTCTATTTAATCTTATTGAAACTGCCTACAAAGTCTTTGATCTATTGTTATAAATTCATATCACCACATTTAGGGAATTTGATTTATCCGTAGATCATGATTCCACATAAAAAATTGGTGACTCCACTGGGGAGTTTCCCTTCATTCTTGGTGTTTTCGCCTCTTCTTATCTACCCAGTAGCATCTACTATCAGTTATTAGACTTTTGAATAAAATAATTTCATTATAAGTGTGTTTTGTAGCTTGAATTTTGAATCTCTACTATGCCCAATTCACTGTTGGTCAAGACAAAGTGCATTGTACTGTCTCCCACTCAGGGGTGCATTGCAACGCACTGTCTCCCCTTAGAGACTGTGTTTTCCCCTTAGCCAACCAAATTCCCTTTGAATTTTTCATTTCCATCATTCTTAGCCTTTTGTTTGTTGTGTTTTCAGTTGTCTAATACCTCATAGAGACCAGTGAATTTTCTTTATTATTCCTCCTTTGAAAAGTAAGTTTGTTCAATGTCTCTTTAAGTGTTTTTCTTTATTACTGACAAACAAAATTTGAAATAATTTATTTTTGCATTAGATCCATTGGTTTTAATAAAGGAAATCGTCATTAAATTATTCGTTTCTTGTAGGAAAAATTGTATCCATTCTTCATTTTTCCTAAATGATAAATTGTTGTTAAATTACTCATTTCTCAAAGAAGAAAACATTTGTTTTTTGTTGATTTGATGCATATAGTTTCCTTTTTTCTTTCACATTAAGGGGACTGAAAAGAAAAACCTACATTTTCATATAGCTACTTATGTGTTTTTAATAGGAACAAGTTAGGAAAGTTGCATATTAGTTTGTTCTCTTTGTTGTTTTCTCTCAAAACTGATTTCTCTTTCCCTTTAGTAGCTAGGATTTTCATTGAAAAAGATAAAATTGAAAAATTTTCTTATCATTTTAGTTTGCATTTTAGGAATTTCCATCACATCATTGCAGTGAACCCTGAAAGGAAAATTGATAAAAAATATCAACTTAAAATTTACATCAATTTACCTAAAAAAGCATTGGAACCATAATGATAACATTTAGAAGGTCTAGGCTAGAGACGTGTTCCAGTGTCATTAAACATAGAAACTGTCATTAATTTTTTGCGATACATTACAATTTTGATACCTCACTCCACGCACATAAGTATATCAGAGCTTTTCCAAGTACCTTTGGGTATATAGGGCAGTGTTCTAGTACGATAAGTATAAAGGGGTGCTCTTATTGTGTAGTTTTGCATTAGATAGTGCTAATACAGACTTGGGCCTCCACGTACCTTTGGGTATATTTGGGAGGACAAATTTAGGTTTCTATCCATCCATAGTGAATCAAGTCGGTCACCTTGTAAATTTTGATACACCAAACATAACATTCTGGGACATTTCCTTCCCGTACTTCTTGGTTCGTTGGGACATATTCTGCAGTTCACAGTTTCTTGGTAAAATTTTGCCTAAAATTACCCTTTTATTTTGTTTATTTGTTTTTGTTCATAAAATAAATTAGTCATCGTGGAAGAATAACATCCCTTTCCTCGTCGTTCGCGTATACTAGCATTGAAACCACCTTTACCACCGGAAGTTATTTATGGTTAACGAAGGTGAAATCGCTCTACCGAAACTAGCATCATTAGTACCTTTGGGGAAGCATCATCTTCACATATACTAGAGTCGGCACAAGTTGTTTGTACAAATCTTGGTTCATCTATTGTTGTCAAGACAGAGTCCTCACAATTACCCGTGGTCATGATCCATCCAATCAATGAGACCATACCTCCTGAACCCGATGTTGTTCAGCTAGAAGTTGATCCAGATCCTATCTCTTTTTTTCCAGAACATTTGCATCTTGAAGTCGAACAACCAAAATTTGTTCCTCTATCAATCGCCTCACAATATATTGTAGCCATTGAGTCTCCCATTTCACACAGTCAACCTCCTGAAATATACTTTGGGCCTGATGGTGAAATCCTTCCACCTGGTTTAATTTCAATTAAAGAAATACCACAAGACAAAACACCTTTAACTCCAACTTATTTTGGGGTGGAGCTTTACCTGTTCGAGTCTTTTCCTCAATCACCAACCTCTGCTTTTGTTGATCATGCGTCTATTTTAGTTCTCGTCGATCCAGTAGGGTATAAATTTGGTCAATTAACCATGCCTGAACCAACATCTTCGGCTGGACCATCTATTCCAATTGCGACAACACCTTCTCTTGCTACCTCGTCGATGTTCACACATTCACCAGAATCATATTTACATGGTGGCCCTATGGTCCCATCCGGTTATAAATCTTTATCTAGAATTTTCTTTGGTGCAACTTCAAACCCATGGACTTCACCAATGTCATCATCTATTATTCTAACTGATAAACCTATAGTGAGCACTGAACGGCTTGATCCTTTATATCCATCATCAAGGAAATATCAAGCTGGTCCATCTTGGTATATTCCATCCAGTACAATTTTAGCTGGACTCCCTGCATTTGAAGAACTATATTTTCCATCTTATTATACTCCTCATGCTGGGGGGAAATATATGGTCACCGAATTTGATAGTACTCCGTCATTATTTGGTCATCCTAATGTCAAAATGAATGTTTTTCAATGGCATCCCACTTTTCCTATCGAACCACAAATGGTTGTACACTCGTATCAACGGGTTCAACCTATTGCACCCACATCAACTCTACTTGTTAATACATATTTACCCCTGTTACAGGCTCAAAATTTTGTTCCTAAACTGTCTCAGGTGGGTCATTCAACCCAATACTATCAAGTAATGGGCCCTCAGACTCCAACTCTTTTAACTGTTTTACAACAACCACCTGTATCTAGAATCCCACAAGGTGGATTACCATATTATGGGACGTCGCAGCCACAACCAGGTTATACTTATCCTCAACCAAATCCAAGTTATCCTAATTTGGGTTATAACATTGGTGGACAGACCCCTTGGTAGCCACAAGCGTAAATTCCACAACCTTCATTTCAACAAGTAACGTATCCAGGTTTTGGTCAACAGAATCCTCAAGTGTTTTCTCATCAAAACAATCCCTATCTAGATTACCAACAACAGATTCCTTATGCTAGTGTTAAAAGGCATGTTTCCAAAGTAATTCCATCATATCCTTGCTATGCTCAACCCGACCTCAATCGACAGTTGCCCTTTGTCACAACTTTAGAGTTACTGAATTTAAACCGACTCACCAATGATCCAATCACATATGCTCCTTGGTGGCTGGTGATACCTCATAAACTACCCTTGGATATTCCTAAGTTCAATGGAAACCTTTAAGACTCGTCTACTCATGTTATGACTTATCATTTGTGGTGTTCATCTAACTCCCTGAATGATGACTCTGTTTGACTATGTCTTTTACAGCGTACGCTCATTTATTCGGCTACAAAATGGTACATTGAGTTACCAAGAGCTTATTTTGATAATTTCACTACCCTAGCTATTGTCTTTTTGACCCACTTCCAGTTACCCATACAATATGAAACTAGAACAGAACTCTTGAATAATTTTAAACAGACTAATGCTACTCACATTTCTGATCATATTCATGAGTGGCGTCGTCATCGTAGAATGGTTAAGACATTTGTTCCTAATAAGCTCCTTGCTAACTGGTTCATTAAGTCCTTGTTACCATCTATAACTGAGGATGTGGATAAGGGTGGTGTCTTCACTAAAGAGCAGGTCATTTCTCGTGCCCAATATTTATACTTGATTTGTACTCAGTCTGGCACGCTCTACGAGAAAATTCCTAATGAGCTGAGATCTAATTTTACCGTTCCTCCTCCATCAAAGGACTCTAATGTTAGAGACAGTATGATCAGTACTGCAAGCACACATCACTCTACTGCATCCAATCCTAAGCCTTCTTTTGAAATCCATGTCGTGTCATCTCGCAAGGGAAAAGTGACAAGCAATCCGGAAATAAGAAAAAATGGAAATAAAAGAAAAAGAAAAATTCTACGCCACGGGAAATATCATCTGATTAATCGACTAGAAATCAGAAACCTCATTACCCTTGAATAGTCTGTAATGAGGAAAATTTTGTTTGGTACTTTCCTCACTGCGTTAAAGTCTAAAAAATGGTTAAGACCTCGCATGCGTCAGTTGTGTTGACAGATCCATTTCCGAATCTAGACACAAATTTGGTTGCTACGGATCCAACTTCTAATTCACAAATTATTATGTTGTCTGTCATGAAACCATCGATAGACATTTTGGTGTCAAAACATAATAAATATTATGGTAGTCAGACCATTAATCAACCTACTACCTTGACCACGAATCCGTTTACAGAATCAATACCACCACATGTTGTTCTTAAATTGACAATCAAGCCACCAAAGGGACTCATTCATAAATTGACATTTAATCCTCGAGCTAGAACTACTCAAAATTATAATATAGTTGAATATTTTCCTTAATCCCCTTCAGCTATGTCGGTGCTTGAGGTGCTACAAAATTTTCCCTCCCAGAAACAATATTTTTTTTCGGCAATTGGTGGAATTGATCCGACTGATGCTAATCTCGTAGTATTTAATAATACGGGCTATGTGCCGCAAATACGAGCAGAATTGACATTCTACATCCAAGTAAATGTTCTGAATCACCTTGTTCATCATACTATTATTGATGAGGGATCATCTACGTGAATTATGTCTCTAAATTGTTGGAAGTCACTTGGCTCATCGCGCCTATCTCAATCGCCAACGACGTTGAAATATTTTGACGGATGTACATATAAGCCTTGCAGTATTATCAATAACCTGCATGTTGAACTAGGGGAAAAAATAATGAATGTTGAAGTTGAGGTCATTGACGGACCCCTTGAATACAATATTTTACTCAGAAGGCCATGGGTATATGCTATGACTGCATTCATTTCTACATATTTTATATTGATGACCTTTCCACATATTAAATATCCTTCTTTGCATCCAGTTCCCAAGTAACTAGAAGTGTTCCTTTAGTTCACGCACCCCAACTTACACTTCAGAACATTGGTGTAGAACTATTAAAGGATTCCAATCCCATGGGAACCTTTGCATTACCTTCTCTTGCGACGTTGGAATAAATTTCAAGCATAGAGACCTTCTATATGATCTCTTCCACTCTATCTGGCTTAAGGAAGAGTACGGGTGATTCTAAAGTTGTTACATTGGATGAGTTTCTGCCGCCCAACCCAATTGAGTTGGCATAGAAATCAATCTATCTGGCTTGAGTGGCGACTCCAAAATCATCATCACTGGTCATTTGGTTTGATCGTTCATTAGATTATGGTACTCCATCTGATCCTTTTTCCTCAAGTTTCTTGACATATGAGAATATTCTGGAAACCATGATGTCAGAAGGAGAACCATGGGACGATCATCATCATCGATCCCATCTTCCTAATTATGAATAAGATAATCTTAGTGAAATATATCACCCATCGATCAAAACTTTATTTTTGAATTATTTTCCTATTAATGCAACGATTCCGAGTGAAATTTTTAAAATATTGAAGAAACCATTTCTATGGAAATTTCGACCAAACCCGGCGTTGTAGAAAAAATTCATGTAAGTGTTTCTTGTTCTCCATCAAGAATCGAAACACATATATCTCTCTTTCATGAATTTTGTGATGTATTTGCATGGTCTTACGAGGAAATGTGAGATAGAGATACTAGTATCATTGAATACACTATTAATATGTACCCTGATGTCAAGCTAGTACATCCACATATTCGTCTCGTTCATCCGAAGAAGGTCGCTGCCATTAAAGTAGAAGTTGAAAAAATTTTGCGTGTTGGTTTCATTTACCCTATTACGCTAACTAATTGGGTTTCCAACATCATTCCTGTTATGAAAAAACAAGGAATCAATAGAGTGTGCATCTATTATTGGGATGCCAATCTTGCTTGTCCAAAATACAACTATCCTACTCCCTTTATTGACTATATTATTGAAAATTGTGTTTGATGTGAAATCTTTTTGTTCATGGATGGATTTTATGGCTACAATAAAATCAATATCCGCCTAGAGGACCAATATAAGACAACATTTATCTATCCCTAGGGCACATTCGCTTACCGGAAACTCCCATTTGGTTTAAAGAATGCTGGGGAAACTTTTCAGAGAGAAATGTATTATGCTTTCAATGACATCAAGCACATTGTTCAACCCTATCTATACAATTTACCCACGCATTCACAAAATCAAACTGATCACCTGATGCATCTGAGAGCTATCTTTTTATGCTATCAACACTACAAAATATGCCTCAATCCACATAAATGTGTGTTTTGTGTTGGTTCTGGTCGTTTTCTTGGATTCGTCGTCTCAAAGGAAGAAATTCTAATAGACCCACTAAAGGTCCAGTCCATTCTTGATTTTCCTATGCCATCAAATTTTCTTCAGTTACAGAAACTTCAGGGAAAGGATAACTTCCTAAGGAGGTTCATACCCAACTACGCCGAAATGGCTAAAGGATTTACTCGGCTATTGAAAAGGGGATTCCCTTCAAGTGGGACCAAGTTGCGCAAGCTTCTTTTGATGCTATCAAGGATACTCTTGTCCGGGCGTCATTAATCTATCCCCCCAATTATCAGAGTGATTATTTCTTATATATCACTACGGTTGATACTACCATTTTTATGGTATTGGTCCAAGTAGAAAATGGGATAGAACATCCAATATATTATTTGAGTCGTAATCTCGAAAGTGAAGTATTCGTACGTAGAAAAGATTGCCTTGGAAACTTTTCAAGCTGTCCAAATATTTCTCCACTATATCCTGTTCCGGAAGACCATTGTCATTTCAGATTACAACCCCATGACTTATATTTTATTATGTCAATTGCTGGGGGGAAAGTGTTCAAAATGGATTGTCATTTTTTAGGAATTTGATTTGTAATTCATCAAATCCAAGTCAAAGAAGAATTTATTTTTAGATGAGCTTCTCTGTGACCTCCCCTCTAATATTACTACTACTACGTCGGAACAATCAATTCATGATGAGTCTCTATTTTTGATCGGATCATCTGATCCTTGGTATGGAGATTTTATCATTTATATCCAGACCCATACATTTCAGCCTGATACCTCTCGCTCTGACCAACAAGGTATTTGATACCAAGCCAAATATTATCTGATTGTCGGCGATACACTTTATTATCATGGTGTCGATACAATTTTAAGAAGGTGCCTCACTCATGAGGAGGTCAAAAATGTTTTAAATGATTGTCATGTTGGGGCATGTGGTGGTCACTTGTTTGGATATGCTATCGCGTAGAAGATACTCCGCATCGGTTACTTTTTTCCTAACTTATTTCATGATTACATCCTCACCATCATAATTTTTCATGTGTGAAAATAATTTCTACCCATCTCTGCATCCTCAGATCTCTAGGGTTAGATACACCCAGTGTCACATGCTGAGGCTGCATCAGTGGAATCTGCTCTAAGGCAAAAGAAATGAGGATCGAACCCTAGTTGAAGTTTTTCTTCCTTCCTCCCTTTGCCTTGCTCAATTGTTCCTTCATTTGAGAGAGTAAAACTTCAACCCAGTTGAAAATTGTTGGTTCCATGCACTCTAGCACATATTGCATATAAGATATTTTCGCTACATGTAGTGTAGCGGTACCTGCAAACTTTGCAATCCTGGATAATATGGTTCTCAATGGAAAATCACGAACTTCACAATGTTTATTTTCCCATCCTTGCTAGGCTTCGTCCCTAGGTAGAAATACTGCAAAATATACTCTCAACGTCTCTCCTCCAAGAATAGACCCTGAGAGAGAAATGGATAGGCTTCTCCTCAACAAGCCTATCAAAAAATAGATGTCCTCCATTGTAATTGGAACCACTTTGTTCCTAATGTGAAATGCCTCAAGTGTTAGATCCCATGCATGAACAAGGAACTCCAAAAGTTCCATTTTTTACCTCATACTTGATAAACGAAAGTAGTTTAATAACCCACAATCCCTGAGGGATCTTACAGTACCAAGATCATTAAGGGAAATCATTTTTTGCTCTTCATACTCTCTTTCTCTCCAAGTAATTTTCCTTCTAGTTAGATGAATCCATCAAACATAACCATAAGACTCATTAGACTCCTTTTCATGCAAAAAATTAAGAAAAATTTGGGTACAGTGCAAGAATAAAAAATGTGAATTTCACCCAACGTAGTCTTGGTCAATAGATAGTGCGTTGCATATGCACCTAAGCTTCATTTTGAGTGCATTCCAATGAAATTTCCAATGCCCAAGGGTGCGTTTCCCTCTTTTGAAAAATAATTTACCCTAAGGGGCCTAAATCCCTAAAAAATTGCAATGAAATGACTACTGAAATAAAGAGGGGGTTTATGGCACCAACCTGGATCAAATGACGATGAAAATTGTCCATAGAATCGATCGCAATCAACAACTAAAGTTCAGGGGAAAAAACAGGTTCAGAGCTCCAAATGCAAATGGTAACTTTAAAATGGTAAAAATGAATAGTAAAACTCTTTTAATTAGTCATTTGATTATTTTCAAATCATATTTGTTGCCGTGACTAGGGTTTTATTCAATTTGTATCATGAAACAAGTATTTTAATCCATTTGATGTTGTTCTGAACATGTTTGCAACTGATGAGAAGATTAGTCGTGCACATTTATTCCAAGAATGATTTGACCACAAAGCATACTTTTATCCTTATTTTTCGAGATTTGATCAAAATGAGAAAGGACTTGAAGCACACTTTTACCTCTTTTTTGAGCTTCGATAACAGCAAAAAAGGAACCCCTGGAGTCTTCTTTTAGCTCTTTTCAGACTCCGATAATGTGAAACAATTGTCAAGAACTTGTATTTTCGAGCTCGTAAAAGTAAATGAATTGATATCTACTCAGTATAAGTTTAACCCTTTTCCAGACTAAGATAGATTATCTACGAAAAAGGAACACCTTAGTCGAACACGGCTAGGAGGTTTTCTCTCAGATATTATTTTACACTTTTTTGGATTTGAGCGACAACTTTACGAAAAAGTACTTATGGATTTTTATTTTGTCCTCTTTTTAAAACTCCCTAAATATGAAAAAGGATCGGGCTGTCACTGTTGTTAGTGTTGTGAAACCAGCTCCAAAAATAGAAGAAAAGATATATCAATGCCTTAGAAATAAGCCACTTCGAGGGGGAAACATCCAATACATTACCTAAATGAACAATTCTTGGATGATACAAACTACAAAACCTCCTTTCTATATATAAGAGTCCATGGGGCCACAATGTAATCCTAGTGGGGTGACAATGTAATCCTAGCCAACCTAACAATAACAATGTAAGGGCACAATAATAACAATATTGGGGTTAGAGGGGCTACAATAATAACAATAAGGGGGCTACAATAATAAAAATAAGGGCTAAACTAGTAGTATAGGGACCTAACATGCCCCTCTCCTTTAAAAAAATGTTGTCCTTAATGCTTGAGTAGCTCTGGGTGCTTCTATAAAAAATTCTCATCCTCCCATGTAGAATCTTCAGTGGGTAAGTTCTTCCACTTGATGAGATACTCTGAAATTGATCGATTTTGTAGTTGTTGAGTTCTTGTTTCCGTGACCGCTTTAGGTTCCAATATGATTTTTCCTTCCTCATCAATTTCTAGAAATATTGTTTGAACTCGAAGATTTTCACCTATAACCTTCTTTAAGCATGAAACATGGAAAATTGGATGCACTCACGAAGAAGCAGGAAGCTCAAATTTGTATGCCATAGTAACAATATTTTGCAACACCTTGTAAGGACCATAGTACTTTGATGATAATTTATTATCCTTCATAGCTTGCTTGAGGGAAATTTGTTTGTATGGTTGTAGCCGTAAAAATACCCAGTCTCCTACATCAAAAATTCTCTCGCTGCGATGTTGATCTGCCTGTTGTTTCATTCGATTTTGAGCCAAATTTAGGTTATCTTTTAAGAGTTGGAGAACTTCTTGTTGATGCTCGATGTGATCTTCCACTGCTTGAACCTTAGAATTTTATCTTAAAGATGATGTGATGGATGGTGGATGATATCCATAAAGTGCCATAAATGGGGCCATTTTTTCTGTAGTATGGAAGGAAGTTTTATACCACCATTTAGCGAGAGGTAACCACTTGACCCATTGTGTTTGTTTATCATATACAAAACAATGAATATATCCTTGCAAACATTTATTCACTATCTCAGTTTTACCATCGAATTGAGGATGATAAGATGAGCTATGAGGTAGTTGAGTACCCAAATAAGAAAATAATTTCGTCCAAAAATTTCCAGTAAAAATGGGATCTCTGTCACTTACAATAATCTTTGGGTATGCATGTAGCTTTTGAATTGTTTCCATAAATGTAGTAGCAAATGTACTTGCTTTAAATGGATGAGATAATGCACAAAAGTGTACATACTTGGTAATTCTATCAACTACCACCATGATGACACTATTTCCTTTGGACTTAGGTAAACCTGTGATAAAATCCATTGAAATCTCCTCCCAACGTTGACTTGGAATGGATAAAGGTTTTAGAAGATTCGGGGTCTTAATTGTCTCAACTTTATTCTACTGGAAAATCAAACATTCCGCCACAAAATTTTGAATATGAGATTTAAGGCGATCCCAAAAAAATTCTTTCTTCACCCTGTGGTAAGTTTTTAAAAATCCTGAGTGTCCTCCTAAAGAAGAAGTGTGCAATTCCAAAAGAATATTTTGTTCTAGTTGGGAATTCTTACAAAGATATAAGTGATATTTGTACCATAAGGAATCATTTTTCCAAATAAATGTATCAGATGTACTAGGATCTTGCTGCAAATTTTGAATGAGTGTCCACACTTCTTCGTCCCTCTTCCATTCATCCCTTGCTTCGGTTATCCAATCTGGTTGGGTAATAGAAATGGCAAAAAGAAATTCTTCCACCTTTACATTTTTTCTTGAGAGTGTATCTGCAACAACATTTAGCTTCCCTATTTTGTATATTATTTCAAATTCATAACCCAACATCTTTGTGACCCATTTTTTCTTCTCTTCTAAAGATAGTCTTTGTTCCAAAAAGTGTTTAAGACTATCATGATCAGTTTTTACCTTGAAGTGTCTTCCCATTAGGTAAGGTCACCATTTATTTAGTGCATGTAGTATTGCTTTGATTGGACGACTTTCAAAAACAATGGGTCTTCCTTCTTGCATTAAAACAACACCAATTCCATTTCCTGAGGCATCACATTACATAATAAAGGTTTTTGTGAAGTCTGGCATAGCTAACACCGGTGTTAGGCACATTTCCTCTTTAAGATGTTCAAAGGCCTTAGTTGCTTTAGGAGTCCATGAAAATGTATCTTTCTTCAATAATTTTGTTAGAGGTGTTGTTATTCTCCCATAATTCTTAACAAACTTGCGATAATACCCTGTTAAACCGAGAAATCCTCGCAACTTCTTTATAGTTGTCGGGACTTTCCATTCCTTAATGGCTTTAATTTTCTTAGGGTCTACCTTAACACCCTCATGAGATACAATATGACCCAAATATTCCACCTCTTGTACTCCAAAGAAAAATTTGGATGATTTTTCATATAATTGTTTCTCCTGCAATAGTTTGAGAACCCTGTCAACATGTTGAACATGATCCTTCCAAGACCTGTTGTAGATTAGTATATCATTAAAAAATATTGGCACAAATTTTCTAAGGAAGGGTTTGAAAATGGAATTCATCAACCCTTGAAATGTAGAAGGTGCATTGGTAAGGCCAAAAGGCATGACCAAAAATTCATAATGACCCTCATGAGTTCGAAATGTTTTTTTCGGAATATCTTCAGTCTTCATTCTAATTTGATGATATCCTGAATGAAGATCCAACTTGGTAAAACAAATTGCTCCATGTAATTCATCCAATAAGTCATCAATCACAGGAATGGGAAATTTATCTTTAATTGTGAGCTTATTGAGCTCCCTATAATCCGGACACATGCGCCATGATCCATCCTTCTTGTGCACCAATACTACAAGAGCAAACAAGGAACTTTGACTAGGTTGAATTATACCAGCCTCTAACATTTCTGCAATCATACGTTCAATTTCACTCTTTTGGACATAAGCATATCTATAAGGCCTGATGTTTGGAGGAACACTTCCTGGAATCAAATGAATAGCATGATAATGATCACGAATAGGTGGGAGTCCTTTGGGAGTTTCAAACACCTTGGAATGATTGTCCAAGACTTGTTGGAGATCTGCAGAAATAGATGATTTTGATGTTGGAACTTCTAGTGAGCATAATTGTGCAATTACGCCTCGCTGTTCTTTCTTTATAAGCTTTGTCATGACATTAGAGCTTATTATCCTTCCTGGTTTCCCCGCAATACCCGTAATTCGACTTCCTTTCCTTCTGAAAAAAATTTCAAGAAAAGTTCTTGAAAATTAAAAGCTACCGTCCCCAAAGATTGTAACCATTGTACTCCTAGTACAACATCAGCACCTCCCATAGGAATGGAAAGCTTTGGACTAGTCAATACATATTCCCCCATGGTTAGCTTGATATTATGGCATTTTCCAGAGCAATTTATAGTTCCTCCATTTGCAACCATCACTTGACATTCTGGTGTTGGGTATAGGAAACAATTCAATTCCTTGGCCACCTTACAATGAATAAAATTATGGGTACTACCTGAATCAATCAACACTATTACCTTTTTCTTCTTGATATGTCCTTCTATCTTGAGAGTTTGAGGAGTGGTAATTCCTGCCAATGCATTACACAATATGGTCGGACTCATTTCTTCCTCTTCTAGGGTTGGTTTGTGGTGTATACCCTCTTCTTTTGAATATTCTTGTTCATTTTCTTCTTCCTCTTCACAATCTATGTAAAATAATTTCTTCTCGACACACTTATGACCTTTAGTGTATTTGCTATCACAACTGTAGCAAAGCCCTTTTGCTCTTTTTTCTTCCAATTGTTGTGGTGTCAACCTTGTAGGTTGTTGAAATCTAGGAATAGCAACACTTCCCTCTTTATAGAAGTGAGTGGTAGGCTTCCTTGTCGCCATAATTTTACATTCAATTTTTCTTGCCAACCTGAATGCCTTCTCCAATGAATCAGGTTCCAAAACGTGAACTTCATGTTGGATGTTATCCTTTAAAGTGCCTATGAAGAGATCAATCATGTGTTCCTCTGGAATATCGGTTACCCTTATATTCAATTTTTGGAAGTCCTCAATGTGCTGCCCCACTAAACCCTTTTGTTTGAGATTTATCAATTGGCTAAAGAAGGTGTTGCTCTTTGTATCCTCATAATGTGCTATCATTTCCTGCGTAAAAATTGACCAAGTGACAATTTTTTTACGGGAGAAAAGCCATCGATACCATACAAATGTATTTTGTTCTAAATGTAAAGTTGCAATGCGTACCTTTTGTGTGTTTTTCACATTATTGAGATCAAATATTTCTCCATCTGTAGTATCCATGTTACAGGATCCTTGCCATCAAAATTCCTCATATCCATCTTTGGAATATGGTGGTTCTTCCATCCAACACTAGAGTTTATGAAATCATGATTAACATTTATTTTGTTCTAATCATGAGTTTCCTCTACTATCTTTTCGCCATTAGGAAAAATTTCTTGTATCAAATTTTCCAAAACTTCGATGTCTACTTTTATGTTTTCCATTTTTTCATCGATCTTAGCTTCCATGCCATCCATCTTAGCTTCCATGCCCACTTCCATGCCTTCCATATTAGCTTCCAAACCATTCATCTTAGCTTCCACTCCTTTCTTCAAACCATCAATCTTAGTTTCCACACCTTTCTTCAAAACTTCCATTTCATTTTTTGTTGCTCTTTGCGATAGCGACATTTGGTGCACTTGCTCTTGTAATTTTGATATCTCATGTTGTGTTTCTTTGTCTTCATGAGTCATAGTAGAGCCTTCTAAAGGCTTAATGGGTGTTGAATTGTTTTTAGCGGCCATTTTAGAAAAAAATACCGATATATGTTCTTCAATATGCCCTTGTAATAAATTCCAACTATTTTTTTTCAAACGAGACTTATGTAATTCGAAAAAAAATAAACATATTTTTCTTGCTTTTGAGGAGCGCAATATTGAAACTAAATTATCTCTATGATTTTGAATCTTCAATATCTGAAATTTGGTACTGAGGTAGCCCTCTGAATCCTCTTTCAAATTCCACAAGTCTGACCTTATTTAGATTCTTGAAGACAAAGTTGTGCCCAATCTCCTATGATGACCTAGTTATGGACTAGTTCAATAAAGCGAAATTGTATGGCTTGCCACGTGTCACTAATTTCTCCTTCGGCTCTAAACTTGATAGATATGAAACTAAATTATGTGTTATTGCATCCACTTTTTACATAATTCCAATCCGATGCTCCGAGAGAGAGTTATTAATATTTTCCCACGATCACCTCTTTGTGATGAAATTCGAGAGCCTGAAAGAGTCCTAACTTCCACAGACCATATCTCCGAAAATGTTGCGAACCAAGATATGAAATTTTGCGATGATGTTCCTAAGGCATTTGGCCTCACGCTCTAAACATTTCATATTTTGAGCCTTCATAGAAAAAAAGGTATCATGAAAATTTTGCGATGCCCTATTTAGGTTAAATTGTGGAGCCTGCAAAAATACCTAATTTCCACAGATCATATCTCCGCAAATATTGCGAACCAAGCTCTGAAATTTTTCAATGTGTTCCTCGGAATTTCTGCTTCGTACTCTAAAAATTTTAGCTTCTAAACCTTCGTATAAAAAAGTTATAGCGAAAATTCCACGATGACCTGTTTGGAGCGGCGAAACCCTAGAATCCAAAGCTCTGATACCAAATGTTGTGAAACCAGCTCCAAAAATAGAAGAAAAGATATATCAACGCCTTAGAAATAAGCCACTTTCAGGGGGAAACCTCCAATACATTACATTAATGAACAATTCTTGGATGATACAAATGACAAAACCTCCTTTCTATATATAGGATTCCATGGGGCCACAATGTAATCCTAGCCGACCTAACAATAACAATGTAAGGGCACAATAATAACAATATTGGGGTTAGAGGGGACTACAATAATAAAAGTAAGGGGGCTACACTAATAAAAATAAGGGGCTAAAATAGTAATATAGGGACCTAACAGTTAGGATCGTTAAAACATAAAATAGCGACGGGCTTGTCAATCATGGAAAGAATCGAGTTTCATTCATCACTAGACTCATTAAATTATTAAATAGAGATAGATTATTTGCCTGAAGGGTTGAATTATAGATCAAGCATATGTTACCCTCCTCAAGCTTGTTATAAAATAAAGAGGTATTGGTCGACAAATGACCGGGGAAAATTTGGGAAAGTGAACAGAAATTTTTATGGTAATAGGTCACTCTTGAACATGACACTTCACTCCATCATCGTGACTATTTAGGTTGGGTAATTTCTTGACGGTTCATTCATACCTATGGTACATCATACCTTCACTTCGGTTTTGGGTCAATTCTGCCAACTCATCTCAGTGTTGTCGATATGTTCAAGAGAAATCATCTAGTGAATACTCATCCTTCTACAATACTCATAAACCTTCATTCTCATGACAGTCATCCCTGAACATTCCTTTATCAAGTCAAATTTTGTCTCTGAAATCAGTAACTCCTGTTTCATGATAAAGTGACTTCTTTTTGATGTCCAATAATCATCTAGGAAGTTTACTTAGAAACATCATCTTCTAGTACCATGAGGCTTGTTACATCATCGACAAGAACCTCGCTTCTGGAATTTTGATCGAAATATTTTGTTTGGCGTTCGACATCAAATCATCTATTCACGCCTTACAAAATGTACTGCAGTACCTTGAGATCCATTAACATCAATGGTGGTTCTCTCACGTTTGTTAAAAACTCACATAATTGGCTCGTAATCAAACGATGTCCTACCATGTTCAACTACAAATCATATATTCGCATGGCTAGACTTGTACCTGAACGATCGAATGAATGAGACAAGAAGACCCTCGATCTATTTTCAGCCATCTGGGCTGTGATGTCAGGATTGTTGTACACATCATCTATATGGTGACCTTACATATAGATCATCATCCAAACATGGGCCTATATGTGTAGGCATGTCTGTATTGGGCAACATTCCAATGTAGACAACTTTCTGCACTATGTACATGTTATTAGATAGTTTATGTGTTTAGGATGGGAATTCCTTCCCTCAACAATTTGTGATCAATAAGATATATCATGATGTAATGTATTGTAAAATTGATGCAGGTTGCCACTCCGTTTGAGCTCCAGCCCATCATAGTGTAAAGCATCTCATTCAAAAAATATTGTTATTATTATTCTGACTTCATGCTTTAGAGGGAAATATGTTATAGGTTAATTTGGGCACCATTCCCAATGAATTGGTTAAACTGGAAATCATCCCCAAAACCAATGAAATAGGGTCTATCATCCCTTATCATTTCAGTTGCTACATGCCCTAAGAAAAAGAACAAGAGAAAATCATCCATGACTTCCATTGCAAGGTTTCCAAGATTTGAAGTACATGTTCTATCACCTATTAGCTCACCAACACAACCTCTCAAGAGAATAACTACTTTTCATATGCATTTACCTCCATTCAAGGGTGCTCTACAAAGCACTCCCCAACATTCAAGAGTGCGTTGGTCAAATGAGAGCGAAATTCTCATTGTTCTGAAATCTTCACATGGCCAGTGGCTTCTAGAACAATTCATATGTGTAAAACTTTGAATCCATGTGTCCATCTAACACCTCTGAGCTTGGGAACATGTCTTGCCTATTATTAGAAATTCATTGATCAACTATTCTATAAATTAAGCACATATCCTAGTGCTTGAGAAGGAAGAAATTTGGTAAAGAAATGTTGTTGGTTTCTCAATTGAGAGAGTGATAGGAGTAATATGTTGTTGGTGAGATGTTGATTGTGATGAGGCTAGGATGATGTTGGACTTGGTGACATCAAATCGATCATTGGTTGTAACCTCCCCCTTCTACTCATTAATAAATATTGTTGTTCATTTTCCCATATATGTATCTTTTTATGTTTATATTTCTCATATGATGGATTCTTAACTGATATATATGTTTCATGTTTAATCGATTTAACTGTTTAAGATAAATAGGCATCTGTATATTGTAATCTCTTTGTTTTTTAGTGTTTATACTTGCAGGAACTAGTCTGGCGATGTAAGTTGGATTGGAAGCTACAAAAAAAGTGACATAAGGAGAATAGGAAGCGCTTGGATCACAAGTAGGTTCCTCTATCTTTCTATGTGTCTATTTACTCTTAGAGAAAGTGTCTGCAAAGTCTTGGATATATTGTTCTAAATGCATAGCACCACATTTAGGGAATTTTATTTATCTGTAGAACATAATTCCACATAACACTTATGTTGATGAATATTTTGTATATATTTCAGTCTAATTCTAGGTTTGGATAAAAAGGCTCCTACTGGCTATGTGAGGACTCCATTAGTTGTGTGTGTGGAAGGGTAATTGTAAGGGAACTTTGAATGTATTGAACTGTTGAATCTATTAATGAAAAGACTTTTTTGGGCGGAATAAAATGTGCTATGTGTTTGATGTCTGAGTTATTTGATTACTGCAAAGATGATTCTAGCTATTGCTTTAAGATCACTTTAATTTTGTTTATGATCAAATACATCTGTGCGAATAGATCCTATATTTCATGCATGAATATTAGTTTATGATTAATTATATGATAAATGAATTGATCTGCTTAAGTGTATTTTTTATTGTGCGCGAATATACACACAATGTGTCTACGAAGATCTGTTATTTGTTTATACGAAGAAGTTGATCTGATAATTTGTTTATCGATTATGAACACATACGTTTATAATCTGTATTAACTTCTATTATACATCTATTTTGGTTCACCACATCAATTTATTCCTTAAGGTGCAGAAACATGGTTCCGGCACCCCCCCATACTACTTCGGGTGAGACTTTGTTCTATGCAAGTAGGTCATTTCCGAGAGGGCCATTAGTT
This sequence comes from Pinus albicaulis, assembly GCA_034641835.2. Taxonomy (NCBI): domain Eukaryota; kingdom Viridiplantae; phylum Streptophyta; class Pinopsida; order Pinales; family Pinaceae; genus Pinus; species Pinus albicaulis. The sequence continues at coordinate 687,174,544 of CM076572.1, read as the reverse complement.
GGAGGGTTTGATGGTTGCACAATAAATCCGAACCTGGGTCAGGACCCCTCAAGCCAAAAAATGGTTCCATTGTTGGGACCGAGATCATTTTGAGAGAGAATTGATGAATTATCATCCTACGCAGAAAAAATTGAAATATTGGTTGGATAGAAATATTCGTGAATTTGTTATCCAAGAGAATAGAAGTTCTAAATTATCTACTGAAGATTGGGTTCAAAAGTACATTTATACAGAAGTTTACGAAATATTACTTGCGTCCTTTGCAATTGAGCTACATGAGTGGTTGTCTTGATTAACTGAATTTAATACATGTGTGAAGGAAAAAGCAGTCACTCAGTGGAATCCAGAATTGGTACAACTGTTAGAAAAGAAAAGAAATATGATCACCCGTGCGATAGATCACTGGATCGATCGTATCTTGTGTTGATCATAAAGTAACATCAGTCATTTTTGTGAATTAACCTTTGAATAGATGTGTATCGAATGTTATGGCTTATGATGAAACATTTAAAAGGTTGGGTAAAAAGAGACGAGGATGTGACAAGTATTGCGCTTACAATAAAACAGGTATACGAGAAGGGTCCAAAATATAAAACAAAAGGGCAAAGGTGTCGTAGAAGGGCGCAAGTACATGGTGCAAAAGGCGTAAAAACAAAAACTGTTGAAAAAATGGCCGCGTCCCAAATGTGCATGTGAGGGAATTCTCCATAAGAGAATTTCCGCGAGGGTTGAGAGGCGAAAGAGGGAACAGAGCCATACCCCCGCGGAATTACATGGACGTGCCACGGGGTGGGCCCAAGGTAAAAAGCGACGTGGCAGCTCAAAGCGCGGAGTTTCAATGACGTGGCAGAACGGAATGTGGGCCCTAAAGACTAGTACGTTGTGTATTTAACCCATCTTACAAATAAGATGCTTCAAGAATCGTATGGTTTATTGCAGCAGAAAGGTAAGGTAAGTTTCTAGGCGAACTGGTACTAAGGCCCGTACTAGTATTAAACCCGGCACGCGGTGTTCACCTGTTCCGAGCTAATGCCCATTCCCTACGCGCCGCGTGCTCCACTGTCAGTGTCCTTACAACACTTTCTCCCCGTTTATTTTACCTATCCACCTTTTTACCTCTGAACGCTCAGTCGTAAGATAACATTCTTCCCGTATTTTACTCCAGAAAAAATTCGCAGGTTTTCCAGCTATGGTATAAACTAAGTGGGAACCAGTGCCAAGGTCTACCCAGTCGCTATCAACACCCCCGCATCGTTTTCCTGAGCATATTTCCCTGTTGCACAGGTATTTCGTCCCTCATTTTCTCTCTGCTTTCCTTTCGTCTTTTAAAAGTTTTATATGTCAGTCATGGGAAGGGGCACGCCCAAGAAAGCCGAACCAGAAACCCCTCAGGTCCGAGAAACCAGAAACCCACCCGGGTTCGAGCCTTTCATCGACCTGCAAGCCGAAATCCGTGATCCCCAATACCCTTTTCACATTAGCAGCATTAAACTCGAGATTTTTAGACGACATATTGAGAATAGAGACCGATACTTAGTGGTTGTGTCTGGTTTATACCATCAAATTACCCCCTCAGTCTATTCTGTGGTTGATTTTATTTGTTGGCTCAGAGATGCTTACGACGAGTGTCGAGGCACGTTTACCTCTCCTCAGGGGAATAAGATTTTTTCTCTTTCCCCCGACATTATCAGGCAAGCCCTCTGCTTTCCCACCAGCGCCACCTATATCAGTTTCAGCGAAGTGGCTTTAACCTCCCAGTTCACCAAGCTACCATGGGAGCACCAAAACGATTTCATTTCCTCCATCACCAGCAACCAGGCTACGTCTCTTCCGGCTGCAGAACCTTTCCCGCTGAGCCTATTCAAATAGGAAGTGCAGCCCATCCTTGCCCTCATCGCTGGCCTTCTAGGTGTAGGCGTTTTGGGGGAAATCACCAGGGTATGTGTTTATTTCTTGTGGTTAATGTCTCAAAAGGGGGTAGTGTTAGATATCCCTGGCTTCCTTGTTGCTAACATTCGGACCCAGTTCCAAGATATTTCAGAAACCAGTCACTTCTGCTTTTGTTCGATGGTCTTCTATCTTTTCCTACATCAGCAGGCTGATAAGTTTGAGGGTTTGGGTTTAGATAGGGTATATAAGGAGAATTCCCAACCCCGACCAGTTTTTGACTGGAATTGTTCTGTACGCAAATTGCCTAAGGGAGAGGGTTATTCCAGGTTCGTAAATGATTTCATGTCCATTTCCTATACTATTATCCACGATTCACCCTCACCTAGAGTTTTTCCTGAAATGAAGAGCTGGCTACAAGCCAGAAAATCCCAGAGCACTGGGGATTGGTATCTATTTGACAATTACACTGAAATTCGGGTCTACGGAGCCGAGGTTTCCCCTTACCAGTTGCTTGTGTTTCCTGTTTGACGAGTTTATGCTCTGGAGTATATTCGACAAACCCTCAAGGCCGACCAACTCCACTTTGTCCCTGCAAAGAAGGGTTTCATCCTGAGACTCCCTATCACTATTGGCCCTTTTGTTGTGAATTCAAGACATGCCCTTCCCATTGTCAAGAAACTATTGCAAGGCATGGACCTAAGGCTGGGAAAGGGTTGGGCCTATGATCCTCGGGAAATTATCTCAAACAAAAGAAAGAGGAACAAGTCCACACCTTATACACATGAATCAAGGTCGTTCATAGAGTGGAGGGCTAACCTTGAAACTTGGCCTTTGATTTCACAGATGGAGACAGATTCATCTGCCACATGGGAAGAAGAGTGTTGGAAATGCAACAAGATGATGGAGCTTAGTGAAATGAAGTCGCTCACTTGCGGCCCGCAAAGTATTTTCGCGTTAAAGTCTATTTTTAGACTATGTCTATTTTTAGACATATGGATCATGGACCGGGAGCTGCAGTATGCTATTCTTGGAGGATTGGTCATGTTGGTAAAAATAGATGGACCTCTATTTTTAGCATTTAGGTCGAATTCTATTTTTAGACTGGCGGGCTAAAAATAGAACAGTCAAATATTATTTACCCTTAATAATATTTGGACTCTAAACTTCAGTTTACTCTCTTGGAGCACTTCAGTTTGACCCCCGGAGGTGGGGCATGCAGCTGACATGAGGATTTACGCTATTCCCATGGGTTTGGTGAGCTAATGCATGGTTGACTTCAATTAGGACTTCAGGTTAAGTTTGGTGGAGTTGTGTTCGGTTTAACTTAGTTGAACTAGTTGAGATTAGTTTAACTAGCTAATCAACTAGTAATGAATGGAGTGAATTAAATATTATTTAATTCACTAATTATTAACTTAGTATTCAACTCAAGAACACATCATTTCACTACAAAAGGCATGGACAAGCTCAAAGGAGACCAAGAAAGAGGTAGATGAAAGGGTTGAGATAGCTATCATTGTGACACGCTGTGCATGAGATTTCTGCACCATACTTGGAGGAATTTCCCATGATGATTGCGCCGTCAAGCCAAGGAGATTCAAACCTTGGATCTTCTCATTAGGACCAGCCTTGTTTGCGCAATAGAGGCAGGCAATTAGTGGATGAGTTTTGAACCTATGACTTGTTCAAAACCAAGCTAGTTTGTGTGTAACTTCATGAGATAGTACCGAGTACTTGTGAGGAGTATTGTGCTATGTACTGTTGCATGTTCTGTCCATATAGTATACAAAATATCTGAGGGGTTTTCAGCTATAAGCTTTCCCCATACATACTGTGTAATGTGTGTGATGTTTTGATGATATTTTGATCGAATACCGCTTGTTTTATTTCTGCATGTGTGATGATCTGAGTAGAAGAGATTATGTGTTGCATATGAATTCGAATTATTATGTGATCAGGATAATATGAGTGGATAAATCTTCATTATTCAAGAAATTTATACATGGTATCGGAGCTATCGGAGCAGAGATTGATCATCACAGTGATTACAAACTTATTTCGGTAGACAGAGTCTGCATGCAGGCCAGGTAGCCTCTGGATCCATCCTTTCCTTTGAAAGGTGATACATCCAGTAAATGCCCCTGTAGTAAATCTCTGTGCTATAAATATTTTTTTCTCACAGATCAAGAGCGGTTGAGCTTTGAGCATGGAATTCGAATTTTACAGCAGTTTGTTTTCTTGGTGCCGGAGTTGAAAATGTCTTTCAACGGTTTGCGACTCGAACATGCCCTTGAAGGCAGTTCGAATTATGTTGCATGGAAAGAGCGGATGGATGCGGTATTAGAAGATAATGGGCTAAAGGAGTTCGTAGATATGGATGTCCAAAATCCTACTGATCCTGCTGAAGTTGAGGCTTGGCAAAAGAAGATGGCGAAATTTCGAATGATTCTGTTGGAGGGCATGAATGATCACATTGTATCCAACCTGCATGGAAAAGCTTCTCCATATTTGATGTGGAAAGAGCTGAAAAATATATTCCAGAGAAAGAGCGACCAAAGGAAGCTAGCGCTCAAGGATAAACTTAGAAACATTAAGATGGAGAAAGGCGACAGTATCGCCAAGTACCTCACGAAGTTCACTCAATGCAGAGATGAGCTGGGAAGTGTGGGGGTGACTGTTGAAGAAGAGGATATGGTGGACCTGGCTCTCCTTGGTCTTCCGAAGGCTTGGCATTCATATCAAGATAGTTTCAATGGTCGGGAGAAGTTGCCGGGATGGGAGCGCCTTTGGGCGGATCTCATGCAGGAGGAGATAAGGAGGACTACCAGGGACGGATCTTCATCAAAGGTATCTGATGAAGAAAATTGCGCTTTGGCTGCCAAAGAAAAGAAGGGGAAGAGAAAGAAGGCTTCTCAGTCTGGTGCGAAAGGAAAGAAGCAAGACATGTCCAAGGTGAAGTGTTTTCACTGTCACCAGCACGGACACTATGCCACAAATTGTCCGCAGAAGAAGAAAAATAAGAAGGCTGCTGGATCTGCAGCGGGAGAGGCATTGGATTCTCAATTCGAACTGGATTTTTCACTGATCGCATGCTTGGTTTCAAGTGTGGTGGGATCAGTATGGTTCTTGGACAGTGGTGCGTCATTTCACATGACCGGAGATCGAGATCTATTTTCAGATCTGGAGGAAAAGGATCTTGGAGTGCACATCGAGATGGGCGATGATGGTAGATACAGTGCGACTGGTATCGGTACCATTTCCTTTGAGAGGGAGTCTGGTAAACCTTTCATATTGAAGGAAGTTTTTCATGTTCCAGGATTGATGAAGAACCTGATCTCTGTGGCGATGTTGGAAGACAAGGGTTATGATGTGGTCTTCAGCGAAGGAAAAGCCTTCCTACGCAGTACGACTACTGGTGAGACCCAGAAGATAGGGGTTCGAGTCAAGAACCTTTATCAGTTGCAAGTAGATGGCTGCGCAGCAATGGTATGCAAGGCGGGAGAAGTGGTGAGCCGGGATGATGAGGGCAAACTGTGGCACAGGAGATTGGGCCACCTTCACCATGGAGCTTTGAAGATACTGCAGCAGATTTCTACTGGGCTTCCTAAGGGCACTCTTGCGCAGTCAGATCAGTGCAAGGGGTGTACGTTGGGGAATTATGTGAAAGCCACCTTTCACGAGAAGGATAGTCGTGCCACGACGATCCTTGAGAGAGTTCACACAGATGTGTGTGGTCCTTTCTCAGTAGCTTTGACAACAAAGCACAAGTACTATGTGATCTTTGTTGATGATTTCTCTCGGAAGTGCTGGATCTTCTTCATGCAAAAGAAGAGCGAGACATTTTCTAAGTTCTGTGAATTCAAGGCGCTGGTAGAGAAGGAATCGGGGAAGCGTGTGAAGGCTCTTAGGAGCGACAATGGTGGTGAATTCATCTCGGCTGAATTCAAAGACTTTTGCAGCGCAGAAGGGATTCGGAGAGAGCTCATCGCACCCCATAACCCACAGCAGAACGGGGTGGCTGAGCGGAAGAACAGAACGATCGTGGGTGCTGCACGGGCGATGTTGCATGATCAGGTCCTACCCCTTCACTTGTGGGCTGAGGCATGCAATACATCAGTGTATGTGCAGAACCGTTGTCCTCACAAGGTTCTTGGAATGAGTACACCAGAGGAGGCTTATTCTGGCAAGAGGCCTGATATTTCCCATTTGCGGATTTTTGGTTCTCCTGTCTACATGCATGTGACGAAGGATGCGAGAAGGAAGCTGGATCCAACTGCTGAGGTTGGAATATTTGTGGGGTACACCGATACACCTCACAACTGTCAGGTGTATTTGTCAGACAGTCACAAGACTGTTGTGCGACGGGATATAAAATTTCAGGAGGAGAAAGCCATGCAGTGTTCGCTTGAGAGGGAGCTACACTTGCATGCAGATGAGGAGCTGTTAGTTCCCAAGGAGGAGCTTCCGGATGTGGATCAGCCACAAGAGGAGGTTCAGGAGGTGGAAGAAACCACCCAGGCCAGCGCCAACCATCAGAGGGCGCATGCGCACTACAGAAGCTGAGCGACTGGCTCGGGATGCAGAGAAGGTTGTAGGACCACCTACAACACAGCGCAGACAGAGATAGTCACCAGATCGGTACACTGGATACATGGCTCTTGTGAGTCAATGTGTTGTGACGGAGCCATCCTCTTTTGAGGAAGCTGTGGAGGAACCCGCATGGGTTGATGCCATGATCGAAGAATATGATTCGATCGTCAGAAATAGTGCATGGGAGATTGTCCCAAGACCGGAGGGAAAATCAGTGGTGGGTTCGCGATGGATCTACAAAGTGAAGCAGGCAGCTGACGGGAGTGTGGAGAAGTACAAGGCGAGATTTGTCGCCCGTGGCTTCTCATAGATCGAGGGGATCGATTATGAGGAGACCTTTGCACCTGTCGCAAGGTACTATTCCATACGGACGATCCTTGCTCTCTCAGCGCAGATGGGATGGCACATCCATCAGATGGATGTGAAGACTGCGTTCCTCAATGGAGTTATTGAGGAGGAGGTGTACATAGAGCAGCCTGAAGGTTTCGAGATCTTCAGCAGTGAGTCGCATGTGTGCCAACTCAAGAGAGCACCGTACGGGCTGAAGCAAGCACCTCGTGCTTGGTACACTCGGATAGACAGCTACTTCACCGGGCTTGGATTCTCCAAGAGTGAGGCGGATCCTAACCTGTACCAGATTGTGGTGGAGGGGAAGCTGTTGATCATTGTACTATATGTAGATGATCTGATTTTGACTGGCGATGAGCAGTTGATACTTTCATGCAAGGAGGATCTTACACGAGAGTTTGAGATGAAGGACTTGGGCATCCTTCATTATTTCCTGGGATTGGAGATTTGGCAGCGTAGTGGAGGACTGTTTGTTTCTCAGGGCAAGTATGCCCGGGAGATTCTGGAGAGGTTCAACATGCATGGCTGCAAGCCTGTTGACACTCCTCTTCCTGGTGGTTGGAGGAAGGAGGATGCTACTTCAGCAGAGGTAGTGGATGCCACCGTCTATCGACAGTTGGTGGGGTCGCTTATGTATCTGGTCAATACACGACCCGATATATGCTATGCTGTTAACCAGCTTTCGCAAGCTATGGTTAAGCCTACCAAGCTCTTCTGGAAGGCAGGCAAGCATGTATTGTGTTATCTTAGTGGCACATCGGGATATGGTCTATGGTACAGACAGGAGGATGGAGCGAAGCTTTCCAGCTTCACTGATGCAGATTGGGCAGGGAGCCCAACGGACCGAAAGAGCACATCTGGAGGAGTTTTCAGCATTGGGTCGACAACATTTTCCTGGTATAGTAGGAAGCAGAGATCTGTGGCACTCAGTTCAGCAGAGGCCGAGTACATGGCAGCAAGCTTGGCTGCATGCAAGGCTATTTGGATGAGGAAGATCCTCGTTGGATTGTTCGGGTTGCATTTGGAGCCTACAGTGATTTATTGTGATAACCAGAGTTGCATTAAACTCTCGGCTAATCCAGTATTTCATGATAGATCCAAACACATCTACATCAGGTACCATCATATCAGAGATTGTGTTCAGCGGAGAATCATGATGCTTTCATATGTTCCCACGGAGGATCAGGATGCCGACATCCTGACGAAGGCGCTCACCCGGAGCAAGTTCGAATTCCACAGAGGCAGGATAGGGGTTGCAGATAATCCATATCTTGCTGAGAGGGAGTGTTGAAAATGCAGCAAGATGATGGAGCTTAGTGAAATGAAGTCGCCTTCACTAAGTGGGCCCGCAGGCTGTTTTTTGGCGCAAAGTCTATTTTTAGACTATGTCTATTTTTAGACATATGGAGCATGGTCTGGGAGTTGCAGTATGCTATTCTTGGAGTATTGGTCATGTTGGTAAAAATATATGGACCTCTATTTTTATACATTTAGGTCGAAGTCTATTTTTAGACTGCCTATCCTAAAAATAGAAAAGTCAAATATTATTTACCCTTAATAATATTTGGACTCTAAACTTCAGTTTACTCTCTTGGAGCACTTCGGTTCGAGCTACAGAAGTGGCTCATGCATCTGACAGAGGAATTACGCTATTCCTAGGGGTTTGGTGAGCTCATGCATGGTTGACTTCAGTTAGGACTTTAGTGGCAGAAGTTTGGTGGAGTTGATGAGACAGTTGGTGGAGTTGTGTTCGGTTTAACTTAGTTGAACTAGTTGTGATTAGTTTAACTAGCTAATCAACTAGTAATGAGTGGATTGAATTAAATATTATTTAATTCACTAATTATTAACTCATTATTAAACTCAAGAACACATCAGTTCACTACAGTGCATGGACAGTTCAGTGGAGACCAGTGAAAGAGGTAGATGAAAGGGTTGAGATAGCTATCAGTTGTGACATCAGTTGTGCATGAGATTTGCATAGCACTTGGAGGAATTTCCCATGATGATTGCGTTGTCAAGCCAAGGAGATTCAAACCTTGGATCTCTCATTAGACCAGCCTTGATTGTGCAATAGAGGCAGGAAATTAGTGGATGAGTTTTGAACCTGTGACTTGTTCAAAACGAAGCTAGTTTGTGTGTAACTTCATGAGATAGTACTGAGTACTTTTGAGGAGTATTGTACTATGTACTATTACATGTTCTCTCCATTATAATATACACAATAGCTGAGGGGTTTTCAGCTATAAGCTTTCCCCATACATACTGTGTAATGTGTGTGATGTTTTGATGATCTTTTGATTGCATACCGCTTGTTTTATTTCCACATGTGTGATGATCTGAGTGGAAGAGATTATGTGTTGCATATGAATTCGAATTGATATGTGATCAGGATAATCTCGGTGAATAAATCTTCATTATTCAGCAAATTTCTACAAAGAGGACGTCAATAAAGGCCAAGGCGGAGAAGAAGCGGGTCCCTCAGGAGCGGGTTCTCCCCTTCGCAAAAAGCAGAAAACAGCCTCCAGTGAGGCAGAAGTCATAGGGGAAGAACAAATGCTGGAACCATTTACACCGTATGGTCAATCGGACAAGAGTAAAGCTGGGATAAAAGTGCTGAGAGATAGTGCCACCTCTTCTGACTTCTCATAAGTCTCACAGGCCATCAGAGATCATACCTCACCAGGGGCAATTGCAAGGAGCCAGGGAAATAGAGCGATCAGGGATAAGTACAAAGCTGATCTGGAAGGGTATGTAGAGAAATATCACACCAGGGTTTCCGCCTCCATGAATGTGGATACAAAACACTTGGTATTGTCTATGGCAGAGGCCATCTTGGATCCCGATACAGGTATCACTAGTTACCGGGTGCTTGAGCATGCAATTGACATGGCCAAGGTGCCAGCACCCGAAAAATGTAACATGTTTCAGGTCGTGGGGGATATGCTGAAGGACGAGGTGATGCGGGTCACCATTGCGCTAAGAAAATTGAAGAAAAAGCATGAATAGGTAAGGGCGACCCTAAATAATGAATAGGAAAACTCTCGCACCCGGGAAAATCAAATACATGGCATCTAAGAGATAATCAAAGGAAAGGATATGGGAGAGACAAACCCGCAGCGCCCTTTGATAGAACAATTGCAGAAGGAGGTCGTGTCATTGAAAAGTAAGGTCAACATACTGGCCTCCCACCATGTGCAGACGGCCGAGTTGGCGCAAGCAGAGAAGGAAAAAGCGAAACTGGCTGACACACTGGCAAAGGAGAGGGAGGAAAAAGGAAAAATGGGTGAAACAATTGCCACTCTGCAGAGTAGGTTGACGGAGCTGCAGAACACCTAGGACACGCACAGCTGTGCGCCTGCTACAACCCCACTAGAGACGAGTTCGCTGTCAGAGAAACTGAATGCAACGAAAGCTGCAAATGATATATTAGAAAAGCAGGCATCCACCTCTAGGCAGAGGATCACTGATTTGGAAAATTCCCTGGCTGAGAATGGCAGGAAAATAGAGACACTGCAGAAAGATATCGAGGAGGAAAAGAAGACAAGAGCCGACCAGCAAAAAACCATCACTGACCTCAAAAGCCGCATGAAGGGTAATATCACCCTCAGTGAAGCGAGAAGTATAATCTGGTCAGACATAACCTCAGCGGTGATAGAACAGTGGGGTTTCCTAAAAACGATGGGAGAAAACAAATCTGCTATACCCTATCTCAACAGGAAATTACAGGAGGCAGACATCAACTTGTCCGGTAGAGCCCAGCACACCAGAAACTATATTTCATTCTTAAAGGAGTTGGAATCTGACGAGGTGGAGAAGCATGGCATACCAAGTCGATTCATGGAAGCCTCTTAATGCCAAAAAATCGTTGACAAGGAGGCGGCTCGAGTTACAGCTTCGAGAGCCCTGCAATAGGTGGTAGCAAACGTGGGTCGGTTCGATGCAGTATGGGACGAGATTACAACAGCTGGACTTCCTTCTTGCTGGGACCCAACCACTCCTTCCGTGCTACGACCATTGACAGAGTATAAGACACGTCTACAGGAAGAAAAATACCGGACAGACCTCCTGTCAGATAAAACTGCTTGGCTAAAGGCTAAAACAATTGTTTCGTCCCTTCGCCAAGAGTTCACCCTCCCACATTTGATAAAACACAAGCTCCCTACCGAGGCGGGTTTCAACGCCCTCATAGAGGCCTATTTCAAGGTGGAAGGATTCACAGCAATGCCCGAACCTTTAGCTGACAGCCAGCAAAGATGCACTCAGTTCACCAGCCAGATCGCCAGCTCGTCAGCAAATGTTCCACCACCAGCATCAGCAACTGCCTCAACCCCTTCACATCTGTGAAACACTGTCAACTCATGATTCGGCCTTAGTGGCATTTTTAATTTTTACTTAGTTAAATACTTTTAAGTTTCAAGTGGGCTTCATGTTCCACTTCAACATTTTACTCTTTACCAGACTGTCTTTTAATATTTTGTTTTAAAAACGATCGAGTGCCTAATTGCCATGATGAGAGGCCTTTATTCCTCATCATAAGTTTTTGTTATTTTGATAAGGAAATTTAACAAATTTTGGGCATGCGAGGAAGATATTTTTCCCAAAAAATATCTTCTCGCTCATGTATGAAGAAGTCTATATAAGAAATATCAAAAGAGAAAAAAAGGGTTCCAAATTTTCGGAAGAATTGACTGTAAAAGAATTTCTTGTATGCATTTTGTGAGAGATTTAATACAAATGTGAAGAGTCCGTTTGGTCTCAATGAGAAGGAGTTTGATCTTTAATGAGGATTCTGGTCTTGGTGCTTTACAGTGTGTAATTCTCTCCTATGTGTTCTAGCTTAGCCATTCATTTCATTTATATCCATTTATCTTGTATCACATTCTGGAATGTGAGTAGCCCACTGTTTCTGATATAAATTTATCCTTGTTGATACTTATGTCTTAAGCTTTTCGGCACTTTAAATATGGCTCAGGTGTGATATACTGTCTCATATTCAATTCATCCATATTTCTGCTATATTGGCTGTTATGAGATGTTATTTACAAATTTTGTTATCATGTGTGGATTCTTAATTGCATAAGCCCACCACATGCTAGTATATGTTTTTGGATATTGTATTAATAACAGTTAGTATCCTCTTTATTCTATGTATACAGTAGACACTTTATAATTGCTCGTCTTTGTGAAGTATTTAGAATCCAACCCTTTTTGCAGAGAGTTTCCTTTGAATTTTCTGGTATATTTTTGTTAGAGTTTCACATCTTGCCTCTGCAGTATTGTTTCCTCAGCATTGAGCTTCTGAAAGTTTTGGTCCCATTCAAGTTAAACTTCCTATTTACAAAGAAATAGCATGAGAGCTCTATTCTGCTAGTCATTCCTGTTATATTATATTTCTTTTTCTCTTTGCTATATAAGATGTCCTAGACACTGGTCTTTCACAACTCAAGGTTGTCTCTAGGATTGACAACATCTTGGATGATTTGTGACTGAGTTCACCATTGATCAATTTGTGTCTTATTCTGAAGCAGAAGAAGATTTTTCAAGGGTCCCAAAGGTAATTTCCTGTGCTCTTTAAAGTTGTGGATTAAAATTCTATTGCGTGAATAGGTTTCTCTATGTGAGCACATTACAGAAATGTCCTGAAGAGGATTGACTACACACAGTGGAATAATTTACCTCATGGATGTAGCAGAAGGGTTTATTTACAATCCTCTCAAGGGTAGATCTGGTAGCGATGACGAGCCAGAGACTATTATATCTAGTGAATTTGCGCACTATAAAGAAGAGAAATTCTCCCAAGAAAAAGTCTCACAAGATCAGAATAATCAGGGAGTATTGACCATAGTTAAGATCCCATCCACTCCACTTCCACACACATTTCACAATTCATCCACTCCACCTCTTCCTGGCATAGATATGACCGCATATATGAATTTTCCTACATTTATACGCATTGGAAATGATGATAGTGAGAAATTTTGGTTTTTCATTGATGTTGTATGGAGAGCACAACAGGTTAATAGTGATGATGTTAAGAAAGCGCAGTTAGGCACTGATTTCCAAGATCATGTGCTGCACTGGTATATAATATATGTATCAGCAAACCCCAATGCAACTATGAATGATCTAAAGTATGCCTTAAAATAAAAATTCAAAAATCCTAAGTCATATATGCAGTGTGTTATGAAGTTGAAAGAGATTCACCAAGAAATGAATGAATCTCTCTGGGATGAAGATCAAAGATTGAAGCGCACTATCAGAGATGGTGGATTCACTATCAAAGATACCCAACACAAGGTATGGTTCATTGATATGCTTCTCCTGCATCTGTGCTAACCATTAAGTCAACTGAATATTTCTACGCAAGCTAAGGCTGTAGAAATTGTGATGAAAGTAGACGTCGCGCTACTACCCGTTGTGATTGGAACTCAACAGATTTAGAGTCAGTTAGAAGTAACGCATTTGGAGATTCATAATATGCACAAAGATAAGGGCAAGGAGGTATGTGCAAAGGTATGGTGCATATGATGTAAAGTTGTGTGCATCATAAGGACCAATGTCCAGTCTTCAATTATTATCTACACGTTGGAGGACCAAGCCCACTGAAGAACACGGTGGGGCCAAGTGGGACACCTCTAGTATGGTGCATGATTTGTTAGACTATGGTTATGCATGCGAAAAATTTATGTACAAGGATTGGAAAATATATTCCTGAGCTAAAGAATTTGTTTTGTAGATTATGTTCGTCGCTGAGACATGATGAAAAACACTACTAAAGTTTTTATTTAATGATTGACAAAGTTGAGTTGTATAGAATACAGGCTGAACCTACCTCATCAACATCCCCGTATGGGCACTGTGGATTATAGACTAGAGGAAGGGGAAGATGAGGAGGATCAACTGGTCGAGGATGGGGACAAGTAATTTGCTACAATTTTGGAGATGTTTGTCATTATTCACGTGACTGTCCAAATCCTGCGCAACAATCATGCAGGTATTGTAGGAAGTTTGATCATTTAATTGAAGATTGTCTCGTTTTAATTTCTAATATGCAGGAAAATAAAACACATACTCCGATGCAGAACATTCATATGGTCAGGGCGGAGCTATGCGAAGAGGATCCTAGCATAAATCTTGTCACTAGGAGTGGTGCAACCACTGGTGAAGATAAGGGAAAGAAGTTTGATGTGTAGAAATTTGCTGAATAATGAATATTTATCCACTGAGATTATCCTAATCATACACTAATTCTAATTCATGTATAACACATAACCTCTTCTACAATTGATCAACAATTTGCGGAAATAGAAACAGTCGCATGCGCACATAAACACAATATGTAATGGGGAAAGCTTATAGCTGAAAACCCTAAGCTATTTTGTATATTATAATAGAAGAGAACATGTAACAATCTCAGTACAATACTCCTCACAAGTACTCAGTACTGTCTCCAAAAGTTACACACAAACTAGCACAGTTTTGAACAAGTCACAGGTTCAAAACTCATCCACTAATTGCCTGCCTCTACTGCGCAATCCAAGTTGGTTCAATGAGAGATCCAAGTTCGAATCTCCTTGGCTTCAACTGCGCAATCCTCATGGGAAATATCCTCCAATGCTTGTGCAAATCTCATGCACAACTGCTGTCGCAACTAATAGCAAACTCACCCTTTCATCTACCTCTTCCACTGGTCTCCACTGAACTGTCCATGCACTGTAGTGAACTGATGTGTTCTTGAGTTGAATAATGAGTTAATAATTTAGTGAATTAAATAATATTTAATTCACTCCACTCATTACTAGTGTATTAGCCAGTTAAACTAAACACAACTAGTTCAACTAAGTTAAACCGAACACAACTCCACCAACTGTCTCATCAACTCCACCAAACTCCACCACTTGAGTTCTAACTGAAGTCAACCATGCATGAGCTCACCAAAACCCTAGGAATAGCATAATTCCTTCTGTCAGATGCATGGGCCACATCCGTAGCTCCAACTGAAGTGTTGTAAGAGAATAAACTAAAGTTTATAGTCCAAATATTATTTAGGGCTAATAATATTTGACTGACCTATTTTTAGATAGGCAGTCTAAAAATAGACTTCGACCTATATGTATAAAAATAGAGGTCCATCTATTTTTACCAACTCAACCAATCATCCAAGAATATCATACTGCAACTCTTAGACCATGTTCCATATGTCTAAAAATAGACATAGTCTAAAAATAGACTTTGCGCCAAAAATAGCCTGCGGGCCCACTTAGTGAAGGCGACTTCATTTCACTAAGCTCCATCATCTTGTTGCATTTTCAACGCTCCCTCTCAACAAGATATGGATTATCTGCAACCCCTATCCTGCCTCTATGGAATTCAAACTTGCTCCTGGTGAGCGCCTTCGTCAAGATGTCAGCATCCTGATCCTCCGTGGGAACATATGAAAGTAACATGATTCTCCGCTGAACACAATCTCTGATATGATGGTACCTGATGTCGATGTGTTTGGATATATCATGAAATACTGGATTATCCGAGAGTTTAATGCAACTCTGGTTATCACAATAAATCACAGTAGGCTCCAAGTGCAACCCGAACAATCCAACGAGGATCTTCCTCATCCAAATAGCCTCGCATGCAGCCAAGCTTGCTGCCATGTACTCGGCCTCTGTTGAACTGAGTGCCACGGATCTCTGCTTCCTGTTGTACCAGGAAACTGCTGTCGACCCAATGCTGAAAACTCCTCCAGATGTGCTCTTTCGATCCGTTGGGCTCCCTGCCCAATCTGCATCAGTGAAGCCGGAAAGCTTCACTCCATCCTCCTGTCTGTACCATAGACCATATCCCGATGTGCCACTAAGATAACACAATACATGCTTGCCTGCCTTCCAGAAGAGCTTGGTAGGCTTAACCATAGCTTGTGAAAGCTGGTTAACAGCATAGCATATATCGGGTCGTGTATTGACCAGATACATAAGCGACCCCACCAACTGTCGATAAACAGTGGCATCCACTACCTCCGCTAAAGTAGCATCCTCCTTCCTCCAACCTCCAGGAAGAGGAGTATCAACAGGCTTGCAGCCATGCATGTTGAACTTCTCCAGTATCTCCCAGGAATACTTACCCTGAGAAACAAACAGTCCATCACTGCGCTGCCAAATTTCCAATCCCAGGAAATAATGAAGGAGGCCCAAGTCCTTCATCTCAAACTCTCTAGCAAGATCCTCCTTGCATGAAAGTATCAACAACTCATCACCCGTCAAAATCAGATCATCTACATACAGTACAATGATCAGCAACTTCCCCTCCACCACAATCTGGTATAGGTTAGGATCCACCTCACTCTTGGAGAATCCAAGTCTGGTGAAATAACTGTCTATCCATGTGTACCAAGCACGAGGTGCTTGCTTCAGCCCGTACAGTGCTCTCTTGAGTCGGAAAACATGCAACTCACTGCTGAAGATCTTGAAACCTTCAGGCTGCTCTATGTACACCTCCTTCTCAATGACTCCATTGAGGAACGTAGTCTTCACATCCATCTGATGGATGTGCCATCCCATCTGCGCTGAGAGAGCTAGGATCGTCCGTATGGAAGAGTACCTTGCGACAGGTGCAAAGGTATCCTCATAATCGATCCCCTCGATCTGTGAGAAGCCACGGGTGAAAAATCTTGCCTTGTACTTCTCCACACTCCCGTCAGCCGCCTGCTTCAATTTGTAGATCCATCGCGAACCCACCACTGATTTCCCTTCCGATCTTGGGACAATCTCCCATGCACTGTTTCTGACGATCGAATCATATTCTTCGATCATGGCATCTACCCATGCGGGTTCCTCCACAGCTTCCTCAAAAGAGGATGGCTCTGTCATGACACATTGACTCATAAGAGCCATGTATCCAGTGTACCGATCCGGTGACTGTCTCTGTTTACGCTGTGCTGTAGGTGGTCCTACAACCCTCTCTGCATCTTGAGCCAGTCGCTCAGCTTCTATAGTGCGCTTGCGCCCTTTGATGGTTGGTGCTGCATGAGTGGTTTCTTCCACTCCATGAACTTCCTCTTGTGGTTGATCCACATCCAGAAGCTCCTCCTTAGGAACTAATAGCTCCTCTTCTGAATGCAAGTGTGGCTCCCTCTCAAGCAAACACTGCATGGCTTTCTCCTCCTGAAATTTGATATCCCGTCGCACAATAGTCTTGCGACTGTCTGGAAAATACACCCGATAGTTGTGAGGTGTATCAGTGTACCCCACAAATATTCCAACCTCTGCGGTCGAATCCAGCTTCTTTCTGGCGTCCTTCATCACATGCATGTAGACAGGTGAGCCAAAAATTATCAGATGAGAAATATCAGGCCTCTTGCCAGAAAATGCCTCCTCCGGTGTACTCATGCCAAGTATCTTGTGAGGACAACGGTTCTGCACATACACTGCAGTATTGCATGCCTCAGCCCACAAGTGAAGGGGTAGGCCCTAATCATGCAACATCGCCCGTGCAGCACCCACGATCGTTCTGTTCTTCCACTCAGCAACCCCGTTCTGCTGTGGGTTATGGGGTGCGATGAGCTCTCTCCGAATCCCTTCTGCACTGCAAAAGTATTTGAATTCAGTAGAGATGAATTCACCACTATTGTCGCTCCTAAGAGCCTTCACATGCTTCCCCGATTCCTTCTCAACCAGCGCCTTGAATTCACAGAACTTTGAATATGTCTCGCTCTTCTTCTGCATGAAGAAGATCCAGCACTTCCGAGAGAAATCATAAACAAAGATCACATAGTACTTGTGCTTTGCTGTCGAAGCTACTGAGAAAGGAACACACACGTCTGTGTGAACTCTCTCAAGGATCGTCGTGGCGCGACTATCATTCTCGTGAAAGGTGGATTTCACATATTTTCCCAGGGTACACCCCTTGCACTGATCTGACTGTGCAAGAGTGCCCTTAGGAAGCCCAGTAGAAATTTGCCACAGTATCTTCAAAGTCTACAGGAATGCAACAATCTCCGATGCCGCGCTCGCTCTTCATCATCCGGCTTCAACACTTCTCCCGCTTTACTGTCACACCATCCACTTGCAAATCGATAAAGTGCCTGACTCGAACCCCTATCTTCTCGGGGTCTCTCCGCTGTCTTACCGCGCAGAAGGCTTTTCTTCGTCAAGACCAAGATTATACCTCGTCTTCCAACATCGCCACGACTGATTTTCAATAATCTCTGAACATGCAGCCTTTCCTTCAATATGAAGGGAATATCAAACTCCCTCTCAAAGGAAATGGTACCGATAACGGGCCGTGACCGTATCTACCATCATCGCCCATCTCATGTGCACTCCAAGATCTTTCTCTCCGTATTCGAAAACAGATCTCGATCTCCGGTCATGTGAAATGACGCACCACTGTCCAAGAACCAAACTGATCCCACCACACTTGAAACCAAGCATGTGATCAGTGAAAAATCCAGTTCGAATTGAGAATCCAATGCCTCTCCCGCTGCAGATCCATCAGCTTTCTTATTTTTCTTCTTCTGCGGACAATTTGTGGCATAGTGTCCGTGCTGGTGACAGTGAAAACACTTCACCTTGGACATGTCTTGCTTCTTGCCTTTCACACCAGACTAAGAAGCCTTCTTGCTCTTCCCTTTCTTTGCTTTGGCAGCCAAAGCGCAATTTTCTTCATCAGAAACCTTTGATGAAGATCCGTCCCTGGTAGTCCTCCTTATCTCCTCTTGCATGAGATTCGCCCAAAGTTGCTCCCATCCCGGAAACTTCTCCCGACCATTGACAGAGTCCTGATAGGAATGCCAAGACTTTGGAAGACCAAGGAGAGCTAGGTCCACCAAGTCCTCTTCATCGACAGTCACCCCCACACTTCCCAGCTCATCTCTGCATTGAGTGAACTTCGTGAGGTATTTGGCGATACTGTCGCCTTTCTCCATCTTAATGTTTCGAAGCCATCCTTGAGCGCCTTTCCCTTGGTCGCCTTGCCTCGGGAATATATCTTTCAACGATTTCCACATCAAATATGGAGAAGCTTTTCCATGCAGGCTGGATACAATGTGATCCTTCACACCCTCCAACAGAATCCTTCGACATTTCGCCATCTTCTTTTGCCAAGCCTCAACTTCAGCAGGATCAGTGGGATTTTGGACATCCATATCTACGAAATCCTTCAGCCCATTATCTTCTAATACTTCCTCCATCCGATCTTTCCATGCAACATAATTTGAACTACCTTGAAGAGCATATTCGAGTCGCAAACCATTGAAAGACATTTCAACTCTAGCACCAAGAAAACAAACTGCTGCAAAATTTGAATTCCAAACTCAAAAACTCAACTGCTTATGGATCTGTGAGAACAAATTATTTTTAGCACAGAGATCAACTGTAAGGGCATTTACTGGATATATCACCTTTCAGAGAAAGGATGGATCGAGAGGCTACCTGGCCCGTTACAGACTCTGTCTACCGAAATAAAATTGTAATCACTGTAATAGATCCCGATGATCAATTAGCTCTGATACCATGTAGAAATTTGCTGAATAATGAATATTTATCCACTGATATTATCCTGATCATACACTAATTCGAATTCATGTATAACACATAAGCTCTTCTACAATTGATCAACAATTTGCGGAAATAGAAACAGTCGCATGCGCACATAAACACAATATTTAATGGGGAAAGCTTATAGCTGAAAACCCCCAGCTATTTTGTATATTATAATAGAATAGAACATGTAACAATCTCAGTACAATACTCCTCACAAGTACTCAGTACTGTATCCAAAAATTACACACAAACTAGCTCAGTTTTGAACAAGTCACAGGTTCAAAACTCATCCACTAATTGCCTGCCTCTACTGCGCAATCCAAGTTGGTTCAATGAGAGATCCAAGTTCGAATCTCCTTGGCTTCAACTGCGCAATCCTCATGGGCAATCTCCTCCAATTCTTGTGCAAATCTCATGCACAACTACTGTCGCAACTAATAACAAACTCACCCTTTCATCTAACTCTTCCACTGGTCTTCACTGAACTGTCCATGCACTGTAGTAAACTGATGTGTTCTTGAGTTGAATAATGAGTTAATAATTAGTGAATTAAATAATATTTAACTCACTCAACTCATCACTAGTGTATTAGCTAGTTAAACTAAACACAACTAGTTCAACTAAGTTAAACCGAACACAACTCCACCAACTGTCTCATCAACTCCACCAAACTCTGCCACTGAAGTCCTAACTGAAGTCAACCATGCATGAGCTCACCAAACCCCAAGGAATAGCGTAATTCCTTCTGTCAAATGCATGGGCCACATCCGTAGCTCCAACTGAAGTGTTGTAAGAGAATAAACTGAAGTTTAGAGTCCAAATATTATTAAGGGCTAATAATATTTGACTGACCTATTTTTAGACAGGCAGTCTAAAAATAGACTTCGACATATATGTCTAAAAATAGAGGTCCATATATTTTTACCAACATGACCAATACTCCAAGAATAACTTTATCACTGCCAACTCCTAGACCATGCTCCATATGTCTAAAAATAGACATAGTCTAAAAATAGACTTTGCGCCAAAAATAGCCTGCGGGCCCACTTAGTGAAGGCAACTTCATTTCACTAAGCTCCATCATCTTGTTGCATTTTCAACATGATGTTGATCTTTGGATTCGGAAGGCACCTGAGAAAAATTTTGGATTTGATTTACAACGCAAAAAAAAAAACTTTTGTCGAAGCAAGGAAGGGATTTGCAGAAGCAAGCACATCAACATCAAGCATACCTATGAATGAGGCCAGAGTAGATGAAGAAATAAAACAGTTCTTACAAGTTTGCATTAAGTTATTGTGCAACAATAAGGAAATCTAGAATCTTCAAGCATTGATAGATAACTACACAGAAAAAGAAAAACCTCAGATGGAACATAAATATTTCAACAAGATATATAAGAAAAATAACAAGAAAAGAAACGGACATGAGATGCATTTGACAGCTTAGATCAGTACCTATGAAATGGATTAGGTAATTTTGGATCTAGGATATGATACAAATGTCTTACCTAATAAAACTTGGCAGTGCATGGGAGAGCCTAAGTTGGAATTGTATACTATTCAGCTGCACATGGTGAACCAACAGAAAATCATTCCATTAGGCAGACTACCATAGGTGATAGTAGATATTGAAGGAGTTAAGGTGCTTGTAGATTTCGAAGTCATACTTATCATGGATGATACTGATCCTTATCCTGCGCTGTTGGGTTTGGATTAGACTATTGATATTGATGGCATCATAAATGTGAAGAGAAGAAGAATGGAATTTGGAAAAAATTGAACCAGAGTCATAGTTCCCTTAGATCCCGCAGAAGGTGAAAGATACAAAGAGCCTGTGCACGTTGATGATGATATTGACCATATCCACAAGATGACTGCATGAGATGATGATTGGATCAATTCAATAGCTGATGGGAGGCTTATGTGGGAAATGGACAGCTCCTACTTCTCAGATTCAAATGAATAATTGGAGAACTGGAAAAACCAGTTACATGAAGTATCTTCACTGTGCTGCAATCAAGTGACTAGATCTCTTCACTGTATCTCATCAGAGGTATGAGAATTACCATATTATGATGGTTTAACTAATGTGAACATGTTTTTAGGATAACTTGAAATAATTGTTCCAAAAGGACATAGATTCCATGCATTGGATATAACATTGTGCATTACTTCATCATGATGGTGGTAGAATCACAAAGGAAAAATGGGCAACTGGGAAGAATGTGCACGAATGATGAGATTTCACTTTGAATGTCCAACCACCAGAATTGAAGAATTTTATTCCAGAAAAAGTGATCCACGTAGACATCTGGCGAAATGGACTGAAGTATAGGGCACAAATCCAAGACCATAATGGGTGCACATGTTCATTCACACGTTGGGGGAGGTGCCTACTGATTGGTACCTGGAGACAGAGCTGCATCGAGGAACCAATGAATGGTCTACGTTGACTGAAATTTTCATCTTGAAATTCAAATTTGAGAGTGGATTTGACTGTTTGGGAAAAGCGTTGCAAGGTATCAAAGAAATAATCTTTGATACATCCAAACCAACGATAGAGCATGCTTCGCCAGCATGGGATGTGCATATGAGGTATATTTTCAATTTCAGAAACCTGGAAATAGACGAAACTGAAGAATATCCAAGAAATATCACAATCCTAGAATCTAAGGGAAAACACGTAGTTTCTGGATCTTCAATTACATCATTGGATGTTACAAAGCCTTTGAATATTTGACAGGTAGACATTGGGTTTGAAGAACACCCGAAGCTGGAAAATATTGGAGATTATTGGGATGATGACAGTTGGATGGATAAGTCATTCTTGTGGAGAAGACAGACCTCCAAAGTGTCCTACGGACAACTAGCAACAAACAAAAAACTAAATTTATCTTTCTCTAGATATATTGAAATTCATAATTAAATGCTATAAAATTTTGACGATCCTACCTTTGATCCAATGCTTGTTTGTAGTAGTAGTCCTTTAGTCACCCGAAAGAGTTGCCTTCGAATATCTGCAATCACAAACAAAAAAACATCAAATAGCTCCTGTATATCATATATTCATAAATCAAATCTATTATGGTGATCAAGAAATCCATAAAATAAACCAATCCATTAACAAATTATTGAGAAAAACAGACTTATTTGTATTAACTTAAATAAGAAGAGTCTTACAATCGTGTCTGCCTTGATGTCATATAGGCCTTCCTGGGGTCCGGAATAGGCATTTATTTTACTCTTACAAGCCTTGCACTCTTCCAACCGAGATACATACAGGTATGTAATCTTTCCCGCATAAAATCTCAGCTAAAAGGGTCTAAGTTTCAACAGCACTTCACCTCCAATAATACCAAAACTTGAACTCATCCATTCTAACCCTTTGAGGCTGTCTTATGCCTCTTTTTATAGTGAAAGAGAGGAGGTTATGATTCCAAACAAGAAGGGATAGGATCCTCCTTCAAAGGGATTAGCTCCTTACATCAAGGGGTTAACTCCTTAATGGATGTGATGCATGAACTTGAAAGAAGCAGACTTTCCACCGTAGGAATGTTTCTAGAAGCTTCCAAAAATGACTCAAACTGAGCTTCTAGATTTTACTTGTGCCTTTTCTTATCTTTTACAGAGGTCCACACCTTTAATACAAGAGTTTTTAATACAAGAGTTTTTAATACTTTTATGAGCTTTTCTCTTAATTTCAAGGCTTGACCTTAGGAACTTTGATATTGTAGACTTCTAAGGGAGTACTAAAATGTCATGGTGACAAATTTCAGTGTAAAAAATTTCCCCCTAAAGTGCGAAGTCTGAGAGTATTCAAAGAGTGATGTGCTTTATCATTTCAAGGATTAGCCTATGGACACCCCAGTTGGAACCCTGCAAAAACATTCAATGCAAAACATATATATCATCGCTGAGGTAGGAATTCCCATACTCAGATCAAAACTAACTAAACTTGTTCTGATACAGAAATGATTTTAATATTACATCAATAGTATAGACACATCATGGACGCAGCCATCTGTAATGAGTAGTATACTGCATAATGAATAATAAAACTCCTTGCAGCCTGGATGGTGGAAACTAGATCCAGGGTCTTGATTTTTGCTTCCCAAACTAGTATGATTCTATCCATGTGATTAAATGTGTTGAAGTCGAACATGGTAGAACCCACTTGATTACTAGTCAATGATGTGAACTATTAACAAGCATGAGAGGAACCACCAATAATGAAAATGGCTCTCAAATTATTCAGTACAATCCATGAAATGTGAATAAGTGATCTGAAGTCAAACATTTCACGGAATCGTTCGATCGAAGGTCTATGATGCAACCTGTCATCGAAGGCGAGAAACCTACCATTAAGGCATGCAGATTCCAAGGTACTGACGTATTCTAAATCAACTTCCTAGATGATGAGTTGTCGTCGATAGAAAGTGATCCGTTGTAAGAAAGCTCATGACACGAAACCATAGATCAAGTTTTGAATTTTTTTTTGCATGGACTGACTCAGGGATGGTCAACGCAAATGGAGACAAATGTTTGCAGATGAATAGTTTGTTTGACTGTCCTATTTGAACACATAATGACACTACAGATGGTTTGGTGACAGTTTCCCTAAGCTAATACCTAGAAACCGGCTGAAGACCTTCAATTTGGTTTGATTAACTAATAGGCAAAGGATTTCCCAACCCAGGTAGAAGTGTGACAAAAAGTGTCGTGTTCAAGAGTGGTGTAATGCTTTTACAAATCAAAGTGTAATAAATGAATCTGTTTTCTCTCTTTTCCCCCACCATTTCTGGCAAGTACCTTTTTATTTTTTACAAGCTTGAGGAGGATAACATTTGCTTGTTTATAAGCTCATCCTTTGGATGAGTCCAACTTAGTTTAAAATAAAACCCTAATAAGGAGTGGTTCGTTCCTGTTTGTAATCGACAGGTCCTTTACTGTTAAATTTTAACGAGTCCAATATAGGAGAAACTCAGTGTTTTTCATTTTTATGGAGTCAGAAGAAAAAAATTAAGAAAATTCCATGGGTGTAATTTTTCTTAAATTTAGTCTCTCAGGCCCAAAAAAGGATAAAATAACGCAAGAGAGAACTCTATTGACCATAATTAGTCAACGCATACCTTTTTCATAAATAGTACATTTCAGTCGGGAAAAGGGGTAAACTTATACTGAAGGGACGAATGTTCATTTAATTTAACGAGTTCGAATAGTCAAGTACTCGGAAATCTTTTCATTTTTAGAGAGTCTGAAAAGGGCTTAAAAGAGGACTGCATGGTTTCGATTTTTCATAAATTTTAAAGAGCCCTAAAAAGTGATAAAAGTATACTCTTTGTCAAAAATGATCATTTCGCTTGAAAAATCCGTTATTCTGCACAAAAAATTAAAAAAAATTAAACATACCTATTTCAATAATAAAAATATTTTGAAAAATTGACTTTTTCAAGTGAATAATAAACAAATTTAAAATTCATTTATTCGAAAAAACTTATAAAAAGGAGTTTTTCAAGTTCATTTTTACCGTTTGAGTTTGGAGTGAAGATTTTAAAGCTTTTGGAAAAAAACACTTCGAATAAGATTCTGGGAAAACCGACCGTTGGAAATGAAAACCATCTGTTCCAGGTAATCCAAAACCTCTTTCTCTTGCATTTCATCCATTAAATTTTTTAAATTAGGGTCAAAATTTCATTTTTGGGAGGAAAATAGGCTCAAAAATTCACCCTCAGGGGTCAACAGGTAGGACACTAGGTACCAGCGGAACCCGACATTTTCTCACAAAGGAAAATTTCGGGGCCCCACACTTTTAACACAGAGCCCGTGTGGAGCTACGCACTGTCCCTGAGCGTAAAGTACGGGGGCACCATAACAAATTTAAAAACACATTTTCCTCCTAAATTACCCAAAATTTTTGTTTCAAATTGATTCTAATCCTTCATTTTACTCATTGTAGGATATTCACAATGTTGATTTGGCGAGAACGGGAGCATGAAGAAGTAGATGAAGCAGCAATGATTCATCAACCTACTTTTCAAGTTTTAAGAGCATGCGGGCTATTCAAATTTTGGGCTATCAGTGGCATGAGAGCTCAAGTAGATCTTCTTACTTGGCTGGTAAGAAAATGGGACGTTCAGGACCAGTGTTTCGTGATTGGAGGTCACCGGCTCGAGATTGAGCTGGAGGACATATATTTTTTGACTGGTTTGTCTAGGAGAGATGAACCACTATCTCTATTTGGGGCTACGCCAGGTGGCCAATCTGTTTCCAGCCTACAATTAGAGTTTTGTAATGATGAATCCAATCCCAGAGACAAACGGATTGACATTAAAACTATCATCTGTCCTGAGTTAAAAGTGATTGATTTTACCGTTGTCAAGTTGTGCGGAGGTGCAGCTTTGCGTGTAGCTATTGGATTTCAAATGTGGATTGTAGTAGATTGTTTCGGAGGCACCATATTCAACTGGTGCGAGGCAGTGTTGGAAAATGTGAAAGGCCAACTTACCAGAGCAAAGAATGGGAAGTTAAACAACTTCAGATATGGGTCAATTGTAGTCACCTTTGCTCTAGAGAGGATTCCTATGTTAGCCCCACAACATATTCCTATTGATGCTAGTCGACCTCGAGAGCCTTAGATGGTTCATCGGGTTGCTTTGATGGCCCGCCACAGCGAGGGTGGGGAGATTGTTTGATTTCCCTCGACTTATTTTCATTGGCTAGAATGCCAACTTTTTGTGATAGAGGATTTTCCTTATGTGGGCATGGATTTTCACTGCGACCGGGATATGCCCCTTCCTCCAGGAGCTCAATGGGATGAGTCAGGTAAAAAATATCTTTTTGACATGTTCTAATTTCTAATTTCTAATTTATTTTTAAATTGTCCAAAACTGATAACAGAAATTTCAAATGCAGATGTGGGTCTGAGTCGACCAGCCATTCTCCGCCCCTTTGACTGGAGGCAAAGGGATGCAGCAACAACACCACCACCCCCACAGGATCAGACTGCAGAGATCCTGACTGATTTAGAACACCATTTGGAGCAGCTTACTATGGATATTCCTGAGACTACCATAGATGACATCCCACTTCATCTACAGAGATACATCATTGGTGTTCCTGGACCATTCAGGAGATTTTTGACTAGGGTGGCACGAGCAGTAGTGTATTATCATGTTCATCACCATGGATAGTGGATGATCGACTTGTAGACTCATTTTTTGTATCACTTTTTTCTGATCATAAGGTGTTTTGAACCTATGATCGAAGACAATGTACTATTTTTTGAACACTACATCTATACTATGATATACTATTATTTCCAGTTACCTGTTCAATCATGTTATCGAATGTTGATTTATTATTTTGTTATTGCAAATGTCTATTTATAACACTAGAAGCTATTGCATTTGCTAATGTGTTTAAATTTCTTGGAATGTGTTGATACTCAATATAATAAAACTCTCGTTCTAAGAGACGAACCCTTAAAAATAATCTTAATAATACTAGGTTTCTAATGGCATATACTCAGTTTAACTGTAATACAACGAGTTCAGAATCTAACCTAACGATCAAACTACGAATTCCAAATGAAATGGATTCCGATAATAATTCAATCACTACACTATATTCAGCAATATTGTTCGTTGTTTGACAGAGGCTTACCCCATGCATCGATACTAACTTGTCAGTGGGTGAGTAAATAACCCAAGATGTGGAAGAGATGTTCCGTATACTAGGACAAGTGCCATCAGCAAAACCAATATATGTTTGAAAGGATGTCGACATCTGCGATATCAAAAGTATCCAGATAAGCAAGAATAGTAGTAAGAGCACACTTAAACTAGGCACACGTTTCTAATCTATAGCACACCAGCTAAAAAGTAACTAATGTACAAAGAAGATCTTCACACAAAATATCAAGCATAATATCTCTTCAGATAAATTCCATTTCTGGGTTTACCTAAAGAGACCCCATCAAAATCAATCAATTCATAGGCCCCTTTTGCAAGCTGTTGCTTGACAATATAAGGACCATGCCACATGGGTTCAAATTTCCCAGCCCCTAGCTTATCGTTCGCTTGATCATAAATCAAAACTAGTTCTCCTTCTGAAAAATTACGAGGAGTAACACTTCTATCATACTGAGCTTTCATTCTTTTCACATGAGTCTCGGTAGCTAATGCAACGGTGCTTTGATTCTCATCTAATTGAGCCAAGTATAAAAAACGTTTCTCCTCTTCAAAAGTGTCTGGTAGTAACTCTATGGCTAGTTGGAGTGACGGTATCTCGCATTCAATAAGAAATACCACTTCTAAACCATAAAATAGTTGAAAAGGGGTAAAACCTATCGATGTTTTTGCTGAGGTTCGATATGCCCAAAGTGTTGAAAAGAGCATGGTATGCCAATTCCACTTATGAATTCCAATGATTCTCTTGATCATGGTGACTAAAACTTTATTAATCGCTTCAACTAAACCATTGGCCTATAGATAATATGGTGTAGAACTATCATGGTGTAGACCAAGTTGTTCTGTTAACTCAATCATCATGATATTTCAAAAATGGCTCCTGTGATCAGTAATTATTGTTTGGGGTACACCGAAATGAGAAATCACATGATTGAATACGAAATTAGCTGCAGTTTTGCCATCTGCCGCAAATGTATACATCGCCTCGGCCCATTTGGTAAAATAATCTGCTGCTAGAATAATATACCCATGTCCCCCAGTTGAGTGACGGTTACATGTAATGAAGTCAATGCCCCATTTTGCAAAAGGACCGACAACAATTATAGGGTGAAGAGGAGCAGGTGGTGCACACATTTTTCGATTGAATATTTGACAATTATGACATTTTTGGACTGCATAAATACAATCTTTAAACAAGGATGACCAGAAATAACCTACGCACAATATCTTTTGGGCTGTGGCGTACCCAGACATATGACCGCCACATGCTCCAAAGTGACAATCATTTAAAACTTTTTCGGCTTCTTCATGGGTTAGACAATGTTGAAAAACTGATTCTGCACCACGATGGTATAGTTTGTCGTCAACAATATCATATTGTTGAGACTGGAAATGTATTTTTCATCGTTGAAACTATGAAAGCTCAGGCCGAAAAGATTGGGTCTGAAGATAAACATTGATATCTCCATACCAAGGATCAATGGTACTAATAAGAAACAAGGATTCATCCGCAATTGGTTGTTCCGCCACAGTTTTTGTATCAGTACGTGGGAAATCACACATAAGTTCAGCAAATATTAATGATTTCTTGGATTTAGATTTTTCACACTCCAAATCAAACTCCTGCAGGATAACAATCCATTCGAAGTATTTTCCCCCTAGAAATTGTTTGGTCAAGATGTACATCATAGGGTTACAATTAGAGATCACTGTTGTTTTGCATAAAAGTATGTAGTGACAAAAACATTGGACAACTTGAATAGCTGCCAAGGCCAATTTCTCCACATGTGAATATTTGTTCTCAGTCGGATGAAAATTTTGACTAAGATAGTAAATCACATGTTCACCATGGAATTCATCTTCCTGAACTAAAACCATCCCTATCGTGGAATTGGAAGTGACGAGGTACAAAAAGTAATATTGGTTGTAGTTGGGAGGATGCAGTAACAGTGCATGGGTCAATGCATTTTTCAGAGCATCAAAATATCTATCAGTGACCTCATCCCAAAAGAAAGGAATATTCTGTTTCAACAACCTAGTGAAACCTTTCGTTAACTCGACGTAGTTAGGAATGAATCAACGTAAAAAGTTCAATTTCCCTTGCAAAATTTGGAGTTGGCGAAGAGTAGAAGGAGGAGGTAAATTTATGATTGCCTCAACATTTGATGGGTCGACATGAATGCCTGCCTTTGAGAAAATAAATCCAAACAATCGTCTGGATTGTACGCAGAAAACACATTTGTGAGGATTCAGAAAAATCTTGTAATGCCTACATCATATAAAGATGGCTCATAAATGAGTAATATGATCTATTCTGCATGAATAATGAGTAGGCAAATCATCGAGGTAGGGCTACACAATGTGCTTAATGTCATGAAATGCATAAGACATGGCCCTTTGAAAAGTGGCGCGAGCGTTCTTAAGGCCAAAAGGTAGTTTGTGATAAGCAAAAGTTCCCCATGGATAAATGAAAGTTGTTTTAGGTTGATATGTAGGGAGTATTTTGATTTGATTGTAGCCAGAAAATCCATCCATGATCGAGAACATTTCACTTCCAGCACAATTTTCAATAATTTGATCAATGTAAGGGGTTGGATAATTGTCTTTTGGACAAGCTCAATTTATATCTCTATAATCGATACATACTCTTATTGTTCCTTATTTTTTATTGACGGGAAAAATATTAGATACCCAGTTCGTTAATGGGATCCGATAAATAAAACCTGCATGAAGTAATTTTTCAACTTCTGCTTTGATAGCGGCAACTTTTCTCGGATGTATTTGACATAATCTCTGTCTAACGGGTTTAGCATCCAGGTATGTCTTAATTTCATGAAAAACAATCGACGGATCAATTCTTGTCATTTCTTCATATGACCAAGAAAAAATGTCATGGAATTCCTGAAATAGGGCTTTATATGCTTGAATTTCATTAGGAGTACAAGAAGCACCTATGTGAATGTTTTCAATAATTCCAGGTTTTACTGAAATGTCAAGAGGAACCGTTGTAGAAATATTTTCTAAATTCAATTCAGAATCGATATGTGAGAGAGGATTCTGGGGTTCTTTGACGTAATCATTGGTAAAAATGGACAAAAAACCATTCTCAAAATGATCGAGATCAGTTAAAAACAAAGACCTATGATGAAGATCTTCCCATGGTAACTCATCTACCAATAAGAATTCACGAATAAGTTCATCAGTATTGAATACTTGTTGAGTGAGATCCGGAATTAGTGTCGAAGCTAAGCTCGATATTGAAAATGACTCCTGATTGATCACATTCACTGGATCAGACTCAGTTGAAGTAGCATCAAAAAATGACTGTACATTTTGATATGCTAACTCAAAAGGACTGAAAGGCATCGGGCCATCGAAAGAATCCAATTCTGATTCTAAAGGTACTATCCAAGGATCATCAAAGGACATAGTACTTGATGAAATCATATTGATATTAGCAACAGGAAGTTGTACGTTGGGACCAGGCAGGGAAAAATTTGACAGTAAAGCTGAATCTTTAAGCAAACCTACGCCGATATCCTTATAAGGGATAGTTGATTTTCCGATATGTTGGATGCTATCAGTAGAGGCTGGATCGGATGAATAATATGAGAGCTGATCTATTTTAATGATATTTCATTTATGAGGAAACATGATGAGATGAAAGATCAATGATACAATAGTAGTCATAGCGTAAGACAAACTGCGACCCATGAGAAGGTTGTAATCCAGAGGGGCATCAACCACCTCCACATCTAGATTAACCATTTTTCCTTCGACCTCTATTGGTAGATCTTATAAGATACCATATGGCTAAAAACCTCTTCCTTCACAAGCTTTGAGAATAGTTGGTGATTGGTTAATGGTCAGAGAACCAAGTGATTTCCAACATTTTAATGACATAATACATGTAGAAGCCCCTTCATAAACAACAGTATGAAAGATACGTTTGTTTTTTACTATTACCGAAATCTAAAAATCCATTTGATGGGGTAGGTGGGGTGTAAAATTATCTAAATTGAAGATCATGAGGTTTGAATCTTGGAGATCTACGGCTCCTAAGGCTGAAAAAATTAATTTTCTTTGGGCTAGGCATGATTGTAATACTTCCAAAGCCGACATTGCTGAAGGAGAAATTGCCAAATCTTCAACAATATTGTAATTCTGAGTAGCTCTCGCATGTGGATTGAAAGTTGATTTACGAAGTACACCTTTTGCAGGCGGTTTAATCACTAAGTTAGGATTTTGTTTCTCGATCTATAATGGATCAGAAACTAAGGGAGATGTAGTCGATGCAAAATTGGATGTTTCTACTTCTTTACCAGTATTTTTACTACCATAATCTTGTGATCGCGTCGCAACCATCAAGATATCCTCAACCATATTGGAGGAAGATACAACCATGTTAATATATTGAGCAGGAAAGGGATCCTTCAAGATAGAAGGTATAGGAGAACCCTTAATGAATTTTGATACCTTAGCTCTATGCGAGCATACTTTTGTAAAATGATCCTGGTCACAGATGAGACAATGATATCGAGGTTTGCATTTTTCGTCAATCAGTTCAGTTGTATCATTTTTATCTTTTGAATATTTTTTCTTTTTATTCGTACCTTTCTTGTTACCACCAGTTTTAGATTTCGTCGCAGATGTCTCTACAACATGAATATCGGCAGGAGTTTCTAGGGAAGAATCTCCTTTGGGTGAATCGGATAAAGTGATAATAGGAGAAGTAGTCTTGGAAAACTTCTTCTTACTTTTACTAGTACTAACAAAACCAATTACACCATCATTGGTATGAGAGCCAGATGGAGTTGCATTTAATTGACCAGGTCTTGGTAAATCTGGTATTTTATCATACTAAGTACCTGACTGAGTATACACAAGGTCAAGGTACTGAGCCTGAGCAATAACTTGCTCTTCTGTAACAACACCTCCTTTGGCCACATCTTCAGTAATTTTGGGCAATAATGATTTAATAAACCATTCAGCCAAAATTTGATCAGGAATAAAGACTTTCACTAAACGCCTTCTACGTCTCCATTCATGAATGTGATCAGATATGTACGTAGACGTAGATTGTTTTAATGAAGTCATAAATTCTGTGCCGTTGTCGTATCTGATAGGCAACTGAAAATGGGTTAATAAAGCAGTAGCTAGCGCATTAAAATTATTAAAAGAGCCGTGTGGTAACTCAATGTACCATTTGGCAGCTAGACCAATGAGATTTCTCTAAAAAAAACGTAATCAAGTCGAATCATCGACTAGTGAATTGGATGTGCACCAGAGGTGATAAGTCATAACGTGATTAGATGGGTCCTCTCTTGACTTACCTTCAAATTTCAGAATATCATTGGGCAACTTGTTAGGCATCAGCAGCCAATATGGAAGATAAAAAATGGGATCGTTAAGGCGCGATAAATCCAGTAAATCTAAAGTTGTTATGAATGGTAACTGATGGCTAGGGTCTTGATAACCTTGTGTGATCAAACCAGTGCCAAGAGGAGGATACCCAGGATACCCTGTAATTGGATGTGCATTTGGAATCGTGAAACCTCCTGGGTAACCAGGATTAACCGGACCATGATAGGGATGTTGAGGTACTTGATAAGTATACCTAGGGTACGTCTGATACTGATATACTAGATTTTGTGTAGTCTGACCAAATTGATACTGTCCCTGGTACGGTTGATAAGTAAACTATGGTTGACTAGAGACAATCGTACTGGTACCAGCTTGTCCTATAGGCATCTGGAACGTAGTCTAAATTGTAGGTCGTGACTGTGGCACAGAGACTTGAGGGATTTTCACTGATGTAGGGATAGAAGAAACCAGAGCTACAGATACTCCAGAAACAGGTGTTGTAGGTTGAACAGAAGTTGCAGTAGCTGCAGCAGTTTGAGGCGGAGTCTGAGGTGTACTAGGCCCAGGTTGCTGAATAGAACCAAGTGCAGGAACTTGAACAGTAGGCTGGACAGGTTGATTAGGTAATTGCACATTAGGTTGCATAGTCTGTTGAACTTGAGATGGATTCCACACCATGTTCATTCCGAGGTATTGACCCATAGAAAGTTGTGCATATGAAGGACCATAACCTGGTTGAACGTAGGGTTGATAATTAAGTGGTAAATTTCCAACTCCTTGTAAAAATGATTGACCAGAAGGAGCTTGGAAACCTTGAGTTGGGTATTGGCCTTGAGGTTGATAACCTTGAGGCATGTATTGGATCTAGGGTTGATAAGGACCCTGATGAATATACTGAGTCTAGGGTTGACCTTGGGGTATGCACTGTCCTTGAGGTTGATAACCTTGAGGTATGTACTATCCTTGAGGTTGTTCTCTAGGTAAATAATATTGTCCTATAGTTTGTCCTGGTAAAAAATTACCTTGAGGTTGCCCCCTAGGCAGTAATTGACTACCTTGAGGTTGCCCCCCAGGCAGTAACTGACTACCTTGAGGTTGCCCCCTAGGTGGTAACTGACTACCTTGAGGTTGAGGATTTGGAATATTACCAGAAATCATAAAAATTAGCTCTATGTTCAACGTTTCAGTTTTAGCTCCATTTGTACCAGTTGATAACACTTGTTCAGTTGGTCGAGGAGTTTCTCCTGAGAAAGTACCAGAGAGTGAATGGTACCCCGAAGGAACAGAAGGACCACCATAGAAAAATGTTTCCGGTGATTGGGAAAACATAGATGACTCACCTGACATAATTGATGAAGGATAATAACCTCTTGGTGTAGGATGAAAAGGAATTCGGGGTGGTGAAAAACTAAGACCCAGGTTTTCTAAAAAATCTGTCAATGATAAATACCAAGCATCACTTCTAAAAGGACTGTAGAATATTGATTCATGCTCCCTAAGATTCAAAGTATGTTGGGTTTTGGGAATATTTACGTTTTCTTCTGGACCGACAAGTTCTTCAATAGATATGAGGTCAGAAGGAAGATTTTTAGTAATGATATGTCTTACCTTAGGTGAACCAGGATCACTAGAAGTCGGAGTAAAAAATCCTAAATATGGTTCTAATATAGCAGGTTCAGTGTCAGGTTCAGAAATTTTAGGTTCTTCAGCTAATTCACTGGAAGGAAAAATACTACCAGTAACTTCAGAAACTGAAATCGGCTCTTGAATATGATCTATTGTTTTTAATTGATAATCAGGATGAACAACTATAGATTACTCTCTTGCTTCTGTCGATCTAATTCTACTGTCGCTAGGCGATACTAGAGCTCGCAGCCCTTCAAGTTGGCTTGGTGTATACTCAGGGGGCTTCCCCTGGAGTCTACGCGATTGTCTTGGTAATTCAGCCATGATTAAAAATTATTAATCACACGCAATCAAATAAAATTTCAATGAAAAACTCCTAGAGTCACTGAGGGAAAAAAAAAATGAATCACACGCCTAAAAATCTAGGATATCAAACCACACATAAACAGTAACTTCCCACACTAAAAACACTAGTTGGTGATGAAATCCAACATCGTAGTATTTAATGCAGAAAGGGCAGTTGGAACAGTTACCCCGACAACCTACTTAATGAAACAGACCAGTGCAATTTTCTCCACTTAAACCATCTCGAGTGAAGATAACCCTCCGGAGAGTCCAAGTGAGTCTAGTCGATGTCTGCTCCAGGTACAGTGGGATATTTCCTCCACCGTCACCTTAGGAAAAAACCATAAGATTATGGTCACTATGGTTACCAACATGAACTAATATACCTGGGGGAACAGTCTATGATCCGACATACGCACAAGGGCAGAGTAACAAAGCTCAATCCCCTTGAAGGCTCCTTTACATAATCCAAGGTATACCGACAAGTGACCCCAGGCTCCTCGATAATGGTCTATCTGAGGTTTACCATTGTTAATAAGCGCATATCTTCTATCGTTCCCAATGAGATAGAATTGATTATCCCACTAGTTCAAATATGACCTCGTGCTTGACTCCTTTAAGAGGAGCTTCCCAGAGCATACAAGTGACTATTGGATTTTTTTCCTACTGTAAGATCAACTACTTTTTTGTTTTAATTTTCTTGGAGATTTAATTACTCCCTACTCCAAGACACTAGCCTAAGCTATATTGGTGAAAAGAGCCTAGAAATATAAAAATTACTAGATTGTTTTTAATTTAAGCGTTGATTTTAAAAATTTGTTTCTTAAGACAATAGGTGTGAAAATGAAACTGATGATATGTAGTGACCCGACTCAAAACACACTAAAAATGAATCTATTATGAGAAACAATCCATTTTCTTTCAATGAATTTTATCTAAAGGAAGAGTTGAGAAATGCAATCTTTTAAAAAAAAATCTTTCCTTCAAACAATAATAAATGAAAAGAAATATAATTTCAACGAGAACTCAAAATGATCTATTGCTCAATAGGAAATCCCTTTTATTCAAGATCGAAACTACAAACCAAGTTTTTGCTTCAAAAGACACTACAATTTCAAGAAATAACACTCAAAGCTAAAAACACTAATATTGAGATCTAAAAATTCTAAAGACTAAATCTGAATTAAAACTTCAAATATTTTGAGGATGTCTAGCTTAGCTTGAAATCTGACTAAGAAATTCTTTGCTTGGATCAGCAAGAACCCAAAAACATCCAATTTTGGTTTTTTTAGTGAAATTCCAATCTTATTAACAAAAGTTTTTTAAAGATTTGCAAATGAGAAAAATGGGATCTAAATCTCATAAAAAAATTTCTACTATGATGTCAGACTCAGCAAGAAAGAAAGGAAATACCGGTGATCTAAAGGTATAAAAAGGTTTCTAATATTTGAGCGGGATAAGGATAAAGCAAAAATCATTATAACATGCAGAACTTTCAGAAAATCATTCAAAACTAAAAATGCTGAAATAAACTCTAAAACAAGGCTTTCTGACAGAAGATACAAGTTTGGGTATTCACTGAGAATCTAACAAACTAATCCAGAAAATAATATTTTAAGATTTTTTTTTAAATTTCACAGGGTCCACAGGATTCAGTGCAAACTAGTGCGGTCCCACACTATGGATACAGGAAAAGTGCGTAACTGCCCGCACTATTTATAAACGAAAAGAGCGAACATAAGAAAAATAAAGAAAAAACAAAAAACTCACAATCATTTCTCAGGGATTCTACAGGGATAAACTACCCAAGCTAGTATCAATCAATCAATCAAAATCAGAAAAAATAAATTCACAAGTCAAAAATAAAAGAAATCAAAGTTCAAAATCCATTCCCCCAGTGGAGTCGCCATTTTGTTGGACGGATAAGTCGTTCTTGCGGACAAGATAGACCTCCCAAGTGTCCTACGGACAGCTAGAAACAAACAGACAACTAAATTTATCTTTCTCTAGATATATTGTGATTCATAATTAAATGTTATAAAAGTTTGACGATCCTACCTTTGATCCAATGCTTGTTTGTAGTAGTAGTCCTTCAGTTGCCCGAAAGAGTTGCCTTCGGAGATTTGCAATCACAAAAAAATAAACATCAAATAGCACCTGTATAGCATATATTCATAAATCATATCTATTATGGTGATCAAGGAATCCATAAAATAAACCAATCAATTGATAGCTTATCGAGAAAAATGGACTTATTTTTATTAACTTAAATAAGAAGAGCCTTACAACCGTGTTTGCCTTGATGTCATATAGGCCTTCCTGGGGTCTAGAACAGGCGTTTTTTTTACTCTTACAAGCCTTGCACTCTTCCAACTGAGATACATACATGTATGTAATCTTTCCCGCATAAAATCTCAGCTAAAAGGGTCTAAGTTTCAACAGCACTTCACCTCCAATAATACCAAAACTTGAACTCATCCATTCTAACCCTTTGAGGCTGTCTTATGCCTCTTTTTATAGTGAAAGAGAGGAGGTTATGATTCCAAACAAGAAGGGATAGGATCCTCCTTCAAAGGGATTAGCTCCTTACATCAAGGGGTTAGCTCCTTAATGGATGGGATGCATGAACCTGAAAGGAACAAACTTTCCACCGCAGGAATGTTTCTAGAAGCTTCTAAAAATGACTCAAACTGAGCTTCTAGATTTTACTTGTGCATTTTCTTATCTTTTACAGAGGTCCGCACCTTTAATAAACAGAAATTTTGTTTAGCTCCGCATGATTTAGAGCAATAAAGTGTGGCACCACAGGAAATACTAAGAGAAAGTGGGGTACAAGAGTTTTTAAGACTTTTATGATATTTTCTCTTAATTTCAAGGCTTGACCTTAGGAACTTTGATATTGTAGACTTCTAAGGGAGTACTAAAATGCCATAGTGACAAATTTCAGTGTAACATGACATAGTGGGAAATGTTGTTGAGTTGTTGACAAAGTATCAAGACATGTTTCCTACGCAATTCTCTGAGTTGAAAGGGATAATTGGAGAGTTCGAAGTCATGAATATCACTTTGAAACTTGATGTGTGACATGTGAACCAGCACCTATATAGATTGAATCCAAAGTATAAGAATAAATTTAGGGAAGAGCTGGATAAAATGGTTGTTGCATGCATTATAGAGCTAGTGGAAGAATTTGATTGGGTGAGTCTTATGGTAGTGCAAGATAAGAAGACAAAAGGAGAGATAAGGATTTTTGTGGACCTGTGCAAACTGAATGATTCCTGTGGACACAATCCATTCTCAACTCTATTTTTTGATGAGATCCTTGACAATGTAGGACTACAAGAGGGTTATTCATTCACAGATGGTTTCTCAGGTTATCCTCGGATCATGATTGCACTGGAGGATAGAAGTAAGAAAACATTTGCAACAAAATGGGGATATTTTTAGTATACAATCATGCCATTTGGATTGAATAATTCACCTGCTATCTTCTCGTGCGTGGTAGTAGCCACATTCAAGGATTATATCCACAAGTTCCTAGAAGTATACTTTGATGATTGGACTATCTTTGGGCTGTTGAAAAAGCATGTCTCAAGTCTGCGCCTAATGCTGGATACATGTAGAAAGTATTATATATCACTAAACTTGAAGAAGTGCATATTTATTGTGCCATTCGGGACATTACTGGGTCACATTCTTTGCCATTGATGGTAGATCCCAAGAAGATTGCAGTAATTGTTAAACTGGAAGTGCTTGTGAAAGTCAAACAGTTGCGCTCAATATTGGGGCATACTGAATATTATAAAAAATTCATTCAGGGTTATGCGTTGATAACTCCGCCCATGGAGAAATTTCTCAAGAAGGATGTGAATTTATATTGGGATGAATAATTTCAGAAGAGCTTTGAACTATTGAAGGAAAAGATGGTCATTGTGCCCATATTGATCTTTCCAGATTGGTCAAAGGTGTTTCTTGTGCATGTGGATGCCTCCCCCATCATGCTTGGAGCTATCTTAGCATAGCTAGGAGTTGGAGAGATTGATCACCCTATTTCTATGAAATTCAAAATTTATCAAGTGCATAATGGAATTACTCAACCAAAAAAAGAGAAGGATTGGTGATGGTGTATGTGCTACGGAAATTCTGCCACTATCTATTAGGAGGAAATTTCAAGATGTTTAATGACCACACTACTTTGAAATACCTGGTCAATAAGCCTATGTTGGGTGTGAATATATGTAGGTGGTTGCTTTTGTTTCAGGAATATGCTTATGAAGTTATTGTGAAGCTTGGAAGACTGAATGTTGGGCCATACCATTTGTTGCACATTGAGAATGGAGAAGAGCCGACTAGTTTGGAGGATGGTTTACCCGACGTGCAGCTATTCGCGATCAAGGAAGTTGATGATCATTTCCCTGATTTCATTCATTTCTTGACTACTAGACATGTGACCGAGTACACATTGTATCAAAAGAAAGAGCTAGTGGCATGTGGAACTGACTTTACTATCATTGTCGACCAGTTGTATAAGATTGGTGGAGATGAAGTATTGCGGAGGTGTGCCTTTGAATTTGAGAGACGCCATGTTAGGTCCCTATATTACTAGTGTAGTCCTTTATTTTTGCTAGTGTATCCCCCTTATTGTTATTTTTGTACCCCTCTAACCCCCATATTGTTATTATTTTTCCGTTACATTTTTATTGTTAGGTCGGATAGGATTATATTGTGACCCCATGGAATCTTATATATAGAAAGAAGGTTTTTTCATTTGTATCATCCAAGAATTGTTAAATTATGTAATGTAAAGGAGGTTCCCCCCTAGAAGTGGCTTATTTCTAAGGCATTTATCTCTCTTTTCTTCTATTTTTGGAGTCGGTTTCATAACATTTGGTATTAGAGATTTGGATTCTAGGGTTTTTCTACTTCAAACAAGTCATCATGAAATTGTCGCTATAAATTTTTTTCTACGAGGGTTTAGACACTAAAAAACAAAACCCATTTCTAAGGAATGCTAAGGAACTTTGTGTAAAAATTTCAGATCTTGGTTCGCAATATTTGTAGATATATGGTCTATGGAATTTAGGGTTTTTGCAGGCTCCCGAATTTCATCTAAAAGAGGGAAAATCGTCATAACGTTCTCTCTAAGAATCAGGTTGGAATTCTGTAAGAAGTGGAAAAAATTACACAGGCTACAGTTTCCTGTGTTCAATTTCATAGCTAAATGAGGAAACAATGTCATGTGGCATGTCGTACAATTTCTCTCTACTAAATGAGTCCATAATTAGGTCATTGTGGGAGATTGGGCATAACTTTGCCTTGAAGAATCCAAATCAAGTCAGACCTATGGCATTCTAAAGATGATTCATAGGGCTGCTACAAGATTGAATTCTAAATATTGAAGATCCGAAATCAAAAATATAATTCAGTTTCAATATTGAGCTCCTCAAAATCAAGAAAAAGGTCTGTATTTTGTTTTTCAAATTGCACAAGTCTTGTTTGAAAAATCAGTTTGAAGTGATTCCAAGGGCATATTGAAGCATAGATATCAATATTGGGTTCTAAAATTCCCCCCTAAAAATAATTCAACACCAATTAAGCCATCAGAATACTCTACTATGACTCATGAAGAGGAAGAAGTGTGACATGATATGTCAAAATTACAAGAGCAAATGCACCAAATTTCTCTCTCGTAAAGAGCAACAAAAAATGAAATGGAAGTTTTGAAGAAAGGCATGCAAGCTAAGATGGATGGTTTGAAGAAGGGCATGGAAGCTAATATGGATGGTTTGAATAAAGGATTGGAAGCTAAAATGGATGGCTTTAAGAATGGCATGGAAGACATGGAAGAAAAAATGAAAGACAACATGGAAGACATGAAGAATGATCTAAAAGCAGACATGGAAGGTTTGACAAATTTGATACAAGAAATTATTCCTAATGGTGAAAAGATAGTAGAGGATGTTATCATTCTATAATTTTAATATTGGAAAGAATAACTATATAGGACACCATCAAACCGCTTTTAAAGCTGGGATCTAACCCTGCCAGCTTCAGAGAGGGATCCCTCTGTATAGTTTTTTTGTGTTTCCTTAATTGATATTAGGCTAGTTATGATGGTTTTAAATTGTTTGTTTGTTTGTTGTTTGATTCGTTGGTTGGTTAGGTGATATTTTTGAGTTAATTATTTTCCATTGGTCTATGGAATCAAATAAAATATAGATGTTGCATCAATTTTTTAAAGAGTAATCACATGGCAAGCTAGTTACAGTTACTGGATCTTTAGTTCTAAATTAATTATGAAATGAAGAATGGGTGATTTAAGTAGTGATTGAAAAGCTTTCATTCAAGAATTTATCAATCAGAATTTAGAAGAAAACATAAATATTGCAAACACAGCCAGAACTAAGGTGTTCAAATAACAAATCTTACTTCTTCACTTTATGTTTTACAATTAGATTAAAGTAACACATAGTAAAGAAACACAATGGAAAAAAATATCACAAAAGGAAAAAAATCACTAGTAACATATAGCACAAGTATCCTTTGAATGGTCTTCTTTATTGATGTATCACTAGCTCAAAAGGTACAATGCTCAATAGAAAGGATTACAATGATCAGATTCCAACCTCTAATACTTCGAATGCATGAAATATTTAAACTAATCCTATGAAGGATGTAGTATCAAAACAAAAAATATCCTTATTAATTACAACATAATTGTATTAAAAAAATGTGCTCCAAAATGGTGGAGTAATTTGAGAAATTTTGGACATCTAGCACTTCTGTATGGGAAACCATTGCTACATGTTCACCATTGGTCACATGATCTAACTATTGTTGCACTGACCATTGTGTTGGCTATAGTTTCTCTTTAGTCATCCTAGTACTCACACAACTTTTACCACCGAGCTTCATCAGGAAGAAGTATCTTGTTTTACTTCCAATAGATTTCATCAACACTCGTGTATCGAGCAAATGTGGGTTTGACCAGAAAAATGTTCTTTATCTCATGATGTATGAAAACGTTATTACTCACAGCTTCCATGAAAGCTCTCCCTGTCATTGCACCTTTAATATTTGAAAATTTTGTTGTATCCTTAGTAATTTCCTGGAGCTTCTTTACATAATCATCTCTAGCCATTACTTTTCCATTGATGACGACAGAGAAGGCAGTCCCCTTTTGGTTAATGGCTCAATTCTGTTGAAGAACTTGCTGATAGAAATTTCTAATCCATTACACTTTTCCTCAATCTATTGCACCAAATTTCTTATTGTAAGGACTTTCTTCACCTCCAAAATTGTTTCAGTCATGTCATGTACTCACAGATCATCAAGCTAATATCTATTTTTGGCATTAAAAAACATAATGATCTTGTTATTACTATCAGGAATGTCTCCTAGATCTCTAGTTATATCTGAGATGGCTTTATTGGATTTCTCAATCAAGTCCTTTTTCTAAAAAATGATATGGATATATGGCCATATTTCATTCATGTATTCAGTGATGTTGGTCCATATGATTTCTTTAATCTGAGCCAAAATGTTGCCAAAGAATGACTCCTTTATAGATTTCTGTAAACTCTCTATCTACTTCTGACTTCTCTATGATTCTGTTGAATGATAAATCTCTATCTTTACCATATGATCCTATAAAATATTGTATTGGTCCTTCAATCTTTTGATTTCCTCTATGTGCCATGACATGTTCTCCATTGATTTAGCAAGCTGATCTGTAGCATCTCCTGTACTAGTTGTTGAAGATGTTGATGCAAGAATGGTGTAAGGGGTACAACCTCAAAGGGAAAAATTGAAGTTTTGGCAGCCTGCTCTTTCTCTTTGATCATCTTTTCCATTTCAACCTCCATATTTTTTAGTTATGCAATCTGCTCCATGAGGAGTTTCAGCATGTCAGATTTCTGGGTCTTTGTCTCTTCTATCTCTTTTGTAAGAGGGTCCTTTGTAGCTGACATCTTCATTTGCTTCTTCAAAGCTGCTATATATTCGTTTTTATTCTTAATTATATCCTCCACAACCTACATATTTGAGGGATCATATCCTATTTTTACACCCAAATATTCCAAGGATTTTATCCTTGTATCCTTGGACATACAAGACATATTTTCCATTTTTAGTTGTGACTGTCTATTTTCTAGGGATATGGGGGATGTTTCTTAGAAAAATTCATAGCTATGTTTGTTAAGGTGGAAGATATCATTTCACCTGTTTTTTTGTGAATTTCCATCTTTTCGATGGGATGAATGTCCCTGATGTTGAATTCAAATGAGCTCTGCTTGTAGTCTGTTGCCATC
The DNA here is from genome assembly GCA_034641835.2 of Pinus albicaulis. Taxonomy (NCBI): domain Eukaryota; kingdom Viridiplantae; phylum Streptophyta; class Pinopsida; order Pinales; family Pinaceae; genus Pinus; species Pinus albicaulis. The sequence continues at coordinate 687,131,846 of CM076572.1, read as the reverse complement.
TTGGGTTTTGAAATTTGAGCTTCCAGAAATGCCATGTGCATTTCCCCTTCTCTGATTCAAAGGAAGATAACATTCTACTCAATGAGCTAGAGGTATGCTTCCAAAATTTGGTGTAAGTGCTATTCTTTAGGTTTTCATTCCTGATTTTGATCTCTCTAAAAGTATCAAACATTGTTTTCTCCCTTTCTCCTGTAGCAACACTAGATGTAGATTTTTGTAGGGCCTGCTTATGATTTAGGATAGAAGTTGAGGTAGTAGGAGAAGTGATGGGTTTTACTCTCACTAGAGATGATCCTGGAGTATCTAGGATGTTAATTATGGTATCCTACTCTGTTTCTTTACCTTAATCAATATCCATGTGTATCCTGGCCCTTTTCCTATACTTCATTTTGAAATATTTTTTAGAAGTATCGGTCACTGATGACTAATATTCTCTCTATCTCTTCCATGTAGCTTCTTGCTGATATTATTTGTTCTAATTTTTCTGTAGTACAAGAGTTTGTAAACCTGAGGTAGATATAGCCTTCTCCTCTAACTCCTGTAAGGTATTCTCTATCCATTCTACCTGATTTCTGAATTGTTATATATCTGGCCTTTGGGAATGAATGTAGGGTGTAGACTTATTCTCCACCCTCATTTTAGAAATGACCCCAAAGGGATCAAAAGACTATGTGAATATGGGAGAAAACTTCATTTCCTTCAGTCTCTTGTCAACTTCCTCTGCTTCTACCTTAGTGTTGCATATAAATGGCCCTATCTCATACTTCATCCTAAAATGCAATTTATTTTTTGTTGAGACAAAATGCACTTCGTTTGCATTCAACATTTGTCTGATATATTCCAGGGAAAAAATCCTCATTGGGAGGAATTTTGGTAGTTTATAGGGAGGAAATTCACACCCATATACCCTAACTTTGTATAATTTTGGTATAAATACCAATATGTTGTTCTGGCATGATCTGAAAGCTTCATTATTCTTTTAATCTCTTCAATTATTTTGGGCTTGGTTTTTTCGTTTAGGATACTCATGGTATGATGTAGAAATAGCTCAATAAATTGTTTGTAACTGAATTCTTCTTGCTCCTTCATCAGTAAGGTTGTCCAAAAAATGACAGACTATGGGTATCTATCTTCATTCATTTTCTTCATTGCAAACTGAAACTTTTCAGCTTGAAAATATAAGAACATGTAAACAATGACAGAAGTATAATTAAATACTCCATCAGTATGAAATTTTACAAACTGGTCATGGATGTTATTAGCCGGGAATTGGCTAAAATCAAGCATGACAGAGGGCTTGGAATCTGTAGACAATATAGTCAAAAATCCTATATTTTCCTCATCTATCCATTGTTCGGAGTTGTACCCAAGGATGTATGCAAGGACTGTGGCTATTTGTTTGGTTCTTTTAGGAAATAAGGATGAGGGATATGGGGGATGTTTATTAGGATAAGGAGTATTTTCAATGAGGAATAACTCAAGGGTTGAGGCTCTCTTATACAAATATATCTTCTAGTATTGGTCTATGAGGGCTTCTCAGGAGATGGTGTAGTATTTTCTGTTGAAGTTCCCTACATCATTTGGATGATGGATTGGGCATTAATGGCAAACAAAACTTAACCAATAGGAGAAATTACATCTTTATGGTTAGGAATGTAGCAGGCACAACATCTTTTTATGAACTCAGGGGCACTTTGGGTTTTAGGGAAGATGTAGTATGGTAACTTTGTGTCCCACATGCCAATATCATCAACCCCATCTATTAGCTTATCTTATAACACACAATAGACATTGAAAAGGTCAAACTCACAGAGTGTTTCATGGATTTTAAAATCCTTGTCTACTAGGCTAACATGATCTAGGTCAAGCAGAGGGTGAATCATGGGATTGAAGGGGGGTTCTTGACCTTTCTTCTTGGGAGGCATGGTCGGTTCAAACTGCAGAGCTGATTAACTTTGTTGGTGATGTAGGTTAGTATATTTTAGAGGCGGAATTGAAGTGAGGAAAACATGGAGGAAACACTGGAATTTGATGTGCCTGACCTGTAAAATCAAAAACCCATAGCAGAAATGATTACAGTAAAGTTTGAAACAAGCGGTAGGGATAGATTTTATAGTTTTTCTAGTTTTCTCGTTGCCCATAGCTCAGGCTCGTTGATTAACGGTTAAACACATTAATTATCCAACGGATTTATTTATGTGGGAGTGGAGCTGATTGGATGGGAAATGGGTGGATGAGGTGGTATGATGTGATAGGAGGAAGGATAATGGTCGTGAGGGTAGTTTATGGTAGGGAGAATACTGCTTTCAAAGGGGGTTGTGCGTGGTAAGTCGCTTTGGTGGGTGGGGGGGGGGGGGGGGTTGTGAAATTGTCACTGCCTGCCACGTATGAGATGGGTCCGGTTTCAATACCACTGACTTCAGACCCACCCCCCGAAAATAAATTTCGGATGGTGCGAGGGGGCCGAAGAGAAATTACAACCGTCGGATTAAGATGTATGAGCTGAGATGAAGGGAAAGGTGGTAGAAGTATAGCAAGCGATGTGACGGGAGTGGATGGTGGGGTCGTGAATAAATTAAATGTGCACGAGACATTATGGATGGAGGAAAAAATAGGAAAACTAAAATATAACAGCTGAAATCCCTTGAGTAAATAAAGCCTTTAAAACTTAGGATATAAACACGTATCCATTTTCTTTCTCCAACATACAAAATTTCTTGCTCTGCAACTTTTCCAAATTTTTTCATGTCATTTTCCAAAATTACCTTCTCTTTCTCTACGTACCTTTTCTTATGATCTAACATTATTTTCACCTTTTTCTTTTGTAGGGTGCATTTGTACTATCAGATCCATATTATCTCTTTCTTTTTTATGAAAATCTATCCTACTATATCATTTATTTCACCCATTGATTGAGATTAGACTATTGAATCAATTTCATTTCTACCTAGCTACTGAATTACCGAGATTAAACTATTTGGTAAGTCTTTATTCACTAACCCATTTAACAGAAATTCAAACTTGTTAAATCATGCTTAAATTGTATGATTTGAAAAAACTAACTTATCAGCAGTGGCATTTTGACTTGCAGCACTTTCAGTGTTATTCTTTTGTGGGGTTTTCTTTTTCTTTTATATCTTAATTTTTAACTTTTTCTTTTTTGACATACCCTATTTTTTTTTTAATTTTTTTTTGGAAATCATTTGAATATTGAAAATCATGTACAATATGAAATAGAAAATATAAAATACTCAATCACCTTGAGATCCTGTAATTTATAGGACCCTAACAGTGGCTCCAACTGGGGATGGCCCTTCTCAAAGTGAAGTGTCAATAACATAATATCAGTAGCCTTGAGTACTTCATTTTTGAAAAGTATTCATCTTAAGTACTCCATTGCTAAAAACCCCAAGGGGGATTTGAAGAAGAACCTATCTAGTGTATGGATCTGATATAGATCTAAATTTTTATACACAGATTTACTCTAGATCTGAAGTGTAATCTACAACAGTTTCAGCCAATAAAATAATGATGTCAAGCTCTTTTCAGTCTTAATACATGGTTGCAACACCTCCTGTTGAGGATTTTCTTCCATAAAAGTCTTATATTTCCTATTGTACATCTCATGAGCTATCTTGTGCATATATTTTGCTGATGTAAATATAAATAAAGAGCCTCCATATTGGCCTCTTGCTCTTACTTAGATGATTTGCATTATTTCTCTGCATAACTATTTATTATTGTTGCATTCCCTATTTGGGAATATTACAATGGTATTAGAGCAATAATATTGGCACAGCCTGTGCTTTCTAAGAAGCCAATATGTCTTTAGAAGAAGAATAGCCTCTTACTGACAGAGAGAAGAGGTATCTAAAAAGAAGGAAAAATAAATTTGATTACACAAATAATGATAAAGACAAGGGTAAAGCCCCTGAATCTGGAGGTGATGAAGAAGGAAAGGAATTTGCAAAGTTCCTTTTGAGAGCCATGCAAGATCTTTCTAGAGAGATCAAAGAGATGAGATTGGATAGAATCAAAAAATATCCTAAGAGATTTCATCTTGTAGAAAGCTCTGCCATGTCTCACCACTAGACTAATCAACCAGTGCATCAACCACAAGTTTCCCAACGCTCTACCATGCCTACCCTTTTCTCTGCGAAATGAAGGGTTTCAAGAGGAAGCATCCCTTAAGGACTATTTTGAAGAATATGAGTCTCAAAATCATAGATTCAAATATCACTTGAGTTTTCAAGATTTTTGTCACCTCAAGGACAAAATAAGACGAAGGCATCAGCATAGAGATGGTGGATTCACTCAGAATCATGATTGAAATCACTCTATGGGAAGATTATTTTTACCCAATTTTTATGGGTCATCCAAGTGTTTTGCCAAAGCATGGGTAGAAAAACTTGACATCTGATTTCAGCTTAACAAGTTTCCAGATATGGAGGCTATCAAGATTGCAGTGCTACACTTTGAAGGTGAAGCACATGATCGGTGGTTCCATGGCTTGTCTACATTGGGTCATGACAATGTGACTACTTATTCAGAGTTCACTAGAACACTGGTGGAAAGGTTTGACAGAAGATATATTGAGGCACCATTCATGAGCCTTGCAAAGTTAAAACAATTAGGTAATACAGGGTCTTACATTTCTGAATTTTTAAGATTATCTGTTATGGTTCTTGATTTGTTTGCAGCAGGAAGGGTGTACATGTTCATAGATGGTTTAGATTAACCTCTTCATGGGTTGGCAAAGTCTACCAAGCCCAATACTCTACATGATGCCATTGAGAGGGATATAGACCTTCAAGATGCCTTGCCAAAAGAAAAGGAAAACTTTCAACATAAGCCCTCTTTACCTTCTAAAGGGGAGGAAGAGAAAGTTGCTCCTTGAAAGGAGAGCTCATACAAGAAGCCTCTTGATGATGAAGTCCAAAGAGTTATAAGGAAGAAGAAGCTATGCTTCACTTGCCAAGAATCATGGGAACCTAGACATAGATGTGCTACTGGAAAATCACATTACATAGAGGTCTTCTCAGATATTGAGGAGGAAGAATAAGATGAACCAAGAAGGGGTCACAGCGCTGACACTGCTGGAGGAGATCCAACACCATCAGGAGATGAGAATGGAACATTTTCTCCTATTGGAGGGACTCTTACATCTTTTAGGGGAGTACCTACGTACTTTAACTTAAGAGTTCAAGCTTCAATATTGAAGCACAGAGTTTATGTACTGATTGATAGTGGGGCCACCCACAACTTCATTGATGCCCATCTTGTACAAAGGAGGGCAATACCCACTGATACTTTTGAGGGATTCTCTATTTTGGTCCCATGAGATAGAACAATGCAATGCATGCATTATGTCCCATCACTTTCAGTCACCATGGGAACTTACACTTTGGAAATTCACTTCTTTGTGGTTGACATACTGGACACCAAAGTAATTTTGGGTGTTCAATGGTTGATTACATTGGGGAAAGTCACCATTGATTGGGAGGCTTTACAAATGGAATTGGTGGAAAAGAAGAGTGGTGAGTCTCAAATGATCAAAGGCATGCATACATACCCCTCACATACCACCTCCACACAGAAATTAAAGATGGATTTGCGTAGTGGAAGTAAGGACTTTACAGTCCCATCTATCATGTTCATGAGAATTCTACATGGGACACTCTTGTCTAGTGGCAAACCACCTCGGAGGCTACACGATTCAGATTGTGTGGGGAAGACCTCACAAAATGATGCTCCAAGCTTAGATCCAGGAGGGATTGGAGCACTAGAAGATAAAGCTACAGTGCTATTAGTCTTGGGTAAGCTCAAGGAGGAGGGAAATATTTTTCCCTTATCACCATCTGTAATATTCCAAAATTTGCACATAAGCAAATTGGAATATTAGATTTTGCTACTTTCACCTAGGACAGGAATAAATGGGTAAGGAGGCCCATGAATAATAAAATATAAATAATTTCCACCTTAATAAGAAAATGGATCACTTCAGGAGCTGAAATTTACACTTACAAGTGTGAACAAGGGCCAAATAGATGAGGACATGGTCAAGTTTGACTAAGTCAACATGCATTCTTGAGGAGGAAGAGATCACCTAAGAAAACCGGTTCAATGTGAACAAGGATTAGCCTAAGAAACATATGTAAACTAGACTGAATATCCATAATGTGAAAATATTCATTGGAGGTGGATTAGTTTACCAATTCGATAGCGCAGTCACAAAAGGAGGGAAGCAAGCTAGGACAACGCAGTTTTGAAAGAGGAAGCTTCATGAAGAAGTCACCTCAACATTGTGTCGGGTCCGGGGTGAGGAGGCTCACCAAAGATAAAAGGAAGCCATATAATCAAAGGGAAATCATTCATGTATTCAGCTATTTTGGTCTTGAGACCATTTGCATGCTTCAACTATTTAGCTGGAGTTACTGCACTACTTAGTGCAAAAGAATTCCCATGCGGGAATTCCATCCTCTCTTTGGATCAGCTTGCTTAAGGGATCAAGAGAGAAGGATTAGAGCTTAATTTCAGTATTTTTCTTGGGGCCATTCATCCACTTTCAGCCATAGCACATTGCCACTTGCACATTTATGATAAAGGGCAGCAAAAGGCAAAGCTGCGTTGGCTACTCTTGAGAGAGTTTGGCCATCATGAGGCATATATTTTTCTCAAGGGTATGTGGATGGAAAGAGATTGGTAGGATACATTCATCATGGGGAAGCAAGGAGTGTGGATGCATTATGATGGTATGATAATTTTTTTTCACTACAACAGTTGTATGATGGAGGTATGATGGGGCAGCATATACATTTGTTTCTTTGGAGGATTGAGAGAGAGCAAAGGCAGAGTTTCTCTCACTTTTTTCATGATGTTGCAATGGGAGAAGATGGTAACATTATGGGAGGAGTCTTTAACATTGGGCATGTCAAAGAATGGATGTATAAATTGGAAAGAGCCTATTTGCATAGACTAGCAGCACTGTCACTTTGGAGCATGAGCTTATTGATGGAGTGTTCCCAGGATCACTTCTTAGTTGATGCACTTGATGGGCATAGAGGAGGTGAGATTGATAGAATGGTGGATGAACTCATTGGTTATTATGGTATGCTCTCCTTGACTTTGATTTCCATGCATAAGGAGGAGGATTTTCATGTAGCATGTGGTTCATTCCTCTTCATATGGGTATGTCATAACTCTATCGAGGATTCATCTCTGGATCTTGTCACCATATTGTCTTCGGTACATGGTAAGAATTCTATTGATGCACTTATTGATTGTTAAATACATTATTTGCATGCTCTTACCTTTTCCTTGCAGTGCATTTCTCTACAAAGGGGCAAGTTTTTCTTTAGACTCCATGGCCTATTTTTGGCCAACTATCATGATGGAGACAGCCATATACTATATGATATGGGGCAAGTGTTTGGTTGCTTCTTGTGTGCTCAATTGAAATATTCAACCATCTACTATTCACTAGTATGTGTGATGAATTATACAACAAACCATTTGTCAATAGACATCTTTCCATACCATTATCGAAAGCTGTAGTGGGGAGGACTGTGATGTGACCACTTGGGAGACTGTTGGTAGCTGCTAGCACCACATAAAACCTTTAGTCTTTCTTTCATCATGATACTGATCATGATCCTATTTTTTGATATTGTTCTTGCTTATATGAGGAGCATGATTGGAGGAGGAACACATGGAGTGGGTGTGTTCTTGGGGGAGGAGCATCCCCACACTTTCTACATTGCATGCTCTAAGGGAAGCATGGGAAGAGACATGGCCTCCACAGCAACATATTTGTTTCTTAATGAGGAGGGCCATGATATGGATGGGGTGCCATATTATGGTGATTTCTTATCCAGCATGTCTGAGATGGTTTGGGCCAGCTTGATTCACAGCACTGGGAAAGAGACCTTTGGAGGTCTAGTTTCCTTCTTGCCATTGGAGGGAAACCTTATTGCAGCCCAATATCAGAAAATCCTTTACACTTGTCTTAATTAGAGAGGTAGACAGTGTGGGGTAAGCTACTATGTCTACGATGACCAAAATTTCAGCCCACCTACCTTGCTGGAGCTTCAGGTGGAGGATGGTTTGCATGAGTTACCATTTTGGAAGGTGAATCGTTTTTCTTGGTTGATAGCTTGGGGAGGAGGGATTCAAATGGGTATGATAAATCCCAATCTAAATCAGCCTTCATTCCCCAAGAGGACCTTCAAACAACCCATTATTGCCTCCATGGGTGATCCACTGTCACATAATGCCAGCTATTTAGATAGCTTGCACACTTGGGAGGGGAAACTTGGAGATCTATTGATGATGCAGCACCTTGATTATTGGAAAATTTCATATTATGAGGTTTATTTAGGGGAGAAGAGGATAATCTTCAGTCCTATCCTTACAGTTGCTTGAGGACAAGCAACATTTGGGAGGGGAGGACTGTAATATTCCAAAATTTGCACATAAGCAAATTGGAATATTAGATTTTGCTACTTTCATCTAGGAGAGGGATAAATGGGTAAGGAGGCCCATGAATAATAAAATATAAATAATTTATACCTTAATAAGGAAATGGATCACTTCAGGAGCTGAAATTTACACTTTCAAGTGTGAACATGGGCCAAATAGATGAGGATATAGTCAAGTTTGACTAAGTCAACATGCATTCTTGAGGAGGAAGAGATCACCTAAGAAAACCGGTTCAATGTGAAGAAGGATCAGCCCCAAGACACATATGTAAACTAGAATGAATATCCATAATGTGAAAAGAGGCATTGGAGGTGGATTAGTTGACCAAGTCAACAGCGCAGCACAAAAGGAGGGAAGCAAGCTAAGGCAGCGCAGTTTTGAAAAAGGAAGCTTCATGAAGAAGTCACCTCAACATTGTGTGGGGTCTGGGGTGAGGAGGCTCACCAAAGATAAAAGGAAGGCATAGAATCAAAGGTAAATCATTCATGTATTCATCTATTTTGGTCTTGAGACCATTTGCATGCTTCATCTGTTTAGCCGGAGTTGCTGCACTGCTTAGTGAAAATAATTCCCGTGTGGGAATTCCATCCTCTCTTTGGATCAGATTGCTTAAGGGATCAAGAGATAAGTATTAGAGCTTCATTTCAGTATTTTTCTTGGGGCCATTCATCCACTTTCAGCCATAGCACAGTCCACTTCAGAAAACTGTGTCCTTGATGCAGGGGCAGCAGCAGCATTGTTGCACCCTTTGATATTGTGCTTATCTTGTAAGAGAAGGTGCTTATTTCCCTCTGGGAGTTTGTTAGAGAGGAATTTAGCCATATTTCTATATTATTCAGCTCTGATATTTTATACTCAATCATTTTTAATTCATATTTTTTGTAGACTGCGTTATTTTCTGCAATCCTACTTTTGTACATGCATTTTGCCAGAAATCTTGCTGGGAGCCTTGTTTCTACTGTATAAGTGATTAAACCTCCATTTCTTTGCTGTGTGATTAATATATGTTTTATATCAGACCTCTTTCTTCATTTTATATAGAAACCCTCATGGGAATTATTCTCTCACTATGTTCAAAAAAATTTGTTTAGTAAAGTCATGGGAAATCAATGTTTTCTAGCCTAATCGGGAAAGGAGGAGTTGTTTAATATAGATAGAAGAATTATTTTGAGCTAAAATTCGGAGAATAGGTCCCTCTTGACCTAAAATATCATATTCAACCCTTTCCCCTACTTATTTTTACGCTCATTTCTGAAAACAACATTTTTATGGCATAATTTTTTTTTCCCCCACTTTCCGAGTCATGAAATGAAATAAAAGTTATTGTTGTAACTAAAAATGATGTCTATGTATTTCTTATGCATATTTTAAGCTTATTAATAATATCAGGACTTTTATACAGCTTATTCATTGCAGAGTTTCAGATTTGGAACATTACACCATCATCCACTCTCATTTCTGGTTCTACGCTGTGGGAGGAGGAGAATGGGAGGAATGGCCTTCCAAAACACACCTTTGGCATAGGAAATATCAAGGAAAGGAGCAGAAACATGACATACATTTATATTGATATACCATCAGCGCTCTCATTGTTGAGCATTTTAGATCTGTATTGGAAATCCCAACTATTGGTGGAGTATTCCAAAGATATTCACACTTATATGATACTTGATGACCAGCTGCATGAAGAGGGATATTTAGTCCAAGGAGGAGTCATCTATCATCATTATAGGATATTATTATCTATATCCTCCAATCTCAAGGAGAAGTTACTACAAACAACTTATAAAGAGTTTTGTTTCAGCCACATGTATTCCATGAAGATCAACAACATCATCATGAGGAGATTTGATTGGAAAGGCTTGAAAGAAGAAATACATCAGCATTTTCAAGAATGCGTGAACTATGTGGATTTGGGGCATAAACCTGACTCTATGAAGGAGTTATTTCAGCCATCTCTTCCTTATTTTCAGAGAGGAGATAGATCCATGCACCACTCCATTTGTATGAGGAGTCTTGTTGGTGAAGAATCTGATCATGTAAGGCATGTTTTATTTTCCGATTGTATACATTATTTCACCATGTTTATGCAGGCCATGGCACCAAGGAGGAGTAAAACATCTTGTAAATCTCATGGCCAACAATGGGCCACAAAAATTTCTGAATTGGCCACTCCCTTGATGAGCAAAGGGAGATTTTATAAAATGATGAGTGCTTTCCTAAAGCACCAAAAATACCTCACACTTTTAGCCATAGTGTGATAACATGGGCATAAAGTAAGTGGTGGGAAAACCACTTACCATATCTTTATCTAATGCAGGAAGGAGATGCACTGCACTGGTTCCATATGTGGGACTATGAACCACCTCCACATGCTCAAATTTATGTTTGTATGTATGTAGTTTTGCTCCCATATATTGATGATATACTTGTACTTTTTATGGGAATGTATGGAGGGAGGATGGGAGGCATGTATGTACCACATGGGATGGAGACTCTCTACGTGTCTTATGCTACATGTTTTAGGGAGAGCATTGGTTCAACCATGTTTTTTTCATTTGAGTTATTGACTCCTTGTGGGATGGACTATTTACATCTCATGAGAACTTTGGAGGAACAATTCATGGAGGGTTGGTTTGATGAACACTGTTTTGTAACCAACTCAAAAAGAGAATAAAAGAGATATAAACGCCTTAGAAATGAGCCACTTCGAGGGGGCAACCTCCAATACATTACATAAATGAACAATTCTTGGATGATACAATTCACAAAACCTCCCTTCTATATATAGGAGTCCATGGGGCCATAATGTAATCCTAGTGGGCCACAATGTAATCTAGCCGACCTAACAATAATAATTTAAGGGCACAATAATAACAAAATGGGGGTTACAAGGGTACAATAATAACAATAAGGGGTTTACACTAACAATAATAAGGGACTATACTAGTGATATAGGGACCTAACATGCCCCTCTCCTTCCAAAAAGTGTTGTCCTCAACACTTGAGTAGCTCCGGGTGCTTCTGTATAAAATTCTCATCCTCCCATGTAGAATCTTCAGTGGGTAAGTTCTTCCACTTGATGAGATGCTCTGAAATTGATCGATTCCGTAGTTGTCGAGTTCTTGTTTCCATGACCGCTTCTGGTTCCAATATGATTTTTCCTTCCTCATCAAGTTCTGGCAATATTGTTTGAACTGGAAGATTTTCACCTATAAACTTCTTTAAGCATGAAACATGGAAAACTGGATGTACTCGCGAAGAAGCAGGAAGCTCCAATTTGTATGCCATAGTACCAATCTTTTGCAACACCTTGTAAGGACCATAGTACTTTGGCGATAATTTATTATCCTTCTTTGCTTGCTTGAGGGGAATTTGTTTGTATGGTTGTAGCCGTAAAAATACCCAATCTCCTACATCAAAACTTCTCTCGCTACGATGTTGATCTGCCTGTTGTTTCATTCGATTTTGTGCCAAATTCAGGTTATCCTTTAAGAGTTGGAGAACTTCTTGCTGATGCTCGATGTGATCTTCCACTGCTTGAACCTTCGAATTTTTCCTTAAAGATGATGTGATGGATGGTGGATGATATCCATAAAGTGCCATAAATGGGGTCATTTTTGCTGCAGTATGGAAGGAAGTGTTATACCACCATTCAGCGAGAGGTAACCACTTGACCCATTGTGTTTGTTTATCAGATACAAAAAAACGAAGATATTATTCCAAACATTTATTTACTATCTCAGTTTTACCATCAGATTGAGGATGATAAGATGAGCTATGATCTAATTGAGTACCCAAACAAGAAAATAACTCCGTCCAAAAATTTCCGATAAAAATGGGATCTCTGTCGCTCACAATAACCCTTGGGCTTCCATGTAGCTTTTGAATTCTGTCCATAAATGTAGTAGCAACTGTACTTGCTTTAAATGGATGAGATAATGCACAAAAGTGTGCATACTTGGTAAGTCTATCAACTACCACCATGATGACACTCTTTCCTTCGGACTTAGGTAAACCTGTGATAAAATCCATTGAAATCTCCTCACAACGTTGACCTGGAATGGATAAAGGTTGTAGAAGTCCTGGGGTCTTAATTGTTTCCACTTTATTCTGTTGGCAAACCAAACATTCCGCCACAAACTTTCGAATATCAGATTTAAGGCCATCCCAAAAAAATTCTTTCTTCACCCTGTGGTAAGTTTTTAAAAATCCTGAGTGTCCTTCTAAAGGAGAAGTGTGCAATTCCAGAAGAATCTTTTGTTTTAGTTGGGAATTCTTACAAAGATATAAGCAATCTTTGTACCATAAGGAATCATTTTTCCAACTAAATGTATCAGATGTACTAGGATCTTCTTGCAACTTTTGAATGAGTGTCCATACATCTTTGTCCTTCTTCCATTCATCTCTTGCTTCGGTTATCCAATCTGGTTGGATAATAGAAATGGCACAAAGCAATGCTTCACCTCTTCATTCTTTCTTGAGAGTGCATCTGCAACAACATTAAGCTTTCCTTTTTTGTAGATTATTTCAAAGTCATAACCCAACATCTTTGTGACCCATTTTTGCTGCTCTTCTGATGATAGTCTTTGTTCCAAAAAGTGTTTAAGACTATCATGATCAATTTTTACCTTGAAGTGTCTTCCCATTAGGTAAGTTAGCCATTTCTTTAGTGCATGCAGTATTGCTAACATTTCCTTCTCATAAATAGGTTTCTATAAATACTTTCCTTTGATTGGACGACTTTCAAAAGCAATGGGTCTTCCTTCCTGCATTAAAACAACACCAATTCCATTTCCTGAGACATCACATTCCACAATAAAGGTTTTTGTGAAGTCTGGCGTAGCTAAGACCGGTGCTAGGCACATTGCCTCTTTAAGATGTTCAAAGGCCTTAGTTGCTTCAGGAGTCCATGAAAATGCATCTTTCTTCAATAATGTTGTTAGAGGTCCTGCTATTCTCCCATAATTCTTAACAAACTTGCGATAATACCCTGTTAACCCGAGAAATCCTCGCAACTGCTTTATGGTTGTGGGAACTTTCCATTCCTTAATGGCTTTAATTTTGTTAGGGTCCACTTTAACCCCCTCGTGAGATACAATATGACTCAGATATTCCACCTCTTGTACTCCAAAGAAACATTTGGACTTTTTTGCATATAATTGTTTCTCCTGCAATAGTTTGAGCACCCTGTCAACATGTTCAACATGATCCTTCCAAGACCTGTTGCAGATTAGTATATCATCAAAAAATACTAGCACAAATTTTCTAAGGAAGGGTTTGAAAATGGAATTCATCAACCCTTGAAATGTAGAAGGTGCATTGGTAAGGCCAAAGGCATGACCAAAAATTCATAATGACCCTCATGAGTTCGAAATGTTGTTTTTGGAATATCTTCAGTCTTCATTCTAATTTGATGATATCCTGAACGAAGATCCAACTTGGTAAAATAGATTGCTCCATGTAATTCATCCAATAATTCATCAATCACAGGAATGGGAAATTTATCTTTAATGGTGAGCTTATTGAGCTCCCTATAATCCGGACACATTGGCCATGATCCATCCTTCTTGTGTACCAATACTACAGGAGCAGAGAAAGAACTTTGACTAGGTTGAATTATACCCGCCTCTAACATTTCTGCAATCATACGTTCAATTTCGCTCTTTGGAAGTAAGGATATCTATAAGGCCTGATGTTTGGAGGAACACTTCCTGGAATCAAATGAATAGCATGATCATGATCACGAATAGGTGGGAGTCCTTTGGGAGTTTCAAACACCTTGGAATGATTGTCCAAAATTTATTATTTTTAATGAATTATATGTGCAAGGTCGGCCAGTTTTGTAATGTAGGCTTGGATGCCCAACAGATGTGTCACACACCCTCATGATGGATATATATACAGGAAAAGTTGGAGAGATTTTCATCATCATCACAACTCACATCTTCCTCTCTCATCAAGAAGTACGAGCTACAAGGAACTGTGAAATCACGTGTGAAGGAACCAACCAACAAAGCGCATCACGGTCAGTAGAAGTGCGGATTCTTGTGGAGTCTAGGGTTTAAGCAGAGTAACTGACCAGCGTTGGTCAACGCTTGGTCCAAACAAGCTGAAAACTTGTGGAAGGTTCGATTTATGAAGGCCGTACTACCTGGCACAAAAATCGAGGTCAAAGGGTTGACCGTTTTGCTGCTACGTTGACTTTTAGCTTGCTGCCCCTGCGTTGACTTTTCAGGACAGCGTTGACTTTTGCAGAGTTGACTTGGGTTGACTCATCTACTGGTTGGAGGGTTGTTGTGACACATGCTGGGCTGGCTGACCAAAGGAGACTTTGCTGGTTGAAGCATCCTGTTGACCGACGAAACGAATACACACATTTTTCCTGTTTCTGATTTGTCTTCTGTAAGATCTACTTATATGTTCTATCTGCATTTTGCTTACCTACTTGTATGATTGCTGAAATAAAAGTGAAATTGCTTCTAGCATAGAACATCTACAAAATTTACATGGTATCAGAGGTGAGGTGAAGACAAACTCAATCTATAGCAATCATCATCGGAAGAAATGGGTTCCACTAGTCTTGAATTCAAGGAGAATGACAAGCTGACCGGAAGTGATGACTTCCATCCCTGGAAGATGATATTAGATCTCAAATTAGAAGATCATGATCTCCTGGATCATGTGACAGGGAGGATTCAAGAACCTCCATCCAATGCCTCTGCTGTTGTTAGAAACAAGTATAAGAAGGGAGAAATCAAAGCAAAGCTGCTGATCAGGGAATCCATAAATAAGAGTCTGGTTGCCTACATATCTGAACTAGGCACATCCAAGGAGATGTATGACAAATTGATACTTATGTTTCAGGTAAACAATGTGAACCAAGTGCTGTTCCTCAAGAACAAGTTGAAGAATATGAAGAAGGGCCGAGATGAGTCTGTTCAAACTTTCTTTCTGAAGTTGACCGAAACCAGGAACCATCTGCTAGCTATTGGGGAGATAATAGCTGATCGTGAGATGGTTCTCACCGCACTTGGAGGACTTCCATATGAATGGCAAGTATTCACAACTACTATCCTCAACAATAATACCATTCCTAACTTTGATGAGCTTCTGTCAAGATGTATGCAAGAAGAAACTAGGATGAAAGAATTTGATAATGAAAGAAATGCTGCCTATGGTGCTCATTCCCGAAAGAAGAACTCTGGTGGTTCTAAGGACAAAAGAAGGACAAAGACTCAAGAGAAGAAGGGTAAATGTTTCACCTGCCATAGGCCTGGACACTATGCTAAAGAATGCCCCTTCAAGGAGGATTCTCCCGATAGTGACGATAACAACAACAACCGAAGGAATGGGAATCAAAGAAATGACAAATCCAAAGGAAAGAGGAAGGCTCACTTTGGAGGAAACAATCAACCTTCTAAGAGGTCCAGAAATACCAGGTATGAGGTGTCTAATGTTGTTGATAAAAGAAATGAGTATATTCTGGTATCTGCTCTCTCAGCTGCATCTCTGCCCGACACGATGGATGTCTGGCTAATTGATAGTGGTGCCTCAAGACATATCACCGGATTCAAGGAAGCACTTTCTGACATGGTTGAAAGGGATACTAATCTAGAAAGTATCCTTGGGGATAATGCCACTTATCCTGTAAAAGGGACCGGGACTGTGACCCTTCACTTGTCTCAAGGACAAGTCCTCCGTCTACAAGATGTACTCTATGTACCCAAATTGAAGAAGAACCTTGTGTCTGTATCTGCCATGGAAGACAAAGGATTCAATGTAACTTTCTCTGATGGAAAGGTGCTCATGTGGAAGAAGAGCTTCAAGGAAGCTATCTCAATTGTTTCTAGGGTTGGTACACTCTATCAGGTTGGAGGGAGTCCGTTGGGAGCTATGACTTGTGATACTATCCGACAAACCGAACTATGGCACCGTAGATTTGAAAAGCCCTTCCCGAAGCAAGGAAGGTGTATGTAAGGGCAGTGCTGAAGAATATAACATAACAAGGGGACCTTCTTTCCCCTCAAGTGTCACAAAGACATCTGAGATATTGCAACTGGTCCATTCTGATATTTCTGGTATGTTGCCTGTAACATCCCTGGGGGGATGTTCTTACTATATGACTTTTACTGATGACTTCTCTCGCAAAACCTGGATCTTTTGAGGAAGCCATCAAGCATCAAGTCTGGAAGGATGCTATGCATGAAGAATATGAGTCTATTATGAAGAATGATGTCTGGGATGTGGTCCCGAGACCGAAGGACAAATCTGTTGTCACTGCGGAATGGCTCTTCAAAATCAAACATGGATCTGATGGGAGTGCTGAAAAGTTTAAGGCAAGGTTTGTTGCCCGTGGCTTCTCTCAAAAGGAAGGAATTGACTATGACGATATATTTGCACCTGTGGCACGATATACCACCATCCGATCAATCATAGCCCTTGCTGCTACGCGAGGATGGAGTCTTCATCAGATGGATGTCAAGACCGCTTTTCTGCATGGTGCAATAAAGGAAGAGGTGTATGTGGAACAACCTCTGGGATTTGAAGTTCAATATCGAGACACTTATGTCTGCAGGTTGAAGAAAGCCCTCTATGGGTTAAAGCAAGCACCCAGAGCTTGGTACGAAAGGATGGATAGTTACTTGATGAAGCTGGGCTTCACTCGAAGTAATGCGGATCCGAACCTACTTCAAGGTTGTGAAAGAGAAGCCTCTCATTCTAGTACTATATGTGGATGACCTCTTCCTGACTGGTGATGACCCTCTCATTCATCAATGTGAGAGGGAGCTTGCTGCTGAATTCGAGATGAAGGACCTAGGACTGATGCACTATTTACTAGGCCTGGAGGTCTGGCAGAGACCTAGAGAGATTTTTCCTTTCTCAAGGAAAATATATTGTGAAGCTTCTGAAAAGATTTGGAATGGTGGACTGTAAGTCCGTGTCGACACCGATGGAACTCAACTTTAAGAAGTTGAGGAGCAACGTTGCTGGGCCCGTCCTACTGAGTATCGGGAACTCATAAGGACCCTGATGTTCTCAATGAACACTTGTTCGAACATATGCTGTGCAGTGAACACTTTGAGTCAACACATGGTTGATCATAACATTCACTGGGTTGGTGCCAAGAAACTCTTGAGATATCTCTGAGGCACGACAGACCATGGGCTGAGATACACTGTCAGGAGTATGACACTCCGTGGATATACTGATGCCGATTGGGCTGGCAGTGTGGTGGATCGCAAGAGCACATCTGGATGCTACTTCACATGAAGATCTGCTTCGGGCAGGAATCTAAAGTCGACAGTCTTGAGCACCGCTGAGGCCAAATACATTGTAACATGTATGGCCTGTTGTGAAGTCACTTGGTTGCGAAAGCTCCTTGAGAGTTGTTCGAGCATGTGCTAGATGCCACCGTTATCCTTTGTGATAACCAGAGGGGGATTCATTTGTCATAGAATCCCGGGTTCCATGATTGATCCAAGCATGTTGATGGCTGGTACCACTTTATCTGGGATATGGTACAGCGAGGCGCCGTAAGGCTCGATCATATAGGAACTGATGAGCAGGTCGCGGATATTCTCACAATGCCCTTGGGGAAGGTCATGTTCCTAACCTTCCGTGAGAATCTTGGAATCGTGGAAAGACCCTATGATGTGGGTCTTGTTGGACGATGAGCTCTGGGAGCTCTGGGGGGCTTTGGGGAGAGCTTCTTGGAGCTATGGGAAACCACAAGGCTAGGCTTGCCAACCTTGGTGGTGTGCTTGGACCCCACCGTTGTGATTTTGAGTTGGTTCACCTCTCATTTTCTGTGCCCCGTATGCATCCTACCCATTGAGTTCGGGGCTCATGGGAAGTACCTCTCATTTGGCCAATGAGGTGTGGAAAAGTTAGAGACTATTAGCAAAGACTGATGGACGCATCAGAGATTGCCGTACTCTCTATCTAGGATGGCACGGTCCAACCACTTGATCTGGGATCAAGATTTGTGAGGTCTGGGACCTCTGGACTGATTATGTCAGTTGGGGGATGATGTCTTTGTGACTGACCCATTTCTGTTCTGAAATAAAGAAGCCAGCAAAGCAAGTTTCGGCGGGATGACGCACGATGTTGATTGCACTGATAGATGGAGTTCTCCCTAGTTGAGAGGGAGTGTTAAATTTGGACAACTAGGTCCAAACTCCATGTTATGATGCTCAAATTAAGAGGCTAATATTTTTGTTGGATTCCTCTTTCTGAGAGGTGTAAAATCCATATAAAATATGTCTTAATCCGATGAGCAGAACTTATATTTTGAATTTATTATTTTTAATGAATTATATGTGCAAGGTCGGCCAGTTTTGTAATGTAGGCTCGGATGCCCAACAGATGTGTCACACACCCTCATGATGGATATATATACAGGAAAAGTTGGAGAGATTTTCATCATCATCACAACTCACATCTTCCTCTCTCATCTAGGAATACGAGCTACCAAGAAGAACGAATTTAATCCACACGTGTGAAGGACGAAGAGGACAAACTGTACGGTCAAGCTGAAGTACGGATTTGCTGCTGCTAGGGTTTCGCAGTAACTTTGACCAGCGTTGACTTTGGTCAACGCTTGGTCCAAACAAGCTGAAAATTGGTGGAAGGTTCGATTTATGAAGGCCGTACTACCTGGCACAAAATCGAGGTCAAAGGGTTGACCGTTTTGCTGCTGCGTTGACTTTTAGCTTGCTGCCCCTGTGTTGACTTTTCAGGACAGCGTTGACTTTTGCAGAGTTGACTTGGGTTGACTCATCTACTGGTTGGAGGGTTGTTGTGACACATGCTGGGCTGGCTGACCAAAGGAGACTTTGTTGGTTGAAGCATCCTGTTGACCGCCGAAACGAATAAACACATTTTTCCTGTTTCTGATTTGTCTTCTGTAAGATCTACTTATATGTTCTATCTGCATTTTGCTTACCTACTTGTATGATTGCTGAAATAAAAGTGAAATTGCTTCTAGCATAGAACATCTACAAAATTTTACACCAAGACTTGTTGGAGATCTGCAGAAATAGATGATTTTGATGTTGGAACTTCTAGTGAGCATAATTGTGCAATTACGCCTCGCTGTTCTTTCTTTAGAAGCTTTGTCATGACATTAGAGCTTATTATCCTTCCTGGCTTCCCTTCAATACCCCGTGATTCGACTTCCTTTCCTTCTGAAAAGAATTTCAAGAAAAGTTCTTGAAAATTAAAAGCTACCGTCCCCAAAGATTGTAACCATTGTACTCCTAGTACAACATCAGCACCTCCCATAGGAATGGAAAGCATTGGACTAGTCAACACATATTCCCCATGGTTAGCTTAATATTATGGCATTTTCCAGAGCAATTTATAGTTCCTCCATTTGCAACCATCACTTGACATTCTGGTGCTGGGTATAGGAAACAATTTAATTCCTTGGCTACCTTACAATGAATAAAATTATGGGTGCTACTGAATCAATCAACACTATTACCTTTTTCTTCTTGATATGTCCTTCTATCTTGAGAGTTTGAGGAGTGGTAATTCCTGCCAATGCATTACACGATATGGTCGGACTCATTTCTTCCTCTTCTAGGGCTGGTTCCTGGTGTATATCCTCTTCTTGTTCATTTTCTTCTTTCTCTTCACAATCTATGTAAAATAATTTCTTCTCAGCACACTTATGACCTTTAGTGTATTTGCTATCACAACTATAGCAAAGCCCTTTTGCTCTTTTTTCTTCCAATTGTTGTGGTTTCAACCTTGTAGGTTGTGGAAATCTAGGCGTAGCAACACTTCCTTCTTTATAGAATTGAGTAATAGGCTTCCTTGTCGCCATAATTTTACATTCAACTTTCTTGCCAACCTGAATGCCTTCTCCAATGAATCGGGTTCCAAAACACGAACTTCATGTTGGATGTTATCCTTTAAAGTGCCTATGAAGAGATCAATCCTCTGTTCCTATGGAATATTAGTTACCCTTATATTCAATTTTTGGAAGTCCTCAATGTGCTGCCCCACTAAACCCTTTTGTTTGAGATTTATCAATTGGCTAAAGAAGGTGTTGCTCTTTGTATCCTCATAATGTGCTATCATTTCCTCGTAAAAATTGACCAAGTGACAATTTTTTTACGGGAGCAAAGCCATCGATACCATACAAATGTATTTTGTTCTAAATGTAAAGTTGCAATGCGTGCCTTTTGTGTGTTTTGCACGTTATGGAGATCAAAATATTGCTCCATCTGTAGTATCCATGTTACAGGATCCTTTCCATCAAACTTCCTCATATCCATTTTTGGAATATGGTGGTTCTTCCCGCCAACATTAGAGTTTATGAAATCACAATTAACATTTATTTGTTCTCATCATGAGGTTCTTCTACTATATTTCCACCATTAGGAATCATTTCTTGTTTTAAGCTTGTCATCAAGCCTTCCATGTATGCTTTTAGATCATTCTTCATGTTTTCCATTTTTTCATCGATCTTAGCTTCCATGTCATCAATGCTTGCTGCCACATGTACCTTCCCTTCCATGCCATCAAATGCTTAGCTTCCAAACCCCTCATCTGCTTTCGCCTTTCTTCAAACCGTCCATCTTCACTTCCATGCCTTTCTTCAAAACTTCCATTTCATTTTTTGTTGTTCTTTGCGAGAGCGAAATTTGTTGCATTTGCTCTTGTAATTTTGACATATCATGTTGCCATTCTTCATCTTCATGAGTAATAGTAGAGCCTTCTAAAGGCTTAATGGGTGTTGAATTCTTTTTAGGGGCCATTTCAGACTCCAATATTCATATCTATTCTACAATAGGCCCTTGCAATCCATTCAACTTGATTCTTCAACCAAGACTTATCTGGAATTACAGGCTCATACACCTTTTACTAAAGCTTTTAGGAGGTCGACAAAGAGGTGAATTATCGTAAATTCATCATCATATAGATATCCTGAAATTGCAGCTTACTATGGCCCTCTTCGCTTCTTTCAAATGCTGCGAATTGGCACGATTTGGTCTCCAGACATAAGTGTGTCAATCCTGATGACCTAATTCTGGACTGGTTCAGTAGAGCGAACTTGTACGACTTGCCACGTGTCACTGTTTTGTCCTTTGTTTCTGAAATTGATAGAAACGAAACTACAGGCCGTGAACTTGTGACTACTTTTGACGGCACTCCAATCCAATATTCAGAGAGAGAGTTATTGAAATTTTCCCACGATCACCTCTTTGAGATGAAATTCAGGAGCCTGAAAAAACACTACATTCCACAGATCATATCTCCAAAAATATTGCGAACCAAGCTCTGAAATTTTTTGATGAATTTCCTCAGGATTTCAGCTTCGCACCATATGAATTTCAGATTCTGAACCTTCGTAGAAAACAATTTATAGCGCAAATGCCACGATGACCTGTTTAGGAGCCTGAAAAAATACCTGACTTCCACAGATCATATCTCCGAAATTATTGCGAACCAAACTCTGAAATTTTTATACAAGCTTCCTCAGGATTTTTTTCTTCGCACCCTAAAAATTTCAGCTTCTGAAACTTCGTAGAAAAAAAGTTATAGCGAAAATTCCACGATGACCTGTTTGGAGCAGCGAAACCCTAGAATCCAAAGCTCTGATACCAAATGTTGTGTAACCAGCTCCAAAAAGAAAAGAAAAGAGATATCAACGCCTTAGAAATGAGCCACTTCGAGGGGGAAACCTCCAATACATTACATAAATGAACAATTCTTGGATGATACAATTTACAAAACCTCCTTTCTATATATAGAGTCCATGGGGCCATAATGTAATCCTAGTGGGCCACAATGTAATCCTAGCCGACCTAACAATAATCATTTAAGGGCACAATAATAAAAAAATGGGGGTTACAAGGGTACAATAATAACAATAAGGGGGTTACACTAATAAAAATAAGGGACTATACTAGTGAGTATAGGGACATCGAACATCGAAGCGCATTGATGGAACTTATATTGAAGACTCTGGCAAGACCGTGTATTATCCTTAGGTGCCCATTACAAGCGAGTTTCGACTGCCCCGTGCTTTGCGGGAAGGGCCTTTCATCAGCATAGAACCTCTTCAAGGAGTGAGCCGGTTGCGGGCAGCTTTAGACAAGGTTTTCTTTGAAGAGTTAGAGAAAGAGTTTTTTTTTTTTTTTTTTTTTTAAGAACAAAAATGCGACTTTTATGATACAGGGGAGGAAAACAGCCCTTTGAGGGCTATTCAAGTAAAATAGTGTTTGAGGTCATGCCCGTTTACCGGGAGGACCTCGACTTTTCCTTCCAGAGTTTGCAATCGGAAAGTATGGGGACCCACCTTTTCTTTAACCTGAAAGGGACCTATCCATAGTGCTTGAAATTTGGCATGTTTTCCTTTTTCTTCGTGTGCTTTATCCCATTTTAGGACTAGGTCTCCTACTTCAAATTTTTTATCTCCCGCAGACTTTTTATCGAACCATTTCTTGATCCGACTCTGGTGGATGGCGAATTTCTCCCGGGTTTTCTGCCTTTCCTCTTCCAATTTCAACAAGGTGTCAATGCGGGTTTGCAAGGCGGGGCAAGGGGTACCATGACACTCTTGAGACAACTGAAGAGCGGGAAGAGACAAATTGGGTGGGAGGACAGCTTCTTTCCCATACACGAGAAAATATGGTGAGGTGCCTATTGAGGACTTAGGGGTGACGCGATCAGCCCAAAGTGCATTTTGGAGAGCATTATGCCAGTTTCGTTGGTGAGACAGAAGGGTCTTTTTAATGATGCAAATCAGATTTTTATTTGTTGATTCTGCTAGACCATTTCCTTGGGGATAGTACTTTGAAGAGTGTTTAAGAACAATGCCATTTTCCAAAGCAAAATCATATAATTTAAACGATGAAAAATATGTTGCGTTATCAAACACTAAGGAAGTTGGAACGCCAAACCTGGTAATGATGGAATGAGTAACAAATTGCATTACCTCCTGATCGTTGATTTGGCGTAATGGTACTGCTTCAACCCACTTGGTGAAATAATCAGTGGCTGTTAGAATGTACCTGTGTTGCTTAGAAGAGTGGGGTAAGATCTCACCAATGACGTCCAGACCCCATTGTTGAAAAGGTTCTTCTACTGCTACTGACAACAAAGGGGCAGCGGGACGCGCTTCTCGGTTTGCGAATTTCTGGCATTGAATGCATTTCCGGACATATGCGTGGGCATCTCTAAAAAGGGTTGGCCAATAATAACCCGCACGCATAATTTTATGGGCAGTGGTATCTCCGGCGAAATGACCTCCTGCTGGTCCATCGTGCAGCTCGGTTAAAATTTTCTGAGCTTCATCATATTCCAAACAGCGTAACATGACCCCATCGGAATGTTTCCTGAAAAGCTTCCCTTGGATTAACTGGTAAGACACAGCCTTGAGTCTGATTGCACGTTTCTGCCGGGCATTTAGAGCGGGGTCCAATGTACCATGTGCTAAATAATCTGAAATATCCGAGTACCAAGAAGGATTCCTTATCTGAGGTACGACGTCGGTTTGGTACATATCAATTTCTTGTTCCCAAGTATCTTCTTCAACCTGGTGGGAACTTGCAGCCTCTGCAGCCATTTGGCATAAACCTTGCCCTTTAACTGTGCGTGCTGGCTTAAACTCTAAGTCGTACTCTTGCATACACGCAACCCAGTTCCCTCGTCTCTCGCCCAACTCTTGCTGCATGAACAGTGAGCGAACAGCTGGGTGGGGAACGTAAACTGTGACATGGTTTTTCAAGATGTATGGTCTGAAATGTTTGACCGCTTTGTATACCGCATAGGCCTGTTTCTCGATTTCAGGATAATTTAATTCAGCTCCCTGCAGACTGGTGCTCATGAATGAAATGGGATGCTCGTCATTATTTCTGTCCTTTTGTGTGAGTACGGCTGCCAGGGACGAGTCTGAAGCGAACGTGTACAAGCTGAAATCTCTGCCGAAATCCGGGCTCTGGAGGGAAGGCGCTTCGGCTATCGCTTTCTTGATCTGGTCGAACGCTTCCTTTTCGGGTTGATTCCATTTGAAGGTAGCATTTTTCTTTATCATTCCCTGCAGTGGCTTCACTATCTGGGCGAAATCTGATATGAACTTACGTACAAAATTGATCTTTCCCAAAAAGGACTGCATTGCTTTCTTACTGCTGGGGGGAGAAATCTGAGCAATGGCTTTCGCACGTTCTGGATCAACGACAATGCCTTGTTTAGTTATGATGTGACCCAGTAGATTTCCCTCTGCTACGGCAAAAACGCTCTTCTTTGGGTTGAGCGAGATACCGTATTTTCTGCACCTTTCGAAGATCTGTCTGAGGTGACGCAAATGATCCCCCCGACGTTTAGAGAACACAGTAACATCATCCAAGTAGACTACCACACTTTGGCCTATCAGACCCCTGAATGCTATATCCATAGCTCTTTGGAACGTTGCTCCTGCGTTGATTAATCCAAAAGGCATACGCCTGAAAGCGAAAGTTCCCCACTTAGTCTGAAAGGTAGTCTTTAACCTATCTGGTTCAGCCACCAGTACCTGATTGTAACCAGAGAATCCGTCCAACAAAGAGAACATTTCTGACCCGGACACTGCTTGTAATATTTGCTCCATAGGGGGTACCGGGTAATTATCTTTATTCGAGGCCCGGTTTAAGTTTCGGAAATCCACGCATAAGCGAATTTCACCTGACTTCTTCCGTACCGGAACCAAATTGGACACCCATGTGGAATGGCGAACTTTAAAGATAATGCGTGCATCTAAAAGTTTTTTGAGTTCCTTCAAAATCAATGGTTCCATCGTAGGGTGTACTTTCTTGAGCTTTTGTTGGAAAGGTTTTACATTTTCTTTGATGGGTATCACATGTTGTATGATTCGAGTATCGTATGTGCGTAATTCCTCATATGTCCAAGCGAACACGTCACGATATTTGCGAAATAACTGAGTGAAATCTTGAGCCTCTTGGGGGGTGCAATCCTTCCCAAGGTTTACGAATTTAGGATTATCCTCTGATCCCAAGTTTACTTGTCGATGAGCTAAGATAGAGCTCTGTACTTTGGCATTTGGGGGGCCACGGAAGCGGTTTTGCAGATCAAAAAGCTTCTCAAGCGATACCACCCCTTTAGGCATGGGGTTTCCTTTGACTTGCTCATACTCCTTTTGCATAGCTTGGTCATGCTCCTCTTCATCTATAGCAGCGTCTTTGAATATCTCTGAGTTGCACATAAATTCCAGCACCTGTTGATCATCATCGAAAACACGCAAGTTAGTGATATTGTCTGGCACGGAGGGTTTATACATAACTTCAATAGAGAAACCGTCCCTCAAAGGGGTAAATCTTGCGGCAGCATTAGCTAGAGTATCTGCCGCTGCATTATGCATTCTTAGAACAAATTTAATTCCAAAAGCGTCAAAAGCAGAAATGAGCCGCCATACCTCTTGCTGATACGCCTTCAAATGTGGAGACAAACAATGAATAGTATTGCGTACCTGCCGAGTGATAATTTCGGAGTCTCCAATGACCCGTAAGCATTTTACCTTCAAATCCAGCGCCTTTTTAAGCCCAAAGATCAAAGCTTCATACTCAGCAGTGTTGTTAGTGCATTGGAACTCCAACCGACAAGAGACTAAGAATTTTTTCTTACGGGGATCAAGCAAAACGCAGCCAGCGCCAGAGCCATCAAGATTTTTGGAACCGTCGTAATACAAGGTCCATATGTCGCTTTCCGGGTCCTTGGGGGTAATGGATTGCGGAGGAATTTCGGCTTGGTGTGAGACAGTTTGGGCATGTTCCTCTGCGATGAGTGTCATTTCAGAAAGGACCTCGGGGCCTATTGAAGACTGGGGAGGTCGGTAACATCCAAAAATGGAATCTAGAAAACACATACCAAGTTCCTCCTGGGCAAAGCTGATGGGTTCATTTGTGGCATCCAAATCAGTTACAGTGTGTTTCATGTATGGTTCACTTTCGACTCTGATTTGGTTGTTTCTCCCTTTGTAAGGTAGCCATAAGTGAGACCAATCTGTGGCGAAGTATTCTTGCAATTTGCTAGACCAGTCTCTACTAAGCAGTACACCATAGGCTTTTGGGATGTCAACAACCACAATATCAATACATTGATGAACTCTAGAGTCGGATGAGAGGCAGATGATGACATTGTTTAGTTCTCCAACGGCTGGTACTTGTGATCTGTCAAGTTGAATGATTTTTGCATCAGTTTTCTCTGGGAGAATGTTGAGTTTCTTGCACACAGATAGAGGCATGACATTTGTGGATGCACCGGAGTCAACGAGACAATTGTGAACGTTGAAGTTAAACATCTCAAAAGACAAAAGGAAGGGAGGGGTGGATCCTCTCGAATTCGTGTTGACAGCGTTCACTATAGACTGGATATATGGACTGGTTTGTGCAGACGTGTTGCTGACATTCTTCGTATTTTGGTTGTTGGCGAAAGCTTTTAGAATAAGTTCCTTTTGATTCGTGATGCGGGCCAACTCGTAGAGTGAGATATTAGCTCTGGTCTTTTTCATGTCCTCCACTATGTTGTAGCTAGTATCGGTTTGGGGACTAGGTTCGGTGGTGGTTTTCGAGGGTTCCACCGGGAGCTTGGTCTTTTGACTTGCTTTGCTATTACTATTCATGGGATTTTCTGGTGTAGCTTGTCCTTCATTTCCAGGAGGAAGAATTTTCCTCAGGAAAGCCCTTTTCTTATCCTCATATGATTGTTCAGGAACAGAGCCTTTGCTTCTAAGACTGTAGTTTCGAGTGGGCTGAGCCTTGGGACTGCCTGCCATGTTGATATCAATGGGAGCAAGACTCTCTCCCCCGCGGATTACATCAAAAGTTAAGACAGAGGCTCCTGATTCCCCATCTAGGAGCGAACCTTCATCTCGATCAGAAACCTCATCCTCTGTCAGGTTTCCTGGAGTTTGGTCATCCAAAAGTTGGTTAACCACCGCGGTCATGATGCCAATCCATTGCGGGCACGTTTTTTCAGAATGGGCAGCTTGGTGAAAAGAGCAAAAATTGTCTTTCCCTATCTCCTCCACGTTGAGAGCGGCACTGGAGTTTGACGGAGGTCTGCTGGTGTTGGGATTACTTTTCTTGAACAAAGGTTTTGGAGGTTTGTTTGTAGTTAAGGATTCAACGCCCTTTCTCTTTAAGTCAGAGACCTCATTCGTTAGTAGTTTGAGGGTCTTGGCCATACTCTCGAAATCAAAAGTTTCTCTCTCTCTATTAGGGGTGGAAGACTGACCTTTTTTAGTGGTTGGTTTGTGATCATCCTTTCCTTCATGGTCCATGACTCCTATCGACAACATGTCCTTCTCTACTGCGAGAGCAGCAGCGTAATTTGCTGTAAGAGTAGCGCGGGCCTCACGTTTGACGAAAACGGCAATATCCCTAGGAAGAGCTTTAGTATAGTAGTCGATGGTGATAGAATCGTCCAATGCTAAGTTTGGAGGAAATTTTTGCAATATTGTGGCGAAGCGTTGGTTAAAGTCTTTAACTTTCTCTTTTCTATGACACTTGATGGTGCTTAGTTCTGTGAGGAGCATAGAGGGTGTTTTATCTTCTGCAAAATTTTGCAGGAACACACGACGGAACTGGTCCCATGAAGTAATAGAAGCACTGGGTAGGGAACGGTACCAGGTGGCTGCAAGGTTTACAAGAGTGTGTGGGAAAAATCGACATGCGACATCATCGGACTGAACTCTCATGATTTGTAGGGACAGATAGAAACTACTAATATGATCTTCCGCGGAGGTACCTTTCTCGGGATCAAATTTAGGAAGATGCTTCTCCGGGTGTCTAGGCATATCATGGAGAGGACCTAAAAGAGCCAATGGGGATTGAGCCATCCAAGCTAGGGGTTGCACCCTCCTAGGGTGCTGACGATATCGGGATTCTGCCTCGGACTCACTTCCCGTCCCTGACACTGATGCTCCGTCATGATGGTGAGAGTGTTCGTCTTGGTGTCTTTCACGGTTATTCATGTTTCTAAGATGCTCCCAGTTGTGGAGAAAGGGCCTATTTTGGTTTTGGTGGTGACGATCGTTGACGTGGTGTCTTTGGCCGCGAACTATATCTCCTCTGCCTCCACGTCTGTGACCTCTGTTGACTCCACCCTCGTTTCTTCGAGGCCTGATTCCTTCCCCTACATTTCTTTGGGCTGTGTTACCTTCTCTTTCATTTCTTCGACCCCCTCCTCTTCCTTCTAGCGGGGAATACACTTGGTTGTTGTTCCACTGATGTAAGTCAGGCTGAGGTTCGGGGAAAGGTTCAGTATCAGGGAAACCTTCACTATCTTGGAGAATGGGGTCATTTTCCTGGACAGCCCGCCCGAGGTCTTCAATCATGGAGTTCACAAGTTCAGGTATGGTGCGTACAAGCACACCATTACGGGTGATGTTCTCGGTAGGAGTCCTAGTGTGAGCTAGAAAATCCATGAAAGGGGCATACCGTAAATCCCTGATGAGATTACGGGCAACTGGGCGTAAGGCTCTTAACTGTTCATTAGTGATTTCAAAGTACCGAGCCTCCTCCGTTGGAATATCCTCTAAGGGGGGAAGAGGAGGTTCGTTATTTATGACCTCCCGGTGGGGAGTTTGTGATGGAATATCGGTCGTATGCTGGGAGGATGCCATGGCCCTCCTTCTAGCGCCAAATCTGTTGACGGGGAAAATATGTCCAGCCAACAGTAGGGGATCTCCCCGGTAGAAAGTCCCAATTAGACTTTGAACCGTTTGGAGTAGGGATCCCGTCCGGGGTGTGGGTCCGACTACCACTTAAATGACTTCCTCTTCGGTCTCGAACAACCTGATTGAATCTGCAAACATACACTCATTCACATGATACAGAATACATGACTGATGTATCAAAACTGATATATGACACTGTGCGTAGCAAGGTAATAAAAAAAATGCATGCGCCCAGGAAATGTCATTAGCAACACATCTATAGGGTAATGCATACAAGATAATCTGACCACCAAAGAAAAAATTCTTTAATGGCGAGAATATCCCTTAACTTTCCGAAAGATATAACGAAATGCTAATAAAACAGTTCATTAACATTCATCATAAGAGTAAATAGCAAACTTGAGCATCATCAACACAATCACAGATAGCTATGGAGCATGAATGATGCTATTAATAACATAGATTCATTAATCAAAAGATATTCTGAAACTATACGCAGAATACACACAGTGTTGTCACAGCTAGACACATCATCCAATCAAAGGGATTTTAACAAGTATTTGTATTACATATGTCAAGAGTATGATTCTTCAATTACAATGCAATATTGCCTTTCAGTCCACAAAAGAGGAGCCCTTACTATGTGCCCCACAGGGGTATTTATAGATTCAAGAGACGCACTTATGGCCTTCTGACGCTTCAACTTCCCGACAGTTCAGCTTCCCTGCGACCTTTGCCACACTTGCGACCTGCGACCAGAAGATTGCGACCTGCGACTTGGTCGCAAGTGCGACCTGCGACCTGGTCACAGGTGCGACCTGCGACCCAGCGGTTAAAATATGAAGGTGGTCGCGTAATTGAGTTTTCTGGAACGTCGACTTTCTTGCCCTTGAGGAAATCTCGCCAAGTCTGGTAATCTGCTGTTATAGGAGCGACAAGAGGGCTTTCCTCTTTTATTCGATGCATACATTCTAGGGCATTCGGCACCAGAGTCTCCTTCTTCTGAGAGATCAGCATTGAGAGGGAGGCAAGCTTGGTATAGATTTGTACTGGAGTGACAAGCAACCGATTTAGGTTCTCTTGTGATGCCTCGAATTCTGGTGTGGCAGCAGCTTGTCTCACGGGTTGCAGAAAAGACTGAATTTCCTGCTCTACCTGCTCCCAGTCTTTAATTTCATCCAGTGCCCCTAATGACGGAATGTGATGAAGAGCGTTCATGGATTCAATACCACTGATCAGGTGATTATATGCAGACATCACTTTGTCCAAATCTTTGGCCAGCTTGTCTTTGGACTGCATATTCATCCTAATTTGTACTTTGGCTTCTTGTGTATGACTCCAATCCTTCCTAGGCACATTTTCGGGAGCTTGCGGATACTGCGTTGTCCAGTTCATCATTTTGTCCAAAGCTACCAAGGCTTCCCTGAGCTGTTCGTGCTTCTGTTTGGTTTCCTCTCGTGCCTCTGCCAACGGGACCACTGTTTGTTTTAAGGTGAGCATTTCCTGATATACTTGCCTCATGGTCATTTCCAACACATCACACTCTTTCTTGACCGCCAGTGGGACCTCATTCACTTGGGCGGGCTTACTTTGGAGCTGTAGCATCTCACTTTCTAGTCTTGATTTCTCCTGCTTCGCTGCTTTTAGCCTGTTCTGTAAAGAAATAATTTCCCTGCTCATCCTAGTGACATTTTCCTCCGTGGCCGCGGCAAAAGCGGTGCCTGCTGACGCTATCATAACAGGGTTAGTCCTTGTATCTGGGACTATTTCCTTTCCAGTGGCGACCGTAGATATGGTGGGATGGCTTTGCGCCAAGGATTTCCTTTTTTTCTCTTGCCGTATCTTGAAAGAGAATTGGTCAAATGTTAATCTGGTCAGGTCGAAGACTTCTTCTTCCTGCGTCCCGGGAAAATCATCAACATTGAGGGTACTTTTCGCGCCACGTGAAGGGATATCCAGGGGAGATAGGTCAATGTCGTCTATTAGCTCGTCCTCCTCATCCTGTGTTTGATCCTTTTCCTTTTCCTTTTGCCGGCGCTCGGCCTCCGCCTTGTCGTGTTCCTCCTTCTTTTTTCTTTCTGCCTCTGCCTCTGCTTCCTTTTCAGCTTTTCTCTTTCTCTCTGCCGCGGCGGCTTGTTCTGCCTCCTTTTGACGATCGAATTTGTCGAGTTCTTCCTTAAGTGCCTTTTCTGCCGCCGCCTGTGCCTCCTTTTCCTGTCTTTCCTTCTCCTCTTCCTTTTTCTTTTTTCGCTCTGTCCTGGCATCTTTCTTACGTTTCTCTTCATCTTCCTTCATCTTCTTCTCCTCTTCCTTCTTGGCTTGGGCTTCTGCTTCCCTTTGCTGATCTGTGGTGTCAGGCCCCGTACCGGTCTGTGTTTTCTTATCTTTGGAGGAAGAAGAGCCTCCAAGCTTATGGCTTCTATCTTCTAAATTCTGGTGATCCTCTTCTTCTCGGTCAGAGTCGATCCCTGGAGCTAGATGCCTTTCTGCGTTGTACCAGTTTCTTTTTTCGTCCTCTGCCGGGCGCTCGACGTGCTGATAACTCCATCTAAAATTGGCCCTTTTACAATGCTCAGGAACTATCCTGACTTGGTCATAAGTTCGGCAATCCAGATTTCTGAAGTGATAACTTTTTACCTCTTCCCCTTCACGCGCTACTTCTCTGGAGTCCTTGACTGTATAAGCACCAATGGTGAGAGGTAGAGCGGGCCAAGGTTTCTTCTTCCCTTTGGAAAGGACGTTAGAGAAGCCCGAGGTCATCTGGAAACACACCTCCTGCATGAGCACCTTATCGGTAATAAACTTAGGTAGAGCATGTGGTGCTTTAAACGAGCCAAATACTCGGATGATTGTGAATTCGGCGAATGGGAACCAGTGTGCCACCTGACCTAGTGTCTCCATTGCTCGCCAAGACATGCAGGGGGTGTCTTGACCAAATAGTTTCCCGTAGAGGGCGGGAATGAATATATGAGAGATTTGCTCGATGTCTGACTTGTACCTGGATTCCCAGAATACCTTGGTCTGCAAATGTATTGCCTGGGTCTGTTCGGAGTCCCAGTTATGTGGCCATCCTTCAACATGCAGCTGGGCACAGACAGCATCTAATAGATACGAAGCCATATAGAATTCTGATGGCGCTCCCTCATCTGGGGCTAAAGCTGAAGCCAAATTTGTGTGCATGGAGCCCATTAATATACCAGCCCAATTGAACCGAGTGTCGTGTATTGTTACGTGTTCCATAATGGTTGCCCATGTTCCGTTGAAAGTGGTGGCGTCCGAACGCCCGTATATTCTGCACAGCATGGCGGCCACTAACTTATACACCTTCCTCAGACTGGCCACCGGGTACTCCTGGTCTTTTTTGATTTTGAATTTATCTGGTTCTGCCCACCATTTTCTGATTGTATCAACCATCGGCACTTCATTTGCATAAAACCATCTTGGGGTGAAGTTCACCTCTGGTTTGGGTAGCGAGTAGTAGACCTGTGCTTTCGAACTCTCCAATGTTGCGAAAGCTTTTCCTGCACTATCTCGGATTGCGAAGTTCTTCGGATCCGTCTTCTGTATGATCCAGTCCAACATCTCTGGGCACGGAAAGATGGCGGGATGTGACCCTGCTAGGTGCAATTTGGACTTCTTGACTTTCAGGTATACTTCACGGTCCGGGAGATCTTCTGGGAACTCCTCTTCTAGCATGGCGAACTCACGGTATACTTCATACCACCTAAGGCTATCCTCCTTTGCGAAGGTGCACCCTGCTAGGTGCAATTTGGACTTCTTGACTTTCAGGTATACTTCCCGGTCCGGGAGATCTTCTGGAAACTCATCCTCTGGCATGGCGAAATCGCGGTATACTTCATACCACCTAAGGTTGTCCTCCTTTGCGAAGGTGCAAAGGGTGTCTCTGTATATTGGTGGAGGAGATGTTTGTATGTCTGTGTCTGACTCTTCCTCCACTACCTGCCTACTTCTCCTTCGGGATACCCGGGGTGCCATATTGCTAGAGTCGGAGAGGACCGGTACTGTGTCTGCTCTGAATTCACCTGCTGCATTCAAGACAGAATCCCAGGATAAGAAATACATGATGATAATGGCTAAATAGAGTCTACACATGCAAAGATTAATTGACTGTTCTCTGGGAGTCGCTGGGTCGCTGATCCTCAAAAGGGACTCACACGCGACCTCGCGACCTTGCGACTAGGTCGCAGGGTCGCAGAGTCGCCGAGAAGGAGTTTTGCGACCTTGCGACCTTGCGACCTGGTCGCTAGGTCGCAGGTCGCACTTGCGCCTGCCGGAGGGTTTCGCGTGCGCGCGACTTCGCGGCCAATCTTTCCCTAACGGGAAAAGTATGCGGTTTGGAAGGGCCTAAACTGACCATAAGGCACAGCCATGAGGAAATAGGTAAGAGACGGGTGACCTTGGGGTTTGTGGGAAACAAAACAACGGTGAAACTCAAAAGAAAAACCCTACATCCTTTCCAGCAAATAAATAAGACCATGGGGAGGCTCAATAATGGCAAGAAATGCTTAAGAGGGAAACATAGGGAGGAAAAGGCAACTTACCCGGAAGAAAACGCGCCAGTCGACCTGTCAGAGCAATTCCACGGTTTTCGCTGAGAGTCACAAATGCGACCCAGCGACCCGACCTTATATAAAAAGGTCGCACGTGCGAATACTTAATGAGGTCGCAAGTTGCAAGTTTGCGACCTTGCGACCTCGCGACCTTAAACTCATGGAGTCTATGGTCATTGATTGGTGATTTCTGGAAAGCTTAATTTTGCGACTTTGCAACCTTGCGACTTAAGACTCTCGCTAATTCGCAAAGTCATGGTGATTCAGCTCCCGGTTCAACGACCTTGCGACCTATCGACCTTCGAGGGTCGCAGTGCATGGGTGCATGGTGCAAATCGTAGATCATCGACTTAGCGACTTGCTCTTTTAAAACTTTTACTTATTTTTCCTTCTTTAGTTTCAAAGGGGCTCCAAAAATTTTAGTATGTATTATTATGATTCTATGTATTTTTGGAGGTGTGTGAGGAGCTACAACGAATGGCTTTAAAATACAAGATGAAGTTCAACTCCGGTCTATGACCGGATTTGAGACAGCCATTCGAGACTCAAACCGATGCTAGTGATTATGCCATGGGCGCAATACT
Organism: Pinus albicaulis; assembly: GCA_034641835.2. Classification (NCBI taxonomy): domain Eukaryota; kingdom Viridiplantae; phylum Streptophyta; class Pinopsida; order Pinales; family Pinaceae; genus Pinus; species Pinus albicaulis. The sequence goes on along the minus strand of CM076572.1, from coordinate 687,097,524 downwards.
TTTACAACATGGTAAGCCTATCGCATTTCATTATGAAACTTTTAATGTTGTTGTGACTAATTATCCTACATATGACAAGGAACTATATGCATTGGTACGAAGTATCAAGAAGTGGAAACACTACTTGATGAGTAAAGAGACCATTGTACATGCAGTCATGACCATTATAGTACTTGCGATCATAAACAAAATTGCAGCAATCACGACATTTCAGGTGGATAGGATTTCTTCAACAGTTTCACTTAGTTATAAGGTACAAGAAATGTATTTTCAATAAAGTTGTTGATATTCTTTCAAGGCCAATTATAGGTGCTTCTACATGCTTAAAAATTATTCTATTGTATATCAGAGTTACATAGAACAATATGCATCTGATGTTGATTTTCAAGATGTGTATGCTCATTTGAGTGAAGGGAATCAAGTTGAGGAAAATGATTATCACATGCATACAAATTTTCTATTTCATTTGGGCAAGCTATGTATACCACAAGGAGAGAGACTTAGTGTCATGAGAGAGGCTCATTCATCTCTTATTGCTGGACACTTTGGGGTAAGAAAAATAGTGGCGCATCTATAGAGGCATTGCTATTGGCCTTGCATGATAGATAGTGTGTCACATTTTATAAGAGGATGTTCTATGTGTGCAACAAGCAAGCCTAGCAATAGGAAGCTTGGATTGTACACGCCACTACCAGTATGATCAAGGCCATGGGAGAGTGTCTCCATGGAATTTTTTGGAGGTCTACCTATGTCAAGAAAATAACATGATTATCTTTATGTAGTTGTGGATAGATTCAGTAAAATGTGTATACTTATGCCATGTAAGAAAACCATTACTGCTAAACAAACTGTTGAAATTGATTTTCAACATGTATGGGTTCATTATGGTTTTCCAACTTCTATTGTTAGTGACAGGGATTCCAGGTTCGTTGGGAATTTTTGGTCCAATATTTAGAAGATGATGGACACAAAGTTGAAAAAGAGTAATGCTTTTCATCTGCAAACTGATGGCCAAACGAAGGTGGTGAACAAAACCATTGTGCATCTATTGAGAGGATATGGCAGCCAACATCCCAAGTTGTGTGATGAACAATTACATTACATTCAACAGGTTTACAACCGGGCCAAGCACTCTTCTACAAATAATTCACCTTTTGAAGCCTTCTTTGGGTATTTTCCGAAATCGCCATTAGAATTCATCTATGATAAGGATGTTGCAATTGATGGGCATAGTGATATTGACAAGGCTCGAAAATTCATTGAGAAAATTTAGATTATTCATCAACAAGTTCAAGAACAGCTTGAGAAGAGTCAAAGCAAATACAAGGAGAGGCATAACAAACATAGATTTGATCACAAGTTTCAAGAAGGAGATGAAGTATGGTTGCACATAAGGAAAGAAAGGATGCAAGGAGAAGGTAAAAATCTCAAGCCTATTCGCTATGGTACATTGAAGATCATTAAACAAGTTGGTAATAATGCATTTCAACTTGACTTTCCTTCATATATGCAAATGTATTCTATTGTCAATGTGGAGAATTTACATTTGTATGAGCCTCCTTTGATTGATGATCAAGGGAGTGATATTCAGAGGCCATCAATAGAATATTTCTTGCCAGAATTTCTGGACGAGCTCAAGGAGGATGCCATGTTTGACAGGAGGACATGCACTTCTAAGAGGGGAAGTGTTTATTATCTTTGAATTGGGCTCAAGGGAAAAAAACCAAGGCAAGATGGATGGAAGTGGAAAAGGTGAGGGAGATGTACCCTCATCTTCTGAACAGGTGATTAAAGTCTTTTGGGGTCCAAAAGCTTCCCAATGGGGAGGTGTGATCAGGAGATCATGTGTTATGCTCAAAATTGAAAGTGCTTGAAATAGGTCCAAACTTGAGTGGCCGAAAAGGTCTCGTCGTTGCGATTCCGGTGCCACGAATGGTTTGAAAAACCAATGTTGTATGAGGAAGATATCATGCTTTGTCTATTTTCCCAAACAACAAAAATTTTGTGACTGGATGCCCAGTCAACATGCAAGTACAGTCAACACGCAAGTATATTCAGCAGGCATATTCTAGGGAATATTCCTTTTTCTCACATCCAATAGGATTGCGCCACGTGGCATGTTGTGGGCCATTGATTTTAGTGGTACGGAGATGTGTACTGACTGTTGGATGGATTTATTATAAGCCGTCGGATGAGCGACACGTGGAAAGCCTGACGGACACCATGTGTCCTCAGGAGGGTCTTGTAAAATTTGTGGAGAGCACAGGAGTCAAACTGGAGACCTCAGGCATGGGCGTGAGCAGCTTAACCAGTCCGCCTACGAGTTATTACTTAACTATATAGGCTGTCAGTTCCATATAACGTTTAAAAAATAAATCGGCGGATAAAAAAAGGGGCTAGCCCCAACCACCATACACCCGACGGCTATGATCGAGACCCAAAGTTATTAACCAGGTGTTGTATTACATAAACTCCAGTGGGAATCCATGCGATCACATGGTGTGGGGTAATGGCTTTCAATGCCATGGTTATCGGAACCATGCCAGTCCGAGTTCCTTGCAACCATTGCGAAGTTAATTCAAATGGTTCAATGCGGGGTTAACGGCGAGGGGTTAGCATGTGACCACCCCATCCAAGCCACTTAACTTTAAATCAAATGATTTCGACTGGCGGGAAATGTAGCGGCACCCTATGTTTAGGGTTTTCATTGAATTTAACTCCAGTTAAGTGCCTGTCTCCACTTTTAGTGGAGCTTTTCTAGCTGTCATTGGGAAAAATGCATGGGGAGGTAAATTTTCAACCAATTTTGGTGAAACAAGAGTCTACCTAGGCTAATTTGAGCATTCTGGAGCCATTGGTGTAGAGAAAAAAACCATTATAGGCCTGTAAACACATGTAATTTTCAATTTTGAGCATAATGACAAAGAGGGACATGTCATTGGGAGCTGTACCAATAGATGTAGCCTAGGAGGGGTGAACTGCTTCATCATGCCTACTGCTTCTTCCCCTCACTGCTGTTGAATCAATCAGATCTTATCTTCGTCCGAGCATTGCTCCATTAGAAGGATTTAATCTCTAGATTCACTCTGTGTGTGTGTTGTTCAACTGACCCTGAAGCCTTCCTTTATACTTTTTCCTCTTGAGAAATCAATGATCGTGATCTAATATTTAATCAATGGCTAAGATTAAAATAGACTTGATCCTCATCACTTAGAAGCTTCTCACCCACATTTATATTAAATCACTTTAATTATTTTAATTCCATAAGTTTTAACTTAGGATCCATTAAAAATAATTAATCATTTGAATAACATTCATTATGGGTGGAATTTCTCCAAACTATTTCTGGATCTTGGAGATCTCATGTGTTCTAGCCCCTCCACAAAATTTAGGAGCTAGAGTACATCTGATGCTACCCAAAAATCAACATGGATTAGGTCCCTCTTGTGTATTTTTATTTCTCTTAGCTTCAAGTATTTCTTAGTTTCTTTCATTTCAATAGAGAATAATCCATCAAAACCCGTGGTTGCAGCCTCTACCTCACCTCTCTTGTGGGAGAATGAGTGGAGAGATTCACAACCATAGTTCAAGAGTATTATGTTTATGATTTCTTGGAATTCAACTTCAGTGTCCTCAGGTAACTGTAAGGGTTCTGTCTCGAAAGTAGTAGGTAAACCAAGATCGGTAAAAATGACTCGAGACTTAATACTCAAAGGATCAGATGAATCTGGTAAATTAGATAAAGCACCAAAGGTTCCAGAGGTACCGGAATCGGTAGGACGAGCTCACCTTCACTGACTAGGTGTAGATTTTAGCGGTAAAGGTGGTTTATTTGCTTTCCTATGTGAACGGCAGGGAAAGGGTTGATCTTCTTCTACGATTGCTGATTAATTTTATTTAAAAAAAAAAATAAACAAAAAGAGGGCAGTGCTAGGCAAAAGGACTACCAAGAAACTGTGAACTTCAATATATCGCCCCAGTAAACCAAGGACTTACGTACATGCAGGCAATATCCCCGAATGATGTGTTCGATGTATCAAAGTGTACAAGGCAGCCGACTAGGTCACCTATGGATGGTAAAAAACCTAATGTTTTCCTCCCAAATATACTCGATGGTACATGAAGGCCCAATCCGTATTAGCGTTTTCTAATGTGAAGCCGCACAGTAGAGAATCCCCATGTAATTTTCATACTAGAACACTGTTCGATATACTCAAGGTACGTGGACGAGCTTCGATATACTTACATATGTGGGATGAGGTATCACAGTTGGAATTTATTGTAGACAATTAATGACAGCTGCTATGTTTTAATGATGCTTGAACACGTCTCTAGCCTAGACCTCTAAATGTTATCATTAAGTGACAATGGTCCCTTAGGTTAATTGATATAAATTTTAAGTCGATATTACTTAAAAATTTGCCTTTCAGGTTCACCATGTGATGCGTTTGAAATTCCTAGAATGCAATTAAGATGATAAGCATTCGTTTCGATTCAATTTAGAAAATGAAAACCTTAGCTACAAGGGATAGATCAATTAGATCATAAGAAAACAACAACGAGCACTTCTAAATGAAAATTCCATAAATATCCCTATGCAACACTCACAAACCCTATATGAAAATGCATCTTTTTCTTTTCAATTTCTTTTAAGTTTGAATGAACGAAAAATAAACTAAGATGCACAAATAATCAATCAATACTTTCCAGAGAATGAAGACTAGTACGAAAATTCCTCTTTTCGAAAATAAATAACTGATCAAATGTAAACTTTAAAATTTGGAGCTATTTCAACAATGATAAAGAAAACAAGAAGAAACATTGAACAAACAGACACCCAAATTGAGCAAGGATAGCAGAAGAAATCTGGACTCTAGAGGCAATCAGACACTTGAAAACTCATCAAAAAAGACACTGAACTAAATGGTAAAATACAAAACTATGATGAATTTTGGTTGGGCATAGGAGCAACACACCCCTTAGTGGGAGGTAGTGCATTGCAGAGCACTGTCTCTAAGCCAACAATGCTTTTCAAAGCACTGTGTCAAGACCAACAGTGCGTTGGTTCCAAAGGAATCTCAAAACAAGAAAGCAAACACACTTCTTTCACCAAAACACATTGAAATGACTATAATGAAGCAAATAAAGTCTACTAGAGGCTGATAAACAAGGATAAAATCACCAGGGATGATCAATCGTTCCCCAATATGGTCACCAATTTTTTTACAGAAATCAAACCTACGAATAGTTAAGTTTCACTAAGTGTGGTGGATGCACTTAGAACAATAGATGAAAGAAACTTTACCTTTTCCTTAAGATAAACAAATAAGAGAAGAACACCTACTTGTGATCCTTCACTATTCTTTGTCTCCCTTTTGTTTCTTTTGTCGCTCTCAATCGAACTGAACTCATTTGATTGGTACCTGCAATTACAAACATAAGAGAGAAAACAATATAAATGCATATGATCTTTCATCTTAATCAAACTGAATCAATTGCATTTTAAAATACATAAACAAAAACATGAACACATGTATTGGGAAAAGAATAAATATTTTTATTATAACATAGAAGGAGATGTTACAACCAGTTGGATCGATTCAATGTTAACTCGCTTCAGCTTCAGTCCATCCTCATCACATCAACAACATTACTCCAGCAACATAACTTTACTTTCAAACCATACCTCAAAGTGCTATAATCTTAACAACATAACACTACAAAATTCAAGCTCTTGCTCCCCTCTGCACTATGATCAATGCTCAATTTATAGGAAATGAGGGTAGTTTGGCATTAATTGGTCATTGAATGACTTTTCCATAAATGTATGAGGGAGTTTCCTTGTTCAATTGGATAAAAGGATAAGTGATTTAATGGCTCCATGGTGTTCATATTCGAGGTTATTAGATAACATGATAGCCGAAACCACTTCTAGAGGCCACTAGGAAGTGGGAAGATTCCCGTAATGATTTGAAAAATTCACTCAAATTCGACCAATGCACTGTTAAGTGGGCCTAGGTGCTTTGCAACGCTTCTTTGCATGGGAGAAGTGCTCTACAAATGACTTACTACAGTCTAGGGGTGCGTTGGTGGCTTAATGGACTAGCATTTCAACTGGACTTCCAGAAGTGAAACTTTCATGGATAAAAATCATCAATGGGATGACTTGTTTAAGGCAAATAGCAACTGATTTAGGGTATGATAGACCCTATTTGTACTAATCTAAGCTTTGGGTGTGATTCCCAAATTGACCCATAACAACCACCATGGTGCAAGCTCCCTATCTTTATAAAGAAATCCTATGACCTGAGGATGAAATGAGTTGAAAATACCTCTTGAGCGATTGAGAGCCAAAGGAGGACAAGTGTGCTTACTAGAACACGTGTTAACACCCTCATTAAACACCAGATTCATGCGCAATGCATCCATGACTAGCTTGAAAGGTCAAAAGTTGAAAACGAAGAGAATGTCACATGGATATCCCTTGCTCACCACTTGCCTGCATTTAAAGTGATTTGACAAAACTTCCTGTTGTTGAGCATGTAGAAGGTAAAACTGCCACGCATGGGCAACGTTCAGAAAAGTGGTGACATGTGCTCGGATCCCTAGAGACACCTTCCTCTTCACCATTGTTCTCCTTTGCATTCCAATCATATTGACTGACGCCATTAGGGACAGTAAATGCACCCTCATCAAGAAATTTAATAATATACTTAATATTATACAATGTAACACCATTCAATTAATATTGATTTTTATAATTTTAAAACTATTAAATATTTATAAAAATATCACTAAATGTTAAAAAATTCCAAATCCTGTCAACTTGTATCTCTTAACAGATCATAAACCTTATTATATTAGGAACAACAAAAAATAAGTAATATTTTAGTTGATATATTACATAATTGATTTTATCTATATATATATATATATATATATATATATATTTTCAAAATTCCGTTTTCTTTTTATGTTGAACATCAAATATTAAAAAACTATTAGAGAAAAATTGATTTTAAAAAGTTAACATTGAATTTCCATGTCATAATATGTAAGCCAATCAAAATCCTTTAAAATTTAAAAGAGATATAGGTGCGACTGAGCATCGACAAATTTTTTAATAATATAATTCACCTACTTTAAGTGTGAATGGTGCTGAAATGACCCAAAAGTATTAAATATTAAAAATAAAATTAATGTCTTAATCCATAAAAGTTATAATATCAAGAATATGTTTAATGAAGGGTAAATCATGGGTTGAGTGTGTTTTTAATAAAGAGTAAATCATGGGGTGTTAAATAAAAAAATTTAAAATTTATTTTATGTAGGGAGAACGCCTCGTGGAGAGACACGCCACTCTTGTTGAGGGCATTTTTCCTTGTAATGACAAATAATATTCCATGTACATCATCATCATTAGCAATAATTAATGAAGCGGTATCCACTCTCTTGACACCAGGCTCGTAGACATAACCCAAACTGGGTGAACTCTGTTATCAATGTGTTGTGTTCTTGATTTTTTGATCGTCATTATGTTTCCTCTTCTTTAAATCATGCACATGTGGTTGTTTTATTCTCTTTTAAATGTAATTCTACTAACATCACAAAATTAAAAGATCCTGGTTAATTCTGGTAGCTAAAAAGATCTAGAACAAGGAATTCCATTGATGTTTTCCCCTAGTGTCATCATCATTTGTCCATTTTAAATAAACTTACATATGCTCTTATCCAAAGTGAATTTACATTGGTTATGGGTGATCTAAATCTATTATTGATCCACCATGTTCGGCCTATGTTAACAAGAAAATATTGCAATTGTTTATCCTTTAAGCTTGTTGGATTGAAAGGCTCATTTACTCACTTGAAGTTGGCTTATTTGTCCCTTGTTTGAATATTCTTGCACATGGATAATGTAATATCCCAAATGGGGAATGCAAAAATACATGAACACAAAAATGGAAATATCAGTGAATAACATCATACCAAAATGTATGGAAACCATGGGGCCATTTTATTATGTAAATCAACAGTAAATAAGTGCAATACAACTCAAATAATCAAGGCAAACAAGCCTCCTATGACTACATATGCCAAAAGTGAAATGCTGCTATATTGTAGAATGCTAATGAACATGTACAACACAGTCATAGATGGTACACTGCTACATGGGAATGTAAGATAACATAAATATGCAAATAGATGGATCATACAATGTTGGGAGTGAAGATCTAAGCTCCCAAACACAATTTCAAGACAATCCCGGAAGGATTTCTTGAAATATGCAAAATGGAAAAAATGCCAGAGTTGCAGTCTCAAGACTAAGTAGCAGCTACAACTCAAGAACTGGATGGAGATGGCTTAATATGATTCACAAGATGAACATACCTCCTCCAATGGATCTTCCAAGTGAAAGGTTGATCCTAACACTGAAGATCTCACCCTCCAAACAATCACTGCAACCCTCACTGCAAATGCTCACTGAAAAATAACGCAATCAATGAGAGGGACTGCACTGTAGATGATGGGAAATGTGTTGGCCAAGTTCCAAGATCTGAAATATTCTTTGGAATCTTCCTTACCGATCTCTCAAAGGAACAGAAGCTCCCTCTGAAAAATAAGCCCCGGGATTGGTGTTGTGAAACCTCCACTACAACACCCTGCAACACAACGTTATACTTCAGCAGAAATAACGCTGTAGCTGAAGGAGGTGGCTTGGCCTTGAGCCTGAATGTGGAGAAATGAAGTAAAGGATCCCTCAAGAGGCCTCTCTTGAAAGGATAAGGAATTCCTAAATAGGAAAGCCTTGTGCTAAGCAGCACAACAACTCTGCTAAACAGCAAGAGAATGCACAATAGTCTAACTAGACCATAAAATCAATAATCCATAACATATCCTTCTATGGCTACCTTGCCCTCATTTTATACAAATGGAAGCCCTATCACCATGGGTCCCACTCATTAGGGTTTCCTCCACCAAGGAATCTTCCTCCCACTATCTCTGCGCTGTCTCAAAATATGATCTCCACCTCCTATCCCAACGTTGTTGACTTGGTCAAACTTGACCTTATCCACATGCAAATGCCCCTTTTCACACATGAGGGTGTGAAATCCAGCTCTTATGACTATCCCTTTTCACACTATGAGGGATTTTATTCATATATCTGAAATGTATGGGCCTCCTTACCCATTAATTCATATCCTAAGTGAAATAAGCAAAAATCAATATTCCAATTAGCTGCATGCTAGTTTTGGAATATTACAGTCCTCCCCTCCCAAATGTTGCTTGTCCTCAAGCAACTGCAAGGATAGAACTGAAGAGCCTCCTCTTCTCCCCCTGTAGCATCCTCATATGATAAAATCCTCCAAGGATCAAGATTTTGTCTCATCAATATATCTCCAAGTCATCCCTCCTAAGTATGCCAGCTAGCTTTTGGTGTGCATCCCAAATAGCTATCATCATGTAAAAAATCCATGGAAGAAACAATGGGCTGTCTAAAGGACTTCTTGAGGCACGAGGTCTAATATATATTGGGATATACCATCCCCATATGAATCTCCCACCCCCAAGTTATCATCCATACAAAATGAGCCACCCTCCAAAATGGTAACTCATACAAATCATCCCCACCTTGAGCTCCTTCAATGTAGGTGGGCTGAAAATCTGATCATGGTAGAAAAAATAGCCTACCCCATGATGTTCTCATCTCCACTTATGATAAGTGTAGAGTATATGCTGCTCTTGGGCTGCAAAAGTGTTGCCTCCAAGTGGCAAGAAGAAAATTGGATCTCCAAAGATCTTCCCTCCAAAGTTGTGAATCATGCTAGCCCAAACCATCCCATATATGATGAATAGGAAATCACCATCATATGGCATCCAAGTGAGTGGAAAATTGAAGGTTTCATGTACAGTTGAAAGGTACCAACAATTTCCCAAGTGGTCACAGCGCAGTTTTCCTAACTGTTGTTGCACAACATGACATGGAAAATCATAGAAAAGTTTCTCCCAATGATTTAGGAGAGTCATAGCCCAAGTGCTCCAAGCAATCTCATGGCCCACCTCATAAAGAGACAAGTGTTTTGTTGTGGTGGCCATATCACCTCCCATGCTCCCATTAGAACATGTAATGAAAAAGTGTGGGAATCCTCTTTCCCAAAGGAAACATCCAACCAATGTGTCTCTCCCCCAAACATGCTCCCAAATGAGAACAAAAACAACATAGGGAACCATAATGAGAATCATACTTGCTGCCATATGTAGCAAGGGAGAAGGAAAATGGTCCCTCAAATGCAACCAATGCAGTTTGACTCTCAATTGCAACAAAAAATGAAATGATGGGTGGCCCCCCCACCACTTTCTTGCTACCCCAATCTCCTCACAAGTTTGGAGAAAGTGTATGGTGTATGGTGCAAAGTGAGCATGTTTTGCAAAAGATACAACCTCCCCAAGTCCTCCTAGGGAGTGGCCATCACCAATACTTCTTATGGCCTTAGGTAGACCATGAAGTCTAGAAGGAATAATGCTCCTTCCTTGAGCAATATCCTGCACATATATGGTTAAGGGTTGCATATATACATTATACAAATCATTATGCAAACAAACAATACCCTTACCACATGTTTTTCCCATGTAAATGGAGTGGCTCATAGATGAGTCTCCTCTCATCCTCAAAGAGAAAAAAGGTGGATGTGCTATCTCTTCCAAAGAGTTATGTATCTCCTCCATCTCCACATGATCCATGCATCTCCTCATATGATGATATATCTCCTCTTCAAAGCCTTCCCAAATGTACCCCTCCATGATGGTGTGGTATGCTCTCATAGAATAAGTGTGGCTGAAGAGAAAATCCTCATGAGCTACTAGTAGCAACTTCTCCTTGAGCTTGGAAGCTCCAGATAAGAAGATCCTACCATGATAGTAGATGACCCCATCTCTGATCGAATATCCTCCTCATGCAACTGGCCATCCAATATCATGCAAGCAAAAATATCCTTGGAATACTCCACCAATAGCTAGGAATTCCAATATGGATCTATCCTCTATAATGACAACGTTGATGAACTATCATGAAGATCATATTTCATATGGTTGTCCTCTTCTTTGACATCTCCCATGCCAAAGATGCAAGTTGGAAGGCTGCTATCCTTCCCCTGCTGCTTCTGCCACAACGCAGAATCTGAAGTGGGAGTGGGTAATGATGATGTTGGGAGAATATCTCCCTCCTCCTTGAGTCTACCCAAGAATCTCAACACTGTACCAAGATCTCCCAAGGTCCTCACCCCTCTAGAATCAATGAGTGGTGCCTCCAAATGTAAAGCATTCCTCATCATTTGTTGGTTTGGTGGTCTCCCTGGTGAAATGCCTCCCTGGAATGAGACATCAACATCAAGAGTATACTACATATATCAATGGACAGACTTGTCCCTGCCTTCACTATGCAATCCAGTCTCCCTCTTCTATGCATAAACCCTCTGAAATAGATAGGGGTGTGTGCTCCCCATCAAATGATGTTGGTCATCCTCCCTACCTCCTCCTTTTCTCTGCATGTCTTTACAATCTGTCAACAATGGAACATGTTGATCATGGGTTGTGCCTTGATCTACACATATGATATCTTGGGGAATTCTTTACAATGATACAAGAACCCTTCTAGTTGGAGCATGTGCTCCCTCTACCTCTGCATGAGGTGCTAGATAAGCTCTAGACATGACAACGCTATTGCCCTCATCCTCATCAATATGTATGGGCAACCTCCCAATGATTAGATCCTCTTTTGAAAAAGGGATCTCCATACCCTCTTGCTCAATAATATGAGATAGAGGTCTTGCCTATAGCAAGGTATGTTGCAAGACATCGGCCTCCTCAATGGTCTTCTGAAGTGGAGTTGAGTTTATGGTTTCCTCCATCACATGCAAAGTTTTTGTTTGTTTAACTTCACCACATGTGTTGTAGAAAGTTTTCCATCAAATATTTCCACTAATGTCTTAGTGAACCTTGCATAAGAAGAAGTATTTTCATTTTTCAAAGAAAAGGACTCAAATATCCACCATGCATAGGCCTTACCTCCAAAATGCCGCGCTGCAACTTTGATGGCTTCATCTTGCGAAATTTGGTGCTGCTACAAATAGGAGTCTAGTTCCTCCACCCAAGCTCTAGTTGAACATGTAGGTGAACCATCAAAAGTAGATAGGAGAAATCTGATCTTATTATACGGCTTGCTTCTCTCCACCTTGATCTTGCAAAAATCCGGAAAAGTGATATGATCTCTAAACTTCTGAGTTTGAGACTCATACTCTTGTAGAAAATCACTAAGACTTTCTCTCTTAGGAATTCTTCTTCTATCTCTCTCATGGAAAATATGGGCATAGGAATGTGTTGTGCATCATAGTGTGTGGCTGCATGCTCACACTCATCATATGAAAATCTATAGTTTGTTTCAGATTCAAACTCTCTTGGAGATTCTCTATTCATCTCCATCCTCAACTTCTTGAGATCTCCATGAATGCTCTACAAAGTTTGAGAAAGAAACTTTGAAAGTCTCTCCTCCTTTCTTCCTCCAAAGAATGGAGTCTTCTTCTTGTATTTTCTGTTCATCTTATCTTCTTCTTGTCTTCTTGATATCATATTGGCTGAGATTCTACAGGCTGAGCCAAGATTATGCTCCGATACCACTGTAATATCCCAAATGGGGAATGCAACAATACATGAACACAAAACTGGAAATAGCAGTGAATAACATCATACCAAAATGTATGGAAACCATGGAGCCATTTTATTATGTAAATAAGCAGCAAATAAGTGCAATACAACTCAAATAGTCAAGGCAAACAAGCCTCCCATGAAAACATATGCCAAAAGTGAAATGCTGCTATATTGCAGAATGCTCATGAACATGTACAACACAGTCATAGATGGTACACTGCTACATGGGAATTTAAGATAACATAACTCTGCAAATATATGGCTCATACATTGTTGGGAGTGAAGATCTAAGCTCCCAAACACAATTTCAAGACAATCCCGAAAGTATTTCCTGAAATATGCAAAATGGAAAAAATGCCAGAGTTGCAGTCTCAAGACTGAGTAGCAGCTGCAACTCAAGAATTGGATGGAGATGGCTAAAGATGATGTAGAAGCTGAACAAACCTCCTCCAATGGATCTTCCAAGTGAAATTCTGATCCTAACACTGAAGATCTCACCCTCAAAACAATCACTGCAACCCTCACTGCAAATGCTCACTGAAAATAATGCAGTCAATGAGAGGGACTACGTTGTAGATGATGGGAAATGTGTTGGCCAAGTTCCAAGATCTTAAATATAATCTGGAATCTTCCTTACTGATCTCTCAAAGGAATAGAAGCTCCCTCCTTTGAAAAATAAGCCCTAGGATTGGTGTTGTGAAACCTCCATTGCAACACCCTACAACATAACGTTATACTTCAGCAGAAATAATGTTGTAGCTGAAGGAGGTGGCTTGGTATTGAGCTTGAATGTGGAGAAATGAAGTACACGATCCCTCATGAGGCCTCTCTGGAAAGGATAAGTAATTCCTAAATAGGAATGCCTTGTGCTAAGCAACATAGAAACTCTGCTAAATAGCAAGAAAATGCACAATTGTCTAACGAGACCATAAAATCAATAATCCATAACATATCTTGCTATGGATGCCTTGCCCTCCTTTTATACAAATGGAAGCCCTCTCACCATGGTTCCCATTCATTAGGGTTTCCTCCACCAAGGAATATTCCTCCCACTATCTCTGCGCTGTCTCAAAAGATGATCTCCACCTCCTATCCCAGCGTTGTTGACTTGGTCAAACTTGACCTTGTCCACATGCAAATGCCCCTTTCACACATGAAGGTGTGAAATCCAACTCTTATGAATATCCCTTTTCACACTATGAGGTATTTTATTCATATTTCTGAAATGTATGGGCCTCCTTACCCGTTTATTCATCTCCTAAGTGAAATCAGCAAAAATCAATATTCCAATTAGCTGCATGCTAATTTTGGAATATTACAGCTAAAGGGGTCGATTTAAATTGAAAAGCTCAACCTTTTAGGGTTAAATTTCATTTCCATAAAATGGATTCAAAGTAGGCAATGGAAAACTTAATTGGTTCATCAAAGGAAAAAATAATAAAGCCATCGTTCAATGTAGAAGAGGTAGGCCTCAATTTTCCAAGGATAGGCTTGTTTTCTTCTTGCACTATGTTTGTATGGATTGCATTTGATCTATGTCATAACCAAGTTTTTAGTTTTGTATTTATTTAGCCTAAAAATCCTCAATATTTCTTCCCAAATTCAAGCCTCCATTGTCATTATTTTCCTTTTCTTTGAGTTCACTCTAGATAGTAAAGCCATGCAAAGATTAGGCTTTCTTGGGCATATTGCATAGGAAATATACTAAGTGGAGTGCCGAAAAAACTTGCACATAATTTTCATTCGTGGCTATAACATAGGGTTTAAATTCTTACTCTTGACCCATTGTACCCTTGTATTGTCTTTGAAAATATCCTCAATCTTCCTACCCATTTGAATCAATGAGTTAAGGCGTTCATGTCTTGGCTAGTGTTTGGCATATTTATCAAACATTGGAAGCCTTTGAATCAATATGTATATATTTTTTTTGCATAATGGTTAATATGTACTAATGATATGAATTTATTTTCATGAGACCAAAAATTGTATGACTAGGGGCATGAATCCACTTCATTGGGCATATTCTTTAAAAAAAATTATCATGGTGAAACTCAACCTCTTGGCCTTGAGTTGGAGCCCATGATGATGATATAATGCAAGTGTCTCATGTATACCTCCTATTACCAATGGTATTACTTGTAGTATTAAAGCATCCATATTTGGAGGGACCATGATTAAAGCCACCCGATAAATCTAGCATAATGAATTTATTGGGATTTTAGACTTGAATGGTTACCTAAAGATACCATATTTTCAGATTGCATGTTATAGTTAACACATTTTGTGGGGGTTTTATTTTTTTTCTATAGCAATTATTGGATAAAATTATAAATTTTATATGCAGATGTTGTAGGAAAATATGATGTAGCTCGTTGAATTCAATTGTATTCAATTTGGAAGTATATTATAGCACTTTTCTTCTCTTTTTATTGCATAAGAAGGTCCCCCATATTACAAGTCTAGTAGCCTTGTTTGTGGCCTTGTAGCCCACTAAATTTGCAATACTAGTTTATGAAATCCATGTCTTGTAAAAAATATAAGCATGGTCATGCTTAAATATTGAATGGCATATTATTGGGTTCATAAGTGAATTTAATGCAAATATGGTACATTTCAAACTTGGGGTGTCAAGTGCATTGTTTTACAATGAATTGCTACCAATGTATTAGTGTCTTGGAATTGTTATTTTGGTACACGGTACAAGCATTTATGGAAAATGCTATCCTAGGTTTGTCATGATCTTGATGGTTATTGACCCAAAATTTGGTTATTAATTTAAGTGGCTAGCCAATAGTGATAACATCCTTTTACCATCACTTTTGATTTTCTATCATTTATAATTACCTTCATATACTATGTCATTATTCACCCAACTAATTTACACCTCACAAGACATATATTGATGTAGTAAGAAAGTATTGCATGTAAATGGTTGCATTAATATATATTTATGTTGAGTTTGAAGTCTAAAAATGAATGGATGATGAAAAACACCTCCAATCCCAATTACTAATAAGCAAAAGAACACCAATCATGGTTATGGCTCTATGTGGACAAATATCACTCACCCAAATGGAAAAATTTATTATTTAAATGCAGATGCTTTGATTAAGATTAGATGGTGACTAATTAAGTTGTGATTACTGTTATAGGTTTTAATAGAGATTGTTGTCCTATTTTTTATATGCCACTATGACAGCTTTATTTATGAATAATGAGCATTATATTTGGAATAGGAAACACTAGAAAATTGGGAACTTGTATATATCATTAGGGGAATTTTGAGATTATAAATGGGTATCAAAACAAAAATTGTATTAAAAAAATCAACTTTAAAAGAACCAAGAAGATTCAAAATTATGATTTCATCCCTAAGCGTAAATATGTTTTAAGGGAAAAGAATAAAACTACTTTTCTTAACTGTATTTTCTACTTATCTCCTTATAGGTTTACTCAAAAGTTAGGTGTAGGCCGTTGGGTCAAAAAGGTGACTGTTTTAAGGGTAACATTAATTATTTACATTAATTATCAACCCAGGGCAAGTCTTTTTATTTCAAGAGTGTAAGAAAAATATATGCAAGTGACATCAGAGGTTAACTCTCTAGATCGTTGTAAGAGAGATTATCTAATTCTCGAAGCCCAGGCAAACCAACTTGAAAGTGAACTATGAAATGCTTCAGACCAATCAAAGGAGAAAATTATGTTCTAAGCTTATGCAAAAATAAACACTCCAGACTGAAATAAAGAATATATTGCAATTGAACAATAGGCTTTGATGAATTGAACAACTACCTTAATGAATTGAACAACAACCTTAATGAATTGAACATCAACCAATTATTCTAGATTTTTCAATGGAATTCTCTATCAATCAAATAATAGCATCATTTAGAATTAAACATCAAACCAAACGTTCGCACTTATGATGGAAATATTCAAGAAATAACTGTATACAAATTTGAACAACAACTGCGCTGAAACTAGTCTAACAAGTGTAAAAGCGCCACTTCTTGATAAAATAACATTAATGATAAATCTAATCTATTGAAAAGGAAGTTATAACATATTATGTCTGAGATTAACCAATTGAATGATATTTCTATGAAACGCAAAGGATAACTAAAAATGCAAGATCTGCAAATAAACGTATAGCACATAATAGCAGGGGAACTCCTGGGGCTTGGCCCAAAGCCTCTAAAAGTCTTCTGCCAAGAAATACTAAGAAGTTGTTTATACTGAGAACGCCAATTTCTTCATTAATCAATAGAGCAATACATTAGCACGAACTCAACGATTCTATCTGAATACGTTTATTACAGGAAAATTATAATACATGAATTTCATTTATGTATCTTTCGCCTCCAACCTTTTATAGCTTAAAGATGAAATAAAATAGAGTAACGGATCCTCACCATCAAGAGATCCTGCCACTTCATGGCTATCAACTGAATACTTCAAGAGTAGGCATGCCTCTACATCTTCCGCTGATTCATAGGAGCCGATACGATTCTGTTTTATTTTATTGTCTGTCGTCATTTGGTCATCCTAGTCAGCAGTTTGGCTGTTTCGATTCCCTATCAATAAAGACAAAAACAAATCATTTTTTATGCTATTAAACACACCTTTTATCAATAATTCATTCTATCTTAATTTTGCATTATTTTCCTTTACTTTATTGCTAAGATGAAGGAAAAATATATACAAGTAAATGCAAAATCGTGGTAAAGATAGGGGTAAAATGTACCTTCTCCTCGGCTCAACATACTCCCTTGCTTACCTTTTTGTAGGTTCTCATGAAAACAGATGGTTGAGGTGTAGTTGGGTTAAGGAATATGCATGATATACTTCTTCCTTGTAAAATCTAAAACCATGTTTCTATTTTATCTTTGCAAATGTTAAATTTGTGTGCCCCTCTGGTAACTCATAATCATGATAATAGTCTTTAGGAGGGTACCATATGATGGGGTATCTGTATTTGCACCCTATCCATGTAGGACCCATGTTCAAAACTAGGTTTTTGTATAGAAGAAAATGAGAAGCAACAAATTTAAAGTTCCTATACCCAAATGGTTCTCTGTTCTTAACATTATTTATAGAGGCTTGCCATCTCTGTTTGGTTGCCGATAATGCTTCTTCCTAAATCTCCTAGAAGTATGCCCACTCATTCTACACAATATCCTTGTGAATAGGTCCCAATTTTTCTATCACTCCTTTCTGTTGCATAAACTTCTTATGTTGAGTAAACAAGTATAGGGGTTTGGTAGGTTCCCCTCTGACCCATAGATCTAAGCCATGTTGTCTTTACTGAAAGGTATTGTAGGCCTTAGCCCATCTAGTCTAATCTTTGGCAAAGGACAGAAAATCTTGGAACTGAACATCCCCTATGAAGGGACTGGCTTTATTGTCTCTATCCTCTTCTAGAAAGAAATTGTGCAAATACAATTTGCACAAAATGTGTTGGGTTTGTTCATCCTGATCGTTGCAAAATTGGACAAACTCTTCGATGGTTTTGAAGGTCGTGGGTTTCCCTGCTCTGACAACTTTGATTTTTAGAAACGAATATCTTTCCACTAAGAATAAATCATAATTAATGGTTGGTGCCCTGCAAGTCAATACATATGAGTAAAGAGAACAAACAACACTGGTTTGTTTCTTAGCCTGTTCCAATTGATCTTGTGCCTTCTTCACTTTCTTCCCTAAGTTGGGCAAAGGTTTCGTCTTCAGTTGCAAAAAGGTCTTTGAATCGATTTAGTAGTGCCTGATGTTCCTGTAAGGGTACTACTTCCTTCTTATACTAGGTCAATTCATGCTGAACTTGAATTAATTCGTTGCAAAGCTTTTGATTGGTAGCTTTTTCTATCAGAGGAGTGTAAGCAGGTGCTACCTCTGTTTGAGTCTCCTTGTCTCCTGTAAGTATCAAATCAGTCTGCATAGAGACTTCAGTAGTGTGTATCAAATCCCTCGGTACATAGGCTTCATCATTGTCTATTAAATCAGTCTATAGAGGCATTTCAGCAATATTTATTAAATCAATATGTACAGAAACTTCAGCAGTATCTACCATTTGGATAACAAAATCTGTTTGGGTTCCCATGGTAGTTAATTCCTTCTTAGGATTCCGAGCCTTGTCTGCTTCTTCCAACCATTTACTTAGTTTTCTTACCATTTTTCTCAATTTCCTACATTTCTTGTTCATTTTTATTAACTTAATCTCAGCTGATTTTTCTTTTGGCAGGGTTTTGCAAGTGAAAGAGTAGTAGTGGCTTTGGGTTCAGGAACATTTGTGCCAGTTCTAAGGTTATGAGAAGTTATGTTTCTTCATGCTTCAAAGAGGTTCTTTCAGCATTGATGTCCTGACTGGGTGGAATAATATTTTCTTCAGCCATCAGGGGAACTGTCTCAATACTTGTGTCCCGTTCTACTAGAACAATATCCCCTAACTAGTTTCCAAACTCATATATTCTCTCTATCTGGTCTTCCCTACTCACCCATTCATTATCAGAGGGGGATAAAACCCTCAAATCCTGCAATTCATCATGGGGGGGTAGGATTTCAGTATGGCCAGAGCTGCTAGCAAAGGCGGACTAGTTCAAATGGTCCCTCTATTCCTTACATTATTCAAATAGGTTCCCAATGTCACGAGATTTTCTCATTTGCTCTAGTACTTGAGCCATCTCTTCCTCGTAGTCTTGTAAAGACATATTTTGAGGGCTCAGAGGTGGTGTATGGGATGGGCTCGCCTCATCTGGAAATACATAGGTGTTTTTCCATATTTGTAACCTTTCAGACAATCTCCTTTTTCCTGGTTCTGCAGTCGAAACACAGGTTCTCTTCCCTCTTGCTCTCCTGGGTATGTCTATTCTAGGGAGTTCAATTTTTTCTCTGTCAGGATTTTCTTCAGGGGCAGGTAGGGTATGGTTAACAAAGTTGTCCCATGTTAACTGATTTTTTTTTAACTCATGAATGATAATGAATTTAAACAAGCCATGGTGACTGACAACTGCTTGAGGGTTTTTAGCTCTTCTAATCTGAACAAAAATATCATGCAATACAAAATTTAGGAAAAATGGAAAATTAATTGAAATTTTTCGCTTGAGAACAACTAATAGTTTAATTTGACGAGACTTTACCACATCCCGACATCCATTGCATGTGATATATCTCTGAATGAAGACTGCCAATTCTTGCCAATGCTACTGCAAGGATGCAGGATTAATACCTTTCCCTTTTCGTTCCATTGGCTCACCTAGGTCCTGGTAAATTGAAATTGCTTCTTGTAGAAGGACATGTTTATCAATCCATATTTCTCCTTCTATTCCAAAGACCTTAGAGATGATTTCTTCGGAGACTGGTATGATTCTTCCTTTCACTATGGTATGCCATTCCCACAGGTTTTGCAAGAATTCAACTTTTGCCTCTGTATTAAACCCTTTTAGTATGTGCAGATATGGAATCCATCCAACTTGTTGGAGAATGGTGCGAGCTGATTTTGAGGCTTGAAAATTTGTAGGTTCGTTGCGGAGAGAATTTCCACCCATGGCTACTATGTTTTCAGAACTGGTTTCTTCTTCTGCATGCATTTCTTTCAGCTCTGTAACATAAACACTGCATGCAGATTTTATAAAATATATTATTAAAAATGTGACTTCATGACGTAAATGTAGTGATTCTTTCATCCAATCAGCATATCCGAAGGGTGTCACATGGTCAATTCACATGCTTATTCATTATGAATATTCGTACCCCCTCTAATGATTGAATGGATTCCACGGCCTTAAAGCTCAAGAAAAGAGGAAAGGTGGTAATAATCATGAATGCACACGAAGTAAAGGCCAAAAGTTGGTAATCATCACAAATGTACATCAGGTGGAAATGACCAAAGAAGGGGAGAAAAACGGAGTAGCAATTATTATGAAAAGATGTCCTATTTTGATGGCATAGTATGATGGAAGCATGACAGGTGACAAATTGTGATTGATGTTGTCATCCCTTAATTCAACATTAAAAGATAATTTACTCATAGTTAATTTTGCGGGTAGGTAGTGAAAACACTTATTCAAGAAATGCATTTATTTTCAGGAATGGATCAAGAGGAAATAGGCCATACAAAAGTAATTGGCTATTGTTAGAAAAATACTTCGATACCACAAGCAAAGCCATTGCTGCTAGCAAGAATCCATAGCCTCGACTGGTTGCTATTTTAACCTAGAAATGAGCCAGAATCCTCTACTTAGAGGTAGACATTTTTTCTTGTTTTATGGAGAGACCACTATGCTGGTGTGGTGGCCAGATAGTCATAGTGCCATTCACGGTTATTTTAATAGAGTGATCATGTCGGATCGTGATGAGACCTCCTATCCTTTGAGAGGTCACTACCCTGGTGTGTTGGCCATTGTGGGAATGTCACCTGTTAAACCCTCATGATCATGGTAGGTTGGCTTGTGATGAGACCCCCTATTCTCTCTTCTTAAATTTTTTTTTCACATAGACATTATATATATATATATATATATATATATATATATATATATATATATATTATATTAAAGTAAACATTTTTATTTTTTTATAGAGAAACCACTGTGCTGGTGTGGTAGCCAGATAGTCATAGCACCATTCATGGAGATTGTAACAAAGTGATCAGGCCGGCTCGTGATGAGACCTCCTATCCTTCAAGCAGTTTTAGCTATCAAGAAGGTCACTACCCGGATGTGTTGGCCATTATGGGAATTTCACCTGTTAAACCCTTATGATCATGGTAGGTTCGCTCGTGATAAGACCCCCTATTCTCTCTTTAAAAAAAAAAAAATCTCACATAGACATAATATTTTTTTTTTTCTTATAAATGGAGGGAGTCTCATTAATTCGTTAAGAGTTAGGGATGGTGTAATAAGTAAAAATAATGGAAATACAATTAACGCTCTTATTCCTATATCCTGATGCCAAAGAGAATTACTACTTGAGAGTGTAAAAATATATACCAGCATAAGACTATGGAAATGAATTGTGTAATAATATGTCTGAACATGAGATATCCAGCCCTTCATTATATAGATAAGTCATGTTAGCTTCTGAAGTAGAGATTTCCTTCAAGATTTCAAAAAATCATAATATTAGTAATATCACTGCTTTTCTCCTCTTCAGGTGCTAATTCCCTTTCTTAAAATTCTTTTTATGGCGAGGATGTGTAAAGGAGGAGTGGATATTCGAAAAGAAATCATCAAAAGATAAAAAATTGCTATTTTTAAATGAAAAGAAAATAGAAATAAAAGAAAAAAACATGCTAGAAAAGAAATCAACCGTTCAATTGGATTGCACGACAATTGTTCAATGAAATTGAACAACAACTGTTCAATGGCTTTGGACAACAAAAGTAAAATCACACAACAAAAAAACAGCCGTTCATTTGAATTGAACAACAGTTGTTCAATTCGATTGAACAACAGCTGTTCAATTAGATTGAACAACAATTGTTCAATGGTTTGAACAGAATAAATAAACACACTAAAAACATAACCGTTCATTTGAATTAAGTGACATCTGTTCAATTTGATTGAACAATAGATGTTCAATTCGATTGAACAGCAACTGTTCAATGGATTTAATAGCAAAAATAAAATCACGCAACAAAAAAACAACCATTCATCTGAATTTAACAGCAGTTGTTCAATCCGATTGAACAACAAATGTTCAATAGTTTGAACATCAGAAATAAACACACTAAAAACACAACCGTTCATTTGAATTGAATGACAACTATTCAATCCGATTAAAAAACAACTGTTCAATTGATTGAACAACAAAACACACAAAAGAAAGAAAAAAAAGAAAAAGAATGCAGCTGTGAGCATCAAAATAATGAAAAAAGGGATGAAATTCTTATGTACAATCAATGAGAAGAACTATAAATTGCAGGAAACATATATACAATATTTACAAGAGGAAATAAAAATTTTTATGAACTTAAAGCCGCCGGGCCATCATCCCTTGCAACTAAAATTTGGATGGTGGAGTCGTCACGCACCTGCTGGCAGAAAGACTCTTTCGTAAGTGGTTTATGATAAAGGCACACCTAGTGTCCATTGAATCGAAAGGTGGAGCCAGATCCGTCTATGGTGGTCAAGGTAATGGTACCGTTGTTGTGCACTTCTTGAATTTCGTATGGCCCAAGCCACCTTGTTTGTAACTTACCCAGGAAGTCTTGGAATCTGAAGTCGTAGAGGAGTGCCCAATCTCCTTTCTAGAATGTCTTCTTTTTGATGAGGTTGTCATGCCACTTAGCTCGTTGTTGTTGAATAATTGTAGTGCACTATAGAGCAAGTTGTTGTGCTTCATCCAATTCATTTATTTGTTGGAGTCTTCTAACTTGGGTCTCCGTCAAATCTAGCCCCACTTACTAGGCTATTCTTAGAGTCTTTATTTCAAATTCAATAGGAAAAATTGGTTCCCTTCCAAATACCAGATGGTACGGAGAATATCCGGTGGTGTTTTGCCACATTGTGCGATAAGCCCACATGGCCTCTGGCAGTCTAGTAGCCCAATCCTGATGATGTGTTGAAATTGTTTTAGTGAGAATTTCCTCAAGGACTTTATTGGTGCTTTCGACCTGCCTGTTTGCCTATGGGTGGTAGGGAGAGGTGACTATGGGTGACATGGTGGTTCTTTAGAGTGGTCGTGATTTTATTTCCCACAAACTATGCCCCTCCACAAGTTATCATTTCCCTTGGTAAGCCATATCGCACAAATAGCTCAAAAAGAAAATTGATAATAGATTATTCTGTAGCTCTCGACAAAGCCACTATTTCTACCCACTTTGTCATGTAATATGTGACAACCAGTATGTAGGTATTATAATTCGATGGTGGGTTGAATGGCCCAATAAAGTCCAGTGCCCACCGTTAGAAAGGTTATGCTACCAACTGTTGTTGCAATGGCATCTCATCAAATTGGCCAGGGCGGCCCATTCTTTGTTAACTATCGCAGGCTTGGACATATTTCTTGCCATCTTTAAAAATTGTAGGCCAATAGTAGCCCATTTGTAATACTTTGTGCCCCATCCTACAATATAAAAAATGGCTGCCACACGGTTCATCATGACAAGCCCTTAAGATGTCATAAATCTCGGCTTCTTGGATGCATCTGCATATATGCATATCAACTCCTGTATGGAAAAGATAACCACCGATCCAGGAGAATCTAGCACTGCATTGAACAATCAGATTCCGTTCCTTTGTTGTCAAGTGTCTTGGTAGCTTTCCTACTGCCATATAATTTGCTACATCTGTGTACCATGGCGTTTTTACTACTACAACGAACAAATTATCATCAGGGAACTGATCATCCACCGCTAATGGGTCATTTGACTTTGGAACTCTAGACAGGAAATCTGCAACTACGTTCTCCTTTCCTGGAAGGTCCTTGATAGTTATATCAAACTCCTTTTCGGTCACTTTATAGCTCAATTCGGCAGGAGTGAGATTCTTGTTGATGTAGTAAATAACGTAGGGCTTCTTGTACTCTTCTTGGCTGAGAACCATCCCTATCATTGTATCACATGCATATGATGAAATGTGAAAATACATCTCCCAATTAGGGCCACGTAAGACTGGTGCAGTTGAGACCAGTTTCTTCAATTCTCAAAAAGCAGTGTCACATTTGTCAGACCAATGGAATTCAACATTTCCAGTTAATGCATACAAGGGTGCAAAAATTTGTGAGAAATTATTTATAAACCTCTGGTAGTACCATACATATCCAAGGAAATTACGTACCTCTGTCTGAGTACAAGGTGTGTCTAATAAAATAAATACCTCTACCTTTGTCGGATCTACTTGTATTCCAGCTGCAGAGATGTAGTGTCCTAGGATCACTCCTTCGGTAATTATCATGTGACACTTTTTCCAGTGTTTGCAATGCCTGATCAAAGTCATCTCCATATGGAGTAAAGTCGTCCATGTAAACCTCAAGCCCTTCATTTATTAAATCAGAAAAATGTTGAGTATGGCCCTTTGAAATGTTGTTGGGGCATTGCATAGTCTGAACGACAATACCCTATAGGTGAATGTACCCCAGGGGCAAGTAAAGGTCGTTTTATCTTGGTCTTCAGGGGATATCTGGATTTGATTGTAACCACTAAAACCATAAAGAAAAGAGAAGAACCGCTTTCCTGCCAATGTATCAAGGACCTGATCAATAAAAGGGAGGGGGAAGTGGTCTTTCTGTGTTGCTTTATTCAGTTCTCTGTAATCCACACACATTTTCCACTTACCATTCTTTTTAGGAATGATGACTAGAGGAGAGACCCATTTTCTGTCTAAAATAGGATAAATGAAGTTTACATCTAGCAGTTTTTGTAATTCATATTTCAAAATGTCTTTCAGATGCGGGTTTAACCTCCACTGAGGCTGCCAAATAGGCCGATCATCCTTTTCAGTATAAATGTGATGTGTGCATAGTTGAGGATATATACCCTTCATCTCTGGGTAGTCCCAAGAAAAGTTTGTTGGTGTCCAGGTAAGAATGATCTATCCACCATAATCCGACATTAATTTTATCAATCCGAGAGTGTATCCTTTCAAGGCAACGTGCAAGGTATATGCAGGAAAAAACACATAATCCGTCTTAACCAAGGGTTTATAATTAAGATTCAAAACATTGACGTGAGATGAAATCAAATACTAAACTTCAAAAGAAATCTTAACAGTAAGAATAATAACAAAAACCATAACAAAGAAACAATTCACACACTTACAGGCGCAACACCTGATTAGAAGAGCGGGCCCAACTCTCTGATCAGGGTTGCGTTAGTCACGAAGAAACATAGAACAACAAAACCAGTAGTAATTTATTAATCTGTAAGATGTGATTACAATATCCCTTCGGGAACCCCCACTTACAGGAACAATATCCATTTTATACACATCGCGGGAGAATAACAGATCTCCTTGGAACATGGTAATCGTGCATTCAGAAATACACATCAGTTGGAACAACACAAACATCAGATGTCGAGGATAGAACAAGGGGCCAAGAATAGGCCCAGGGAATCATGACTCCAGCTGCACGATCTCCCTATAGCTGACTGTTACCAAATCTCTTGCAAACCGCTGGAGCGAGGGTTCCTGTTCTCCAAACTGCACTCAAGCACATATCTTAGTTCCACAAATAGGTAAGACTCCGTGACTTTACTTCATTAATTAAAATATTCCAATTGGACAAGTTAGGGGTATTTACCTCATAATTTTAGCATAGCAAATGTAGGTAATTAAACACAAAAGGATAAAAAAGGATGATAAAAATGGTCAGAAAGGTAGCCAGATTTGTTGCCCAACATCTCCCCCCAACTAGCCTTCTGCATGTCCTCATGTAGTCCGCCGCCTCTGTAGGTCTAGGTTCTGAAAACTGTGAATTTCCTGAAGCCTGACAAGATCATACTCTAAAGCCATCTCTATCCCTGGAACTTTAAATCCATCTGAAAGGAGAACTTCCTTCCTGATGCAGGGGCATTAGGCTCAAGAAAATACTTTGTATTTTAATAGACATAGGGGGGTCTTATGTTTTTACTTTCTTATGTAATTATTAATATTTGAGTGATTTTTAATTAAATATGGAAAGAAATTGTAAATGTTCCCAAATGATTGGAGAACATGACAGAAGTTGATTAGTTGGGAATATGAAGAGATAGTTGAGATTTAGGAATGAAATTAGGATTAGTTTCAACAATTCTAGGGATTTGGTCTAGGAATTTGAGGATTCTAAGAGTTTTATTGAGTTATTAGGGGAGCTGAATCGATTCATTATCATTTTGTATAAATGTAAGCCTCAAAGGTATTAAGGATAGAGATGGAGAGAGTGTGAGTGATTCAGTTTTAGGGAAAACAGGGGTTTGTTCCTGTAAGCCTACGGGCAGTTGAAAAGGGCCATTTGATTTTGAAGATCTGGCCGAAGACTAGAAGAATTTTTGTAAGTGATTTCATTTGTATATATGAAAGAATATGTTTCAAAATTATATGAATATTGTTTGATTTGAGTTCTGTGTGAATAGGCTTTGAGTTCCAATAAGCAATTATATGAGCAGTGCGTGATAAACTCTGTCTTAAGGGTTAATGTCAATGGTTTGATTCATAAGCAATTTGAATATGCTGAGGGTTTATATTGTAGGGGTTCGATTCTGGAACGAACAAGAAATTTGGGTCAATACAGGAAAGGAGAGTTCAAATAAAATTGAGACTATGAATTAAGACACAGTAAAATCCGGAGTTGGAATCACATTGGGTTTTAATGTGTTTATAACGGTTATTGAAACACAGAAATGGAGCAAGGGAATTCCATTCCTTGATTGAATGCCCGAGAGAGGTCGAAGGGTATAATTTCACTTGGAATCTGTGAAACGTTGAAGGTAGACTCATGAATCAAAGATCACGACAAGCCCTATTTGAAGAACGTGTTCTAGAGTGAATTGAAGGTGCAGAGGCTTGAAGACTGATTGATATCCTAACCCAGAAGGTAGGAGTCACGGTGCTGCAAAATACCCGATAAATTGATGGTGGATATTTCATGTTGAAGGACTGAACGAAATTGTGAACAAAGCATTAGTAACAGTGAGGGAACTGTGAAGGAAGCTAGAAAATCTGAAACAAACCTCTCGAAAGGAGGAATGGCGCAGTTTTAAATAAGAAGGGAAAATTATGAATCTATTGAAACAATGAAGAGCAACAGATTGATCGTTTGAAGGATCGATGGAATGGATTCGATGGACAGTCAAAGAAATGTCGTGAAGAAAGGGTTAAGGTAGAACCATTCAATGAATAGAGGAACGAAACCGATTTTTGAAACCAGTGGGTTCACACAAGTTAAAAATGGTAACCGGTATTCTCATGGATGAACGTGATATTTCTCATTGAGCAACACGTGGCCTTGATGGTATTTCAAAACCATTTTTGTCGCATAAGTTTTTAAAACCAAGGAGTGTGCAGTTGTGTTATGCGATAGTCATCCGATTTCCGGTGTTGAAGATCCGATGACATTCGCTCTCAAAGGAGCGAGGAGGTTAATGCAAGGTAAGAATGCTGGGGCCCAGCTGAATTATTGTTTTGATATTTGGGCTTGAACGTTATTTGAAATGGTGGAAGTTGGACTTTGAAATGAAACGTATGTTAATAAACATTAATGGACCTAAACCTTAATTATGTCGAGTACTTGAGTTTGTATTCGAAGTTGGGATTGAAGTGAAATGAAATATCCACGTGGTTCGGATATATGGTGTGTTGAGAAAGCATTAACACATAAGTTAATATGTTTGTTGGCCGAGGTGTGTTTATTGGATTTTATTCCAAAGACAGGTATGGTTTCCATTTCATGAAGTGAGTTTATTTCTATGGTTTATAACCACAGGTCTTTAAGGAAAAGAGAAGTAATCTCCGCATATGTAATTGGTTGGTGGGTTTACAAACCATATATTTGAGACAGAAGTAAAGCTTCCAAAAAAATTGAGTTTTCCAATATGGGCATTCTATTGAATTAAAATGAAAAATGCATTTTTACATGCTAGAAGATAGAGAATGTGGGTATTAGCAGGGTGAGCCTGCTATCAGGTGGTATCAGAGCGGGATAAACTCTTTGAAAATTAATTTTTGGAGTGCATCTGTACTGAAGCAGTGAGGAAAGTTTGGTTTTAAATCTGTTTAATAGAAATTACAAATTTGAATAAATACGCAGTGAAGGTATTTAGGTTTGCAGAATCTAAATTTGAAGGTAATATGCTTTGAAATTTACCATGATATGTTCTAAAGATGCGAACACAGGTATGATGGTGATTGCAAGAGATCAGATCTAAATCCGACAGGACAACATGCAGTGCAGCAGAGTATTGGAAGGATTTGCAAAAGTAATTGCAAATGGATGCTGAAATAAACTTTGAAGGTGAGGTATTTTTAATTTTGTTTAAGGATTTTATTTGCAGAACGTAGAGTGCAAGAAATTGAGGAGCATCTCAACAAGAAGATCACAACTTTGAAAAGCAGTGATGAAGGAAGCCAGTGAAGGTTTCTAAAGAGAAAGGAGAGTGTGGCAGAACCTGGAGAAATTCCAACAGAGGTTGGATGAAAAGAGAACAGATGTGTTCTTGAGAGGGTGCAGAGGAGTGAAGCCTGAAGGAGCAGTGAGGAATGCTTAGAATTTTCTTGAAGATAGAGGACCAGTGCTTGCCAAAAGACCAAATCCAGAGGAAAGGATTGGTGAGGTAAGTTGTAAAAAGGAGGAATTTTTATTGCAGAGGTTTCAATGCAGCCCGTGATGAATGAGTGAGAATTCATGAAGGAGAAGATGACTACTGAGAGTCATAGTAGAGATGACAGAGGTTCTGAGAGAGGCCACAATAGGATGAAGGTGAAGAAAGGAGATGCCAAGATAGATGGCATACAAAGATAGTTAAGAAAGGAAGAGTATGAGAAAGAGGTAGCTGAGATCAGAGAACTGTTTAACAAACTAAAGATGATGATAGAAGACCAGAGATGTGGTTTTCTTGTAAGAAGAAAGGTAAAGTGGCATCAGCTACAGATGAAGAAAGAGCAAATGATAAATGCTCGGCTGAAGGGGAAATTTCTCAGAATGATTGAGTATTTGGAGAAAGACTTGAAGATTGAAAATTCAAGTGAGACCAAGAGGTCGAATGACTTTACATCTGACAAATTTTGTATGTTTGTAGGAAGAACATGTGGAGAAGGAAAAACTGCTGATATTGTCACAAAGGAGGAAAATGAGACAGCCAAATCTTTTGAAAATGTCCATACACAGTTGGGGAAAAGTTTTACTTTTCAATACATTGGAAGCAGAAGAAATTTAAATTATGATGATGGCCAAAAGCTGGAAATTGAGAAATCAATTGGACAACTTGAAGAAATTAAAGAGAGGACCATTGAAGAATTTCTGAATTGTATAGAAGGCTTGGAACAATAAGAGGATTTGGTGATTAAATAATCAAATGAGGCTGTGAGGTCTTATGGTATTAAAACTGACAAGTTGTGTGTGAATGCAGGTATTGAAGAAGATAGTTCATATGATGAAACAATATTCAGTGAAGCTGAAAGTTGCCAAGTAACATATGATGATTATCTTCCAGATGAAGATCAGATTGAATTACTGCAACAAAAGGAATTCATAAATTCCTTGTTTTATGAAAGAGATTGTTTCAATGGGGACATGACAGTTATGTCTGATTATGATGAATTTGTTATTAATGATGATAATGACAAATTGATTGGCCAAATGGAGAGTGATGGACAGATAACTGAAATTATTTCAGGGTTGGAAGATCATAATTCTATTCTGATGAAAGACAAAGAGATAGTGACATAATGGAACTTGACTTGTGACAAAGAGGAATATAGTGAAGATTGTATAAATGTTTTCTCAGAAGAGATGACAAATTTGTGGCATGAGTTAAGTGTTCTAGAATAGAGACTAGAAACACAGAGAATAAGTGTTCATATTGTAAAGGTAGAATTGAATGAGAATGAAAAGGTTCATTTTTATGAACTAGAGCAAAGAAATGTCCTTGAGAGGGATGATGCAGAAGAGAGACTAGCTAACAGTCTCGAGAATTATTTGAAGGATTGGAATCAGCATATTGATGTGCTGATGACAGAGCAGCAGATTGAAATGTTGCAGGAAGAAATGACAGAGCAATAGATTGAAGTGTTGCCGGAAGAAATGTCAGAGCAGCAAATTGAAGTGTTGCCAGAGGAGGAAGAGACGAGGAGGAAGAGACACAAAGATTTTATAATTTTGATGTTTGTTTTATGATTGCAGGTACTGATGGAAGGACTAAATAATGTTTAGTTCAGGAGAAGAAAAGAGATGATGACAGTGACTGGCAATTTAAAAACCAGTCCAAAGAATTGCTGAAGGCAGAGAATGGAGAAATTGGCATAAATGACAATCAGGAAGAAGTTTTTAGTTGCAGAAAACAAGAGGGTATGGATGATAGGGTGGCCGTAAGAGCTCAACAAGTAAAAGCAGGAGTAGGAGCAAGATTTCAGCAATCAAGAGGAAGCAGTATCCAGCAATCAGAAGACATATTAGATAAAGAAATTGAACTGATAAGAAGGTTGATGGTGACAA
This sequence comes from Pinus albicaulis, assembly GCA_034641835.2. Taxonomy (NCBI): domain Eukaryota; kingdom Viridiplantae; phylum Streptophyta; class Pinopsida; order Pinales; family Pinaceae; genus Pinus; species Pinus albicaulis. The sequence goes on along the minus strand of CM076572.1, from coordinate 687,066,702 downwards.
TGTCTCAGAAGAAGACAACAACAAGAAAGCAAAGAAGCAACAACAACAAGAGGAAGACAATCACAGACTGTGAAATCTTAGCAAGCGGAAAGATGCAGCATAAGATATGGAAGCTTGGAGAAGTACAGCAGAAGAATAATGTAGCTTATGGACAGAAACAAACCAGAGTGTGGGATCTAGGAAGGCAAGAACTGAAAGCACATGATCAGGAGATCATGATTAATTTTAACCTTGGGAGTCTGATGCAGGGGCATTAGGATCAAGAAAATACTTTGTATTTTAATAGACATAGGGGGGTCTTATGTTTTTACTTTCTTATGTAATTATTAATATTTGAATGATTTTTAATTAAGTATGGAAAGAAATTGTAAATGTTCCCAAATGATTGGAGAACATGAGAGAAGTTGATTAGTTGGGAATATGAAGAGATAGTTGAGATTTAGGAATGAAATTAGGATTAGTTTCAGAAATTCTAGGGATTTGTTCTAGGACTTTGAGGATTCTAAGAGTTTTATTGAGTTATTAGGGGAGTTAAATCGATTCATTATCATTTTGTATAAATGTAAGCCTCAAAGGAATTAAGGATAGTGCTGGAGAGAGTGTGAGTGATTCATTTTTAGGGCAAACAGGGGTTTGTTCCTGTAAGCCTACGGGCAGTTGAAAAGGGCCATTTGATTTCGAAGATCTACCCGAAGACTAGACGAATTTTTGTAAGTGATTTCATTTGTATATATGAAAGAATCTGTATCAGAATTATATGAGTATTGTTTGATTGGAGTTCTACGTGAATAGGCTTTGAGTTCCAATAAGCAATTATATGAGCAGTGCATGATAAACTCTATCTTAAGGGTTAATGTCAATGGTTTGATTCATAAGCAATTCGAATATGTTGAGGGTTGATGTTGTAAGGGTTCGATTCTGGAACGAACAAGAAATTCGGGTCAATACAGGAAAGGAGAGTTTGAATGCAATTGAGACTATGAATTAAGACGCAGTGAAATCTGGAGTTGGAATCACATTGGGTTTTAATATGTTTATAACGATTATCGAAACACAGAAATGGAGCAAGGGAATTCCATTCCTTGATTGAATGCCCGAGAGTGTTGGAAATACTGAGAGGGGGTGAATTAGTATTTCTTTCAATTAGAGCATTATTTAATCTTCAATTATTATTAGTGTTTGTAAAATGATAGCAGCAAACAAGAGGAACACAAATGCACACAGTTTTTAAGGTGGAAACCCACTCCAGGACAAAAACCACCTAATGCTTTTCTAATAATTCTTTTCAACTCCAATTGAAAATAAAGCTCCAACTTCCTAGAATCTAGAAAAGCATTCTTCTCCAACTCCCACTGGATGGATGCTCCAATGCCCGATATTATTCAGTTGTCACTGAACGGATGCCCCAACACCCAATGAGCTACAACTCACCCTACCACCACCCTACCACCCTATAGAAGAATAAAAGAAGAATGGACTCCCGTACCAAGGAAAATGGTCCACTTTACAATGATATATAATGATGTAGAAGAAGAAGATATACTAGACCATAACCCCAACTTTGACACAACCACCTAATGATGATCCTAGACCTCCCAACACTGCCTCTTCAACCCTTGGCGGATAGACACTAGTACAATTTGTACAATAATGTATTTACAATGACTAAGTACAATGATACCTTTACAATGATTGTATGCAGTGCTGCCCACTTGAAGACTTCATATGATGAAATTCTTGCTGCTGTTATGTACCTTGGTTGCTGCTCTTGTCATGCTACCCTCTGCTGCACCTTGTTTTTCTTTTCTACCGTAGAAATTCTGGTCCTTTGCAATCCCTGACAACACATGATCTAGCTTTTTCTTGCCTTCTAGGAGCTCAATATTGAATTTAGTGTATCTCTGTTATTTCAAATCCTCAATATCTGATTTTCGGTCCCGTAGTAGTCCTCTAAGTCTTCTTTCCAATGCCACAGGTCTGACCCAATTTTGATTCTTCAAGAGAGATTTATATCCAATTTCTCACACTACCCTAATTATGGATTGTTTCAGTAGAGTGCACTTGTACGGCATGCCATGTGTCACTGTTTCTTCATTTGCCTCTAAAATTGATAGAGCGTAAACTAAAGACTGTGCACTATCTGCCACTTTTTATAGCATTCTAATCCGATAATTAGAGAGAGATATTTATGACGATTTTACCAAGGTCACTTCTTTGAGATGAATTTCAGGAGCCTACAAAAACCCTTACTTCCACAGATCATATCTCCAAAAATATTGTACAACTTGATCTGAAATTTTTACTGCACCTTCCTCAGGATTTCAGCTTCGCCTCATAAAAATTTTAGCTTCTGAGCCTTCATAGAAAAAACGTTAGAGTGAAAATTCCACGATGACCTGTTTCAGATCGCCAAATCCCATGCATAAGGAGGAAATGGAGATCACAATTTATATGAATGCTTAAGTTGAGAGGGAATTCAACAAGTGAACGTGGGAGGGATTTTAGGAGCATAAAAAATATTAATTATGACTTTTCAATGACCCATGCCCCAACCCTATGGGGTTTTAGCCCACTAACTGGGGTACAAACTTCAAACATGAATATCTCTCAAACTGTGAAGAATTACATGGCGTGCCATATATCAACGGAAACATCTCGATAAGTAGAAACCATCAAAAGAATTATTGACCCAGAATATATTAATTTTATAGGTCAAAATTCCCATGCAATATTGGGTTAGCCCCTGGTGCTGCTTGGGTTGACATCAATGACAACCGCTGATCAAAAATCTCCCCCTTTGGCATTGATGGCAACACAAGTACTCCCCCTGCGATCATGACACCTCTTCCTACAACATTCTCTCCCCCTTTGACATCAATGGAAAAGGGTAACTCCCCCTGAAACACAACCATCATGTGGACCTGTACACTCTTCCACTCACGTTGACACACAACCGTCCTGCAGACCTGTACACACTTCCAATCCCCTTTATATTCTAAAAAAGGAAAATCTAATGAGAACTTGGGAGTATCCCAAGCTTCTGGAAAAGATATTCCCATGCTGGAAAATATTTAATATGTAATTCTTTTGGTGCTACTTGGAATCTTCCTCCTTTTCCAACTTCTTGCATAACATTTGGTCGAGAGGCTATTACATATAGAAGACTACTAATCATAGATCCGTACAACCTTTGATCCACATCCTTAGATGAGTCGTCAATGCTCAATTTGCAACCAAGTAAAGACATCTCTAAATCACTTTTCACCTTTGTAGCAAAATTCCTACTTAGTCGATCATCATTGCTACCAATTATTGTATCATCCTCTTTAGCTATTAGACATGCTTTAGTTGCTTCATCCAGAACATATATGTTGTTTGGAGCTTGACTTGTTGTATCCACAATTTCACCATACATGCCTTTCCTGATTTCACATTTCATGGAGTTGAATAGTATTGTGTGTCCTTGATCACACATTTGTCCAACACTGAGCAGATTGTGATTCATGTTTTCAACCAATAGAAAATTCTTGGCTAGAACATCTTTTCTTCCGAGAGTGACAGTACCTGATCCTATAACATTTGAAGATCCATCATTTCCAAAGGACACGGTTCCATCCTTCTTCTCTTTCAGAGATACAAATTTATTTCTATCTCTAGTCATATGCGTTGAGCAACCGCTATCAACATACCACACATCTTTGTTCTTTTGAGCCTTGAGAGCGAGAGCACAATTATCATTCTTCTTCTTCTTCCATGTTCGTTCATTATGTGGCTTCGAAGATTCTTCTAGAGGATTTTCAAGTCTGCAGTCTTTGGCTATGTGTCCAAAGTTTCGACATTTGTAACATTCAATATTATTTCTTAAATGTTCAAATCTATTGATATTTCGCTAAGCCCTGGGAGGTTCATATTTGACAGATCTCCTGGAATTGTATTCGTTCTTAGGGTGCGTGCGACATTCTACAGCTTTATGACCAAATTTTACACATGAATAACGGTAGCCATAAAAAATATGTTGGTACCTGGATGGAAATTTTCGTCGAGGAATTGTCTTCCAAGGTTGTTCTTGCGAATCTTGTCCAATGAAGTCTTCATGCATGTCAGATCTCATAGGTTCATTTTATTTTGTTGTAGAAGGTCTTGCTTCTTCTTCTTTGTAACCGATGCCAGTTCTGTCATTGTAAGATCATTGATTGTTGATGAGTTCTTCCAATGCCCTTGAGCTGTTGGCATAGTTTTGGATAGTTTTTCCTTTCTTCACTTCCTTACGCAGCGAGACTACTTTGGCTTCTAATTCTTCCTTTTCTTGGTTGCTTTCTTCCAACTTCTTTTGAAGTGACTCTTCAATGCATTTGTGTTCTTCAACTTCAATTTTGAGACCTTGAACTTGTTCTTCAAGAGTTTTGGAACGGATCTTCTCCGCCTTGAGATCTTTTATAAGCTTGATTGCTTCCTCATAAAATTCGTCTATGGTCCATCCTTCTTCTTTGTTGTTTGATACCTCTTGCTTATTGTGCTTGGCCATAAACAATACTCTCTCATTGGCTTCTTCTTCACTATCATTGTCTTCATCGGATGATGAGCTATCTTCTTTAGAGAGAAAGTTCCTTTTGGATCCTTGCTTGTTGAATTTCTTAAAGCCTTTCTTTATTTTTGAGTTGCCATTACTTTTGTTTGGACATTTTTCTGCAAAATGCCCAACCTCATTACAGCTGAAACATATCAATGGAAGTTTACCTTTGAATTGTCCCTTACCAATTTGTAGTTTTCTCGTGAAGTAAGCATATTCTTCATCTGCAAGACCTTCTTCATCATCTCCCTTTTCTTCACACTTGCAGGTGTATGTCTTTTCAATTGAAGGTTGTTTATCCTTAATGGTTTTCTTAGACTCAACGAACGCAGTTTCTGGATGTGAAGTACCCTCTTCTTCATCAAGTCTCATTTCATATGCTATGAGAACTCCATGTAATTCCTCTTTGCTGAGTTTGTCCAGATTTTCACTGTATTCTAAGACCGATACCTTTGGGTTGAATCTCCCTGGTAACGTTCTAAGAATCTTCCGTATAATAGTCTTCTCGTCAACTGGTTGTCCCAATCCTTCCAAAGTATTGGTTATTTCATCATCGTATTGAAAGTATGCAACAATGTTGCAATCTTCTTTCATTCTAAGTTGCTCAAATTTTTCTCTATAGATTTGAAGCTTTGCTTCTTTGACATTTGAGTCACCTGCATATATATTCTCAAGCTTGTCCCATACATTTTTGGCGGTTTTACAACCCAACACCTTATGATAAGTAGATTCAATAAGTCCACTGATAATAATATTATTTTCTTTCGCATCATTTACCAAATTCTTCTTACCTTGTTCATCAACGGTTGATGTAAATCCATTTTGAACAGTGTCCCATACTTCATAACCTTGCGCCAAGAGATAGACCTCCATTCTTCCTTTCTAAAGTGCATAATTATTTTCATTGAATAGAGGTACACCATTCTTGGTATACTCCATGACCTCCTTCCACGCATTAAAAGAAGCTTGCTGTGCTGAAGAACCAAGCTCTGATACCAATTGTTGGAAATACTAAGAGGGGGTGAATCGGTTTTCAAGGTGGAAACCCACTCGGGACAAAAACCACCTAATGCTTTTCTAATAATTCTTTTCAACTCCAATTGAAAATAAAGCTCCAACTTCCTAGAATCTAGAAAAGCATTCTTCTCCAGCTCCCAGTGGATGGACGCTCCAATGCCTGAGATTCTTCAGTAGTCACTGAACGGATGCTCCAACACCCAATGAGCTACAACTCACCCTAGCACCACCCTACCACCCTATAGAAGAATAAAAGAAGAATCAACTCCCGTACCAGGGAAAATGGTCCACTTTACAATGATATAGAATGATGTAGAAGAAGAAGATATACGAGACCATAACCCCAACTTGACACAACCATCTAATGATGATCCTAGACCTCCCAACACTGCCTCTTCAACCCTTGGCAGATAGCCACTAGTACAATTTGTACAATAATGTATTTACAATGACTAAGTACAATGATACCTTTACAATGATTGTATGCAGTGCTGCCCACTTGAAGAACTCATATGATGAAATTCTTGCTACTGTTATGCACCTTGGTTGCTGCTCTTGTCATGCTACCCTCTGCTACACCTTGTTTTTCTTTTCTGCTGTAGAAAGTCTGGTCCTTTGCAATCCTTGACAACACATGATCTAGATTTTTCTTGCCTTCTAGGAGCTCGATATTGAATCTGGTGTATCTCTGTTATTTCAGATCCTCAATATCTGATTTTCAATTTTGTAGTAGTCCTCTGAGTCTTCTTTCCAATGCCACAGGTTTGACCCAATTTGGATTCTTCAAGAGAGAGTTATACCCAATTTCTCACACTGCCCTAATTATGGAATGTTTCTGCATATCGCACTTGTACGGAATGACACGTGTCACTGTTTCTTCATTTGCCTCTAAAATTGATAGAGCGAAAACTAAAGACTGTGCACTATCTGCCAATTTTTACATAATTCCAATCCGATACTCAGAGAGAGAGTTATGACGATTTTACCAAGGTCACTTATTTGAGATGAATTTCAGGAGCCTGCAAAAACCCTTACTTCCACAGATCATATCTCCAAAAATATTGTGCAATGTGATCTAAAATTTTTATGGCAGCTTCCTCAGGATTTCAGCTTCACCTCATAAAAATTTCAGCTTCTGAGCCTTCGTAGAAAAAAATTTAGAGCGAAAATACCACGATGACCTGTTTCAAATCACCAAGTCCCATGCATAAGGAGGAAATGAAGATCACAATTTATATGAATGCTTAAGTTGAGAGGGGCTTCAACAAGTGAACGTGGAAGGGATTTTAGGAGCATAAAAAATATTAATTATGACTTTTCAATGACCCATGCCCCAATCCCATGGGGTTTTAGTCCACTAACTGGGGTACAAACTTCAAACATGAATATCTCTCAAACCGTGAAGAATTACATGGTGTTCCATATATCAACGGAAACATCCCGACAAGTGAAAACCATCAAAAGCATTATTGACCCAAAATATATTAATTTTATAGGTCAAAATTCCCATGCAATATTGGGTTAGCCCCTGGTGTTGCTTGGGTTGACATCAATGACAACCGCTGATCAACAGAGAGAGGTCGAAGGGCAGAATTGCACTTGGAATCTGCGAAACGTTGAACGCAGACTCGTGAATCAAAGATCACGACAAGCCCAATTTGAAGAACGTGTTCTAGAGTGAATTGAAGGTGCAGAGGCTTGAACACTGATTGATATCCTAACCCAGAAGGTAGGAGTCACGGTGCTGCGAAATACCCGATAAATTGAGGGTGGAGATTTCGTGTTGAAGGACTGAATGAAATCATGAACAAAGCATTAGTAACAGTGAGGGAACTATGAAGGAAGTTGGAAAATCTGAAACAAACCTCTCAAAAGGAGGAATGGCGCAGTTTTAAATAAGAAGGGAAAATTATGAATCTATTGAAACAATGAAGAGCAACAGATCGATCTTTTAAAGGATCGATGGAATGGATTTGATGGACAGTCAAAGAAATGTCATGAAGAAAGGGTTAAGGCGGAACCATTCAATGAATAGAGGAACGAAACCGAGTTTTGAAACTAGTGGGTTCGCACAAGTTAAAAATGGTAACCAGTATTCTCATGGATGAACACGATATTGCTCATCGAGCAACACGTGGCCTTGATGGTATTTCAAAACCATTTTTGTCGCGTAAGTTTTTAAAACCAAGGAGTGTGCAGTTGTGTTAGGCGACAGTCATCCAATTGCCGGTGTTGAAGATCTGATGACATTCGCTCTCGAAGGAGCGAGGAGGTTAATGCAAGGTAAGAATGCTGGGGCCCAGCTGAATTATTGTGTTGATATTTGGGCTTGAACGTTATTTGAAATGGTGGAAGTTGGACTTTGAAATGAAACACATGTTAATAAACATTAATGGACCCAAACCTTAATTATGTCGAGTACTTGAGTTTGTATTCGAAGTTGAGATTGAAGTGAAATTTAATATCCACGTGGTTTGGATATATGGTGTGTTGAGAAAGCATTAACACATAAGTTAATATGTTTGTTGGCCAAGGTGTGTTTATTGGATTTTATTCCAAAGACAGGTATGGTTTCCATTTCATTAAGTGAGTTTATTTCTATGGTTTATAACCACAGGTCTTTAAGGAAAAGAGAAGTAATCTCTGCATATGTAATTGGTTGGTGGGTTTACAAACCATATATTTGAGACAGAAGTAAAGCTTCCAAAAAAATTGAGTTTTCCAATATGGGCATTCTATTGAATTAAAATGAACAATGCATTTTTACATGCTAGAAGATAGAGAATGTGGGTATTAGTAGGGTGAGTCTGTTATCACTTCCACCAATTTGCTGGAACATTAGACGCTGGGGTGTAAACTTTTGCAGGCAACCAAATAACAGGATACTGAAATCGAAGCCCCATCCATCGGATCCCACATTTTTGAACACATGCCACATATCTGGGTACTCTGGTGAGTACTCGCGCAAATTTGGGTGCCCCAAAAGGCTCTCTGTTCCGGATAGCTATCGGTGACATCATCCACCTTCTGTGACAACAATCAAGGGCATCTTTTTGAAAAACAGTTAATTGATTGACACAAAGGTCGAGGCACCACCTTTTTGTCCTCAACATTCTATCTCTGTTCTCCTCAAATTTCAAAAAGATATGGTGTTTACTGCACATTGTATCTGACCTCTCATGTTCTCCTCTTACTATAAATGGCTTTGTAACTTGATTCGACTCAAAAGTGTTATAAGCCTTCTGCCAATGGATTTGATTGAAAGCATAAGAGGTGAGGGCCCTCAAATGGATGTCCCCTACATACGAGACTGGGTTAAAATCTCTGTCCAAACGTAATAGATACCCATGCAGGTAAAACTCACACATCAGATGTTGAGTTGGCACATCATGATTCCTCATGATTGGGAGGAATTGTACACCATCTTATATTTCATAACTAACCTTGTTTTTTATGCTTTCCATGCAAAATAAAAGAAAACTTCATGCAATAATAAAGAATAACAAGAAGTAGGGGGATGACATGTCATCACCTCTTGCACCAGATTGAACATTTGTTCCTTATCATCTTTCAGTTCGGCCACTTGTTTTTATAGCTACTCCATCTTGAGATGCTGCTTTGCATGCCTTAATCTCATAACATCTATGCGCTCCACATATCCAAAGATGGTTGTGGAGGTTCTCTCCTCAGTTCTTTTGATCTCATTCTTATACTGAGCTACAGTAGACTTCCATGTCTGTAATTCAGCCATTAAGGCATACTCTCTCACTTCGAACAATTGTTCAATTGGGTCTGTTTCAGTTTCTACTTCAACCTCGATGACTTTGGATTTCCTGGCTCGCCGCTTGTACTTGTTTATTCGTTTCTGCATCCTGTGCACTTTCCTTCTCAAATCCCTTACCTCCATCTTGAGCCACATTATTTCCTAAACCCGTCACTAGTACATTTGGGGGAAATTCCGACACTTGGTTCTCGACACTTTCGAATTTTCAAATGTCGGAAATTTGCCGAAATTTTTTCAATCCCGCCGAAACCGTCGTTATACCGAAGTTTAGAGAAAAGTGTCGCACCGCGACGTTTGAGGAAGACGCGCAATTGCGACACTATGCCCCGAAATTTCCCGAAAATTTTTCAATCCTCATTTCCGAAATCGTCGCTATACCGAAGAAAAGTACGAATAATGACACTTAGACAAAGTGTCGCAATTGCGACGGCTTCGGAGGAAGACGTCGCAATCGCAACACTATGCCCCAAAGCTGCCGCACGCACGCTGCCTCCAAATGTCTAAGTGTCGCAATTGCGACGTTTGGAGGCATCCGTCACAATAGTGACGCTTTGTCCGTCGTTGGTATAATGACACTTATATGCGCGCGACATAAAAATAATACACTTGTATGCGCGCTAAATAAAAATGATTTTATTAAAAACTATGATATCACGCGCGCATTCACCCTCCGCTCTCGTTAACAACATTCAACCTCGCCGAGCTTCCCCGTAACAACATTCTCCTCGCTCTTGCAGAACAACATTCGCCCTTAGCATTCGCCCTTAGCTCTTGTAGAACAACATTCGCCCTCAACATTTTCCCCGTCTCTTGCAAAACATCATTCGCCCTCGCATTCGCCCTCGTATCTTAAACAAAGATTCGCTCAACATTCGCCCCTCGCCCCCGTAACATCATTTGCTCCGCATTCGCCCTCGCATTCATCCCCGCCTCTTGCAAAACAAAGATTCGCCCTCTCGTTGGCAATATGATGCAGTGCTTTCCCGGGCGGCGCAACCCACCGAATGAAGATGAAGACATGAGAGTGTTGGCATGTGTTGAACCCGATGGCAATCCAATTGATGAAGTTATTCTTGACTTGATGGACTTGGTAATGATGTAAATCTGATGTGACATGATGTTGTTGGCAATACGATTCTCGAATGAGTTGTCCTTGATGAAAAAACTCCACTTGATAGAGTGTTGTCCTTGAATGGCAAACCTACCTTGATGAAGATGACTTGAAACCTACTTGATGAAGTTATGCTTCGATAGAATATGTCTTGTTAAATGATGTAAATCTAATGTATCTACAAAGTGAGTACACAGAGGGTAATGAAGAAAGAAATTCGCAGATGTGCTAGATCTATGATAAAAAGAGTATGTCTTAGGGAATACGCGGTTTTGTCTAGGAGAAGTCGCGCATGCACACGGAAACAATGTGCCAAGCTCTTATATGGGCAAAAGCGCTCATAAAGTGCAAAAACAGCGGGTAACCACTATGGCATTGACCCATTGTATTGGGTAATGATTCGTCTAAATGACCCCCGCTCCGTACCATCGAAGTAATGTGGTTTTGGCTCATGGTATTGGAAAAGGTAAACCTATATAAAGAGCAGAAGAAATCTAATAAAAATTATGAGTGAGGGTGCAAGATGTCCGAGCTTGAATGAATACTTTCTTCTCAAGTATATCCGAATGGAAAGGGTTACAACGCTGAATGATAGATCCGACTGCATGAAGCACCTATGAAGAAAATGATGAAGAATGGAATCTAGATCTGAAATGTACTTGTATTTGCTAGATCCGTTTATGGAATGATTAGATCTCGAGATGGGGCGAACATCCTGTCCGAAGTAAAGTGGCAAAAATCTTTGTGATGTATATGTTCTCAAGAATTGCATTGACCTAAATGTCCGAAGAACCATACGCTAGTTTGACGCAGTAATAGCGCGTATATACGCGGCTTCGCTGAAGAGAAAGCGTATGCGCAAGGAAATTAATTCTATAATATGTACGTAAGGACAAGTGTCGATGGGATTTAGCACGTATATACGCAAAGTATCGTTAGAAAGTAAAGCGCGTATGCAAACTAGGTTTGCCGAAGCATGGGTTATGAAAATGTCTAATCGTCTCCGCTATGTTAACGTTTATCCGGTACCTACAATTTCCGAGTTGTCCGTATCAGTTTGGTTGTATGATTGAGCTTAAATGTGTGGAGTGGGTCCGGCCTCGAAAATATGATGAAACGTGGCCCCGCAAGTTGTGTCCTCTAAAGGAAGCTTTGGATCCAAAGGTGGAAATTGATGAAACGTGGTCCATAGAGGCCGAGGGTTGTAGCCTTCGCCGTGGGTTGTAGCTCCTTCCGCGTGAGGTCAAAACGAGATCAGGGGGTCGTAACTCCCTTCCAGGAGAGGCCGGTAAACGAGTCAGCGGGGTTGAGCCCTTCCAGGAAAGGGGTCGGGTAAACGAGCGTGTGGGTGCCCGTGTGCCGGTAGGAGCCTCGCACCGAAGACATATGTTGTAAGATGTTTTCTCTATAATAAAATACGATACGAGCAACCCAGCGTGGTTTTCTCCCGACTTGGGTTTCCACCTAAAATCCGGTGTTCATGTGTGATGCTTATGTGTGATTGTTTATTCGTTCTTACCGCACATGTTTACCGTTTATAGAACATCTAATAAATGAATGATGGAATGATATAAGTGAAGAATTAATGGCACAATTAGATCTCTGCCAGATACGCGAGTTTTATGAAGGATATCCGCGTGTATATGCTCGTTGGCTTCAACAAAGTAGCGTATGGTTTTTAGAGCATGAAAAAGTAAAAAGTTTTAGTATGCTCCTAAATATCGATTCACCCCCCCTCTCGCATTTTTCCCAACAATTGGCATCGCAGGAGGTCTTTCTCACAGTAAGCTTGATCGCTTGAAGGAGATCCGTCGCAATGGGAAGTCAAGAAGGAGTAATGTCTATAAAGCCACCTCTATTCAATGGAAGCCAACTGGACATTTCTCCGGAAGGTACGAACAAAAGCATATCTCGCAAAGTCTTGGTGCGTATGTATGGGCAATCGTGGAAGAAGGTTATCGCATCCGACAAGTATTCCTACCGATGCAACAGAAGAAGAAGTATGAAATCAATGCCAAAGCAAAGAAATGTCTTATTAGGAAGCATGTCCGAACCAGAATTTTCTAAAGTGATGCAACCTACATTCAACAAAGAAATATGGGACAAAATCATTCTAAGTTATGAAGGAGACACAAAGGTAAAAAGTGAAAAACTCCAAACTCTTAGAATTGAATATGAAAATTTGAAGATGCATAGTGATGAGAGTATTCCCCATTTCTTCTTACATCCGGATGATATTGTAAATCGAATGAGAAATTTGGGTGAAACCACAATCGATACTACTCGTGGAAAGTCTTAAGATCCTTGACTTCAAAATTTGACTCTAAAGTTTCAAATATCAAGAAAAGGCAAGATTTGCAAACTCTTACTATTGTTCAATTACATGGTATTCTGATCGCTTTTGAAATGAGACAAGGAGGTCCCTCTCCAATTCGCAGAAGCTTCTTTTAAGGTATCCGCAAGAGGAAAAGAAAAGGAAGTTGTCAAATAATCCACTTATATATCCAATGAAGAAGAAGCACTTTCGTGAGAAAAACCCAACTAGGAACTCGGAAAAGATTCAAAGGTAAGCTTCCTTTCAAATGTTTTTGAGTGTGGAAAAAGTTGGTCACTATGCCGCTAAATGTCCTTATAGAGAAAAACATGGTAAAGGGAAACAATTTGAAAAAAGAAGAGTTATTATGCAAATGAATATGATGATGAAGTGTCCAAGTGAAGATGAAGAAGATTCTCGACTCACAGATCCGAAAGTGCTCATGGCAAATAAGCAAAAGAAGAAGGCTACTTGGAAACAAGGAGATATCTCGGAAACATGTATAGCAGAAATTGAAGAAGATGAATCAGATAGTGATTATGGTCCTTGTAATAATCTTCTTGTGCAAACAATAGTGAAGATAGTGAAAGTAAAGTTGTGGATCTAGAAGAAGCGCTCAAGATTAAAGTTGAAGAACTACAAAGTTCATCTAAGAAGAAATAAAATATCTACAAAGAGATAATCTCTCAAATGGAAAACAAATAGAAATGTCGAATGGACAAATGGACAAGTATCAAAGGATTCATACTTATGCATCCAATCGAATTAAAGAACTAGAAGCTGGTAAATCAACGATCTAAATGCAGATCTCGAAAAATCAAGCAAGAATGAAGGACTTGAAGCCGCAATCATCTCTCATAGCGCATCTTGAAGCATCAAGTAAGAAGAATGAGGAACCTCTACAACCCTTTGAAAAGGAAGGCCTTGAAGCAGAAATCATCTCTCTCAAAGAAGATCCGGAAAAATCAAATAAGAAGAATGAAGAGCTGCAACAAACATGTGAAGAAAATGAAAATTGGTTGAAAGAAGAGATTCTAGAAATCAAGGATCAAGTAGAACATGGAAGAAGGAAAGAAGAAAGCATGACAAAGCAATGTCAAGCCTCGAGGTTGAGGTAAACATTCTCAAAGGTAAATTAGAAGTAAAGGTTAAACTTTTGAGGTTTCAAGATAGTACTAATATCTTGACAACACTCGAGTAACTTCAAAGGTCTCCTCGCTATCAAACTTGGTCTTGGTTTCCATGAAATCGTTAAAGGAGAATCTGTACCACAAGGAAGTACAAAATTCGTAGGATGTCAATGCAAAACCCGAAGTGTTGAAAGAGACAAAAGGTCAACAAAAAATGATGAAACCTCAAAGGAAATCACTTATCAATGTTGAATGCTTTAAATGTCATAATTATGGGCATGTTGCAGCAAATTGCAAGAGCGTATCATTTCAAATTTCAAACAAAAGCTCCACAGAAAGGTACTGGTTTCTTCAAGGGATATTGTTTTTCATGTACGGGGCATGGACATAAAGCAATCGATTGTAAAAGGAGGAAGATTAGAAATACTCATTATGATCTTTATGCTTATTTCTCAGACACATGAGATGTTATTCTTGTAACAAGTATGGACATGTAGAAAAGGGAATGCGGTGTTGAACAGATTCCGAGAAAGTGGACAATTTTCAAAGACACAGCTAGGAAGTTCAACCAAATTTGGAAAAAGAAGGAGGATCAATAAACGTAGGAATATCGACCCTACCGCAAGCCATCCGCTTCTCGTTTACTTCTTATTGGATCACAGGAATGATGTGGGATACATTATGAGATTTAGAAATGTATCGTCACAAGGGGATGAAATGTATGATGACTCTCATGATTGATTTGATTATTCTGCTATATGTATTTCCGACAAAGCATCCGATATGAAGAAGACAGACATGGTGAAGTACAAGTTCGTGGGGAGATGAAGGAATGTGAAAAATTTTCTATGCTTAACTTTCCATACGCGGTTCGATGAACAAAAAGGTCGCGTATACACGCGAGTTCCGAAACAGACACAAATGCGTATGCATTTATGATAAGAGAATTGGGATGTGATGCTTGAAGATCGTATAAAGGTTCGTGGGGAGCATCGTCCGATCGTTAATAATCGTATTATTGACTCGCACGCTTAGTTTCTACTCTAAATTATGATGATATGATACTTGGTTTCTTATGTTGAAGATTATGGATGAGTCCTTGCTTTGCTTTTGATGAATATATTCGCCGTCGAGATGAAAGTCTTATAATTCGGAGATAAGGATAGTTCACAAGAGATTGTTGCCGATGACTCACGCATGAACGTATTCAAAGGTACAAGTTAAGGGGGAGCAACAAAGTTGAATACTAATGATTGCATTGTTGGCACTATGGTCGCTATTCTTTGATATCTATGCTCAAATGATGATAACTTGGTATATGGTTTATTATGGTGATGTTGGACCACATGGATGATTGCTTGACACATATTTGAAGATGTCGTTCGGTATGATAATTTCTCTTGGAAATACGTATAAGAATCAAGGCTCGTTACTAATGTGCTTATGCTACAACCGTTGGATGACGCTTGAAGACACAACTAATCGTTCTATCTATCCGTATTCCAGGGAAGCATTCAAAGATCTCGTAAAGAAGTCGAACACCGTCTTTTTCTCGCAGGATCGTATCCTCGGTTAAAATATAGAAGATGGTATTGGATACGCAGATCGCGTATATATGCGAGTTCATTCACATAAAACCACGTATGTCTCGATTGCCGACAAATTTCTGCTAGGGTCGGGCCTTTCTTCAAAGACAAAATTTTATAGTAATTGCTTTGGTATCTTCCGGTATCTCTCGTGGTGTTCCGCTCTTATAATACCGTTTCAATCTTCGATGCTTTAAAGATGCCTTCGATGATTGGTTGAAAGTGTTCGTGATGCACAAACTAAGGGGGAGCCTTAGTCATATGGAAAGGATGCTTGGATGCGCAAATTGTGGAGGAGCATTGGCCTAGCCGAGTATAATGCATTATCGGGCATTATGTTGATTCCGAAAAATGATCTCTTTCGAGGTCTTTCTGCATTGGTAATGCAATGTTATATTTATATTTTGATGAAAAGGTCATGTTGAGACCCATGATGTAAAATTGTAATATCTTACCATGTAAGGACTTGACAAATTTTGTAAACCCACTTGGTTGGGTAGCCGAGTTAATTTTGTAAACCCACTTGGTTGGGTAATCGAGTCAAATTTGTAAACCCACTTGGTTGGTAGTTGAGTCTCATATGTAAATCCACTCTGGTTGATATTTGATGTATGTATGAGTATTTGGTGATAGGAAGTTCATAGAGTCATGTACTTCATTGAAAAATATGTTTGAAGATTCATGATGAACCTGGGGGAGCTTGGTCACTTCAATATACATCAGACCGCAGAACACTTCTTCTACATGAGGAGAAAAGGGGAGAGTGTGTTGTTTTTGATCCGCCTTTGCCCATGATGTCAAAGGGGGAGAGCGACATGGTGTTTGAATGAAGAGAAAGAATGGTGTCAAAAAATGGGGAGAGGACATGGGGTCATTGTATTCTTAATGTACCTATCCGTTGTGGTAACCAAACACCATCATGGTTGCCATCAAGTCCAAAGGGGGAGATTGTTGGAGACATGATGCAGTGTTGTCCTTGATATAAACTCCACCCAATGAAGATCAAGACATGAGAGTGTTGGCATGTGTTGTCCTTGATGGAAATCCACCGATGTAGTTATTCTTGACTTGATGGACTTGGTAATGATGTAAATCTGATGTGATATGATGTTGTTGGCAATATGATGCCGAATGAGTTGTCCTTGATGAACAACCCACTTGATAGAGTGTTGTCCT